>OY987285.1:16616591-17236591 GCA_963920785.1 Sphagnum contortum | reverse complement strand
ATCCCCGGGGCCACCGGCAAGAGCTCCGGGGGTGGAGATGTGGTATACCTTTCAAGGCGAGGGTCTTGTAGCGGGGTGAACTCAATCTCCTCAAACAACGATGCGAAATCCATAACAGGCGGGATGGTAGTCACACGACGCTAGCGACCATTGCGATGTCGTTTGGGAGCTCTACGATTGTCGTGCCCCAACAAATGGGTATGCACCTGGCAGGGCTTCGACTCCAAACATACGTTGCAAACCTTGCACAATAGTAGACGAATGCCATCCATGATGTTCAGAACTACAAGGCTAACATCACAGAGCAGCTCCGGTGTTTGTTCGACGGGCGGCTGGATTAACATGCCCAAGGACATTGCCTTCTGCAGGGTGTCGTCAAGATTCTGATTTAGGGCTGAATTATTTCTCTCCGCATGTTGCACTTTGAAATGGCACTGGAGTTTATCGCTGCGTTCAAATGTGCTTTTGCAATAATCAACGGGGCAAGGGTATTTGCCGTCAATGGATCGATCGACAGTAATTCGACCAGTGGCAGTATGGATCTTACAAGTTGATTAATGCACCAATCGACGATGTCCATCACGTTGATGAGAAGCCACAAAACAAATGTTACACTCAGGGCATTCGAAATTGGCCATGAATACCAGTGCACAATATATAGATGTTTACAATTGATAATGAAAGGTCAATATACCAATAACTCGAGCCCCGTCGAAGCAACCTTAAACTTGCATACATAGGAAAATGCATTTTTTGATGTTAGTTTACGCATTGATTTTCCCTGACACAACATTTACACAAGATGACAATGTTCAAATCCATGCATACACCAAAGATGTTTGGTCCATGTGTTTACTTGGTCACATTGGTGGAATAAGTTTGCACATATATGGAGTTGGATTTGCGATGGCATCCAACCTTGTAGCTCCTGCAAAGTGTGGAAGTGTGGGAATTGAAAGATGAAAACAACATTGATTATATACATACAACAAATTCCAAATGTTAAGACCTTTGTAAACCAATACATCCTAACCCGATGTCTGATATCAGGGGTAGTCATGCAAATTTTGTTACAATCTCATAATTAAAACAAGTTAGAATTTGTAACATGCTGCATGATTCACAAAACAATTTCTATTCCTAGTGATTTTTCACCGCACTTGAAAGCCACAACAACAATAACAACAAATGAAATTTTGGGAGGGAAACAAATGCAGATGCTGGTATAGGTTGAGGTTTAGATACCTTCACTTGCTCACCGTGCTCGAACAAGATGGCATGTGTGTGGAGTTTGTGCTGCAATGCTCCCTGCCAACATAACATATGCAAAAAATGACAATTCAAAAGTCTGTAATTTAAACAATGGGCCAACCTTCCATAAAAGATTCTAATATGCATCTCTAAATTTTACATGGAGCTATATGTTAGGTCGCTCACCTTAGGGATAAGAGTTCGGTGATGTGAAGCGCTATGCTACACACGCACAATAGCTTCTGGTTTTCCAAATCACGAGATTTTGCAAAACAAACTCCTGCTGCACACACTAGAAAACTGGAAAAAATAAATCTCCATCCCCGTACGTTTATTCTGTGCCCTACTCCAATTTCATCATGTTTGAAGGAATTGATAAATGACGTGGTTAAATGTACTTTGGCCTTCGTAGCACGTTGCGCAGCCTTTTTATTGCCATCCATGCATATATGCTATTTATTTTTATAAATGGAATCCAATTTTTGTAAAAAGGTAAATTACTTTGTGTTGGATTTGATGCGATTAGGTATTCATTACAATATGGGTGCCAACTCCTCGAATACGGTTAGGAAAATGTTGAACATAGTTTCAGGTATTTAATGCAGGCTGCACAAAAATCTTGTGTACCATATATGTAGCATATTTTATAATTTTTGCATGTTGCATAGAGTGACCCATATAACATTTCCCCATGGTGCTACCACATGTCATTTTTTTATAATAGGCCATATCACACATTATGATTAAAACAAAAAAAATTTGATGGCAAACAGTGGGCAAATTTGGGCTTGAAGTCCCTTTGTCCTACCACTCCACTAAATTT
Source organism: Sphagnum contortum (assembly GCA_963920785.1). Classification (NCBI taxonomy): domain Eukaryota; kingdom Viridiplantae; phylum Streptophyta; class Sphagnopsida; order Sphagnales; family Sphagnaceae; genus Sphagnum; species Sphagnum contortum. The sequence continues at coordinate 17,234,517 of OY987285.1, read as the reverse complement.
TTCAAGAAATTTTCCGGGCGAGCTCATTCGGTGCCTTGTTGAGTGGTTCCGTTTTCCTTCTTTTTCACTCTACTCAATTATAGCAACATGGTTTGCATCGTTTTGTGTTTTTTGTACATAGTCTAAATAGTTGTGTTTGCATTATATTTGGCTTTTGACCACTCGTCAAAATGTCGCCATTGAAGTAATTTTGTAGAACCGTTTTTTAAATAAACATTGAACTAAAGGGCTTACAAGGGCCATTCGGCGAGGTAGGGAAATTTAGGGGCGGGGGGGGCGAATGTGGTGGCCCCGTGAACATTATTTTTAAAGGTTCAAGGAAAGTGTTGTAATAAGAGGATCCATCAAATATGCAATCACATAACATTTGCGGACATGTTTGATTCATGGCTAATTTATCTTTTGTACATTTGGTGGGAAACATATGATATTTTTGTTCCCATCATTCAATAAACATTAATTCATCCTCCATCCCAACAAATCTTGCGTGCAAAGTTGAAAATGCAATGTTTGTGATGCAGTGCCCCCTCCCAACATAACATATCCAAAAAATGACAATTCAAACGTTCACGGTTTGGATGTTGGGCTAACCATGTGTAAAAGATTCCAAAATGGATCAGTGAATTTTACATGGAGATATATGTTGTGTTGTTCACCCGAAGAACAAGATCTTGGTGTTATACACCTCTATATTACACATACAAAACAGCTTTTGGTTTTCCAAATCGTGGGATTTTACATGACATATTCCTCTTGCACACATAAGAAAATTGAGAAAAAATGAATGTCTAACCCCCGCCCCCCCCCCCCCTCCCCCCCCCTTTGTTTGTCACATGTCTTGTTCCAATTTCATTATGTTTGAGGAAATTGATCCATGATTCAATGAAGTGTACTTTGGCTTTTGCATGATGTTGCACAACCTTTTTATTATTGTCCATGCATATATATGTTATTTATTTGGATAAATGGAATCTAATTTTGTAAAAAGGTAGATTACTTTGTGTTAGATTTGATACGATTATGTATTCATTGCAATATGGGTGCCACCTCTTTGAATACGCTTGGGAAAATGTTGAACGTAATTTTAAGTATTTAATGTGGCCTGTACAAAAATCCCGTGCACCATATATGAAACATATTTTATAATTTTTACATGTTACATAGACTGACATGTATGACGTTTTCCCCATGGTGTTATCACACGTCATTTTTCTGTATCATGTCATATCACACATTGTAATTAAAAAAGGTTATTTACTTTTTACAATAGAAAGTCACGAAATTTTTAGTCCAATTCGGGTCTTCCTACCACTCCACTAAATTTTTAAAAAAACTCTCAATGCAAGCTCACTCGGTGGCTCGTTAATTAGCTTCATTTTCTTTTTTTTTCAACATACTCAATTATAGTATAACTTCTCCTAACATAGTTCGAATCATTTTACGTTTTTGTGTGTAGTTTAAATAGTTTCGTTGGCATTATATTTGGCTTTTGACTACCCATCAAAAAGTCACCATTGACACAATTTCGTAGAAAATTTTATAAAAAACAAATCGCGAACTCAAGGGCTTACAAGGGCAATTGGGAGAGGTTAGAGAAGCATATGGAAATTGTTTTTGGGGGGGGCGGGGGGGGGGGGGTTCAAAATCGTGAGCCATCACATAACATTTATGGACATGTATGATTTATGGCCAATTTATCTTTTGTGTTTTTGGAGGGAAATAAATCTGATTCTTGTTCTCATTGTTCAATAAACATTTAATTCATCCTCCATCCCAACAAAGCTTTGTTATAATTAATGCTTACAAATTAAAAGGATATGTGATATATTAAACTTTGTGCAAGTGTGAAACTTTAGTACAGTTTACCAAAAATGTCCCAAGATATTTACTAATTAAAATCAACCACGACTCAACACGATCACATACTTTAAATATGCCATACGCCATTGCCATAATGATCCTTTGGGCAAAACAACCCTAGCTATTAGTAGATCGCCGTAAAAAATAATTCTTGATTTATTTTGTGATATGGCTTAAGTCGTTCCATACAAATTCATATTAAATACATCTTTGATGGTAAAGATTTTCAATTCGACAAGTATATTTTATCCATTTTCTCCAAGCTATTTTTTAATTTCCCCAAGAGAAAAGTTCGTCCACCCTGAACCTTAAAACGAGATTTGTGGCTAGTGCATTGGTGGGTGTTGGGTCATTCAAGCCTAGGAAAAAAAAAAGGGAAATTTATATGGTAAGAACTTTTTTTCTCCTTTAATCAAGCAATGAACATCCTTGGTGGGCGGGAGTCCTACAATACTCCTGCTTTAAAAAAATGCAAATGATTACGATCCTAAAACAAAACACGTCCTTACAGAGCATTAAATATTTATACCCTATTAAATGTATTCACAAAACATGAACAAACAAAAAAAAATCCATGGGTGGTCCACATGTATATCCCAAACATTTGAGGGGTCCAATAAAGTAGACTATAAAAAATAATTCTTGATTAATTTTTTGATACAACTTAAGTTGTTCCATACAAATCCATATTAAATACCTCTTTGATGGTAAAGACTTTCAATTTAATAAGTATGTTTTATCCATTTTCTCCGAACTATTCTTTAATTTCCGCGGGAGAAAAGTTTGTCCACCTTGAACCTTAAAACGAGATTTGTGACTGGTGCACCAGTGGGTGTTGGGTCATTAAAGCCCAGGAAAAAAAAAGGGTAAATTTTATATGGCATGAATTTTTTTTCCTGTTTAATCAAGCAATGAACATCCTTGGTGGGCTAGAGTCCTACAATACTCCTGCTCCAAAAAAAATGGAAATCGGGTACTTGATTTCTTCATGACCGCTCAAATAGTAATTTGACCGTAATCAACAGATGCACCAACAAATCCACCAACAAACAACAAACAAAATCTTTAATGAAAGGAAAGAATTCAACAAAGCGTTATTTAAAGCCTAACACGGAGTACGTGGATCTTCGATATTGTGCACTTATCTGAACATTCGTAAATCCAACATTCTGAGAGCCTACTCAAAAGGGAATTTGAGTCGGATTGCAATCTTGGTAACAATTCTAACATATGAATGGTGGACATCATGCACAATCACTTTCCCAAAAAACATTCATCATTTTTTTAAATCGTTTATGGATGGGGTAGATCATTTCCAAACATTCATGGATGTCGTGGATCATTTTCAATCACCCGTGGACGAAAGAGATGATTTATATTCATTCCATAGGGTGGTGGATCTTTTTTTGGTAAGGCATGGATGATGTGGATCATTTTTGGTCATCCATACATTATTGAGATCATTTTTAACTGCCTGGAAAAACACCAATTGCGCAAATCATTTTCATTTTCCCAATGCCCCTGGATCACGTCCATCGTCGATATATAACCCCAATATGGGGTAGATTATTTTTGGTCGTCGATACATGGCCTATATTGGTATTATTTTCTATACCAGGCCTCGGTTGATTTACTTGCATTCGAAAGGGACTTGAAGTCAGAATGGGTGCCAAATATGATGGTGGAACCAATGCAATTTGTTGGAATGTTGACATCATTACCAATGAAAAATTGACACGTCACATCAACTTTTCCCCCCCATTGATTGGATAAAATTGTGCCTAGTTGAAAGTCTTATGGAAAATCAAAATTGCTTCCTGGGCGGTCGGTAGGAACAAGTGTGTCGGGGATCGGTAGGTCGAAGGCAAGTAGGTCGATGCTTGCAGATGGTTAGTGTTTGTGTAATGTGCACATATGGCACATTGGTTGGTGGGTGGGGGCAAAAAGGTGCTTAGTAGGCCGATGCAAAGTTCACCGAACTCACTTGATTATCATATATTGTAAAGGAAGAAAGTTCCTTCCCCTAAAGCTATCCAAGGTACTAAAATAGTGTAAATTAAGAGGACCTAATCAAATGACGCGCTCCCAAGTCACGGGGGTGAAACCCACTTGAGGGTCTCACCAAAGTCAAGTTGCAGAATTGGGACTTGGTAGCACGCTCCCAGCTTCCAACTCTAGAAAGGGGTAGAGGGTCGAGTTGGGAGCCCCGGGATTAGACTAAGAAAAGTTATTCGTAGATCAAGCTAGAATCTGCACAAAACAAACCACCCGAGTGGTTAGTTCACATTCCGGGAACACCTTTTGTGTTGGGACAAGCCACGGGCACTTCGGACCACAAGACTCACCACGGCCCGGACTCGGGGGATGCCAACTCCATCCCCCATATAGTACTCTCTGCGACGCTCTACCGCACCCACGTCCAAATGGCATAAATTCCCGGGACTCCCAAGTTGGAGTCCCGAAATCCAACCAAGTGTCCCGGTTCTGGACTCCCGGGACTTTGGGAGGTCATAGCTCCTCGCCCTGACCTCAGATCGCGACAAGGTCTGAACCGAAGTTGTAGCCCTCGTCGCGATCTTTCCAATGCCGTATTGCACTCCCGATTCGGACATCGGAAGAGGATCTATTCCTGACTTTTAGTGGTCGGGAGTCAAACTGCCAATTTGACTCTCGGCCCTTCTTTTGCCCATAACTTGAGCTGCAGATGTCCAAATTGAGAATGCGAGGGCATTTTCGACATCTACGTTTCAAGACCTTTCCAATGACATCAAGAACACCTCAATGCGAGGTGTTTTTCCCCTTGCTGTCGAGCTCTGAACATTCGGGAGTCCCAACGGACTCCAATTCCTAACTTTTCCAAGTGTTGGGCTTCACCCCCACACTTGGCCAAGTTAGGGTTACGACATCAAATGTCACCTTATGGGTTAATCACTAACATTACTGAATCAAAGGAACTTTTTTCATCAAAAAAAAAAAAGATAAAATCCAAAAAAAGAGGAAAATGTTTCTTTTCCATCTTTTCTGGTTTCTTTGATCCTTTTATTTTTATTTTTATGTAGGATAGTTTTTATTTCAATGGTGTGATTAGTGTTTCTCTCTTTCTAATTTTGTGGTGTAGTTGAAGTGGTGATCCTCCATAACAAAGATTTAGCCAAATTGGGCTATAAACAAGATATGAAAGTGGAACAATTTAAGCACTCTTCTATATTGTTTCCTAACTACGGGCACCTAACATAGAATTCTTGGGATTTCTTTCTTTTTCTTTTTTCCCCCAAAATTTGGTGACAAAACCCGCAAATTTCACTTTTTCTCAGTTTAGATTTTCTTCATCAAATATATAGTTAGAACATCCCTGTAAAAAGTTGTTCATAGAAGGATGGAGTCATTTTTATGAAATTGTTACATTAAAAAAAAACTATAAAAGGATGTTCATAAAAATATGGATCTAGAAGTGATGATTCATAAATTATTTGTTTTCAACTTTTGTGATGTAGACTAAACCCTGAATCATACATAAAAAAATGGAGACAACCACGATAATAATCGTCTCTTTTTGCCTGAGTGGCCAAAAAATCTCACAAAATTAATGTCCATGGATACTTCTGACAATAAAGAACCTCCCAATGGAAGCTCACTCCCTAGCTCGCTAATCGACTTCCTTTTCCTATTTTTTCAATGTACTCCATTGTAGTAAAACTTCGCATGGCGTGGTTCGAATTATTTTACGTTGTGTGCAGCTTCAATAGTTATGTTTGCATTCTATTTAGCTTTTGACTACCCATCAAAATGTCGCCATTGACACAAGTTTATAAAACATTATATATAAAAATAACAAGAAACTAAAGGGCTTACAAGGGCCATTGGGAAAGGATGGAGGAGCATATGGAAATTGTGTTTTTGGGGGGCCAGAGGGGGGGGTGGGGGGGTGTGTCAAAATCGTGGGCCATCACATAACATTTAAGGACATGCATGATTCATGGCCACTTTATCTTTTGTATATTTGGAGGGAAATAGATCTGATTCTTATTCTCATTGTTTAATAAACATTTAATTCGTCCTACATCCCAACAAAGCTTTGTTATAATGAATGTTTATAGATTAAAAAGGATGTGCGATATATTAAACTTTGTGCAAGCGTGAAAACTCTAATACTGTTCACCAAAAATGTCCTAGGGTATTTACCAATTAAAATTAACCGCGATTCGCCACGATGACATACTTTAGATATGCCCTGCGGCGTTGCCATAATGTTCCTTTTCCCAAAACAACCCTAATTCCTATTTGGTTAGATATGCCTTGCGGCGTTGCCATAATGTTCTTTTTCCCAAAACAACCCTAATTCTTATTTGGTCGTCATAAAAAACGATTTTTGATGTATTTTGTGATACGGCTTAGGTTGTTCCAAACAAATTCATATCAAATACCTCTTTGATGGCATAGATTCTTAATTTGACAAGTATGCTTTCTCCTTTTTTTCCGAGGTATTTATTAATTTCCCTGGGAGAAAAGTTTGTCAACCCTAAACCCTAAAATGAGATTTGTGGATGGCGCAGTGGTGGGTGTTGGGTCATTCAAGCCCGGGACACAAAAAAAAACCGGGAAATTTCATAAGGCACGATTTTTTTTTTCCCATTCAATCAAGCAATGAACCCTTAGAGGGCACAAGTCGTATAATACTCCTGCTAAAAAATGATGCAAATGATGGCGATCTTGAAACGAACTACCTCCTTAGACAACATTAAATATTTAGTGGAGGTAGGCCTTCTAAATTTTCAGAATGCCACGTGGCATCATTTAAAACACTTTCAAAGGAAAGCTGAAGGTGACCAACCAGTCATCAGTATAGGTGCCACAAGTTGGCCAGGGTGAACCAGCACCCATGCTGGTACCTTGACCTTTTTGAGTGAGGATTCTTAGTGGCCATCTTAAGCCCAAAAAATGTTAAATCTGAACTCAGACACCCTGATTTAGTCTTAGCATGGGATATTTGTAATGTTTAGAAATAATTCAAATGGACTAGCTTGGGTTCACCCAAAGGCTCTCAAGTCAATGTGCCCTTGTTGGCTAATGGAATATCATTGAAACTACTTAATAGCAAGATGGGAATTTGAAAAAGTTTCTCAAAGTCCACAATTTTTTTATAAAAACAATCAAGCCATTGAGGCTAGTGTTGCCATGTTATTGGGGAATTGTTTTAAAATAAATATGTTGGGTACCATCAAAGGGCACAATGACAGGCTATTGCAACCTACAAGCCGGTTCTCACTAGCAGCAATATTTATTTTGGGGAAAAAAAAAAAGGTGAGCTAGAGTTGCACAAGAAGTCCAAGACCATATAATTCACAGGGCTCTTGTGAAAATCCCCTCCGATCTCATTTGTATCATTAAATCCATCAGAGACATGTTTGTGGACATCAGTTGCAGAAAGCGTCCAGGTGCCGAAGAAGACTTATGTATGCCAGTGATTTTGCAGCTGCTGCTAGCTTGTTCATCCCCCCCGGCCCCCCCCCCCCCATGTAGTGTAGGCTGAGTAGTATTCAGTTTTCTAGGCAGCTTGGTCTACAACGTTAGAGAACAATAGTCTGTTAAGATCCTGTAAATAGTCGAACTGTCCCAAATTAGTACTGTTCTTTTTTCCAAGTCTCATACTGTGACTAGCAATCATTACAATTACTTTTTACTGGGCCAGGAGGGCCAGGTTTATATTGCATTCATTGTGGGACGGGGGGGGGAGGGGAAAGGGTGCACCTTGATTTTTTTCCTACATATGATCCGAGCATTACGCTCGTGATGCTTGAGGCTCTTTGACCACCAAAACTACACAGTGGTGCCGAGGTTTTGTAGTGTAATGCTGAGGTTTTCTTTGTTGACTTTTTTCACTTTTTGTTATTTTTTTTACTACTTGTAACTTTTTCAAATTACTTTTTACTGTTGAAGGTTCAGTGTTTGTTACTTTTTTTACTGTTGAGAACAGCCAGGTGAATCATTTAGTTATATTTCTTCATTGTTTAGGGGGAGGGGGTGCGCCTTGATTTTATTTATTTTTTGTTTTACTATTGAGGGGGAAGGGGTGTAGGCTAGTTTTTTCCCTTCATTTGAAATGTGGAAGGAGGAGGGGAAAGGGGTTATTTTTTCTCTTCAATTTTTTTTTCATTGTGGAATAGCTGAGGAAGGGAAAGGTTTTTTTTTTGTTACAAATTCATTATGGGGGGAGGGGTTGGTTGAAAGTGGCTATTTCCAAAATACTAGGCACTCATGGGTTTGAATTCATTAGTGTTTAGGGAATTTATTCTTTTCGGATGTCATCAGCACCATCTACTTAATAAGCTATTACATTTTAAATTTTTCTTTTATTTTTTAATGTTCAAGGGCTTGGTGAGTTGTTTTAGTTTTTTTTTTTTTGAATTGTTCAAGGGGAGGGGTGCGCCTTTATTTATTTATTTTGATTTTTTTTACTGTTGAAGAGGAGGGGGCGGAAGTTAAGGTTTTTTTTTTCTCCTTCATTGGACATGTGCAAAGAGGAGGGGAAGGGGGTTTAGTTTTTAACCCTAAAAGCAAGGAAAGAAAAAAAGGAAAAAAACCATTGCTACTACTATTACTTAACTGGTGTGTACATTCGCAATGTTGTTTACACAGAGGTGTTGTAACATGATCGTGTAGACAGTAGAGCTTAACAGAGCGTTCGGGGTGCCTGGAGTGGCCGAACTACGGGTTACCTACTAGTTTCTTCTAATGTGAGACCTCGATTGTCGAGTGATTCGGACAATAAATGGCAAATGAAACAACATCTCAATGAAGGATGGAATCATGTTACACACACACATACATCGCTTTCCAGACCCCTGATGTGAATGTTGATGTTCTCACAACATTTGTACACAAATATAATTAAAGTGCAACAATACCAATTCAATATATTAATTGTAAGTTTATCATGCTTGAACATGCACTTCCTAGTCACATGGAAAAGAATGAATGAACAATCAATAGATGCACCAATAAGTCCACTAACAAGCAACAAACAAAATCTTTAATGAAAGGAAAAAAATCAACAAAACGTTATTTAAAGCCTAACGCGGGGTACGTGGATCCTCGATATTGTGCACTTAATTGAACATTCACAAATCCAACATTCTAAGAGCCTATTCAAAAGGTAATTTGAGTCGGATTGCAATCTTGGTAATAATTCTAACATATGAATGGCGGACATCATGCACAATCACTTCCCCAAAAAATGTTCATCATTCTTTTTAATCGTTTATGGATGGGGTAGATCATTTCCAAACATTCATGGATGTCGTGGATCATTTTCAATCACTCGTGGACGAAAGAGATGATTTATATTCACTACATAGGGTGGATCCTTTTTTGGTAAGGCATGGATGATGTGGATCATTTTTGGTCATCCATACATTATTGAGATCATTTTTAACTGCCTGGAAAAACACCAATTGCGCAAATCATTTTCATTTTCCCAATGCCCCTGGATCATGTCCATCGTTGATATATAACCCCAAAATGGGGTAGATTATTTTTGGTCGCCGATACATGGCCTATATTGGTATTATTTTCTATACCAGGCCTTGGTTGATTTGCTTGCATTCGAAAGGGACTTGAAGTCAGAATGGGTGCCAAATATGATGGCGGAACCAATGCAATTTGTTGGAATGTTGACATCATTGCCAGTGAAAAGTTGACACGTCACATCAATTTTTGCCCCCCATTGACTGGATAAGATTGTGCCTAGTTGAAAGTCTTATGGAAAATCAAAATTGCTTCGTGGGCGGTCGGTAGGAATAAGTGTGTCAGGGATCGGTAGGTCGAAGGCAAGTAGGTCGATGCTTGCAGATGGTTGGTGTTTGTGTAATGTGCACATATGGCACATTGGTTGGTGGGTGGGGGCAAAAAGGTGCTTAGTAGGCTGATGCAAAGCTCACCGAACTCACTTGATTATCATATATTATAAAGGAAGAAAGTTCCTTCCCCTGAAGCTGTCCAAGGTACTAAAATAGTGTAAATTAAAAGGACCCAACCAAATGTCACCTTATGGGTCAATCACTGACATTAGTGAATCAAAGGAACTTTTTTCATTAAACCCTAAAAAAAAATCCAAAAAAAGAGGAAAATGTTTCTTTTCCATCTTTTTTGGTTTCTTTGATCCTTTTATTTTTATTTTTATGTAGGATAGTTTTTATTTAAATGGTGTGATTAGTGTTTCTCTCTTTCTAATTTTGTGGTGTAGTTGAAGTGGTGATCCTCCATAACAAAGATTTAACCAAATTGGGCCATAAACAAGATATGAAAGAGGAACAATTTAAGCACTCTTCTATATTGTTTCCTAACTTCGGGCACCTAATATAGAATTCTTGGGATTTCTTTCTTTTTCCTTTTTCCCCCAAATTTTGGTGATAAAACCCGCAAATTTCACTTTTTCTCAGTTTATATTTTCTTCATCAAATATACAGTTAGAACATCCCTGTAAAAAGTTCATAGAAGGATGGAGTCATTTTTATGAAATTGTTACATTAAAAAAAACTATAAAAGGATGTTCATAAAAATATGGATCTAGAAGTGATGATTCATAAATTATTTGTTTTCAACTTTTGTGATGTAGACTAAACCCTGAATCATACATAAAAAAATGGAGACAACCACGATAACAATCGTCTCTTTTTGCCTGAGTGGCCAAAAAATCTCACAAAATTAATGTCCATGGATACTTTTGACAATAATTTGATTCCCAAAAACCAATGAATTTTAATATTTAATGTTTTAAATTCTCACCTCAATTTGAAATCAATTCATCACCAAATTATGAATATCAGATCTGATACATAACAGAACATGGACATGTGAGAAAACACAATCAATATAACTTATGTGTCTTAGTAGTAAGTGTGCTTGGGCCGATGAGTAGGCATCACAGTATGCAATGGCTTTTTGTGACCCTCAACATCTTGAATAAAAATGTTTAGCCCAAGCTATTTTTTTAATAAAAGCCTTATTTTGACAAATTTTCACTAATCTTCTTCCAAAACATGTTGGACAACTTGATGTTCAAGAATTTGCTTTATTTTAAGGGCAATATATAAAGGTAGAAAATTTGATATGATTCATATGTTTGATTTTAATCAATATAATATCAAAAATTCATCATTATTTTTTATGTCAACGTAAAAATTTAATGTTAATCAATATAAATATCATGGACATGGAAAGGCACACATTAATTTATCTTTTCATATCCATGGTTGGTGGGTACTTATGAAAAGGGGTGAAATAATTATAAAGATAAGTTGTTAAATGGTTGTTTTAATAAATGAGCGGGAGATAGTTATGAGGATAAGAATTAATCATTAAGGGAAGAAGTTAGGTAGATAATTAAGCTTGAGAATGAGATACTTATATTTGTAAATGTCTTTGGATTTGTTCAAGCATAACCATACCATGGATCATGCAAAATCAATTGGCATATTTGGCTAAATCTCGGTGGGGATGATAGCCATTTTTTCCTACATCTTCGTACTATTTTGGCTGCAAACAAAAAATGCCTAGAAAGGAAAATTGAAGTTTGGGCTACTCCTTATTATTATCTAAGAGAGGGAGGGAGGGTCTTTAGGTGTAAGATAGTAAGATAATGCGTAAACCCTAAACCCTAGTACTACTGTATAGTGAATGCACACACTTAACCTGCCCTGGCTGGTGAAGGGCGCCTGCAAAAAATATAGGATTAAATGTGATCTCACTACTACTGAGTCTTCCCCTTTTCCTGAAGCCTCCATTGCTGTTGGATGCATTTTCGCTGCTCCTCGTGTACCGCTACCATAATTACCTCAAACCTTGTGCATTAAATGTTGGGTTTTAGCATTTCGTACCCAAATTTAATCAAATCTCCTTTCTTTGCGACCTCCCTCGAAGAGGGGATGGGGGGGGTGAACAAAGGCCTAAAGATGGGATGACTTCAGGGAAAATTCCAACGTTTCGTCGGGCTTCGGTTTTGGTTTGGGTGGCGCGAGCCTCCTCAATGGCTCCTTGGGGGGAGTTTCATAAATGAGCGTCGGGCTCTTCCACAAAAGGGGGCAGTTTTAATTCATTTCAAATATATATTTATATTCCGAGTTTTTGCAAATTTCCCTGGTGGAAACAACTTACATATTAGTGAAGACCTGCTGCCAAAAAATGGTCCTTAAAATCAAGAACAAATTCAATGAATTCCTGAATATTTTGCTAGCATGACCTGAAATGCAAAGCATATCCTTTTGCATGTAGAATAAATGTTGGAAGTCCATGTGTAATAAAACCTACCTTAAAAGTATCACATAAATGAAAGCTTGCCTTAAAATTATTCATCCATCTAAATATCTCTCTCTCACTACTGACGTTGACAATGTATCATTCATTAGACGCAAACTCAATTGACAATCACCATTAAAGAGGGAACTCCTAACATGAACACGTCCATCAAAGGTGATAGGATGGGTTTCCCCATGTCCATAGACGAATGATGTAAACCCACCAAACTTTATGACAGTAAAACATAAGAAAAGAGGATGGGAGTGAAAAGAAAGAGGGTTTAGGGTCAAATGGTCATAAAGCTCAAAGGCCCGAAAGAAGGGGGGGGGGGGGGGGAGGGAACATTTTCCCTTCCATTTGAGCTATACCTATTTGGTTTTTCCCGTCACAAATTTGGTCAAGAGCCGAGAAGGTTGGGCTTGCTTCGTCTGTGCCTTAGGCACAGGGCACACACTAGTTGGTTTATGTAGGATGAATATTTTAGTGATCGTCATTGTGACAATTTCAGAGTCATTTCATATTATAATCTGTTATAAATCAAAACTCATTTTAGAATTGTTGTTTCTTGTGTGTTTATATTTTGTTGTTTGTTTTGCACCTTTTCCATGGTTTTTGTCTGTTTTGAATTTTTTCGTTTCACACCCTTTGGATTTTATTATTATTATTATTATTATTATTATTATTATTATTTTGGCATTGTTTATATCTTATTGTGAATTTCTTTAATGAGTCGGACTTTTGTTGGCATTTTTCCTAGCAAATCAAAAACATATAAAAAAATAATGGAACAAAATGACATATAATGAAATTTACAAAATTTTATTTTTTGAAAAAATAAAACTGATTACATCAAACTTTTTATGTCCACACAAAATAATTTAATCATCATCACTAAAAGTGTGAAACAACATGGAGCCCAAATTGGATTTTATATTTACATTCACAATGTATCTTTTTTCCTAACAAGTTTTGTCATGTTTTTGACAAAAAGATATTGAGAATTTTTTGGATAAATGTGTTTTTTAATTTTAAAATCAAGTCAATTCACTAATGTTTTGAAAAAGATTACAAATTTTTTATCTCAAAATATTGAAAGTTAAACCATGGAGGTTGATATATAAGGATGCTTAATTTTTTTTCATATTTAAACAAAAACAAGTTTGGTTACATCAGCTTATAGATAATCACCACTTCAGCTTAGGGTTTTTTTCTTTTCAATTTTGTGAAGTAGCTGAGGTGGCAATCATCTATAAGATGTTGTAGCCAGATATGGCTACAGACTAGATATGAAAGTAGAGAAAAAACAGAATCCTTCAAGTTTCTGGACTACCTACTGGAACTTATCATAAAAAATCTGGCAACTCGAATTTGGGCCATTTTTTCCATTGAAAATCCTTTGTATAGGTCGAAATCATAATTTTCACGTCGAAATTTGGCGAAATTTGACTCACCAAAAAAAAAAAAAAAAACCCTGTTTCAGCTAGGCTACATCACAAAATTAGAAAAAAGAAAATTAATGCGTAGGCCCTTTATCTTGGGAATGTCTCCACTCCAGAGTCCCACCCTACCTCATTAAATTGGAGACCCACCGCCTCAAAGTCTGAACGTCATAGGGAAGTCGAGATTTTCTTTGTGCTGGCGGGTGGGGGGGGTGTAAAGAAGTTAGGGCTCCATTTGAGAAGCGTGAGATACGGAGCGCGATCTCCATCATCATCCATCAGGTGCTCAAACTATAAATGGCGGGGAACAGAGTCTTCATCTACGAAGTCACTCTTTCCCAACCCATAACCTGGACATATCCTTAAAGCAAGAAGCCGTTGATGAGATAGGCCGTTCATCTTCATGGATGGAAATCATCCATGCATACATCCCTCCCGAGGTTGAGGGCTGGCGGAGTGTCGAAGAAACCCTAGTTGCCGCCTCCACGCCGTTCCTTTCTTGCGCTGCACCTTCTTCCCCCGTTTGCTTTGTGCTTCTCTGCTGTTGCCGCTTTCTATTGCCGTTTCTCCCGCCTTCCTGGTCTTGTTTATCAACGTCGGTGCTTGTTGGCTTTGGTTTGCTTCCTTACAAGCTTTTTTCACAAGTGCACGGCGAGTATTTTTCTTCCGTTGCTTTTCTCATTTCCTAATCTTTTTTTTTTGTTCTGGGCTCTTGTAGTTGAGGGACTCGTTTAGGGGTTTGATTGTCGACGGTGCGCGCGCGGGGAAAGAGTGTCGAGGTAGAAGTCTGACAGATGGGAGACCAGGAGTTTGTAGATGTGCATAGTGTGCCTGCCGTAGTGGATTCGGCGATGACGGACCCCGTTGTTGTTACTGGAGAGGAAACCTACAAAGTTGCTGTTGCTGCCGCCGAACATGAGGGCGTTGGGAATGAGAACGGCAACGGTGATACCAGTGTGGCGGTTGTGGAAGAGCAAGTAGCCGTGGAGGAAATGCCTGGTATGTACTATGTGCTTCTTTTTCTGTGGGAAGGGAAATGGGGTTTGGTCCGTGAAGATACAAAGTTGTTTGCGATTTGTTTTTGAAGGAACTTAGTATGTGACGCGGGACGTGTAGGATAACGTTGATGAAGGTTTTTTACTTTGTTCGCTTTGAGCGATGCGGTGGATATGTGTGCGACCTTTGTGAAGTCTAGTTGTGTAGACCCTTACACGGAGCTGTCTGAGCATGTGTTGGTGGTTTCGTGAGGTGTCTTGTGTAGCGTGCTGCGGTTGATTTTTAACGTCTGAGATTATACACCTGGTTCGTGGTTGGAGTTTTGAGATAATATGAGAGCAAAAAATAGGGTGTAACATTCCTTTTTGGGATTCTCCCCATGGCCCCCTCGGTATTCTCTTTAGTGGGGGACATGGCGTCCCTAGTCTGGCATCCCCTGAGGAAGCCGAACCTACAATTCTCTAGAACTCCAAATGCTCAAAAGAGAGAGAGCGAATATTGGCCTTGTATTGGGAATGAGATAGCTGGTCTGCAGTGTCTTTTTATTCGTCTGCCACCACTTTCTATATGACCTTGAGGTGATATGATTGTCTCTCACATGGTCAGAATCCCTTTTTGCAGTTCCCACCACTAAGGAGGATCGTCTCTGGCTATAGTGAAGGAAAATGCAGCTGATTTTAATGCTTGCACTGCGTTGATTCAGGAAACTAAGAAGCTTTTGAGTTCTCCCTGCCCTGTTAAGCTGTTTCTTACTATTTGTATCTCTGTTGGACTCTCTGTGCACTATATTGAAAATTGGGGTAAGTTTGTGATGAAGGCAAATAGGGATTTCACTTTTGCAATCTGCATTTATAGCCTGATACAGGCAGGTTTCCCTGTAAGTTTCTCATGGGCCAGGGTAACTGCTGTAAGGAACAAATTTTGACTCATGTTTGTTTTGTACAGGACAACATACTGAAGATCCAAGCTACTTATGATACATTTCTCGCAGAATTTCCTCTGTGCTACGGCTACTAGAAGAAGTATGTTGATCATGAGGCGCGCCTGGGCACCCCTGAGAAGATAGTGGAGGTGTATGAGCGTGTTGTGAAGGCTGTGACATACTCGGTGGACATCTGGATGCATTTCTGCACATATGCGATGGAGAAGTTCGACGACCCTGAGAAAACCCGGAGGTATGTCTCGAGTTTTCTTTTTTCCCATAGCTGCTTGACACTTTTTTTTTCATGCCGACAAGCAACCACGGGTCATCCTTTCTTCCGATAGTCATGTGCATTACATATAACACTAAATGGATTGATGTGGTGTGTCTTCTACCTGTGCCTGCTCTTGCTGTAGCTTTTCTAGTAAAAGATAAATTATCATTCGAGTCTAGAGTTTTGATTGTCCGAGGCGGACGGGGGGGGGGAGCGCTTCCTTCGTTCCTTCCCTCTTCCCTGCAACGCTCCAAGGTCTGTGCTTGTCCGAGTTTTTTATAGGGTGAAGGCTGGTTGGATGTTGAAGCTGGAGATAACCATGTGTTGGGTGGTTTTCACTTTTTCGACGAGGACCTTCAAGGTTTTCATTCCGATTCTCGGAGCGAGAATCGGAGGTTTATAGTCCTTGTTGGTTATGATTGCACTCATTCTTGTCTTGTTATTTTGGATTTTCCGCCGCAATTTCGTAGATATGTCTTCCAGTGGCCACAATGAATAACTATGTGCAACGAGTAAATGGTCTATCTCTTTACTCTAGTGTTGGTATAGGATTTGTTCTTTTGTTGATCTTTGAGTCCATCATAGGTCATATGGTCACTCGGGAGAAGCTTCACAAAGGTAGGCTTGGTTGAATTGTTGCATTATATTTTCGCCTCGTTTATGTGTTTTTCTGGGTTCAGCTCAAGGTGCCCAGAAAGTCAAAGGTAGTCCGCTCTCTTGTTGGGCCAGTTTGCCACAACAGATCCTGAATGCAAGGTGTGAATCTTGTGCCCCTTGCACCATGTTACACGTTGAGTCCCAGTTCAAATAGAAGTCTACATAGAAACATGTGATGCTTATAGGGTACGCAAGAGAGATGCTGGATAGCAGTGAAGAGCCAATCGAGAGTTAAAACTGCAACCAGAGTTCCAAGAGCTAGTTTTGGTTTCTTGCATTTAAGGATATGGTGTGTACTTTCAAGTTTACGTTGACCAACGTGGGGTGGTCCGACCTCTGATAAGGATGCTTGAAGCTTTAGATCCTCGACTTCGTGAAATGGCAGCATTTGCTTTGGGTCGTCTAGCTCAGGTTTTGATAGTTGTGGCCCTGGTTTTTGTTTTGTCTCCCTTTGTTTGGTTCTTTCTGTGGCTTCTTGAGGAAGTGTTAACCTTGTTGTTTTCTTCTTTGTCGTGAGAATGGAGATTTCTCTATTCTTATGAAAGATATTTCTAAGTCTACAAAGTGCTAAAATTGTAACACTTGTTCTCATAGTCCTCACAGAACACACATAATCGAGCTGGAATTGTCCACGATGGCTTAGGGTTTAGCCCTTGCTTGAACTTCTGAATTGAAAGAATGGATCTTTGCAGCATAATGCAACTTTTGCTCTGTATGGCTTGGGTGATAACGAGGTGAGAACTGGACTTACATGTGTTAGGACTACCTAGGTATTTTGAGTCACAGGATGTACTTGCTTCACTAAAACAATTCATTCTAGTAGCTGTATATCAGCAGTTTGGACATGTACATGAAGAGGGGTGATATATTTACACATGATTGCTTGGAAATGCTCATGCTTACAGTCATTTATGGTTGAACTAGTGGTGGCGTTCTTTAACTGAGTCTTTGATACTTGTGTATTACAAGACAATGTGTCCGATATAATCGAGGAAGGTGGAGTTCAAAGGCTCTTTGATGGTGAATTTATTGTGCAAGTAGCTTTGTGGTGCTTACCTGCCTGTGTCCAGGGTTTAGGATTAAGATACCGGCATCAAGCTTTGTTGAGAGGGGAGTGCAGACATTTATTCTCCTCGAGTTGCACTGATTTTAGGATGCGGAAGTACTGGCATTTGTGAGATCGGGTGAGTATTTGTGAAACAGGACTAGGAGTTATATCTTTTTCCCTTTCTTTTATGTTCTTTATAGAGAGTCGACGAGTTCTTAGAAGTACATCGTGGCGGTGACCTAGGCTTCGTCTTTTGAAGTGCTTGTAAATGTCCATAAATGCCTGTAAATGTTGTGTGAATGTTTGTGTGCGCATGATTCTTGGTTTGTTCTTAATCTCATAGTTATCTTATTGCATTTACTGGTTGGTTATCATGGTTGTCCAAAAAAAAAAATTATAAGGAATAATTTTAGAAATCCATTTCAACAAGAGCTCAGTTACATGCATAATTTGTGAGGTTATGAGGGGAGGCCCCATGAACATTGTTTTTGAGCTGTTTGGTTAGGCAATGTTTGTGGGGGCCGGGTTTTACTCGGTGCTCGTTGGTAATTCGGTCGGTTGATTGGTCATCGAACTTGTTGGCAAGCTCTCTTTTCTTGACCTCGATGCATGTAATTTAATCACACTAAATCGATGCTCAAATGAAATGGATTCCTCGATTTTTACTAAACCTATACATGCCATGTGAATGTTTATGAATGTCTGATTTTTGGTTTTTTTTTAATTTTATGGTTATCTTATTGCATTTATTGGTTGGTTGTTACGGTTGTCGGAATTTTTTTTTTATAAGGAATAAATCTAGAAATTCATTTCAACAGGAGTTCAGTTGCATGCATAATTTGTGAGGTTATTAGGGGAGGCCCCATGAACATTGTTTTTGAGCCGTTTGGTTCGACAATGTTTGTGAAGGCTGGGTTTTACTCGGTACTCGTTGGTAATTCAGTTGGCTGATTGGTCAGCGAACTTGTTGGCGAACTTTCTTCTTTTGACCTCGATGCATGTAATTTAATCACACTTAATCGATGTTCAAGTGAAATGGATTCCTCGAATTTTACTGGACTTGTAAATGCCATGTGAATGTTTGTGAATGTCTGATTCTTGGTTTGTTCTTAATTTCATTGTTATCTTATTGCGTTTATTGGTTGGTTGTAATGGTTGCCGAGAAAAAGAAGGGAATTGTCCAGCTTTGGAAAATGGTGTGGGAGTAGAATTTAGGGTTGTTAGACAAGTTTTGAATTCTTGACATTTTATAGTAAGAACTTTATTTTTTATGATGTTTTTTTGTTCGGAGAACAATGTTTTAAAACAATTTGATTTGAATGGGTCTCGGAGACCAACATGATGGAACAATAAGTTATGAATGGTATCAGTAATACTATATAAAATATGTAAACCTATGGTTAATAGATATGTGTTCTTCGATGGTAAATCTATTATCTAACACTTGATAATCAACCTAAAAATGGACTTGACAAATGGCATCTAGGGTTTAGTTCATTAATATACATACATATAGTTTAAAAACTAGCACATAAAAAGGGAAACTTAACTTTAAAGGAGAAATAAAAATGGTGAATAATTTTAAGAGTAATAAGGGTTAAATTTATGTTCTAGGACCTTTGACAACAACACGTTTATTGCAAAACAACTTCATCAGACCCTATACATATGATCTGGCCACTACGCCCGCATGGACAGGGGCTGGGGGCTGTTTGACTGACAAAAAGGGTGCGTAGGGAAGGGCTGTTTTTGCGTAGTGGGGGGTTGTTTTTGTTGACTTTTTTCATTTTTTGTTATTTTTTGTTACTTTTTTTTTTGCTTGTAACTTTTATAAGTTACTTTTTACTATTAAAACAGGGGTAAGGTTTGTTACTTTTTGTTACTTTTTTTATTGTTTGTAACTTTCATAAATTATTTTTTACTGTTGAAAAGGGCCAGGGTTTATATTTTATTCATTGTGTGAGGGGGGAAAGGGTGCACCTTGATTTTTTTTTCCTTTTTTTTTTTTTTACTGTTGAGGGGGAGGGGGGTGGAGGTTAATCTTTTTTTTTCCCTTCATTGGAATGTGGAAGGAGGAAGGGGGAAAGGGGTACATTTAGGGTTTTTGGAAATGTTTTTTTCATTGTGGAAAGGCTAGGGAGGGGTTCACCGGTGGTAATTTTTTTTACAAATTCATTATGGGACGGGGGAAAAGGTGCACCGGGGGTTTAGGGTGCAGGTTGATTTTCTTTTTTCTTTTTTTTTACTGTTGAGGGGGGAGGGGGGTGGAGGTTAATGGCTTTTTTTTGGCCTCCGTTTGACATGTGGAGGAGGAAGGGAAAGGGATGATTTTTAATTTTTTAATTTTTTTTCATTGTGGAGTGGCTAGGGACAAGGGGTCAAGGGTTTCTTTTTTAATATGTTGAAGGGGGATGGGAGGGAGTTTTTTTTTTCTATGTTGAAAAGGGATGAAAGGGGGGTTTAGGGTTGGTTTAATTAAATAAATTTGAGCTAAAATAAAATAAACTTAATTAAACTAACCTAAATTTTGATATCCAATACGTGGCAATGTACAATGCTTATAAGCTTCTGCCCCAATATCTGATCCTTAAGAGAAATATGTAGTTGCATTTGAGAAATATGTAAACCTAAACCCCACATTATACCAGAGTTGCACACCTACTTCATGAGCAACAACTTCCTGTACGCAATTCCAATCATAGAGGAAGTGAAAATGTTCGACTATATACAAAAGAACGACGTGAGAAATAATTCTATTGCCACGCAAGGGCCTAGGGTTATTCTGGAATTCGAACTTTTGAAAGGAGACTTTCTTTCAGCAGTGCAGTGGTCAAATCCAGATCCAGATCCTACGTAGTACTGTACCAGGAACTATCTATCGACACTGGACATACAATCTTTCAACAACAGAGTCTACTACAGCGAAGGAATTGTCTTCAGAGTTCCTAATTTGTGTGCAACAGCTTCGAGTATAAACAAACAACCTTTTGCAAATTTGGTTCAAGGTGAAGAAGAAACAACACAAGCCAGTTTTGCTAAGTTTCCACACAAGAAAATATGCGAAGTCCTGGAAAGCATTCTTTGATCTAATTTCGTTTTTTTGTTTGTTGTCCTAGAAGCTTAATGTTGAACACTGAATTCCTACCATTATAAACACAGCTCTGCTCAATGTAATTTCCAACAAAGCATGGAAGCCCTAATATTCATCGACATCATGTATGTCATCACCAACCGTGCAGGCAAAGAAAAAATTAAGTGAAGACCTGTTTTCTGGATGACATCTGTCATCTGCATGTATTTCACCCAACAAATGATTAGGTAATCAACTTGGATTCATGATTTGGGTTCACCATGGCAAGGCCATGATTCCCTTCCAGAAGCACTCTGCAATCAATTGTTGTGTGCATTCTCTGAACTGAAGATCCAAAAACCTGACCAATCAAAACTTCACACAAGTATAAAGTGGGCTGTTGCAAATTCAAGACAGAGGCAACAGAGGCAACCTTGCAGAACTATTGCTCAAATAGTGGGTATTGTGGGTTACCAAGCCTTTAGCACCATAGTACAAGATGCGAGGCAACTTGAGAAGGGATGTTGCCGCCCATTCCACCAAAGCATCCACTGTCTTCTCCCCACGAAACCTGTAATTCACAAACCCTCTCCATTAGTCTTTTTCAAATTGTAGGCTGCCAATTATGATTTAGTCACCAGAAACTGAAACACTCTTCATCCCCACTGAGCGACTAATTGCATAAAATGGAAATAGGACAAGCCTTCTGAGATTTGATGGAATGAGAAGCAGATGAACTTCATATGTCATAGTGTACCTAGTGAGACAGCCTAAGTGCATGCCCTTTTTATCTATACCTATTGTGAGGTTCATGATAATTTTTCACCTCATTCTTTGTGTTGGGTAAACCCCAACTTTGAGGGACATTCCCAAAATAAGAGGCCTTGGCTCCTGCCTTGACCTTAAGCCCTTTATTTTAAGAATGGGCCCCCCTCCCCTTTCAGATTACAGGACAAGGGCCAGACTAAACCAACAGCCACCAACACACCTTCCATCGGAAGCCCCCTTGCCCCTCAATCATTTGTGATGATGAATCCATTCGGTCGCTTGTTCTTTGGTGGTAAAAATCAGGGGATTGTTATTGAAACAAGAGAAAACTTCCAAGAGTAATAACTCCCCTTTACTTTAGTGTAATGGATACACCTTGTCGGTAGGTATGAGAATAAGTGGTTATTAGGTAAGTACGTAGATGCATGTAGATGATTATTAACTCACTAAGGGTTAGCATGTTTACCTTGACCACCGTTTCTTCTAAGCCTCCTTACCCCTTGGGGCATTACGCCTCATATGGCATGAAATGCCCAAACTACATAAGTAGATCACAAAGTGTAGGATGGGTAGTAGTAGTATGAGTGTTTTGTCTTTTGTATAGTGAAAAGTCCATATTTCGACCTTAATTTGGATCTAGCTATCACTACACTAAAATTTTAAAGATTTTCAAAGGTAAAATCGCCAGATTATAGCTCGCCCTTTTCATCAGGTTCACAATATAACTCATAATATAGTTTACATTGTTTTGTGTTTCTAGACTTAAGTAAACCGTTTGATTATCACCCTTTGATATAAACCCTACCCGACATAGCTGACGATTGGATGCATGAGATGTTATCTCCAATAGGATTGGACATTTTGAGTTGTAATATAACATTAAAATTGTAATCCAAGGACATTTTGCATTTCATCCACGGAGGTGCTTGGGTTTAGGGTTTAGGGTTTTTACTACCTACTAACAATGGGCTTGTAGGTTGTTAATAAGTGGGTAGTAAAACTAAACACCAACAGAGCTAGGCGCCATGTTTAGTTAGGGAACTGGAACTTGACATAAAATTGTTTCCTTCCCATTATCATCCATTCTTCATGGTGCACTGGTTCACCATTTGGATGTCACTCAATGACATGTCAATTTCCTATTTGCCTACAACACACCTCTCCAGACCTGGTAGCTTGCAATATAGTACCCCCTCCTTATACCCATCTGAGCTACAGCCTTGTCGATTATTATGATTCATCAACGAAGACAAAGGCTACAAAGAATGACTACGAGAGCATACATCAAGTACCCATGGTTGGTTTGGTTGAAACTCAAAATATATCCATGTGGCACTTGTTTAATGGTTGACATTAATTGAAGGGGGAGAAAGTTTCTAAAAGTTTTTTGGCATAAAAAATGAAACCCCAACATCATTGGCTAGGATGGAATTATAACAAGAAGTTGAGCATACAACTAGTGATATGAGCTTTAAATAATTAATTATTTCACTAGAAGGAATTATGTCATTTACAACCAAGAAATCATTTACTAGATGTTGCAAATAACTATATAATTGACTATAGTTGTAGGATATTATTTCAAATTCTATGTGGAAAAAGTTGTAATCATATATTAGTAGTGCATTTGAGTAGTGAATGATGATGTGATAACATGAAAGACGACATTATTTTTTCATTGTAAATTTTCATTCATATGGCATCCATGATTGATGACAAAGTTCAATGTGGATGCCCAAAATATCATTTGAAAATGTGACTAGGATAATGTCATTTCAAATATGACTAAAAATGATTATGTAAATGACATAGATAATGTGGTCATAACATTACTTTATGATGATTAAAAAAATGATTGTTAGTCATTTAATAAGAGTATAAATGGACATAAGAAACTACTGCATGTAAGGAATTGATTTTAATTAATATTATATCTAAAAGTAATATAATAAAATTTAATGGTAAGAATATGATGTATTATAAGTAAACTTATATTTTTAAATTTTTAAAAAAGTTTAATAATTTATTTATACATTAAAGTTTTACCATAAATTTAAGTAAAAAAATATATATTATATGTATAATAATAAGTTATTTTACTTTACATGTTACAAAATATATATTATAACATGATTATATTATATAACACGTGTAAAAATAAATAAAATTTATAATTTCAGAAAATTAATTAATATTTTAATATTATTTACTATTTTAAAATTAAATATAAATATATACATCATATTTAATATGACATATATATAATTGACTGATGATTAATTTATAAATATTTTATGTGGATAAGTTATGTGGATTCATATATTTAAAATAAAATTTCTTAATAAATTATGACATATTGGAAAAAAAATTGTATAATACAAATTCCTAAATCAAATGCAAGTTTAAGATATGAAAGATATATTTTATTTATTCTTGCATTACCCACAAAGGTTTTTCCATTTACAAATCATGTGTTTGAATTTATTTTCCTAAAAAATGGTCATTGAAAAGTTATTCAAACAAAACATTCAAATATTTTTCTTTTGAAATGAATTTACATTTATATATATATATATATAATCGTGTATATTGTTGAAAGAATTTTATGAATAAAATTTCAATTTTTTCATTTGGAAAAATAATCAATAAAATATGAATTACCAAATTGAATTTTTTGTGTAATGTTTAAATGAAGTATGGTCTAAATAAAATAAACATTACATTATTTAAACAACAAATGAAGTGACTTGGTGGTAAATGAGTTGAATTTTATTCTTGGGTCCAAGGATCAAACTTCACAAATAACATTCATTGTGATCAAGGTTGGAATATTGACCAAATATTCCTTACCTACATAGACTACCTATTTAGGGGTAAAAACATAGTCAAAGGAGCCACCCAAGTGAATGCACACTCCTTAAATTAAAACTACAATTTTGTATGTTTGAAATATCACAAATGAAGCATAATAATTTGCATTATCATAATATTTTTGATAATATTTTTCATTAATTGCAAAGTTTACATGCTCAAAGCTTGACACAAATTAAAAATGTTTTTGCTTGTTCAAATCATTCAAACCTTAAGAATGAAAAAAATATAGTTTTTTCAAATGTGTTTTTTTCAATCAAATGTGCACCATTTCTTTTGAAAATTGAAGAGGATTTTAACATTGATGATTAAAAAGGCAAAAAAACTTGAGTAGATGAAAATTATTTTAAAGTTTGAGCACATTTGGTTTAAAAGTGTTTTTGACCCTAAAAATTATGGATTTTGAAAATGTGCCTTCTATAAAAATTGTTCATGTTTATGTGATAAAGGGCATTAATGCATAATATACATGATATAAAATGAATTTGTAGTCAAAATGTATTTATATTTAAAATGCAATGTTAAAGGGGTATTCGAAATACAAATTTTAAAATTATAAACCAACACAAAAATGACACATGTCATGTGCAATCCTTGGAAAAGAACTTTTACCTTGGTGCCCTTGGCTATTTTAATCAGGTTTTCACCCTTATATGAACCTAAATAAGTAGATTAAATGGTTTATTTAACCATGTAAACTAGGTTTTTAATTTAGCTTAAATGGTGACACGTGCCAACAATTGATAAAATGCAAATAAATGAAATCTAAAAAATTGAAAAAAATCATATTGTATAAAATAAAATAATAATAATAATAAAACCTATTAAAATAAAAAATTAATGTTCCCCAAGTTTTTGGGTTCAATTTGTAGTAATAAAAAATAATTAAACAATGATTAAATTATCACCAATGATTTCACATATGTCCTTTATGATTAGAATATTAATTATAAGATTAATCATATTTTTTTAAAAAAATGAATGTTCCAAAATATTCCAATTTTGCAAAATCTACCATGAGTATTGGTAGGACTTGTGATTCTTTTTCACCCATTTGGCCATGCATTGAAAATTATTAACACAACAACAATTTTCTACATCAAACATCCATGGCCGATTTGGCCATGCATTTGTTTAATGGTGGCAACTAATTTTGGAGGGGACAATTTATTTTTTTGAAGCAACAAAGTGAACCCAATTTTTTTTGGATAGGATGGAATGGGATCCAAAAATTGAATATACAAGTATGGATATGTAGTTTTAATAACTCAATATTTGACAAACTTGCATTGCTATGTAATGTCCCATGAGTGTTTGGAAGACTTGGGATTCTCTCTCACCCCATTGGCCCCCCTAAGCATGCCTTTCAACACAAGCATAAAACATAATTTGATCAAGAAATTGAGAAAGAACCTAATAATATAAAATTTTAATAATCAATTGTATCAAAATATTGCTTTTCTACAGAATTGGCCATGAGTATTGGGAGGACTTGGGATTTTTTCTCACCAAATCGGCCCCCCATTGATGCTTATAAACACAATAACAATTGCATACAACAAGTAGTTGTGGCTGATTGAACATTTAAAGTTTTTTGACATAGAAAATTAATCCAAGCAGAATTGGAAAGGAAGCAATTGGAACAAGAAATTGAACAAATAAATATGAATATGATTTTTTCATATGTTCATGAATTCATAAATTTCATTGCATGAGATTCAATATGTTAACTTTCTCAGCTATTCCAGTGCCAACTTTGTTTGTTTTGTCCATCTTAGTTGAAGAACCTTTAAATTTGTGTCTTCCCCAATAAAATCATCTCACATCTTCATCCTTGGTTCCTCTTTTGTTCAGCCCAAGTCCCTTGAAGTTGTGGTAAACTCCTTTTTTAAAACTCTTCCTATAATGCCCACCAAAGAGTTTTTTCAATTTTTTTTTCTTCTCAACATAAGTTTATTAAATCTAATAGACCATTTGTAGAATACTTCCATCTTCTTCATACACACTAAGTTTTGATTCTTCTCCTAAGGGTTTCAAATCCAAGCTCTTGCGACACTTGTTGTACACTCGACAACCACATAAGTAAAATAAGCTCTTTGAAAATGGAAGCAACAAGAAACACTTCCTTGGAAAAACAATACACCCCTCCAAAAAATTTCTTGGGGGATTCAATTCGTCCTAAAGGCCACGAAGAAGAAAGAAGCCTCCCAAGTTTCCTTGGAGGATTTCGGATCCTCTCAGAGGCCATGAAAGCAAAAAGACCCCCCAAACTTCCTTGGGGGGGGGGGGGGGGGGTTCAGTTCCTCTTGGAAGCCACCAAAGCAAAAACACCTCCCCCAAGATTCCTTGGGGGTTTGGTTCCTCTTGGGGAAAAAACATAGAAATCAAAAATCAAACCCAATGAAAAATATTCCTAACCATGCCTTTCTCTTCATTAGAACAAAAAATTGCACAAACATTGAGTACAATCGCCTCATGCCTACTTTGAAAATAACTTATTAATCCTTTTGTTTCTACTTGTTTTGGACTTTTACAATAGTTTGCAATTTTCATGTCTCTACCATAGTTTTTTTTCATCTCCATGACATTTAATTTCTTTTTTGATGGAATATTGGTAGTGCATTCATTTACCATTTGGGTTGTCATTTCTTGCATTTATAAATAAAACCTTATGCAATTCATTTTTTTTCCCCTTCCTTGTCACATCAATCATGTACTAATAAAAAAATCATACTAATTACATTCACCAAAGTGGTGAAATCCTACAACTTCATGGACCAATAGTTTCCCAATTTTCATTTAATATTTTCAATTGCCATTTTCAAAATTTTTAACACTTAAAAAAAAATCACACTCAAAAGCTTGAACAATATTCATATGTCAATCATTTTTTATTTGGCACAATCCAATATAATATTATCAGAATGTCCAAGATTATTTTCTATGCAAATTATGCTGATGTGCATACCTTTACATGGATATTGTTCTTGTACAAGTACAAATCATTATTGACAACAACTTTTGATTACACATGGCTAGATATGACATTCCAAGTAACATGATGAAATTTGTTTGAACACTAATAAATTGTTCTACCTCCTTCCACTATAACATTAACCTATAGTATGTTAGTTAATAACATATAGTTAATTATTTAATTATTAATTAGATGATAAATGAATTGTTAATAGGTAGTTATATTTAATATTTAATTAATTAGTGAGTATTAATGACCATTAAATAATAGTTAATGCTATTATTGGAGCTAATATAAGTAGGAGGGAATAGTAAATGTATAGTAGGTATGTAAGTAAATGGATAGGTGGTTAGTTAATTAATTGATTAAGTAGGTTAACTTAAGTAGCTTAGATAAATATTAAGTCTAGGCTAGGTAGTTAAGTAGGTCATGTGTAGCTAGGTAAGTAAGTAAGTAGATTAGGCTAATGTGTAGATAGGTAGTTAATTAAACTAAGTACATATGCTAAGTAGATATATATAAGCCATGCTAGATTGAACAAAGTTAAATATATAGCTAGCTTCCTAGTTACCTAGGTAATTAGTCTAGGCTAGTAGGTAAGTTATGGTAGATTAAGCATTAGCTAGTTAGTAACTTAATTAAGAAATAGTTAGTGGTTGTTAATGGTTGTGACTAGGTTACAACTCAAATGTTTATCCCATATTTTTTATCTTCTCTTCAACTTTGCAAATTATATAAATAGCACACTAAAAACATTAAAAACACAAAAAAACATTTGGGATGAGTCAATCAAAGAGGCTTCACCCTAAAGGTTAAACCCAAATAAAAAAAATTATTTTCAAAGAATTAAAAACCCAATTTATCTCATAGTTTAGGCCAATTTACCTACCTATCTAGCATGTGCCTATATACCTACCTACCTAAGTGGGTAGTCCTAAGTAGCCTAGGCCTACCTAGGTTTAAGTAACTTATGCCTACCTACTTACCTAGGTTAGCTAGGACTAAGTAGTTTAGGCTTGCTTACCTACCTACCTATTTACTTGGGTTAAATTTAAACTTTCAAAATCAAGTGATGAATCTAAAATTGACATGTGGTGATTAATGGTTGGATGGAAAAATGAAAACTTAACCCTAAAACCCAATTTCAAATAATATTGACATGTGGCATATTTGAAATGATGGTGACACATGTCAAAGATGTAACCCTAATTTAAATTCAATTACATTTTTTATTTAATAGGCCTTAAAGCTTAAATGTGCCATGTGTCATAATATGATTTGCCTAAGATTTTAATTTCATTTTCAAGGGGAAACCATTTTAATTTCAATGTTAGTCGCAAATCATCAAGGTATCATACATGTCAAACATGGATGAAACTATATTTGTCGACTGGTCAATTCACTCAACTTTAAAAACTATTGTCTTGTGCAACTTTTCTAACGCAACTAAACTCATTTTAGTTGCAATTGGACTTTGCAATTGAAAAATAGTTGCAAATGGTAGTTGTTGTTTTGCATTTTTTTTTCTAATTTGCCTATTTATCTAGCCTAGCTTTCTTATGCACATACCTATTCAACTACCACTGTTTACTTACCTACCTATTTAACATGAACAACCTGGTGGCCTACATATGTAACTATCTACCTACGTATGTACCTTCTTACTTTTCCACCTACACACTTGCCTACTTATAACATACTGATAAATGCTTCTTAACCTAGAGGCACCAATAGCTTACTTGACTCAACCTAGCCTAGCTCAACCTAACATAACCCACCTACCTACCCATCTAATTATTTATTTATAATTATAACTACGTAGCCTAACTACCTACCTGCTTACGTGCCCACCTATGTTTGATTGAACTACTTACATGCCTACCCAGAACAAGGTAGTTGGGTAGCTAGCTAGTTAGTTAAACTAGGTCCATAGGTATCTATGTACATGGAGGTGCATATTATAAATGGGTACATATGTATGGATATACACTAATTACTTAGGTAGGTTGGTAGTTGTTATTTGTTTGGTTGTTTAGCCGTAGGCAAAATAGGTACATGTAGGTAGGCAAGTAAGTAGGTGGGTCCAAGCACAGTCAAGTAGACTGACGATTATACCTATTTGGGGTTGAACGACAAGTAGTAGAAAACGTATCACAAAATTGTGAAAGATGTAATTTCATTAAACTTAAAAATTGAAATCAGTAATTTTTTTGCTCCTACACATATAAGAATAATATTTAAAAAAAGATTAATTCAATAGTCATTCAAGTGCGTTATTATGAAATGCAAGAAGGCTTAGATCCTAATTGTATAATGTCATTTTTTATGAAAGTAGGTGCGAATAAATTAAAAAATATATATTTAAAAAATTTAAACTAAAAGACATGAAGTATATGCCACAGACTTTTGGACATTTACTAGCGTGCCTTTATTTGCAAGCATACTATTTGGCACACTTGGTCCATGCTCACTATCATTATTGTCTTCCCGGGAATTTGCAGGTCAGTAGGAAATGGGCGGTGGGATTCATATTTTACACAACTTGAGAAGCAGGTACAATGCATGACTTGATGTTGTTACCGAGAGTTCTTGTGTTTACATGTATTTTCCTCCAAGACAAAGTCTGACTGGGTTATCATGGTTGCACAAAAATGTGAATGCAAAAGGTCAAATTCAGCATCCATTTCTTGCAATGTGTATTTTCTTTCACAAGTCTGGGAATGGCTTGGCAAATACATGTTAGTTTGAAGAGAGCCAGCTTATGTGGAAGACCTTGAATTGTGAAATAGGGATGTTGAGCTTGCAGGAGTTGTCCAGATATTACAAAGGTGCTTCATTTTTGCCAAGACTCAACAACGAAATTGCTAAAAGCCACAATGAAAATACATAAGAAGTGGTTATGTAGCCTAAACCATCTGACATTTATCATGGTAGGTCATGAAAATGGGCACCATCTGGTCCTCATTGCTAATACACTAACTAGACTGTAGACAGGTCTTGTTGAACTTGAGTTGGGTTTTAAGAGTCTCATCTTAAGTGCCATATGATAAATCACTCGGGAATACTACATAAATACCTAGTTGCTCACTCATTGTGCTTATTTGCAGTTTACAGAGGCTGTCATCTTGATGCCTCCTCAAACAATTTGGTTTGGGCACTATGCAAACAATGATTTTGGTGGTGAATAATTTACCTGCAAACAAGGTACTCAAATCCTCAATGTTAGGAAATTCATTTTTCAGGTTTTGATTTGTCTGGCGCTTTACTGTTATTTCTCTCCCAAAGTTTGCCAATCTGATCTCCGACTAGCTTTCGGCCCTACCAAAATTATATACCCGATATGTTGTCCAATTAATCACTATCAACTTGTTTCTTTTGCAGACTCATCTGTACAAGGAAGATTGGATTAGATTGCAAAGCTTGGACAAGGCAGGGAAGATTTGGTTCATTGCTTTCCTAGGTAATCACCTTAGCATATCTGAAACAAAGATGGAAGACAATATTGTGCCATTTCTAGTAGCCCCATCTGAAAGCTCTAGAATCACTTGGATGAATACCTTTTGACTTGAATCCTCAGATGGATTTTTGGTGTTCTACTGTTGGAGATTTGACCAGAGAAAAGTCTGATTTCAACACACCATGCACAATCGCAAAGGTAGTTAGCTTCATCATTAGATCCCCTTTGTAAGAAGAGTATCTTTTGTCTATCTCCAAAAATGAATCTTGAGTCATTTGTATTTCTTCAATGTAGAACTTTATGGTACCATGCACTTCACAACTATACAACCAATCAAAATATTTGATCTTTGTGAGCTCTTTAACTTTTTTTATGTCATACATTTTAGATTTTAACGATAGTGAAAAAATTATGGTTGATGGCCAATATCATCAGTTTTACAATATTGTTGTCAAATAATATTGTTATACTAAAGTTATCCATAAAGTCAGGAAAAGATGGCACCAGAACCCCCAATTTGGTCACATAGGGCTTCAACAGGGCATGAAACTCAGTTTAGCAGCAAATTCAGTGCTAAACTGAGTTTGCCCTGTCCTTTTGTTCCTGAACTCCTTCAACCAATCACTGCTGCTGCTATGTGTACTGTAGCTATAAATGTTCTTGAGCCTTGTGCATTTCATCCTGAGTCTCAGTGTTTCATACCCTTAATTAAAAAAAATTCATGACTTTGTGGACAACAGCCAGGAGGGGATGAAGCATCAAACGAGGGCTGCAACTCAGGCCCAACAGGGCATGACTTTCCGGATAACTCTACTAAGTGGAAAATTTTGGAAAAAACAGGGGTTACAGTTGAAGATCTCCCAACCAGTGTTCTCCCAACTGATGAAATTGATATTAAGAAATATAGCTCTCTAACATACATATAAATGACATTAGAATTGCAAAAAATTTGGACAAACTAAAACATCACTTCAATTGGAATGCACTAGTTTGTTTTAAGTGCACATCAATTTCAAAAAGTGTATGTCAAAAAAGAAAATATAAAAATAAAAATTGAAATTGCAATCTTTGTTAAACATAGTTTGCACATGTAGCTGTGTTTCCTTAACACACTCACCCTGCCCTACAACTGGAGTCAGACATCAAGCAACTAAATCACAACTATCTAAGAATAATATTGAACATTGGAATGATAATGCCCTTCTCAAAGCCTGTCAAATCTTTCCACATGCATGCAAACTGCTAAAAAGTCCTACATAACTTAGCATATGAACATGTTCCGATTCCATCACTTGTGGCAGGTAATTGGCAACCCCTGAGACAACAATATTTACTTTTATCTGGACTTGTGCTCAACAACATGAAGTTATTAACACAAAGATCAAAGGAAAATCCTTCACCTTACCATCTTTCCTATGTACACACAGTCTTCACAGCAGGCACACCCTGAACAGGTGTACAACTACTGCAGTGCAATCATGCCAATAAACATGCTACAAACAAAAAGAACCTAATCTAGTTATTGGGTGATAGACCACTGGCATCACCAATAGTCCCTGCAAGAACAAACACCATTCTCAAAGTGATGAAATCGATTGGCATCCCTCACAATGATTTTTCTCCTGACTATTTTTGAAATGAACTTTGTAGAAGTGTGGCAGTCTTCACATACCCGCAGATTCTTGACAATACGAAGTGGAGTACCAGGATCAGTGCTCATGAGCCCAAATGCAATGGCTAGTTTTTCACTATGGTGACACAAATGAATCACCTTTTCTTCTTCCTCCACATCATGCAGCACAGATTTCGTATTGGGCACATATCCTGCATCATGCATCAGGACTGACAATCTCTTCAGTTCTGCACGGATTTTGATAATCTCAGGGTGGATTTGATCATCTACTACAAATGTATGCACCGCATCATTCACTTCAATCCAGGTACGACCTGGCTGTTTCTTTGCATCTCTTTCCTTTCTCTGTCGTTCAACACTCTCACTGAGTTCCAAGTTGCCAGTGGCAGCATACAGGTTTGATAGCAGCACAAAGGCCGCAGCATTTTTAGGTTCCAGTTCAAGAACTCGTTTCGCCATGCGTTCTCCCATCTCTACATTACCATGAATTCTGCAAGCACCGAGTAAAGCTCTCCATATAGCTGCATTTGGTTTACAGGGCATACCCTGGATCATATTCTCTGCCTCCTGCAGATGTCCAGCACGACCAAGAAGGTCGACCATGCAGGTATAGTGTTCCAGTTTGGCAGGAATCCTGTAAACTGTGGTCATCAAAGCATTAAAGCGCAGGCCTTCATCCACAAAACCTGCATGGCTACAAGCTGAAAGAAGACAAACAAAAGTGATATCATCTGGATGAACACCTTCTTCACACATCCGTTCAAAATGTACCAGAGCTTCCTTACCCTGCCCATGCATGGCAAATCCTCCAAGTAGGGCATTCCAAGAGACCACATCATGTGAAGGCATAGTGTTGAACACTCTGCAAGCATCCTCCATGCTTCCACATTTTGCATACATGTCAACCAGGCTACTCTTCACAAAGACATTTGACTCGCACCTACTTTGAATGATCCTCTCATGAGTGCGCCTGCCCTCTTCAAGTGCAACTACATTGGCACATGCATTCAGCACCCCCACATAAGTGGCAGGGTCTGGCTGCACACCTTCATGTTGCATCTTTTGAAATAGTTGCAGTGCCTTGTGCCCTTCCCCACACTTCACATGTCCAAAAATCATAGCATTCCAACAGACCACCCAAGAGGGCAGCTTGTTAAACACTCTGGAAGCCTCCTCCATGCTCCCACATTTTGCATACATGTCAATGAGGCTACTCCCCACAAAAACGTGAGCCTCACAACCAGTTTGCATGATCAGCTGATGAGCCCGTCTGCCCTCTTCAAGTGCCCGTAAACCAGCACATGCATTCAGCACTCCCACATAAGTGGCAGGGTCTGGCTGCACACCTTCATGTTGCATCTTTTGAAATAGTTGCAGTGCCTTGTGCCCTTCCCCACACTTCACATGTCCAAAAATCATAGCATTCCAACAGACCGCAGCCCGAGAGGGCAACTTGTTAAACACTCTGGAAGCCTCCTCCATGCTCCCACATTTTGCATACATGTCAATGAGGCTACTCCTCACAAAGACATCTGACTCGCACCTACTTTGAATGATCCTCTCATGAGTGCGCCTGCCCTCTTCAAGTGCAGATACACTAGCACATGCATTCAAAACCACCACAAATGTGACAGCGTCTGGCTGCACACCTTCCTGTTGCATTCGTTTGTAAAGTTCCAATGCCTTCTGCCCTTGCCCACATCTCACATATCCCAATATCATGGCTGTCCAAGTGACCACATCTTGAGATGGCATCTTGCAGAACACTCTCCAAGCATCTTCCATGCTCCCACATTTCGCATACATGTCAACTACGCTACTCCCCACAAAAACGTCAGCCTCACAACCAGTTTGCATGATCAGCTGATGAGCCCGTCTGCCCTCTTCAAGTGCCCGTAAACCAGCACATGCATTCAGCACTGGGACAAAAGTGAACCTATCAGGTCTCATGCCTCTTTTTTGCATTTGTTTGAAAAGCTCCATTGTCTTCTCATACTCCCCAGCCTTGACATATTTTGCAAGCCTTCTCTTCCATGAAAAACTGTCCATCTGCACTGTCCCTGGTGCCATTGCGGCCACCCCTGCTGCCACCCACGGTGGGTTTCTTCGATCCCCGAGCCATAGTGCATCCTGCGTCTTCTTATGCTTGAAATCTGGATACCTGGCATTCACCTTCCCCGGCCTGCAATCCCACCATTGTGAAGGGTCGGAAAAAAACTCCCTCCAAACTTTTTCTGTTTGGCCTGATGCTACTTTTCCATCATGTCCACTCCAAGAAGAGACTAGGGCTATGTGGCCGCAACTCGCTATCAGTCCTGAGCAGCGCGACTCAAGGGCTAGTCGCTGGCGCATTGCCATCGCCACGAAGAACCGATGAAAGCGACCAAGTTGCGGATATGCGCCTGTGCCCCAATAGCACTATCAGCACCGCAACGAAAACAGCTTCACCCGACTGGTTCGAATTACAGCTCGCCACAACTCCCAATGAGACGAAACAATTGAGAGTTAAGAATGAGAAAAATCCGCACGAAGTACGCCTCTACACCAAACTTACAGCGTAACAATGCAGTTTGCAAAGGGGAACAATTGTGAAGCGGAAGAAGCGATGGTGAAGGAGTGCAGGAATGGAACAACCCCCCAGGCAAATGGCAGGTGGGTCCTAGTTGGCCTTTCCACTATTCACTGAATCCTGGATGCATGGAGGTGCTGGCAGTTTGCATCTCTACTTTGTGGGCTCTTCAAGCGCGCCGCTATGTAGTTGTGTATTTTATGGTCAGAAGGTTCATGAGAACTATGCTTCAGTTACTCATGGTTACTCATAAACCCTAAACCCAGCTTTTCAAACAAATGCAAAAAAAAGGCATGAGACCTGATGGGTTCACTTTTGTCCCAGTGCTCAATGCATGTGCTGGTTTACGAGCACTTGAAGAGGGCAGGTGGGTTCATGAGCTGATCATGCAAATTGGTTGTGAGACTGATGTCTTTGTGGGGAGTAGCCTCGTTGATATGTATGCCAAATGTGGACACATGGAGGATGCCCTGAGAGTGTTCAACAAGATGCCATCTCGAGATGTGGTCATGTGGTCTGCATTGATATTAGGGCATGTGAA
The DNA here is from genome assembly GCA_963920785.1 of Sphagnum contortum. Taxonomy (NCBI): domain Eukaryota; kingdom Viridiplantae; phylum Streptophyta; class Sphagnopsida; order Sphagnales; family Sphagnaceae; genus Sphagnum; species Sphagnum contortum. Next base: position 17,199,142 of record OY987285.1, on the reverse strand, counting down.
GTATGGGCAAGGGCAGAAGGCACTGGAATTATTTCGACAAATGCAACAGGAAGGTGTGCAGCCAGATGCTGTCACTTATGTGGGGGTGCTGAATGCATGTGCCAGCATAATGGCACTTGAAGAGGGCAGGCGTGCTCATGAACAGATCATTCAACGTGGCTGTGAATTAGATGCTTTTGTGGGAAATAGCCTTGTAGACATGTATGTCAAATGTGGAAGTATAGAGGATGCTTGGAGCGTGTTCAACAAGATGCCGTCCTGTGATGCAGTCACTTGGACAGCCATGATATTGGGACATGTGAAATGTGGGCAGGGGCAGAAGGCACTGGACATATTTCAACAAATGCAAGAAGAAGGTGTGCAGCCAGGTGCTGTCTGGGCTGTGGTCTGTTGGAATGCTATGATTTTTGTACATGTGAAGTGTGGGGAAGGGCACAAGGCACTGGAACTATTTCAAAAGATGCTACAGGAAGGTGTGCAGCCAGACGCTATCACTTATGTGGGGGTGCTGAATGCATGTGCCAGCATAAAAGCACTTGAAGAGGGCAGGCGTGCTCATGAACATATCATTCAAAGTGGCTGTGAATCAGATGCTTTTGTGGGGAGTAGCCTGATTGACATGTATGCCAAATGTGGGAGCATGGAGGAGGCTTCCAGAGTGTTTAACAAGCTGCCTTCTCAGGCTGTGGTCTGTTGGACTGCTATGATTTTTGGACATGTGAAGTGTGGGGAAGGGCACAAGGCACTGCAACTATTTCAAAAGATGCAACAGGAAGGTGTGCAGCCAGATGCTGTCACTTATGTGGCGGTGCTGAATGCATGTGCCAGCATAAAAGCACTTGAAGAGGGCAGGCATGCTCATGAACATATCATTCAAAGTGGCTGTGAATCAGATGCTTTTGTGGGGAGTAGCCTGATTGACATGTATGCCAAATGTGGGAGCATAGAGGAGGCTTCCAGAGTGTTTAACAAGCTGCCCTCTCGGGCTGTGGTCTGTTGGACTGCTATGATTTTTGGACATGTGAAGTGTGGGGAAGGGCACAAGGCACTGCAACTATTTCAAAAGATGCAACAGGAAGGTGTGCAGCCAGACACTGTCACTTATGTGGTGATGCTGAATGTATGTGCCAGCATAATGGCACTTGAAGAGGGCAGGCGTGCTCATGAACAGATTATTCAAAGTGGCTGTGAGTCAGATGTTTTTGTGGGGAGTAGCCTGGTTGACATGTATGCAAAATGTGGAAGCATGGAGGATGCTTGCAGAGTGTTCAACACTATGCCTTCACATGATGTGTTCTCTTGGAATGCCCTACTTGGAGGATTTGCCATGTATGGGCAGGGTAAGGAAGCTCTGGTACATTTTGAACAGATGTGTGAAGAAGGTGTACATCCAGGTGATGTCACTTTTGTTTGTCTTCTTTCAGCTTGTAGCCATGCAGGTTTTGTGGATGAAGGCCTGCGATTTTATGCTTTGATGACCACAGTTTACAAGATTCCTGCAAAATTGGAACACTGTACCTGCATGGTTGACCTTCTTGGTCGTGCTGGGCATCTGCAGGAGGCAGAGAATATCATCCAGGGTATGCCCTGTAAACCAGATGCAGCTGTATGGATGGCTTTACTTGGTGCTTGCAGAATTCATGGCAATTTGGAGATGGGAGAACGCGTTGCAAAACAAGTTCTTGAATTGGAACCTAAAAATGCTGCAGGTTATGTGATGCTATCAAACCTGTATGCTGCCACTGGCAACTTGGAACTCAGTGAGAATGTTGAACGACAGAGAAAGGAAAGAGATGCAAAGAAACAGCCAGGTCGTACCTGGATTGAAGTGAATGATGTGGTGCATACATTTGTAGTTGATGATCAAACCCACCCTCAGATGATTAAAATCCATGCCGAATTGAAGAGATTATCAGGTCTGATGCATGATGCGGGGTATGTGCCTGATACGAAATTTGTGCTGCATGATGTGGAGGAAGAAGAAAAGGCGTTTCATTTGTGTCACCATAGTGAAAAACTAGCTATTGCATTTGGACTCATGAGCACTGATCCTGGTACTCCACTTCGCATTGTCAAGAATCTGCAGGTATGTGAAGACTGCCACACTTCTACGAAGTTCATTTCAAAAATAATCAGAAGAAAAATCATATTGAGGGATGCCAATCGAATTCATCACTTTGAGAGGTGTTTGTTCTTGCAGGGACTATTGGTAATGCCAGTGGTCTATCACTCAATCACTAGATTAGGTTCTTTTTGTTTGTAGCATGTCTAGTGGTATGATTGCACTGCAGTAGTTGTACACCTGTTCAGAGTGTGCCTGCTGTGAAGACTCTATACATAGGAAAGACGGTAAGGTGAAGGGGTGAAGGATTTTCCTTTGATCTTTGTGTTAATAACTTCATGTTGTTGAGCACAAGTCCAGATAAAGTAAAATAGTGTTGTCTCAGGGGTTGCCAATTACCTGCCAGAAGCATTGGAATCAGAATATGTTAGTATGCCAAGTTGTGTAGGACTTTTTAGTAGTTTGCAAGCATGTGGAAAGATGTGAAATATATCTAAACATGATACCAATTTTTTATTGTAATTTTCTACAATTCATTTGTCCATGAACTCATGAGAACTAACAGTATTTAAACACATATTCTGACTGCATCTTCCTGTTGCTTCCAGAAATTTAACAAACACTCGGGACACAAATGTTTTCCTGGAATCTAAGTAGATTATGATACCCACATTTACATTGATCATCTGGAGTTGAAGAAGTCAATGAGGGGAGAAATGGTAACTAGTTGTTGCCTTTGTTGCCATCCATGATGAAGTTGGTGATGGTCTGATACTTTTGTGAGTGGCACCACAAGGTCATGTCTTTAGTCATTCTTGTGGTGTCACCATGTTTGCTTTTGCTGGAACTGACACAAACTGTTTTATCCACTAACCATCGAACTCAAATTGTTATTTTGGAGTTTCCTTTGCAATAATCCCCATAGACATGTCTAGGATGGGGGATTTCAGATTCTGATTTCAGCAACTTAGAGAGGAAGTTGGAACTTGTCATTAAGGTTTTTAGATGAAATGTTGTGTTGATTGTCTACAGGTCAAGCTGATGCACTTCTCATAGCAAGATTTTGAGAAAAGATCACTTAAAAATGGTGTATCATAAGCAAGGTATTTCATTCATTTATTGGCTCTGCTCAAAGGGAAAAGCCTTTCCAGCTGTGGGCATTGTACATCTGATTTACCTCCTGCATGGGTTTGCACTATTAACAAATGTTAGCCCCTTTACATTTCCAGATTCTATTTACTTAACATGTATGCATATCTGAACCATTTAGCCCAGGCCAGCTGAATGATCATCACATGCACAACAATCAGTACATGAACATTGAAGGAAAAACAACCTCAGGTAATTGTTGTGCCCAGAAGATCCTCCTAGATTTGTAGCTACTGCAGACCTCATTTCAAAGGATTCTTAAGGATGGCTTTCAGTCACAGCTCAAGCACAGTTGTGATGTTAGAATCATTCAAGTCAAAATCCCTGCACCCAAAATCCCTTGGCTCTGCTCTTGGTTGATGACATGCCATATCATTCCTAATGTGCAGAAGTAGCATGCAATTACATTTATACCTTGCTTTCCTTGGGCTTGAATAGCATCCCAAACTTGCTTTATGACCTGTACCAAATATAATGGTTAGCAAAATATAAATCTGAAGTACAAGCATTTCCCTGAGCCCATTCCAACAAGCATCTTGCAAATGCAATCTAGTTACCATGTTGGGGTGTGAGTGGAGAGTGCATTCCAATGAAACATCAGATGCTGGCCTTCCTAGGAGCCTGATGAAGTAGTAATACTGCACCAGCCCCCATGGCAACCACATGGTAATGGCTAATGACACTGATAGCATAATTTTAGGCTTCTGTGAACTTGATCCAACTGGAGATGACAGGCAAGCGGCATCTATGAAGAGGAAGGCTGCTGCAATTCAATATGTTTAGAAGAATGCAGTGACCACAAGGTATTTGGTCAATGACCAAGGTTTCCCATTTAAACTACCCTAGATGTTTGGATCCCCCATAGAAACAAGTGCTTTCCTTTACCTTTTCTGCAAAGAGAGCATCAGTGTAGATGTGAGTACACATGCCATACACATATCCATTGTCGAAAACTGATAGATTGCTGCTATCCCAACAAAAACTGAATTGCAAATAGTAGTACCTCTCATCAAAACAGATAAATGCTTTACCTTCCACATGGAAGGACCATGTTTTAGACTGCTAAAATTAATGAAGCAACACACACAAATAAACCATCCAGCAGTATATGCCAACCAACAACCCAATTTTCTAGAAATAAACAAACTCAAACAATAGAATCTGTGATGAAAAGCTAGGAGGCAAGTAAATGAAACAACAGATGTTAGTGTGTACTGTGCAATTGCAACAGCAATAATCCTAGAACAAACAAAGTAGTTTTCCTTTTTTTTGTCACAATCCAAACATATATGCCTTGCAAGTGGTGTCAAAACCCACATTTGTCTCAACAAACTGATTCTTGAGATCTCCATCAATTGTAACTGGTACTCTAATCATCTGCAAGTGTACATGTTAAATTTCAGCCAGTTGAGTCATTGCTAAACATGTGACAACTTGATCAAATATTGACATTCATTGAGAGTACTGTTACCTTGTTTTCACTGACTTGCAACATCATAAGGCCACCAACCAGTGAAACTGCATATTTGAAGAGAGAAACACTATAAAGTAAAAGTAAGTGGATGCAACTTAGTTGCACATCCAAATGAAACAATGTTTTTTGCCAATTGTGTAGCATCTATGTTTGTGCCACAACCTTTCCAAAATCCAAGCAAGTGATCCAATATCAACTATGTACTAAGTAACAGACAAACTATTCCTCACCCTGTATTGCAAAACAAGTATTTTATAACAATATCCAACTCACACATGTGTAGTTTTGTGTTGTTGCTAACTCTGCTTCTGCTGGAATAGATAACATGAGGAAGACTGCTAGCTAGCATGAGGCAAGAAAAAACAAACCATAAGTGAACAGAAGAAGTAACATACCCTGGTTTTGACAGTTTGGAAGTAGGTCATAAAGTCCAGAGCAAATAATCCTTCAGACAGGCACCTGCATAGTTTCAATGCATAGCAATTGTTCACCACATCAATTTATGTTTGAGGAAACTCAGAAACTGTACTATCTTTTCTCGGCGTCTGAATGATGACCCACAAAAGCTAAAAGTTGGAAACAATTTGAATTGAAAACCATTCATAGGGTTCTTTGAACCTACTACAACATACTGGCAGATGTCCTCACTGGTTAACGCACTAAACCCTCCTCAAAATGCAATCTAGTACCAAGAGTCAACAAGATCTGATCCACCAGTGATCGATTTGAAGTCAATTGCACAAAGTGTCTCTTGGAGTGTTTCTAAGCACATCAAATGGTTTGGTCAAACACACTACAAATGAAAGACCAGAATAACTACAACCCATTTCTTGGTAAAGCTCAAGGATCTCCAGAGAGGCTGTTGGCTGAATGGAAGGAGATTTGTAAAAAATCATAGTCCTCATGGTTCTGTGCAATGAGATAGAGTTTTACTGCTGACATCAAGAGTCAACATTTCATAGCCCAGGTCTTGTAAAACACTCACCAGTGAATCCAATTAGAGTACTCTCACTATTGTTTGTGTTTTACGAGAGCATCAAACAGCCATGTGATGATATTGTCACATCCAGGTGATTTCCACCCACAAAACACCATGCCTTGTCTGCAATCAGTAGTAGGAGATGCATAAGACAGAGAAAATCCCTCCATTATTCAACCAGGAGGTCAAGAACAAATAGCTTCATCTCCACAACCTGAAAGTGCTTTAACTCATCACTTAAGAACAGATACAAAGTCCCACATCATAAATGATTTCAAGGCAACTATATAATAGTTCAGTCATCCATGATATGAAGCACTTTTGAAAAAGTCTCAATCAGTTCTATTGGGCCAAATTCAAGTTGAAGAGACTAAATGATCAACAAGCCATTGCATTATTATTTGATGCGCTCTCCAGGGTGATGAAAGGCAATGAGAGAAGGCTCGATACAGGGTGACAAAAACAGAACAAAAACACCTGGTCTGGAAGAAACCTGAGCGATGAATGCTTCATTGGTCTGGCATCAGCAGCAATTAAGTGCACTGGAGGCTAGACACAGGTGTGAGGTTAAGCCCAGCTAATGGGTTGCACATCTCAAGGGTCAGAGGCAGTGGTGCCACCTCCCTTCACCACTTTGACCTTGCCTCCCTAAAACATCACAACATTTCCCCTGAGGTCAATTCACGTACAGGTATCTGATACCTGGGAGCCATTTGTGATGCATCATCAAGTTGTAATGCATATACACTCTAAAGAAATTGTCACAAATAACCCAAACTAGTTCCAACAATCTCTTAACTATGACCCTAACCCAGAAATCTCACTGTGGAGTTGTGAAGCAATCTAGGAAGCGCATCAGTTGTTTGTATTATGGGTGGACTATAAGCAACAAAACAGAAACCGGTTGATGATTTGAAAGAATCAGTGAAGCAAAAAAATGACGGAAACAGACTGTTGACACAACCCCTAAACAGCGACCGACTCTTGAGAGATGAGGGCAAGACGACAAACAACATTCCATTACCTTAGGAGAAGGAGGAATTTTAGGATCACACTCACTTGAGGCAAACCAACTTGCAACCCACATTGTCGTGCTTCCAATCCCATCTCCTGATAATGAAACTATCTCTTTCTCCCTGACACAAATATTTGAGTTTTTCTCTGCCTCTCACAAATTTTTATGAGTTTCTCTGTCTCTATCCCTTCCTCAAATCTTTTGAGCTTCTTCTTCTTAGTCTGTTGGAACTATTAAAACAGTGCTCCTCACATATTTTTAGTACAAATAGGAGTTGTCGAATTTGTGCCAACTTTTTCGTTCGATTTCAACGATCTTGTGACCAACAAATTGAGTGTCCCCACAACACAACAGTACACAACACAATCCTCCGCCCTGACCAAACAATAGGAACATATTGTTCTTGCTCTAGATTTTTAGGGTGTCAGGGTTTTGGAGGTTTTTAGGGCCGCTGTTAGCTGCTGAATCCTTAGGATGAGGTTCAACATAGCATATAGGGTTTCTTTGTCCCACCAACAAATGCATAGGGGGTGATGGAAAAGAGATCGCATTGGGGAATTGCATTTGGATCTAGTTGTGAACAAGAGAGAGAGAGCAATTGCCAATGTTCTACAAAGCAGCAATGTCTTCATCAACAGTCCAGCAAATGCAATTACCATGTGCAAGATCTGATTCCTTGCGTGACCACAAAAGCCGCAGTAGTAACATGTCCACCACCACATGGAGAAAAGGGAGGTCGATCAGGGGGAGCTTGCTGCCATGCGTCTGTGTGCACCCACAATTCCACTTTACCCATCAACTTTTGCAGTACAATATACTTCTTCCCAGAGTGCACATGATAGAAAAAGATGCGGCACTCAGAGATGGTGGCAATTGTAAGCTTTCGTGTTCTTCCTCCATGCGTGGTTGTCTACTGCCTTCTTCTCACAATAAACGTGGTTGGTTATTTGCCAAAAGATTTTGAATTGAATTCATCGGAAGCAAATCAAAAAATTGGACACCTTTTGTGCAAGACGCAAAAACTCATGGTGGCTTCTATGCGATCAAACTATATGATTTCAAAGGAAGTTTTTCTGCAGTCATTGTAGGTCACAACTTAGAGGAACGGTGGCGGGAGTTGTTTGCATCCTTCGCAATGGTGGGATCAGAGATTAGAGAAGATAATTGAACATCAATCCTGTCGTAATTCACATGTCAATGGAGTCATAGCTCTTGTGGATGATAATCTTGCTGCCCTCTCTTCGTTGCTATCTGGTTGTGTCTTAACGTTGGCAGACATTCTTTCACATCCTTTGCACTGGCAGGATAGTAGTGGTAGGCTAGAAAAGGTAAGTAGATATGCTGATGGAGAAAGTTAGTGTGGCTTTCTATTTTCTTATGATAACATTATGCTTGGGATGTGGAGAATGCATGGCTGATTAGCTTGACCTGGATCTTGGCTGTAGACAAATGAAAGATACTTGGATTTCACACATAAGAACACAGGGGAAGCACTCTGGCTTGAGAACTGACAAAAGCCACCATGGGTGGCAGTAGAGATGGCTACAATGGCACCAGGCACAGTGCAATTGCACATTTTTCCTTGGAGTAAGAAGCTTACAAAATATGTTAGGGATTGGCAACCTAAGAAGGTGATGTAGCTTTTCTGACAAATGCAACAAGAAAGAATGACTCCTGAAAAATTCATTTCTATTCAGGTGATTAATGCATGTGTTAATTTAGGAGCACATGTACATGGCAGGCTTGTTCATGAACAACACATTCAAAAATGGTTGTGAGTATGATGTTTTTGTGTGCAATTTCTTATTTGACATGTATACAAAATGTGGGAGCATTGAGGATGCTTGGACAGTGTTCAAGAAAATGCCATCCTGAGATGTGGTCACTTGGAATGTTGTGATATTGGGACATGTGAAATGCAGGCAAGGGCAGAAGGCCTTGGAACTATTTCAACAAATGTGCAACAGGAAGGTGTACAGCCAAACTCTGTAACTTTTATGGGGGTGCTCAATGCATGTGCCAACCTGATTGCACTTGAAGAGGGCAGGTGTGTTCATCACTGGATCATTCAAAATGGGTTTGGAGTCAGATGTCTTTGTGTGGGGTAGCTTGGTTGACATGTATGCAAAATGTGGGAGCATTGAGGATGTTGGAGAATTTTCAACAAGATGCCATCTTAAAATGTATGTGGTCACTTGGAATACCATACTTGGAGGATGTTCTATGCATGGGCATGGTAGAGAAACTCTTGAACAGATGTGTGAAAAAGGTGTGCAACCAAATGATATCACATTTGTTTGTCTTCTGTAAGCCTGTAGCCATGCAGGTTTAGTGGATGAAGGTATGCACTTGTATGCTTCAATGATTAGACTTGGAACATTATACATGTATGGTTGACCTTCTTGGCCATGCTGGCCATCTACAGGAAGCAGAGAACATATTCATGGCAATGCCTTAGAAACCACAGATGACTAGTTGGATGGCTTTGCTTGGTGCTTGCAGAATTCATGGTAATTTGGCGATGGCAAAACAAATCAGGAGCCTAAAATTGCTATTGTTATGCTATCAAACATCTATGCTGTTGCCAGCAACATGCATCTTTATGAGAATGTTGAATGGCAAAGAAAGGAAAAAATTGCAAAGAAATAGTTGGGTTGCACTTGGATTGAAGTGAATAGTGAGGTGCATACATTTGTAGTAGAGGATCAATACCACCCCCAGATGATTGAAATTCATGTAGAACTGTAGAGATTGTCAAGGCTAATGCATGATGCAGGCAGGGTATGTGCCTTGTATGGAATTTGTTCTGGATGATGTGGAAGAAGAAGAAAAGGTATTTCATTTGTGTAACCATAGCAAAATACTGGCTATTGCATTCAGGCTCATCAACACAATTCTTGGTATTCCTCTTTGAATAAGAAAAATCTGCAAATTTGCAAAGATTGTCACACTTCCACGAAGTTCATTTCAAAGATAGTTGGGGAAGCCATCATGGTGAGGGATGCCAATTGCTTTCATCACTTCAAAGGTGGTGTTTGTTCTTAGATGGACTATTGGTAATGCCAGTAGTCTAGCTTGTCAATTATTAAATCAAGTTCATCTTGTTTACAGTAGCATGTCTAGTGGTCTTTTAACATGATCAAAGTTCAACACCATTATTAGATTTTGTAGCATTGAAAATGTGGCCATGGAGCTGGTTCCCAGGATGTTTGGTTTGATGCATTTGCCATCTGTAGCACTTTGGTTTGGTGCCTCTTTCTTATGTATGTGCAAAACTATTTTGGAAATTGAGTGAATGTTGAGACTATTGAAACTGATTACCAATTTTAAGTGTGGACCAACATGGTGGCTCAAATCCAGCAAGTGGTAGTAGAGAGGATTGAGAAAATGATGGGCACTCAGGAAATTCTTGCACTTATGTGCCTCCTCAGTTCCTTCAAGGTCAACAAAAGGTCTTTGTATGGGCGATGATGAGGCTTGAGGTGGTTTTGACAATGATTTCACCAATCTGAATGTCTTCTGCTATTGAATCGTGTTACCTCTGGCAGCTCAAGAAAGGATTTGATTAGTGAAGTCGGGGGCATTGTATACAAGGCTTGCTGCTATGGGGATGATCATTAAATGCATCATGTTCTCCAAGCTCTTGAACTTCACTGGCAACTGCAAATCTATAAATTGACAATACAACCATATTGGAGCTTTGATTGAGACAAAGTTCTGCTACTTTCTGAAGTCATTTTATTATTTTATAGCAAATAATAAAATGAGCCCATGTATTTCTTGATGTGCAAAAGTTGACACCCTTTGACCTTCTCCCTTTGTTGATCATTGAGGCTCAGTGATCCTCCTCATTCACATTGATTGTATTTAGATGCATAGCACAGGTCAGAGCTGGTTCAAGGCATGCAAGAATGTATGTGTGTTCACATGGGGTTGTGGGGGCTTGGACAAAGAAAGACATGTTTACATTCTAATAACCCTAAAATATTCTATTAGATTTCTATTGCTTCTGAGGTAGAGTGATCACTCATTACCTCAATTACATCATTTTGCTCCCTTCCCTGCCTCCTATGGATGACCAGCATGGCCAAGAAGGTCCACCATGCAAGTGTAGCAAAATGCATGGAGTTTGATCGTTAAGACATAATATTGCATGCTTTCATACACCAAACCTATAGGGTAGTGAGCTGATAGAAGATAAACAAAAAGTGATATCAATTGGTTGTGCTCCCACATTTTGGAATGAATGGTAAGTGGTCAGGAAACAGTTTTCTGTTGGGTTCCAGTTGCTTAGCTAACCATGGTGGTTAGCTCAGTTGCTCTTTTTTTTCTACCTACCTACTGACAACCCACAAGCAGGTTGTTAGAAGGTAGGTAGTAAAAACAACCCTTACCTATGTATAAACCATCTATTTACTTAGTAATTCACCTATTTTTCTACCAATCCACCTATATATGAGACCTATTTCCTATAGAATTGGTTACCAAGGTGAAACCAAAGATTAACTGGCCGCAATGAACCAGCACCCACCAGTGCACCACGAAGGATGAATGACAAATGGTCTGAAAAACAATTTCTGTTGTGTTCCAGTTCCTTAGCTAACCATGGTGGTTGTGTTTTTTTTACTATCTACCTACTGACAACCCACAAACAGATTACTAGTAGGTAGATAATAAAAACCAGCCCTTACATATATATAAACCATCTACTTACCTAATAGTTGCCTATTTTCCTACCTACCTACCTCTGTATGAACTATTTCCTACAGAATTGGTTACCAAGGTGAAACCAAATATTAACTCAGTTGAGGTTCATCCCGTGGATGGTGCACTGGTGGGTGCTGGTTCAATGTGGCCATATTATCTCAGTTGAGATTCATCCACAACTGAGTTAGAACAGGCATCCAATGGATGACACATCTTGGACAGCTGATACTTTTGTACTGCATGTTTTGGGCTTGTAATGGGGCACTCGGCAGACATAAGCCAGTGGGGGCTGCAAAAAAACCTCTTTTGCTCAAGAGGGCGATTGTTGAGGGGTTGGCCCAAGTACTAGTGGTAATGCAAAACCCTGATAAAAGGTGTTCGGGATTAAACCCTAGTCAAGTACCCTAAATTTTCTAAACCCTAGAACAGGGACTTTTGTGCGGAAGGACGACACAGCGAAAACAGACGTTGCGCTGTGCGATTGCGTGTTTGTATCATTATGGCGGAGCTTTTCCCAGGCATCTTGTTGGACATTGTGGATGACGAATGGCTCGTCGACAAGCTGCCTCACGATGGTACGTGTATTGTGCGTCCTCTTCTCTCATCGACTTTTAAACTGAACCCCACTTGCAACGCACTTCTTGTGGTGGTTGTGTTTATATGCGAGTCCGTGATAGCTGTTTTTGTGATGTGCTACTGGGGTTTAGTGTTGTGATTTATAGGAGAGGGAATAAAAGATGTTAACACTTTTTTGTCTTTGTCGAAATTGAATTTGCCAAAAAAAATTGACTCAATATTTTTTCTCGTGTTCTTCTTCACAGTGTTTGTTTTGGTTTCTTTTGCTGGAGAACAACCTGTCTGCAGGTGGTGATGGGTTTGTCGAGATCGTGGCATAGGAACTTCCAAGAAAAAGCAATTCGTACTACTTGTTGATTTGCTTTTGACAGGGTTGGGTTGTTTTCTTAAACTTTGTGATTGTTGGTTGCACAGACATCCCGTTTCCCCCTGGCGTGGCTCCTCCAGCTGATGAGATTGACGAATCAAGTACACGACTACAATCCCTTCTTTCGAGAGACCCTTATATCTTTATATTTCGCACAACACACACACAACCCGCCCGTGCAATTTTGAGTTCTACATTTCTGTGTTCATCTCACAAAACTGTGATCCTAGAGCTGTGAATGTTCTCCGTGCAAGAGAGAGAAAAGACAAGCTGTAAGGCCCTAGTAGTAGTATTAGATAACGTTCAGGTCCTCACCACAGTCAGTATTCAAGAAGCAAGGTCTGACAACCATGCACCAGATTACATTTATGGCTTAAGATTCTCCCAGAAACTAGTGGTCCGATGAATTGGTCGCTTGCCAGTTTCTCATTCAGCTATAGTTTTAGTCATCAGTATTTGTTGGATGCTATATTATCTATATCAGGGAATGATTGTGTGCTCTGATGTCAAAATGGTTTTCTGTGTGGCAGATCAAGAACAGCAACTCGCAAACCAGGACAAGTGGACAGAATTGGGATTACATACCATTCAATAAACACAGGTGTACTGCAAATCTGTCATGTCAGTGATCTCAGAGCACCATGCATGGACCAAAAGCTGGTTCTGCCAAACTCAAGCACAAACAATTCCTGAACAGTATTCAAGTCTGCATTTCAGGTGGTTGGCAGTGAACTTTGTAGTACAGCTTTCATCACAAATACCGCATTCAACATACACTGGAGAACCTATTTCATAGGATCAGCTGATTCTGTGAATAGGTTGTAGTTTTACATACATCCTAAGCTTGCAGTAGACTTCTGGAAATGCTTCATTGCACTTGTCAGTACTCTATATGTTTGTGCAATTCACTGAAATGAGTACAAATGTCAGCATTACAATGTAGCCTAGTGGTTTGTTGCAGAACACTATGACCTGGAACTTGGCCTGTCACTCTCTGACAAGGGCGACGTAAGAACACCTGGCAAAGCATGTGATTGCTCAAATTCAGATCCTAACCGTAGTAGAGAAATAAGCTAGAAGAATTCTCCTTAATCGAGATTTACTGTCAAATGTTGAACTGGGAGATTACATGAACTAAACTAACTTTGACTTATTGTGGACAAGTTATTGCAGATTTTTCAAATTAAAAAAATAAAATCGTATCCAATAAAACTAGTTGTGGTATTAGAATCACTTAAATGGAGGAGCTGCTTGTTTATCAAGAATGTGGGATAGAAATAATGGGTCATAGGGATCCTGTTTCTTAGGATAATTAAGTTTTTAAGTTCATTTCATTTCATTTTATTTTTCATTTTATTTTATTTATTTTTGAATTTGCTTTTATTTTTATTTTTAAATGTAATTTTCATTTTCATTTTCACTTGTATTTGTGATTTTTTATTTGTGTAGGTATAACCAAATTGATAAACATTTGAAAAATTGAGCAACACAATGAGTTATTATTGTTGAATTGAAATTTGGTTGCTTGTTGTTTATGAGATGGCATTCAATGAACAGCAAGCTACCTATGAGAAGACCCAGGTAACTTATTTGGTTTTTTTAGGATGTGTGTTTGCTTGACATTGAGTTAATCCCATTCCTTATGTTTGTCAAACTTGTATCTAAACTATAGAACCACCTGCAGGATGTCCAAAAATTGTTACATCTGTCTTTCAAGGGAATACTAAAGCACCCAAACAAGCATGCAAGCTTAATATTTCAAAATCTCTTCTTTTAAGATTTAAATTTGAATTGTTTTAGGTCATTTTTTTAGATCTCACTTTTAGATTTTGCAAATTCTTTTGTCTTTTATTTTTAACAATTTGCACCTTATCCATGATGTTTTTCATTTTGGAAAAGATGCAGTTGGTGATTGAATACATTACATTTATTTCCACATACTTAGTCTACAATTTTAATTTTATAAATTATATAAGTAAGAAAGGATGATTTTCGCATATTACACACTATAATTATTTAGAATGCATGTGCCATTTGGGATGAATCATTCAAAAAGTCTCATCCCCAACAAAATGATTGGATCCTTATTAAATGTTTAAAAACTTGGCTGTACTTATCTAGCCTATGATTAAATTGCCTGGGCATATCTAGTCGAGGCTTTCCTAATTGCCTCCTAAGCTTATTTACTTACCTACCTACTCTAAGCCTATTACCTACTCACTTAAGTAGGCATACCTATCTAGCTAGCTATGATTACATAATGACCTATTCAACAATGATGCTTGCATGTGGCAGATTTCAATTTGCATATGTAAAAATCTTGGACCATTAAAAAAAAGAATTGGATAAGAGAATTAGTTTAAAATTCAAAAAAATTCAAATTCAAATAACTTTGTCACATGATAATTAACAACTAGTCCCCATTCTAGTTGCAAATTAGGTCGTTGCAAACCATTGTTAACATGACAAGGGGTGTGCAAATGATTAATAGATGAAAGCATAATATTAGTTGATTGTATATTTCATCTTTCGGACTATGCTAACATCATGTCATTGTTAGCATTGTGATTAGTTATTGAGTGCGAGTAAAGGAATTTTTAATTGTATGAATTATTTAAGATTATTTTCTAGTTACAAATTAAATTTAAAAATGTTAGTTTTCTCTTTAGTGACAAGATGAATTGAAAACGTAGAAGAAAGGGAGATATCAATGGAGAAATATGAGAAGAATGAAGAGGATGGGGAGAAGAGTGTACAAATGAGAAGAACATTTTTTTAAAAAGAGATGAGAAATGTGTACTTGTTGAGTGCATGTGCTTACATGAACTAACTTAATTAATAGTTTAGGTGTTAAGGTAAAGACCCATTTAGCCATTACAATTAGTAAGTAGGTGTTAGGATTTTTAACATTGTCTACCATACCTCTTGGTGTGGATGGACCATTATAATTGTGCTCACCTTGATGGTTAGTTGCAATGAGAAAAAAGTTTCTTATTGGGTGTCAAAATGGTGCATTGGTGAGTGTTTGGATGTGATATTGAACCACCTTAGCACCACCCAGGGTATCTACATCCCAATCTTGATACCACCGTAGTTGAAAATTGTCTGTGCTTGTCTCTTTAACCCATGGGCGAGTAAAAAAAAAAAAAAATTCCCCTTTCTCAAGAACTGGGCTGATTCTCCTGAAGAATTGTAAGAACCGGGCCTGGTGGGTCTCTGAAAAAAAGATGAGAACCGCCCAACGCAGGTGTACACTATACAAAACCGCCTAGAAACTCAAGTCTACATTCCTTCAAGTTCGAAGAAGATGACAATTACATAAAGATATGATCCCCGATGAGTTATAAGAATGTAAACAGCACAATGGAAGCAGCCTTCTGACACGACGTGTAGCCCATTTGTCTATGTACCATTCACGTAAATTGAAACATACTACCTGAATGGTAGAGTTTGTATATTTTCAGACATTTTCAAAAGCCTCTCAAACGAATTCAATTGAAAAATACTACTTAAATGGTAAGAGTTTGGGAGGCTTTTAATTCTGGTAACTTCTGAATTTCATAGCAGTGTGTCCCCCAGGTTTGCCAATTCAATCATAAAAAATATTCCATCTAGCAGCAGCTTCAGACATCAGCAGTCGAATCCTCACAAAGAGGAAGCAACAATAAACCTTAAAAAATCATCAAAGTTTTACTTTCAGGATACACAGTTCAAATAATGTGGTCAGAAAACCACGCAATCAACAAGGTCACAGATGGACAAGATCATGTCTACCCACTTGGGGATCCTCAATGTAGACTGGATTTTACTAAATTCCAAGAGCACCCACCACCTGCCTGTTACTAGAGTAC
Organism: Sphagnum contortum; assembly: GCA_963920785.1. Lineage (NCBI taxonomy): Eukaryota > Viridiplantae > Streptophyta > Sphagnopsida > Sphagnales > Sphagnaceae > Sphagnum > Sphagnum contortum. Next base: position 17,182,962 of record OY987285.1, on the reverse strand, counting down.
CACCTGTTACATGTTGCAGTATATTTTGTAATATTGACACGGTATCTAATTCAGTTTTTGCACTAACAAGTAGTTCTTCAAGATTATCAACGGGTCCAAAGACCTTTGTGTTACACAACAAACATCAATGACGATGGTCATGCTTGTGATGATGCGTCTCATGCTTCTCAGCTTTGTGCATTTTGTGAGCCTCGTGATGCTCATATAGCGCATACCCACCAAGTCCCAGAGTTGCTGCCTCAGCAGTTTGTGTTTCCATGTGATGTCTATGAGCATCCGCAGGATCCACTTTCTCTTCATGTTTTTCGTACTGTTGCAAAAAGAAAAGAAAAGACCAGTAATCTGTCAGAAACTATTGATCAATCGACTGAGAAGAAGATCACACAAAATCCTTGACCTAATTAGCGTGTCTTTCCATTAGGCAGCTGTGATGAGAGTTACACTCCAAATTGAAAGTCACTGACATAGGGCATTGTTTCTTGCTGTGAGGACACACTGTTTCCATTGGAGAGTCGCAAATGCATTAAAACTATCTAATTAATCATGTATAACTAGGAAGTCTGGGAACTATGTTCTTATGAAAAAAAGGAGAGATTTGACTGTATGGTGAATCGGACTTAGACTCCCAGCTCTCATAGCTCCTCCAATTGCTCAATGTTTGACCGGTAGCGCTAGGAGTTGGCTGTGAGCACAACTAGTTCAAAATACATAATGGAAAGCTACTATGATCATTGCAGCCTAATTGAAAGATGCCCTTAGTCTACATTTAGTGCTTTCAAAGGAGCAGAGTACTGCACTCCTGGAAACAAGAGAATGTGCCATTGGGCCGCGAATCTTTTTGTCGATGAGAAGAAGAATTGCAGATTTTTAGTAAGGATGATAAACTCACAGCAGCAAAAGTCGCAGTTCCCAAAGCTCCCATTTCAGCCCTATGTTCATTCTGTTTATGCCTGTGCTCTTCCGCCTGCAGATTCTGATACTGCTGATCTGGGTACGTGCCCGGAGCACCACCCAACCCTTGAACCGGCTGCATCATCATCTGTGAATTTCCGCCATAGTACGGCCCTGGGGCCGGGTAGTAAGGGCCGGCTGGGGGTGCAGCTCCATAGCCAGGCGCGAGAGGGTAGTAAGCTGGAGCACCGGCAGCTTGTCTTTGCTGACGAAGGTTATGAAGGCCCGACATCGTCGATGCTCACGATTTATCCACTCTAGAATCACAAGTAGTTTTGCTGAATCTCTCCTCATATTTGTGCTGTGAGAACCAGTTAAGGTTTGAGTCAAATTACAATTAGTATGTTCTTTTTAATATTTCCTATCTTTTCTTTTAAAGAATTACCTACTCCATGAATCAGGAAATTTTAAAGTATGAACACAGCTTCCAAGTCATGTACCCTAGACAAGCACTTTGGGGGAATCCAGACAATGAGAATGTGGTGCACTCATCCAAGAGCTTTGTTGCCTGTATATGCTACCAATTGCTGAAACTGTCAATTTCCAGAAGACACCATGCTCAAGCTTTGGACACCTAATCTGGAGGCCAAATTGGATATGAGTTATATTAGAGATAGCTGAGGTCCTGAGTTAGATTGACTGAGAAGGATACTTGCAGGGTTTTCCAGTGATTGGCCTTGGTAGCACTCCATACTTTGGGTAAGCAAAGAAGCTCAACTGTCATTGTTGGATGGGGGATCCAGAGATTGTTGCTGCCAGTGAAGACAAAGGATAAACAAATTCTGGATTGTGTGATAAAGAAAGCCCACACCTTAAAGCATCATGTCAATGTGATGCTTGGTTTAGTGGCACACTTCCAAGTGCTTTGTCAAGTTTTTTGGCATGCTCCCATGCTCACTATGTTTTGACCAGTGTAGCAATATTACAGTAGGAAGGAGTTTGGGATTGGCCTCCCTTAGCAAGTGTAGGTTTCAAAGTCAAGGAATATCATAATTCAGTCCATACGGGATATGCAGTTGCAGAACCTTATAAATATGTTCAGTCATAAAGATCACAGTAGACTAGCAAATTTATATCAAAATCCTTTGAAGGTTGAATTCATTTTGGGTACTGTCCTTGCCAGCATGAGTTGGAGGCAGTGGTTGAGGAGGTGCATGCACTGCCTATGGGGATTCTCCTTCCAGCACCAAGGGCCAATTGAGCAACTTCTAGAAGAAGTGCAGGTATAATGTGAACTACAACTTATAGCCCATAGTTGAATTGTTCCTGTTGACCAGATAATGTGTTCTATAGGATGCAACAACCATTCAGTGCATAAGGCACTTACAATAGTTTGAAATGCATGTGTGCAGCCCTTACCAGTCTCCCTGACAAACGATGTGAGCCATATTTCTCAACTACTTGCAGTGAACAAGTATCTTTTCTACTGAACACACTGTTGGAAGTGGTGTAATCTTCTGAATTCCGTATCCATGTCTATGAATTAGCTTATGTATGTGAACTCTGAAAGCTGTCTAGGAAAGGAAATATCATCATTGATGATTCAAATCACAGTAATTCACTCTGGTTTTAATCTCTTTGAAATGCACAGCCAAGAAGATTTTACTTGAGGCCATATGGGATGGCACTGTGTTTTGCTGTCAGTGCTGCATTATTGCATGCCACAGGTCTTGGAAAAAGAAGGTGAGCCAGTCCCTTTCTTGCAGTGAAGACTGCTTGCAACTTTAATCTATATAAAAATTTCAGACTGGAATGTTTTCAGTAAGTCCTGTATGAAACAGAAGCCTCAGGAACCTTGTGACTGCTTCTAGGAGTAAATGGAACTTGGTGGTGTTTTTTGTTGTTTAGGGCTTTTTTCTTTTTGAGAGAGAGAGAGAGAGAGAGAGATAGAGCTGTGGACAACTTTCTGTGCAGTGTTGTTGATTGAAGAATAGTGGAAAACTTTTCTATTGATGATGCCTGCCCATCAGAGTCAACTGCTTACCATCAAAGTTTTTTATTGTTTTGTTTGTTATGTTTTTGAGTGCAGAAGGTAGGAGGTAAAGAGGAGGGGCATTCAATCGTCTTGAACCAACACCACCACCACCATTTTTCTTCCCCATCCAATCATCTGCTCATGTTTCTCCAGAGCCCTGACAGCCAAATGCATGGGGGTTTGTATCCTTCATTAGATGTGGCCTTGAGCAACATGAGTCCTCCTCCTCTGGGTTCTTCACATGAGTTTGTGGATGGAGGAGCTAACGAGCAGCCTTCTTCTTTAGGTCAAAATTTGTTATTTAGGTCCCTATGTTACTACTTTATGTATGCTTCTTTATCTATGACATGGGTTCAGGTGCTTTGACTGTGCAGTGTGTGTGAAGCCTACTTTGCTAAAGACCCCAACAAGATTGGGTATTGTGACTCCAACCTTTTCTGCATGTACTGTCTTTCTGAAACTCCTTGGGGATGTAGCAAACATAACAGCAGCTATAAGGAGATGATGCAGAGAGAGGGTTAAGTTTCTTAAGGTAATGGGTGGTAGATTTTTGCGAATGGACACACTTGCATTGCTACTGTCACTGGTAAACGTTCGAGCTAGTGCAGAGGAATCCTTTGGTGTTCCATATTGTTCACAAAAAGCTTTCAACTTCTTAGGTTGTTACATTTAAAAACAGTTACATGTCTTATGGTGTTTTGTATCTACAAAAACTATTGGAAGTCCAAAGGGTTTAAGAATTTGTTTATGAGCTCAATGCACATGCTCATTTTTTGAATGCGACACTTTTGATAAAACTCTCAACCCTTTGTCTTGTTGCTCCTAGTATTCATGATGAAGTATTCTTTTAACTCAACAAGCAAGCTATTTGGGATCATGGTGAGTGAAGAAAATCTGCTGCAGCCAATTGTGTGGTGCTTACTGTTGCTCTACTGCAACAGCTAGACTTCAAGAGAGTCAAGCTAAGATTGAATTACAGTCTTTATTTATTTCTCCTTCAATTGCTGGCTAGTTTCCCAGCTCCGTGGCGGTGATCAGCTGCTTAAACCAGCAGAAGTTTGAAATCCTGCAGTACATAGACATGGATCAACACAAGGAAAAGGCTCCAAAGATCTTTCGGTGTAATTGTAACAAAGTTGGCAGTAGTAGCTAACTAGTGATCATCGGTGGGTGCAGCTTTTTCTTCTCCCTGATCATCATTGACCCTGGCATTGGTCTAATCATCTGCAACAACCCCAAGAGAGTCGGTGAACTTCCATAACCCAGTGATGCAGATTAGTCATCCAACTCTAGTCTGGCACCTCCAAATCACATGAGATTATGAAGATCATGATGGATGTCTTTCTCTTGGAATTTTCTTCTGGTTTTGGTGCTTGTCCTTAATCAATGTAAATTCCTAAACCTTTTAGATTTTGTAGATCGTTCTTAAATTTTTTGTCACCACTTGCTAGTTCTCATCTGCTCACAACTCACCTTTAAAGTCTACACCAAAAGTACATAGGTCAACGTTCAAAGAAAAAACATGTTAATTCTTTCAAATGATTTTAGCATTGTAGAATAAAGATTTCACTCATCTTCTTTAGAGACAAAGAATTCCAATGTTCTTGCATCATAATTTAAATAAGTCATAAAAGAATGAAACCTTCAGAATGAAAGAAAAACCCATTAAAAATAACAAATTAGTATCCAACACTTCCCCCTTTTCTTTTTGGATCAAGAAACCACAAAATTTGTCGAGGACAAACACCCAACCCTAACCCTTTACCTATGATCTGGTCCCTACGCCCATAACGACACAGGCTTCAAGCGGGTTGACCACAAAAAGCCAGTGTAGTGCCAAACTTTTTTAGTGCAGTGCCAAGCTCTTTTTTTCGACCTTTTTCACTTTTTGTTATTTTTTTATTGCTTGTTAACTATTTTTTAATATTGAAGGGGGCTAGGGGAGTTAAATTGCTAGTGATCAACTAATTGAATAGAAAAAGGTATTAATTGATTATGTAACACAATAAATTATTTATTAATTGTTACACTCCTGAAATTTTAATTATAAATTATTAAGATTCTAAATTACTAAGTTAATAGTAGATATGAAATCAGTTTTAATAAAGATTCATAGCACTTAATTAGAAAATTAAGTATTAAACCAAAATAATGTATTATGATTTTTGAAAATTTTAAGTAAAAATTAAATCATTTTTAATTAATCGTTAATAGTAACCAAACAATTTAATCTGTGAAGAATTTGTTATTTATCATTCATCAGCTGATTAAATATTTACTAATTAGTAGACATTAACTATTAACCACAACTCTTAATTAACTACCTAAATCAAATTCTTGAAATATTTCAGAACTAATCATATATTTCAAAATCGTTTAATAAGGAACGATTAGATAATCATTATCTAAATAATAATTCAGAATAATTAATTATTTCATAGTAACTGAATATTGAATAACAAAATATTGACAAATCATTGATTGATAAATATTAAATATGGATAATTTGTTTATAAAATTATTCATTTTTTACGGAAATTAAGTAATTTTAAATTAACTAAGAATTATTTCATATTTCTTAATTAATCAATTGATTAATATGAATAATTCACGAACACCAATTCATTTTGTCGTATCAATTTACGATTTAATATCTAATTAATTATATTTGCTTGAAATAACTAATTAATTACTTAATTAGTTGGTATTAGTTAAAATATAATTAAATGATTAAATATAATTATTAGTTCATACTTTGTATTGACTAATGACTATTTGAAAATAATAGTTTATCAATAATCAATGCTTGTGTAATACAATGATTATATCACATTAACATGATCTCGCTACTATAATTTAATCATATCTTAGTAAAGATGACATATTTTAAATGAACCATACAAAAAAAAAATGATATATTTTCAATCCAATATGCATATGACACGGTCAAATATATGTTTAATATACTTTGAATGCAAACTAAATATCTTAACATACCATGAATAAAGTGAAATATGCTTAATATGCTTGGAATATAATTTAAATGCACTCTAATATGTTAAACATGCTTAATAGATGTTTAATACACCCTGAATAAAAGGTATACAATATGTTTTTAATGCAGTGCACAAAACCATAGTGTACATAAAATATATATACACACCATAGTAAGTAACCAAATTGCAATTAATTTTGGAACTAAATGAACATACGAGCTTATTCATGGATGAAAAATCCAATAAACTAGTCAATATGGAAGGATGTGTAATTTAATAGTCACAACATAATCACAAAAATAGTAATAAAGTTTAAAAGATGGTGACAAATTGTAAAATTGATAGAACAAAGTCACAAAGGATAGGTGTTTGCATGTAATCATATGTAATTGTAAATTGAATTGTTGCATATCACAAGATTTCTTCTAATGTGAGACCTTGATTGGCGACAAGATTGTTAAATGATTAGTACAAGCAACAACAAATAAACATTATATCAATGAAGGACTATAATTGTAATCATGTTACACACACACATATATATAGCTTTTTAGACCCTGATGTGAATGTTGATGTTCAACCAACATTAGTACACAAATATAATTAAAGTGTAACAATACCAAATTGATATATTAATTGTAAGTTTAACATTCTTGAACATGCACTTGCTAGTTGCATGGAAGAAAATGAATAAATAATCAATAGATGCACCTATAGGTCCATTAAGCAACAAACAAAACCTTGAATGAAAAAAGAAAATTCAACAAAGAGTTAGTTGAAGCCTAACATGGAGTCAGTGGATTCTTGATTATGCACTTATATGAACATTTGCAAATCCAAAACTTTAAAAGCCCATTCAAAAGGCAATTTGTGAGCTTAGTCATTATTCTGACATATGAATGGTGTACATCATGTAAAATCATTTTCCCAAAAAACATCATTATCATTTTTTTATCATTTATGGATGGGGTAGATCATTTCCAAACATTCATGAACATCACAGATCATTTCTGGTGGATTATATAAATGATTTATATTCACTAAATAAGGTTGATCTTTTTTGGGTTAGGCATGGATGACGTGGATTATTTCTGGTCATCCATACATTATTGAGATCATTCTTAATCACCTAAAAAAAGACCAATTGTGCAAATCATTTTCACTTTCCCAATGCCCCTAGATAACATCTATCATCAATATTCTCCTATATTGGGTAGATAATTGTTGGTCACCTATACATGGCATGTACCTTTATTTTTGTCTATACTAGGCCTAAGTTGATTTACTTCATTTGAAAATCAAGTATGGTGGTGGAACTAATGCAATATGTTAGCCAATGAAAAGTTGACACGTCACATCAATTTTAACAACCCTTTTTTTGGCCCCCAATGATTACATAGGATTGTGCCTGATTAAAAAGTCTTATGGAAAATTAAAATTGCTTGATAGGCGGTTCATAGGAACGAGTGTGTAAATGATTAGTAGGTTTAGGGCAAGTAGGTCGATGGTCGTAGATGGTTAATATTTATGTAACAAGGACAACTGGCACATTAGTTGGTGGGTAGGGGCAAAAAGATGCTCAGTAGGCCGGTACAAAACTTTCTGAACTCACTTAATATTTCTGTAGAGTGAGGTAAGTAAAAAGTAAAAGCATATCCAGGTATGTGATCCTGGACAGTTAAATGGGATTAAGAAAAAGCAAGGAATCCCAGTCCGGCTCTGCATGATGAGTCACGTTGCCTGCCATGGCTAGTTAAAGGCGCATGTAGAAAAGAGCGTATTAAATATGATCTGACTACTATTCATAAGATTGGCCCATCATAATGATCGATCCACGTGGTTTGCTATTAGTAGTCCCGCATCGATTTGTTGTCCCCAGTTTCAATTTTATGGGTGGGGTTGCAAAAGAGTACATAACTAAACTCGGATGCGAAAAATATTTTCTCAAGTCATATATCGAGCACTGCTCGAGATATTCTAATGCAAACACAGGTAGAAACGAGTGTTGGGAGGTTCTCACTTTTTCAACGAGAACCTTCAAGGTTTTCATTCCGATTCTCAGAGTGAGAATCAGAGGTTTTCACATACAATGATAACCTTTTTGAAAACATGTTCACCGGTTTCTTCCCATTGGAAATTGACTTTTTGAAAACCTCAAAAGGTATCAGTTGAATCTTTTTTGATAACCTTTATGGGTATTAAAACATACAGGCACCGGTTTTTAGGGTGTTTAATAGAGCTTTCCATAAAGTCGAAAAAACACGGCACTGATACCTTTGAATTCGGTCCAAAACCGGGTGAGATTAAAGAAAAACCTCCAATAAAGTACATTAGCCTTCAACTGGGGGTCAAACTCAGAAATGCACCACTTTTTGTGCCAAACTGGGTTTCATCTAGTTTTGACCCCATCTTTCCCTTTCCTTGAGCGCCTCCACTGCTACTACATACATTTTCACTGATCCTCATGTACAACTACTATAATTACCTCGAACCTTGTGCATTAAATGCTGAGTTTCAGCATTTCATACTCAGATTTAAGTAAACTTCCTTACTTTGGGGACCTCACCCAAAAAGGGGATAAGGAGTGAACAGAAGCCCAAAGACAGGGTGAAGACAAGATGGCTTTAAGGAAAATTCTAGTGTTTAGTCAAGTTTAGGTTTCGGTTTGGGAGGCGTTAGCCTCCTCAACGGCTCCTTCAGGGGGAGCTTCACAAAAAAGCGTCGGGCTCTTTTACAAAAGAGGGCAATTTTAATTTATTTCAAAAAAATATGAAAATATATTCCGATTTTCTTAAAATTTGAAAACCGGCTTCTGAGAATCATTTGTGAAGGACCGAGGGTTGCAAAATTTATGAGACCCGGAAAAATTGAAAACCATTGGAATTTTTTTTCCAAAAGCCTAAAACCCTTAAAGATTATCTAAATCTTTTCATTTTTTTTAATAATGAGAACCTTAAAGGTTCTTTTAAATAGCTGTGAAAACCAAAACCAATGGTTTTCTCAAAAAGGTGAGAACTGTCCAAGACGACTAGAACAATAAAAAGAGGAAGGCCTAAGCGAAATTATGCCAAGTTTAAACAGTGCGTTTGTTTTGGTGGCAAAATTTTGCAACAATCTTGGCTATAGGTAGTTGTTTTCTTGAAAAATGGAAAAATCATGAAGAAAGATGTTTTTTCAGTTTTATCGCCATTTTAGGAATTTTCTTTGAAAGTAATTAAAATTTCTATCATAACGTGACAAAATTTTGAGACTTATGGCAGTTTTTTCGCCAATTTCAAGTTTCAGTAAAAGATTTGTCATAAATTAATGTCCTAAAGATGTTACATTGTAAAACTGAAAGAAAAAAAAATCGAAAAAAAACACACACACAAAGTGTCTATAGTACCTTGCCAAACTTCAGCATATATGTCTGTCGAATGATTAGTCAGTTTTTGAAATTTTCATTTCAACACATAGAATATTTCTGAAGATCTCATATTTCTCCTTCACAAAAAAAATTTCTTTGAAGTTTTTCTTGTGAAAATTTTAACATTTCTGAAAATAATATTATTGGTGTCCAAAGTTCAAATCGGTGATTTCAGTTTTCAGATGTTGCAACTCGTGTCATTGACTAGCATCTCAAGAGGGATTCAGCTTAATGCAGTGACATGTTTTTAGCACATGTTTAAATAGAAAAAAAATTAAATTAAAAATGCTATTAAATTAAAATCAAAGTCCAAATGTGACAAAAAAAAACATGCAACTAAAAATGCCTTGATTTTATTTTCTTTCAATTTGGGGGTGGGAGAGAGGATTTTTTTTCATTTTTCTTTTATTCTCAACATGTTCCTTCTATGTTCTTTTCAAGTTCCCAATGGGTTCCCATTAGATTCCCAATGTGTTCCCCAAAGCTGCTCCCAATAGCAGCTCGCTTTAATCCCATATGTTTCGGCCACTTAAAGAACCGGGCCAAAGGGGAGGGCATTCCTTTTTTTTTGATAAAATGTTCTGTTTTGGGGAGGTTTGAACCTCTTTTTTGTGTGATGGGGCAATGAAAATAACTGACGGCAAAAAAGAAAGTCAGAGTTGTGGGGCACCCCCAACTACTCAATATCAATACACCATACTATTCTTATTTGCGATTGATATATTAGTTCATGGGTGTGCTCATTTTATTTTTTTTGAAAGAGCCATATTGATGGGGCCATTAGCAATTTTTTGGGGAACATGGAGCACCCCAGAAAGGAAGCGCCTCTTTGCAACCCCAACGGCAAAATTAAAAATAAATGTGCAACCTGGGATTAGAGTTTATATTAAAGGAAGTTGAACGTTGAGCAAAGCATAGGGGATAAAACCTAGGCGTTATTGGGAACATGAAGGGAAGTTTTTGGGAACTTGGGGGGGGACAAATAGGGAAGAAGGGGGGGCGGGGAAACAAAAAATCCCTCCCACCCCATACCGAAAAGGAAAAAAACAAGCCCATCACGAGGGCATGCTAAGCCTTCCCAAGGGCTGCAGGAAATTTCTTTTTCCAAATTTGTCGGTCAGCATGGTTTTCCTCGGCTTTGTGCGTGCGGTCGAATTAATTTCTTCTCAATTTTTGCATTTGTTTCTTTCTAGATTTGTTTGTTTTGGCTGTTTTATTTTTGTTTAACTAGAAGGGGGCATGGGAAACCAGCCACTCCCAGCCTCCCAACCCCCAAAGTTTACTTCTCCAGCCTAGATAAGCAACCCAGGAGAAGATTACAAGATCTCTAGGGGGGAGTATCCAAAGCGGGATTCATTTTTTTGTGATGGGCAAATCAAAGATGCGTAGGTGAAAAGGAAAAAATTAAAATTTGGGGGTCCCCACAACTAATTGTGATGAGCAGCGTATACTTCAGTTTCATAGGCGGGCACCCATGGATGATTAAATCAAGGATAGCAATTATCCAGAGAAAGGATTTAAGGGGTATGAAAAAAAAAGGAACCATCACGAACGTGTTTCGGAAGAAAGGACAGCCCCAACATAAAAGCATAAATATGTTTTTCCCTCCCCCAAAATAGAAGCATACTTTGTCGTGCTTCCTTGGGCCACCCCTTTCACAACTTATATGTAAAGAACTTGAACACGACGAGAAGAATATGGGATTAAAAGGAGGGGCTATTGGGAACATATTAAGGAACAACTTAAGAATAGATGGGAAATAAACAAAGAACAAAAATCACAACCCCCCCCCCCCCCCCGCTCCCCGCCCTCCCCGCCCTACGCCCAAGTGCAAGTGCAGACGTAATTTTTTTAATGTAAAAATCTCACAAATAGCCATAGGATGAGCCCACCACCGGAATATGTTTGGAATAGGGGGGCCTCCCATAACATAGAAATCGAAACATGGTTCATTCCCAAAATAAAAACATGTTTTGTGATGTTTCACTTGGACCCTTCCCCCCTCTATCCTACAATTTATATACACGGAAGTTGAAGGAAGTAAACAATGGAGCGATAAAAAATGAGGCGTTATTGATAATGCCTTACGAAAGCCAAAGATTGTAACACCACCCTTGGCTCACGTGCAATTTGGCAAATTATGCACAAAAGTTGTCATGATCATCAAAGAAAGGGAGCATGCAAGAAGTACCATTTCAACCCCAAAAATGCTGGATAGGTCACAGGTTCAAATATTAGTCGATGCAAGGAGGAATGGGATCTTATAGTCATCGCTAATGTCCAAGAGTAACAGAAATTTGAGCACAAAAATGATCTACAATCGGGGTAACACTCATGCCATGATGTATCACGCATTTTGTAAACAACCCTTTGAACACATAATTGTCAAATCCTTTGGATAGAGAGGAATAATATTTTTAGTGCAGTTTCACATGAATATGAGCTCATCGGCAAGCCTGGTTCCAGACACTTTTTCGCATTTTGGATTGTGGCATCAAAAGACTTCTTTGGCAAATGTTTAAAGGGCGGGTGTCGCAACCCTAGCTTAGGGCTCGCGACCAAAGCAAAAGGGTTGCAAGCGTGCGGGCCAAAAGGAAGCCCGGGAGTCACATCAGAGACTTCCGGGAATGTAGGAGAGTGTGAGGGAGTGAGCCTTCACACTCCCAAGGCAACTCCCAAGTTGGGAGAGGGAGTCCCGGTGGACTCCCAAAACTTCAAAGAACGATTTGAGGGGTCAAATATCAATAGCTTGTTGCGCTCTTTATATCAATGAAGAGATCTTGAAGCGTAGATGTTTAAACTGGGCTCGCATTACTCATTTGAACATCAAAAACAAAAGTTATGACCAAAAGAAGGGCCGGGAGTCGAACTCCCGGGAGTCTGCCAGTTTTGACTCCCGACCACTAAAAGTCGGGAATCGACCCGAAATACTTAGCTGCAGATGACGTGCGACATACCATTGGAAAGCTCTTGACGAGAGATACAACTTTGCTTCAGACCTCACTTCGATCCGAGGTCTGCTCGCAAAGTTATGGGGCTCCAAAGTCCCGGGAGTCCCGGGAAAAAGAGCCATTTGGATGTAGTCTCCGTGGAGCGTCGCAGAGAATACTATAAGGGGGAAGGTGGTGGCTTCCCCCAAGTCCAGGCCGTGGTGAGTCTTGTGTGTCCGTGTTGCCTGTGGCTGTCCCAGCACCAAAGGTGCTCCAACTATGCACTGACCACTTTGTGTGGGTTGTGTGCAGGCCCGTGTGAGTGAATAAGCTTGTCAATTCTTCCTAGTCCCATCCCGGAGCTCCAACACGCCCCTCTACCCCTCCAAGTGTTGTGAGCTAGGGAGCGCATCCCGACTCCTCCCTCTTCCGCTGTCTTTCACTTGGACTCACATTTGAATCCTTCAAGGAGTTGGGAGTGCGTCACAAAAACAACCTGTTGGGATAGAAGTTATTTAATCATTTGATGTGGTCATAACAACCACAAGGATGGAAATAGTTGTTGCACCTAGCATGGATGTTGTTAGAAGGGAAATGGTTATTGGATTTGTAATAATTGTGAATCATGGATCAAACGAATTCTTGGTGGGAGTGAACTTGAATAGGAGTTTGAATTTACCAATAGTAAATATTGGAGTTGTTGGGACACAATAGATGGTGTTTACTAATCCAATAATGACTATTCATGTACACAAAACCACAAATTAACCTAATGAGCTCCATAATTACTAAAGGGTAAAAAAATATAGATGTTTGAAGATCCAAAAGGAGGGCATTGAGAAGCATCTATCATGATTCAAGGAATTTTCGACCATAGAAATCCCCATTTTGTGAGGCCAAACAAGGTAGTTTTTAAGTGTTTTCATTTCAAAAAAGATGTTGACCTAGATGTTCATGTAAAAATATTTAATTCTAAAGTGAAAGTAAATGTAAAAACTTCTAAAATATATATCATCAATGCATTTAGTTATATGCTAAAAGATATGACATAAGATTGATGCCATAATTAGATGTTAGAATTTTTTGATTGTATTTTTTTAGAACTCACACAAGCATTTTGCAAACGTCATCGGATTCAAAAACTAACAAATGGTTTATAAATACTAATCACAAATAGTTTCCTAATTATTCTATTTAAAATGGGTTTGCAACCATACATTAGAATCGTGACGACAAGGTTGAAGTGGTTAACACTCCAACAACATAAGGAAGCAACAATGTTGTGTAAAGAAGGGATGACTATTGCAGAAGCAAGGAATGCACTAAAAGTACCATAGATTACAAAACAAGCAACACCACCAAAAACATAAAGTAATATAAAGAAGACTAACAAGTTTTGCATAAATTATGGAATGATTAATCACAATGTGAAAACATGTAGAAAGAAAGAGTAAATTACAATGGTAACTACAAAAGCAACCCAATTGAATCAAAAACCACAAAAAACATCTTCGTATGCTTGTCACATTTGTGATTTGAATGGACATAAAATGACAAACTTTCCAAAGTTTATTGAGAGGAAGAAGATGTTTCATGGGAATCTATGACAATAGCAAAGGTTCAACCTATTGCTAAGACACAAATAATCACTATAGATGTGAATGTTAATGTTACAAAAAAAAGTAAAGCAATTAAAATAACAAATGTTCAAGGATAGAGAACCAAGCAAAGCAAAAAGTGTTGCTGAACAGGAGAAAGAAGAATAGTTGAAGAAGTCAATGGTGGAAACAATTCAACATTCAAATTCAAAAAACACAAACCTAGATAAAAGGGCCATCCACATCTATGGAGGGATGGAACACAACCTGGTTGGGTATGCCAAATATTATTCTTGTGAAAGCACAAAAATCTCAAAAGGTAGTGAAGTCATAAGAAAAATTCATCATAGTAAAAGAGATTTTTTAAAACATTAGTAAGCAGATGCTAGAAACAAGTTATACTTTGAACTTGGGATAGTTGCTTAAAATGGTCCTTAAGTTAAAAAGATATCTGTGGTAGAAACTAAAACCAAAAACAACTCAGAATCTAAGTAAAGCAACCATAAAAAAACAAGTTTTTTAAGACCAAAAGGTAAGGACAACTACTATAGCAATAGATAATCATATGGCAATTATCTAAATACAAATTAAGAAGAATACAATAGAGGATGTGTTGTTGGATGGAGGTTTTAAAATTAATATCATCATAAAATAGTTGAGATTGAGGTGAAGGCTTCCAGAGCCTAAACCTACACCATATAATCTAAAGATGGCAAATCAAACAATCACAAAACCAATAGGTTTGATTAAAGATTTGAAGATATATGTTCATGGCATTCCTTACATAACTATGTTTACTATACTTGAAAATAGTGTGATAAATTCTGGTTATTTCATGTTGTTAAAGAGACCATGGTTGAAGGATGCTAAAGTGGCACATGATTGGGGGAGTAACATTGTTACCATACAAGGGAATGGGACAGTTAAAATAATTATAATCACCAAGCATTTGAGAGGTGAAGTAAGAATACCAGAAATGTAATTGTGCTATGATTATCAGAATGGTATCACACATGAAGAAAAAGATATCATCTTTGCTATAAAGCCAAAATTGTTCTCAATATGAACAATCAATTTACCTCAGATAATTTAATTTGTGAAAACCATAGATGTGGAGATCATGGATATAGATGTGAATAATAATATTTCAGAATAAGGATATGGAGTTTAAAACATAAAAAAGAAGATAGTTGGCAACAGATATGAATCAGAAGTAGCTTTAGATGATAAGGCATATTCAGAGACATACTATAATTGTTGACTAGGGAGTGTTGGAGTGGATGAAACTACAACAAAAATCAAAGCACAGGAATTGCAGATAGCTAGATGGACCTTACCTAAAGAGTAATCATTTATGAAATTTAATTTGGGAACTGATGCAAAACCATAATTGGTGAAAATTAATGCACAACTAAAAACAAGCAAGGTGTTAGAAATGAAACACTTGTTGAAGAAGTTCAAAAATGTTTTTGCATGGGCATACAAAGATTTGAAAGGGATTCCATTAAAGCTAGCACAACACAAAATTGAGTTGGACGCCATTATACCATCGATGTTGCAACCCCACTTTGGCCAAGTGTGGGGGTGAAGCCCAACACTTGGAAAAAGTGAGGATTTTGAGTCCTCCGAGACTCCAGAATGTTTAGAGTTTGACAGCCAGGCCCAAAACACCTTGCATTGGGGTGTTCTTGTGTCATTGGAAAGGTCTTGAAACATAGATATCGAAAATGCCCTCGCATTCTCGATTTGGACATCTGTAAGCCAAGTTATGGGCAAAAGAAGGGCCGGGAGTTTGACTCCCGACCACTAAAAGTCGAGAATCGACCAGCTCCCGATGTCCGATTCGGGAGTGCGATACGTTGTTGGAAAGATCGCGACGAGGGCTACAACTTCGGTTGAGACCTCGTCGCGATCCGAGGTCAGGGCGAGGAGCTATGACCTCTCAAAGTCCCGGGAGTCCAGAATCGGGACACTTGGGTGGATTTCGGGACTCCAACTTGGGAGTCCCGGGAAAAAGAGCCACTTGGGTGTGGGTGCGGTGGAGCATCGCAGAGTATACTATATGGCGGATGGTGGTGGCATCCCCCAAGTCCGGGCCGTGGTGTGTCTCGTGGTCCAAAGTGCCCGTGGCTTGTCCCAACACCCAAGGGTGTCCCGGAATGTGAACTAACCACATGGGTGGTTTGTTTTGGTGCAGATTCAAGCTTGATCTACTAAACCTTCTTCCTAGTCTAATCCCTGGGCTCCCAACTTGACCCTCTACCCCTTTCTAGAGTTGGAAGCTGGGAGCGCCTTCCGAGTCCCAACTTTCCGCAACTACACTTTGGTGAACCCTCAAGTGGGTTCACCCCGGGACTTGGGAGTGCGTCAACCGACACATTAGGCCAAGTATAGATTAAATCCAAATTGTGCTACAACAATTAAACAAGATATAACCAAATTGTTAGTATTTAGGTTCATTCAATCTATAGAGGAGGCTACATGGTTGTCACCCATAGTAATAGTACCCAAGAAAAATGGCAAACTAAAAATTCGTATAGATTTCAGAAAACTAACACTATGAGAAAATCATGTTCGTTGCAACTAGTCTATCTAGTTGTAATCTAGTTCTATTAGACATTTTTTAATTATAATTTAGTTTTATCGAACAGTTTTTAGTTGCATCGAACAAGTTGCAATGGACACAATTTTGTCATAGTATAAATGTAACCACAAAGAGGGATCCATACCCATTACCTTTTACAAATGAAATGTTGAACATAATAGTAGGGTATGAGGTATATTCTTTCTAGATGGATATTCAAAATATCATCAAATCTCTATAGCGCCAAAGGACAAATAGAAGATTGCATTTGTTACAAACTAGGGGACTTTTATATGGAAGGTGATGTCATTTGGAGTTTAAAATGGACCTCCAACATATCAAAAAGTTGTTACCAAAATATTCAAAAAATATTTGGATTGTTTTATGAAGATATTTTTGGATGATTTTATAGTGAATAATGACATGGAGAGTCATTTGTAGAAGCTTAAACTATGTTTTCAAAAGTGTAAAGGATATGACATTAATGTAAATCCAAACAAATGTGCATTTATGGTATTTTCAAGGATGATATTGGGTTTTATTATTTTAAAAGAAAGGAAACTACCAAATCTAAAGAAAATATAAACAATGTTAAACACACCACCACCTAAGAATCCACAGTAGATTCAAATATTCAATAGGATGGCAAAATTTTATAAATATTTTATCAAAAACTTTGTTGTTATTATGGCACCTATCATTAAATTGACCAAAAAGACAAAGACTTTTCTTTAAACAAAGGAATGTTAAAAGGCTTGAGAATTGATCAAATAGAAATATATTAAAGCATCGATATTAATATCACCAAACTAGTAGGTGAAATTTCATGTTCATACATATGCATCTTTGTTAGTTATGGGAGTTATGTTGTTTCAAAATGTAACAAGGAAGAGTGATCAACCAATAATGTACGCTTCTAGGCTTCTAAATAGAGCACAACAAAAATATAACACTAGAAAAAAAAACTTTAGTAATGTTTTTTGCTTTGCAGAAGTTACGACATTATTTGTTAGGCAATAAGTTTATCTTTTATGTAAATCTATGGCATTGGTTTATTTGGTCAACAAACCACAAGTTTTAGGGAAAATAGCTAGATGGTTATTATTATTCCTAAAATATGATTTCATAGTAATGTATAACTAAGGCAAAACTCATGTAGTTTCAAATGCATTATCAAGACTACTAGATATTATAGAATCCATAGGTGTGCCGAATTAAACCACAAATGTAAGTATGTTTTACATAGAGCCTAAATGGCTTAATGATGGAAAATAATTATTGAGATTAAGACAAATTGAAGGTACATTATTTGTACAACAGAAGTAAAAATTGGTCAAGTGAATACAACCATTCACATTGAAGAATGGTGAATTATATAGAATGGCCAAGACAACAAATCACAAAGATGTTTGACAAGTAGAAAAGCACATATGGTGATGAGAAAATGGCATGGAGGGCCATCAAGAGGACATTTTGCAATTAAAATAATGCAAAGGAAAATACTTGATGTTGGATATCAGTGGCCAATTATGTATAGAAATGTGCACGATTATTTCAAATCTTGTGATGCATGTCAAAAAACAAGAAGATTGGTAACTCAAAATCTTACAAATTTGGTCACAAGTTTTCCAAAAGAACCATTTATAAAATGGGGACTTGATTTTGTGGGGCTAATTAAACTAGCATGAAGATATAATAGAAAAAAAAAATTCTTGTTGCCACAAATTATGCTACTAAGTGGGTGGAAACAAAAGCATTAAAAACTAATATTACAACAATAATAACAAAATTTCTATATGAGTGCATATTAACCCAGTTTGAATGTCCTTTCACTATAGTCATAGATAAGGAATTTATTTCATTAATGATACCATCAAGTATTTTACATATCATTTTCTGTTGAAACATGTGGGTTTTATAACCTATTATCCTCAAGGGAATTGTTGCGACCTTAGCCTTGGGCTCATGACCAAGGCAAAAGGGCTTGCAAAGGTGCGGGCCAAGACTAAGTCCAAAAGTCACATTCTCATGCCCTGGGAGTGCAAAAGAGTGCGAAGGAAAGAACCCTCACACTCCCAAATGAATTCCCATGTTGGGAGTTGGAGTCCTAGTGGACTCCCGCATGTTTAGAGAGTGATTGCAAGGGTCAAAACTCAATAGCTTGAAAAGTTCTTTATATCATTGGAAATCTATTGAAACTTTCATGTCTGAAATGGGCTTGCATCACCCATTTAGACATTTAAAACACAAGTTATGGCCAAAAGAAAGGTTGAGAATCAAATTGGCAATGTGACTCCCGACCATTAAAAGTCAAGAATTGACCCGATTTCCTTGCATGCAGGTGGCGTGCCACATACTGTTGACAAGCTTTCAACGAGAAATACAACTTTGCTTGAGACCTCATTTCAATCGGAGGTCTGCACACAAAGTTATGGGGCTCCAAAGTTGTGGGAATCCCAACTTTGGCAATTTTGGGACTCCCACTTAGGAGTCTCAGGACAAAAAGCCATTTGGATGTGAGCCTCGTGGAGAGGCACAAAGTATATTATAAAGGGGAAGGTGATGGCTTCCCCCAAGTATGGGCTATGGTGAGTTCTATGAGTTCAAGTTTGCCCATGGCTCGTCCTAACACCAAAAGTGCTTCAACTATGCATTAACCAACTTGTTGTTTGGTTTTGTGCAGATTTGAGTGAGTGATTAAGTGCTCGTCATTTTTCCTAGTCCCATCCCAGAGCTCCAGCACACCCTTTTACCCTCAAAGTGTTGTGAACCAGGGAGCATGCCTTGACTCCTTGTTCTTCCGTTGTTTTCATTTCAAACTCACATTTAGAGTATATCAAGGAGCCAAGGGGTGTGTCAAGAATGGGTAAGATGAATCTATTAATAAAGTACTTGGGACATTGTTGACTAAGTTAGTTACTAAGGATAAAATAAATTGGGATGAACATATGTCCACAATGTTATTTTCATATAGATTTAAATACAAAGTAGCAACAGGGTATATACCATATCAATTAGTGTATGGATTACATCCATTGATGCCCATAGTGTATACATAGTGCTACTTGATGGTGGAAATGAAAAAGATAATACTTTAGTGAGAGTTTTGATTAACAAAATTATAAAACTTAAGAGGTTGTAGGAGGTTAGAATGTAGGTTGTAGAATCTACAAGTATTCAACAATGGAATAGAACATTATGGAATTAAAAAAATAATCTAGAAAAGCAGTTTGGTTTTGTGATTATGTTATGTGGTTTCCAAAGAGCAATAAATCACACCTAGGGAAATTTACTAGGAAATGGTTTAGATCATACATACTACAATATGTGTTACCAAATAACATTATGTTATTGGTGACAATTGAAAAATTTGAAACTAACCCTATGTTAATAAATAAATGGAATTTGAAATCCATAAACAAGAACAACAAATGCTAGTATATTGGAAACAAAGTGCAGGTCCAGACTTCAAGCCAAAGATTTTGATATGGAGGTGGAAGATGAAAACTATGAAATACAGAAACCATAAATATGTGATAATGAAAATAAAAAATAGATGAAAGATCTTCCAGTCAACGTAGTATTGATTTTGGAACTATAGATGATTAACAAATCTATGAGTAATACTTAGCCCACATAAAAACTTCATTCAAAATTCCAGAAACTCCTTGCTTTTGTTGACCATTTAAACTCCAAGTATAAGCAAAGGTTAGCAATTCATGTCCACATCATGAACCACAATAACATGTGGTGTACAATGTTCGAAGATAATGCATCCATAAATTAAGAATTTTTAATTTTTAAACTGGATTTTAAAAACTATTGTTCATCATAAGATTGTGGTGAGGCAAAGGGACTAGTGAATATAGGTTTGCTACTAGAGCTTGCATCAAAGAATATATATATTTCTATATTGTGGATATTGCTTGCTTTTGCACGTGGTTTTTCTAGGTCTTTGCTGTGCTATTGTTTCTTCCCAACAACATTCATGGCCCAGGTGCTTAAATTCAGAGTTCAATTGGGATTTGGTGTGTCCACTTTAACTAGACCAAACCTTCACAACTTCAGAGAATAAAAATTATGTTAAACTCCTTGGAATCCCAATAGATATTTTTCAATGCAATGATAAATTGTTTCATAAAGATGAGTACTCAAAACTGTACATGCAAATAGATCATTACACTAATTCTCACAGAACCTAAAACCCTAGTTTTTAACAATACTACTCAAAATCTTTGAATATCACATTCTATTTTTTTACTCTAAAGCACTATGGCAAATGGTTACAAGAGGCTCTTTTGGGTGGCTTTTGTTTGTTAGCTCAACAAAATCTAGCCTAGCTTGATGTGCCCATGTTAATGTTTCATACCAAGTGAAAATTTCATGACTTGTAAACAAGACCCCAATTCAACCCAACTCCCAAAAACCATTGCTTTTTCAATATCTTTAGTTGTGACCATGATTAAGGGATATTGACCAAAAGTTCCAACTCACCAAAAAGGGGAACCCAAATTTAGCAAGTTGCAAAACAAAAATTACTCCCTATTTTCATGGCCAACCCTAAACCCTATTTTCATGGCCAACAAGTTGAACATTTTTGGTCGTAATAGTTTGGTTAAGATGCCTATCTAACTTTTCAAGACCAAGCTTTTCCTACTTGCCATTTGCAGGCCCAACCTTGCTATGTGTGGGGTCTAGTTATTCAACAATCAAAAAGTTAATTTTGGTTTCGATTTCAGTTATAAAAATCAGAATTAGAACAAAACCCAATTTGATTCCAAATAACCCATAAGTGGTTATACCAAAACCAATGGGTTATGAGTCAATTACTCATGATTATAGACTTCTTTTTAGAATTAAAAAACTATAAACTAAATCTAGTTCTAGTTTCACATAGTGGAACCTTGATTTTGAATTTAGTTTTGGTTTCTGGATTTGAGAACTTTGGTTGTGATTAAGGTTCAATTTTAAAACTTAAGCCATTTTTTGGGTAGGTTCCTTAAAATTTTGAAATTGTCACCACTTATTTTGATTGTTAAAACATTAATAGAAATTAGCCAAAATATAACCATTGTGTTTGTGACTACATATGACTTGTAGTTGTTTGTGACTAAGTTTGGAATATTTACAATGATAAGATCAAATTTCAACTATTTTGATCATTTTTACAACTATGATACAACTATTGCAAATTTCATTTTATTGGTTGGATAGCTTTTTAAGTCTATTTTCATCCATTATTAGATTGATATGTCCCATTCGTTGTAATGGCCACCAAATTAGTTGTATCTTAAATGTATTTTACCATAACATAGAGGTGTATTTTTATGTATGTATTGAAATTATATTATGATATGTTATATATATCATAAATATATATTAATGTCTATATTAATTATGCATGTGTATGTATATTGTTCATATAATGAATCAAAAAATTAATATTTCCATTCTAAAAACTACTATTTCAATTTTTTACAGAAATAATTTGAATTTGAAACATGATATTTCAATGTGAAAATTGTTAATTTCAATTCCTTAAAACATTATTTGAATTTGAATTTTTTAATTTAAATTCAAAAAGCTTATTTGTTTTAAAATTGGATATTTTAATTCTAAATTATTATTTTTGGTTCTAAAAATTAGTATTTCAATTCTGAATTGTTTAATTTAGATTTAAAATTTTTATTTGGTTTGAAAGTTGAAATTTCAATTCCAAATTGTTATTTTTTATTTTAAAGAATAATATTTCAATTTAGAAATTTATTAATTGAGTTTTGAAGTTTTTTTCAACTAATGTTATCCATAATAAATCACTTTTATAAATAATTAAAATTGATTATAATTATTAACTATGAGTTCCACTAAATAAGTATTGTCACAACATATATTTTTATATTGTATAATTTATAATCTGATATTAAAATAAATGAATTACTATAATTAATGTTAAATTATGTTTAAATCATTATAATTACTTCATATAAGATTTAATTATAGGATATGCATAATTATTTTTTAATTGAACATAATTATTCAAAAGATGTAATTTATAACTTTAAATCTGAATTAATAATTTGGCAAAATTATAATGTAGTTAAAATCATTATTGTAAGGATTGTAATTTCAGGTATTATTATAAAATTATTTCAGTTTTTTTTAATGTTGTAATTACTTATCTATGATAAATATTTTTACAGTAATTTTATTCTAATTATAAAAATTAATGATATGTTGAGCAAATTATTGTATATAGTTAATAATTACCAATAGGGGAAAAAATTACTTGACCAATAAAATGTTTTACAATAATAAATGTAATTATATAGTAACTAGTGTAACTAATTTAATATTATTTTTAAAAAAAAATCATATAGGAATTTAATTTCTAATAACAATTGTTAGTTCATTAACTATAATTTGAAAAAATTAATTACAACTATTATATAATTTTTACATTAAATATATTATTTATAATTCCACTAGATTTTTTTAAGTAATAAATATTCTTAAATATTTCATTTATTTATTTATCTATGAGTTACGTATTGACAAGTTCAAAGTAACTAGATAGCCTATTTATTTACTTAACTAAGAAGGCACTTAGTTTGACCTACTTAGATCGACCTATGTACTTACCTACTTAAGTATTTACTTATATGAACATGTATTTAACCTAACAAGGTAAAACCTACCTACCTACTTATTTAGGTAAAAATGTAGGTAGGTAAGTATGTAACCTAGGTTTGTAAACAACTTATTGTACCTACTTAAATACCTACCAATTTAATATTAATATTTTGTATTAAATTCATTTAAAAATGCCACATGAAATATTTACATTGGGCTATGTGTCATAATATAAAATGATCCACGCATTTGAATTAAATGTCCTAAATTATTTCCAAATAATAATGTTATTATTATTTTCAATTAAATATTTGGGCATGTGGTAACACATCATTTGCTTTCAATTGTGACCAAAATAGTTATATCTTAGTCGTATGTGACAATATGTATACAATAGAATCAGAGGATGAATTTATATTTGTTGAATTTGTTTTTCATCTAATACTCCTTATCATTCCCAACTAATATTGCATGTGATTTGTTCAAAACAACTAAGGAAATTTTAGTCACAAATGTCGCTTATAATTAAAATTTAGATGCAGAGAACAATCGACTTTTTTTTTTTTTTAATGAAAGTGAGTAATTGCCTAACTCTAGTCCAATCCTTACCAAATCCAAAATGAATTATAATTTTGGTGTGAAAGAGTTGATTATTATAATACTTTCACCATTTCAGTAAAAATTAAATTATTTTTTATAAATGTCAATTTTTTTTCAAATTTAGCTTATTGAAATGCTAAAAATTATCTTCCCCATAAAGTACCTATTTGTTGATTTTTTTCCTTGCCTCAATGGTTGTTGTAATTTCAGGAAATAATTTTCATTTTTATTACAAGAATGGAAAGATGAAAGTAAAATGAATATGATATTTGGTAAGAAAATGTAGGAATGATAAAGGTTTTATGGTACCCAACTCACTCAATTAAAGGAAGGGTCCAAATATTCCAATATGAATACCATTTGAAAACAAAGTAAATCCCAGTATCTCCCCCAACACCATAAAGCACAATCCCCATTTTCGGGTCTAAGGTGAAACGACAACTATATTAGTACCTTCTACTTTTGTAGTAAGGCCTATTTAACGCTAATGATTAAAGGTGGAAATGTTAAATTTGGACTCAGAAAGTCAAGACTTGGATTTAGATGTAAGGTAAACCCTCAGGGGTGGAACCTTGTTGCCTTGTCCTAGGTCCAAAATTTTGTGAATGTCCCCCACCCATGGGTTTTATCTATCATAAAACACGAGGCAAAATTTATCATGAACCAAACCTACATAGATCTTGAGGTAGAGGAATGGGAGGGATATTATACCTACTTGTCATTAGGCATAATCTCCCTTCCCCTATTGAGGAGTAAACATAACATCCTTTGGTGCAATCATGCTAAGGTTGCAAAAAATGAATGTCTATTGGTAGAAGGAATGCATAGGACAACTTTGAGTTTTTACAATATTTACCACATCACAATCATAAAACATTGTTATATGCCAACAATTAGAATATTCCATATTGAAAAAATAAAAATATCTAAGAAAATATTTGATATCATTTAAAAGTCTTTTTGAATCCTTCAAACTAATCATGTTAATTGTTTTAATTGCAATATTCTTTATAGGAATCAAAAGGAACATATTAATAAGTACAATTGATTTCAACTTTTGTTCATGGATAAATAATGTTTACACCTATGTTTAGCAATGTTCATGAAATGCACTTGATTAAATTATAAACCATATAAAAAAAACTTAAGGCCATAAAATTCCCTTTTCAGGGCTACAAGGAAAATAATTTTTCTTACAAGCATTTGGTTGATTTTTTTGTATTCATTGGGCTTATAATTTGTAGCCCAAGGTGCACATCACATTTTCATGAATTAATCATACATAAAAACATATTAATTTTTTTATTGAAGTTTATATCAACATTTTTTGCAATTCTAGTTTTTAATCAAAATATTGATTTACAACAATGTACATAGGTGAAAAATCACCACTATCATACAAATTATCTTAATTTGAGTTGTTAGATTTTTCTCAATTAAGTTTATCCAATTTATTCTTATTTGGGCAAATAATGAAATAAGTCATATATTTTCCTATGGTTCCTTGGGGGGGACCCTTACCATGATTGTGCCCCCTTTTAATATTCCAAGAGGGAAATTGACGAATATGGTGAGACATCCTCACAAAGGTGTTCATGTATTGAGGTAGTATGCTCTAAAACTTGGACTCTACCCTCATTTCGTAGGACTTCAATACTAGACCACTCGCATGAAAATGCTTCACCTTACGTAAAGCACTAAAAAAAATTCTTTGGAATTTTTTTGTTTGTTTATGATACATGACCTATGTCTTAAATTTGAAAACAAGATATGAGAATTTGTGTCATTTGTATGTGCAAACAAACTTCACATATGCTTATTCATGTTTTTTATTATGTTGCACTAATTCTTTCATTTCGTTTTTGATAATGTTGTGATTTTGCATTTCCATGTGATTGTGTTTCATACAAATGAATTTCATGGTGCATATTGTTAGTAGATTGACAGATGTTCAATGTTGATTTTTGTTTGTGTAACATTAATATGATGGAAAACATAAGTAATCTATGTGGTGCTATTAAAAGAGACATGTTCAGTTAGAAACGTGTGAAAGTTCTTGTTGTTCTATCCCCTAAGAAGCTCATGACAAATTTGTTTCCTAGCCTTGATTTTTCAAAGTGAAGTGTTGCATTTGATAATCGGTTTAATTTGGAAATCTCATAGCTTGTTGTAAAGTTATAATCTAATCATAGTGTTTCACTTTCTATCATAGTTGATTCACAATTTGCTAATACACTTACACCTTCCATCATATTTGGTTCATCGTTGGTTGTAAATATTGTGTCATATATTTATTTTCTTTATTGAAAGTGATAATTTCACAATTGATGGTCTTGTTAATGTCAAAAGCATAGAGGTTTTGAAGTCTACTTCACAAGTTGAAACAAAAATAAAAGAATTGAATCAACTTTTTGATGAATTGAAACGTCTTTCATTCCTATGGGAGATGAACTCATGGAATTTGAGTAAAAGGATGAAAAGAAGAAAGTAAGAATGTTGTTCATGATGTTGTTCAAACATTATGAGAAATCGTGTTCATGGAGACCACATTGCCCTACAATTAAAGCTCAAAAACCACTCAAATATAATTGTGTTGCAACTAAATCCTCCAAAGTGTAACTCCTATGCAACTACACTTTATAAATGTGATGATTTAATAAATAAAATTCCACGTCAAAAAATAAGTTAGTTGTTTGGTAGTTGCATTTTAGTTCTAAATTTGTTCCATATACAATAATCTGTATGCACCATATTTACACATGTAATCAACTACGTTTGATTTTTTGAAGAATTTCATTGTGATTGTAACATGTAATTAATTTACAACTTTTTTGCAACTAGTGTATAGCTTTCATATGTGTGATTACCCCATGTGTCCACATTCTCATCGTCCATGAGGTATAAACTTTCTAATTGGTTTTCAACTATGAAATTTATTTGTGCAACTGGTTGGCCACTATGTTGCCACTAAATGGTCATTATTGTATCTCTAGTTGCCCATTACTATGCCACTATTATGCCACTAATTGTGGCACCCATAAAGGTTATATCTTGTGGCACATTTAATATATAATATTTAAAAATAATTACTACTTATTAAATATTAATTTATGGCTTATTTATTTAATTACTATGAACTAAAAAATATACTAAATAATAAGCCATTGGTATAAATTAATAAATATAATTCAATTTTTTTGAATTAATTAATTTTCATAATTATCTAAATAAATAAAATTTAAATATTGTAGTCCTATTTTTTGTGATTGATGTTCAATTGTTGTGTTAATAATATTGCATTACATTGGAATTCACAATATTATGTTGGTATACATATCTAAGTATCAAACCATAGAATTTCATGAAAGGTGAATTTTTTTGAATTGAAATTAAAAGCAATGTATATATTTTATTAAACATTCAATAAGGGTGTACATATGAATATGTCTCCATATACCTCAACGCTTTCTATTCAACTTCATGTTTTTTAATTTAATATTTCAGAATGAATTATTTGTTATTAATTTTTAAATTAGTAATTAATACGTAATATAATTAATTATTATGAATCAATTAAGTATACTAAATAATAAACTATTCATATGATTTCATTAATCAAATTAATTAATAAATATTTAATTAATTCAGATAATAATAAATTAATTATCTAATAACTAATTACTTGAACTCATTAGCTAATTATACAAAATTAATTAATGAATTCAAATAATTTTAGATAATAAAATTTGTTAATGTAAGGGAGTAATTATTGAATTTTATTTGAATTTAGATCATCAATTATCAACATAATTAATTTTTGAATAGTTATTTAAATAATTAATCATATAATATTTATTTTGATAATTAATTATTTGAATCAATCAACTAGCTAATTATCTGAATTATATTAATTAATTCATAGAATCAATCAAGATAATTAATTGTCATATATTGAATTCAAATAATTAAACTTCAAATAATTATGTTAGATGATTAATTATAAATTTCAAATTAATTACATAATTAAAATTAAACAAAAAACATGTGGGAATTTTTTTTTTGTATTTACAATTCAATTGCAACTAAAAGATTTAACTCATATGCTTTGTTTTCAATAATTCATTTCACAAACTATATAAAGGAGGTGTTTCCTCTTACATTTTCACATTAAAATATATGTGCCATGTTGGGATGAGTTCATAAAAACTTATGTGGTTATTCTTTAGTTCAGCTACCTTCTAGTATTTTACTTTCTTACCTACCTACTTGCCTACCTAAATAAGTAGGTCTTATTTTTTCTACCTACTTAGATAGTAAATAAGTAGTTAGGTAAGTAGGCAGGTTGGAGTTATATCAACTTACCTACCTATGGTTACATTTTCAATGTTTGATATGAAATTACAGGAGAGTCTTAATGGTTTGAAAACCATTGTTAATATTATTAGTGGAGGTAGGCCTGAAGGCTCAAAACGCAATCTGAAATTTCAGAGCACCACGTGGCATCATTTTTAACAACTTCAAAGCCAGGGTGAACCAGCACCCATGTTGGTACCTTGACCTTTTTGAGTGAGGCCTATCAGTGGCCATATTAAGGCCAAAAAATGTTAAATCTGAACTCAGACACCCTGATTTAGTCTAAGCATGGAATATTTGTAATGTTTAGAAATAATTTAAATGGATTGGCTTGGGTTCACCCGAAGGCTCTCAAGTCACTGTGCCCTTGTTGGCTGATTGAATATCATTGAAACTATTTAATTGCCAGATGGGAATTTGAAAAAGTTTCTCAGAGTCCACAATCTTTTTATAAAAACAATCAAGGCATTGAGGCTAATGTTGCCCTGTTATTGGGGAATTTTTTTAATAAATATTTTGGGTACTAATAAAGGGCACAATGACAGGCTATTGCAACCCACATGCCGGTTCTCACCAGCAGCAATATTTATTTTGGGGGAAAAAAAAAAAGGTGAGCTAGAGTTGCACAAGAAGTCCAAGCTTGATGTACCATATAATTCATAGGGCTCTTGTGAAAATCCCCTCTGATCTCATTTGTATCATTGAATCCATCAGAGACATGTCTGTGGACATCAGTTGCAGAAAGCGTCCAGGTGCTGAAGAAGACTTATGTATGCCAGTGATTTTGCAGATGCTGCTAGCTTGTTTATCCCCGCCCCCATGTAGTAGGCTAAGTACTTTTCAGTTTTCTGGGCAGCTTGGTCTACAACGTTAGAGAACAACAGTCTGTTAAGATCCTGTAAATAGTCCAACTGTTCCAAATTAGTACTGTTCTCTTCTCCAAGTCTCATACTGTGACTAGCAATCATTCAGTGTGTTTGTAGTTGCTGGAAACAACAGGCTATGTGAAATTTTCGAAGTCCTCACCTCTTCTTAATAGGTAATGAACTTGGTAATATTGCAAAGGAAGAGTGTAATATCATCATCCGCTCTGTCTGTGATGACTCTCTCTAGTGACCCAAGCTGACAACGTTTAGGTTAGTGCTGCAGGAGCAGTACTACTCTACTTGAGAAAGAGACGGACGTAGTCAATAAAAGACGACGTTAGGCCTACCTCCACTCCAGGTCCTAGAAGGGACCAACTAGTTGAGAAAGATGAATGATCAATAACAAGGAAGAAACTGATTGAGGAACTATCATCTACTGCAATTAAGGATTCACATGCAAGTTCAAGTAGTCAAATTGGTCATCAATTTCACAACTACCAACATGTGAATTTGATGTTTTTAGATCCAACAATGATTGCTTCTCTTTTGAAAGATTTCAAGATGTTTGATGTTGTTATGATCATGCAAGATTTCAAGAAAAGTACTTTGAATCATTCATTGCTTTATGACGACTATAAAAAGATTAAGTTGTAAAGAATAGGGAGTAAATGATTGTTTGAAGGATTGGATTGCTTGTAGTTTTTTTTATGAGCATACTAAGGCAAGGAGCTTACACAGAATAGGTAGAAATTGATTGCCATTTGAATAGAATAAATTCATGGTGATTTTAGAGAACACCAAAACAATTTTCCTCTACCATATATGTTGATTTGATGCAAGATACTTGATCAATGGTTTTCTTTTTTTGGTGAATTCCTGCACTGTGGCAATGAATGTTTGTGGAACAGTTGGAAGTTTCTGATTTTCCAATGCAATTGTGATTGAATTATTATTTTTGGATATCTATTATCATTTTTTAGACCTCATAGATTTGAAAAAAAACCAATGTACCTGATCCTCTGATTTAAAGCTTGCACTTGAATAATATATTGAGAAGAATCAACATGTCTTGTTGTTGAAAAGAAAAACTCATTGTAAAGATGACAAAACAAAGAAATTTTATTTTGCAAAAAGGATACACCTGTTTTAGGCTGATTACAGATTACAAACCTTGCACTAAGGATCTTAGGGAAAGGTGTGTTTCCTCTATGTAATCCACCCCTAACCATAAAGGAAATTTCTTCCCAGTCCTTTATGCATATAAGGTGCCCTCCAAATAGGTACACTAAAAATTTCAGAGTGCTTTATGTTTGTAGGATGGGGTACTTATTAGCACCCAAAAAGATTTGGGGTTTTTAGTTTTCACAGTGAGTGTAGGTGCTGGTTCACTCAATGCTTTGGGTACTTTGGATCAGTGTTTTTTTCTTCAACGAGTTTTCCTTTTTTTTAGACAAAAAAATCTAAGAGAGTTTGGAAAAATGTGTTTTTCTATTGTAACTCTGACCAATTTTGCTATTTTTGGAGCAAAATTCTCCCAAATTTCATGTCACAAATATGAGAGAAAAACACTGCTGTGGATCAGTGTTTTTAAAAAAAATTTGTGATGTACTCAAATTGGCAATGATCCATAGGAAGATTTAGTAGAGTTTGGTTATAGGACAGATAGGAAGGTAACTTTTTTTCAGAATCCTGCTATTTTTTTAACTACATGTAGGAGCAGATGGGTAGTCTAAATGTGGCAAACTCAACCCTTTTTTCTCTACTTTCTTGGAGAAGTTTTTGAAAAAATACCAAAAAAATTGTTTTGAGAGGGTATGACACTTTCAGATTTCACATTTTGACAAAATTTGGCAGAAAATAAAATCGCAGTTGCGGATTGATATAAAAAATTTTCAAGAAAGGGGACCCACAACAAACAGTGATTTTTTTTTCAATTGTGTGATGTTTGTGGCACTGGCAATCATCCACAAGGAGATTTTACCACATCCGGCTATATACCAACTATGAAAGTGAAAAACTTAGAAAATTCTTTATATCCTGGCTATTTGCTTTAATAATGTGTAGAAACATGGTGATTTTGAGGATTTTTTTTCAAATTTTGGAAATCTACAAAAAGGAATATTTGGATATATATATATATATATTTGAAAAAATATTTTTGGCAAATGGAGAAAATTTGCGTTGTCTGGAAATGAAAGAACTCACCTAAAACTGTATCTCTAGTTTTACACAAAAGATTCTTAAATGTGAAATAGGTACCCGCCCTCTTAGGAGGATGGCATAAAGTAAAAATGGTGATGGCCAGTTTTATGCATGGAAATTTCATGCAGCCAGTGAAATGGCTCAACGGGCATCCACAGGGGTCAGTTTCTAACGTTTTTGGGGGTTAATATGGCCACTAAAAGGCCTCACTGAAGAAAGTGAAGGTGCCAACTTTGTGGGTGCTGGTTCACCCTGGCCCCTAAGTATCCCGTGACGTTCCCAATTGTCTGGCATGATGCTCCCACTGTGTTGCCCAAGTTCCCAGGTGTTCCCCAGGTTGATCCCAAAGCACTGCAGATTATCTCATACACTTTGCCTACATTTCAACCCTTTAAAACCCATACCAAATAATAAGGTTACATAATCTTTTTTTTTAGAATATCAATGTGTGGGTGTTCTTTTTAGTTATAGGCCAATCAAAGAGGCACATCACCTCCAAAAAAATCACTTCTTACTTATCCTCACAACTAATTAATTGAAAAGAATACCTTGGCAGCTTCAACACATGTTTGTTGAATAATTAATGTCCCAAATACACGCTGAGTTATTTCTAGTAAGAAATTTGAATGTAGAAACATGCAATATATCCTTGAAACTTGAACACTCAACATGAGCATATGCCTAAACCCTATTGCTCCTGAAACCATTATGCATATCCATTGCATTATTT
The DNA here is from genome assembly GCA_963920785.1 of Sphagnum contortum. NCBI lineage: Eukaryota > Viridiplantae > Streptophyta > Sphagnopsida > Sphagnales > Sphagnaceae > Sphagnum > Sphagnum contortum. Next base: position 17,151,141 of record OY987285.1, on the reverse strand, counting down.
GAAAATATGAATTTTCATCCATTATTCTGGTGTAGCATCTTGCTCAAAGCAATCTATTCATGTATGTAATGATTTGGATAGTGAATAAACCAAGTTTTAGGTATTCATGATTTAGTTTTTCACGCTTTGACAAGGTTCCCCCTCTCTCCCCCGCCCCCCAAGTTTTGTTCTTGAAATTTTCAAAAATTTCCCAAGTTTTTGGCAATTATTCTTTTTGAACCAAACTTTTCCAAATTTTTTTGGTATCCAAAACGCTAAAAAAGCAAAAGTCACTAGCTTTGACTCAAATGCAATGTATAGTCCATACTCATAAATTAGTGGTTTTTTGGATCCCCTTGAAGTTGAAGGGAATTGAAACTAGTGTCAATTCATATTATAACAATTCAAAAGCTCTTCCTTTATAGTATATCAGAACATTCAATGAAAACTTATGCCCTTGGTCTTGATGGTTGCCAATGTTATGGTCATCAGACATGAAAGTGAATGTGGTCCTACAAAGTTCATGTGGTAGACCAAAAACATTTCAAAATGGACAAATTTTAAGTATAGAGAATTATAACATCCAAGAACATGAAGATTGGTATCATGTTGAGGACAATGATTCTTTGAGAATGATACAGGAAAGGCCTTCCAAGATCGTCATAAATGGAAGATCGCATTACATAATATAAACCCTTTTTGGAAGAACATAAAAATTTACAGAATTCATTAAAAATTTGGAAAAGATCTCAAACAAGGGAAATTAGGGCCCTTGAAAAGGGCTAGGTGTTAGGTGTTGGGGAATTGGGAAAATAGTTAAATTGGCCCTTAAAGTACGTACATGAAATTTAAGAGTTTTGATGTCCTATTTTAACAAGTTTGATGAGAAGTTTTGTTAAATCCTTATGAGGACATTATTAGGATTCATAGTTTTGATGTCTTAATAATCTAAGAATGAAAAGAAATTCTTGATGGAATAATGTGCCATGAACATGATTTATCTTTCACATCAAACTCCCATGGGGATCATCACTATGCATCTTAGACTTTTGGGGCAAATAAAATCCATGATTTGCTAAACATGGATGTGTGATGTAATTGTTGAAACTTGGCTAAAGAATTTTGGCAATTTGTTATCCCTATAAGCCCGAATCATAGTACAAGGCCATTTTTGCACATGACTTTTGACTGAAAAAATTAAGGTGATTATTCATATTGATGGATAGATTGATGGGATCCACAAACAAAATTTGGGCAAATGAACATTGAAAGATTGTGAAAATGTGAAGTTTGTGGATTTAGCAGAGTCTAGGGCCACAAGGGAAATATTTACTTAGAACTAGGGAAGATCTAAACCTAAGGACATGGAGTGGCGAGTGGGGCAAATTGGGGGGGATATAATGTGTGAAAGTATGGTAATGTAAGCCCCAAAATAAAAGAATCTTGGACAATTGTAGTCTTTTTTTTTGACATAAATACAAGAAAATATATAATAATAAGCTTTTCAACTAGCTAGTAAACTTGAGCAAAAGTTTATTTTTATGTTAACAAATGATAACATATGGTCTTCAATGTTAGAAAGTTAATTAATACATTTTAGTGCACCATCACCTTGAAAGTATCAAAAATACAATAAAAATCCTATTTTCATTCACTTGAAATCATTATGGACATCAACTTCCATTTACTTGCATTTAACAAATTTATTGAAATGCATGGTAGTAAGAATGTGAAACATAATATTAGTAGAATAATATTTTTAAAATGCTCATATTGATGATTGAAATAGATAAGATTTTCAAGTTTGAAATATTAGATTTATTTTACGGTTACTTTGACTTTAAAAAGTAAGGTCCACAAATTTGCCTACGTTATCATGCTTTCACTCCTTACAAAGTTGAGTGATTTGGGCACTTCATGGTTTTTGGGTCCAAACTGAAGGGCTCCCGGGCTCAGCCGGATCCCCCCAACCCAACACGAAGATCCTCCCAAATACTTCTTTATCATATACAAACAAACACAATTTGGTGGAATTCGAGAAATATTGGAAAAGCACATGCAACACGGTTTAGCCAACTGGTTCCTGGCAGTAGCTAGTGGGCTTCCACCCTATTTAAAAGGGAGGGGAGAGAATACACGGCCCACAAGTAGCCAATGAAATTGTACAGACATGGTGGTCTGAGAGATGCTGGAGATGAAGTAGGCAAGTAGAAAATTTCATACAACACAGTTTGGTAGACTTCTTTGAGCCTTGATCCTTAAAATAGGAAAGTCTTTGATAGGATGGATAGGCCATAGTGGCACTAGTTCACTTCCACATCAAAAGGTGCATCCTTGAAAGACCAAAGAAATGCACACTGATGAAAAAAGTTCCCGTGGAATCCTTCTTGGCTAAAAATGCAAAATGTTTTGTGGTTTAGAACATACTTTATGCTAGGGCTGGTTAAAGGGAGTGAATTGTGCACAACATTCATCACACCATGTGCCCACATAGCTCTGATTGGTTATCAAAAAAGGGTAATAAAATTTTGAATCACAAAAATGGGGGAATTTTGACAACTTTCCTTTGGACTTTATGTTAACTTGGTAGTGATGAAGTCCATAAACACCACTTGACAGCCCGACCCCACACCAAAATTGCGTTAGGTCAAGCAGTAGGGGGAGGGCATTCTCAGAATAAGTGGCTGAGCTGAGTCGGGCACTTATTCTGAGAATGCCCTCCCCCTAAAGCTTTACCATGTGTAAAGCACAGCTACCAAACATTCTAAATATGAAAGGTCCCAACTCCACACAGTGAAAATGATAGTAGTGCTTACCGATTATTTAATTTCCTTTCAAAGCATTTCAAGGGCTATTAAGAATTTCACGGTCATGGGCCTCACTTATGTGTATCAAGTGGTACTTAACCCTTAAAGGCCTAACTAAGTTGACATTTTCATCCATTTTCACAATTTCAATCAACTATTACCAGTGGAAGACAAATTAAAACTCAAATTATTTTTTTGGGTATCATGTGTCTAATGAAGACAATTATTATGTGCCAAAAATTTGGCATCAAGCATGAAAGCTCTCTATTTTTGAAAGTGGAATTTTCTCATGATATTTGGATAAAAAAGTTGCAGAGACACGGCATACCTTGCTTGTTTATTGGGTGGCAAATGTCCCTTTAAAAGAGATGATTTTTCATACTGCTTTTTCTCAAAGGTGGTTGCTAAAGTTATCTACTACCTCCAAAAAGAAAATCAATAAAGAGTACCACTGTTTTTCTTAAGCACCCTTTCAAGTGTCAAGACCCCAAACATTTTCCTTGGTTGGAAAATTTCTTATTTTGATAATTTGTCCACTTCAAGTCTTTTTCTTTTTTTCATATTTCCAACATTGTATATTGCGCTTATTTGAGCCAATCATCTTCAATTTCATTATCATAAACCAAAAAATATATTTATAATTAATTTCTGAAATTTAAGGCTTCTAAATCTATTTTTTTAAAATAAGACATTATGTTTCAATTTTCAACCATGTGGATGTCATCCATATGTTATGCTCATCAATTGTCTTTGGAAATGCATTTCAAAAAGGTATGAAAAATATCTTTTCTTAACACATCTAAGAAAACATTGTACCCCCATAGGCTTTTAGGGGTTAAGTGTACAACTTACAACAACTCCATCCATACTGGGTATTTATGCATGCACCTTAATTTCCACTCCATTATTATTGATTTACTTATCCCAAGCCCCACTCACAAATACAAAATTAGAATTGTGAATTTATGAAACGTGGTAAGTTATTAACTCACATGATTTGGATCCATTGATATGATGAACTAGTAACATTGTTAATCACATATTAATGATCAATCAATTGTGACAACTCCAATCGAGATTGTGTAAAGACATTTGCCAGTCTCCACATCTTGTGCAAATATGTGCACTTAGAAATAATTTTTTACATGAAACTAACAACATTTTATTGTTGTATATAAAAAATAATGTTGTTCAATGCATTGGTGCAGATGCTACAAACATACATGTGTATGTACATACATACACCTTACATACGTATACATATATACATACATAAACATACATATATTCATATATACACCTACTCTTGTGCACTTGTGCAAGCTAATTTCCTCAATAACCATTATATCTATAAATATGACATGGTGGCCTCTAGGGGGTTATCAACTTAGAAATGAAAGAAAGTCTTCAAGAATTCAATGAATGCAACTTAATGTGATCTTACAACTTAAAACCATGTGACCAAGCAAAAGCATGGTAAAGTAGAATAAAAAGTAGTCTATTCTAAATCCAATTTACAAGAATGTTTTTTTTATAAGTAGAAATATAAAATCACTAAGGCTTTGGAAATATGTAATATATTTAATTACTGTGAACTAATTAGTAAAACTGAATTATAATTTTTCATATGAATTCTTTTTAAGAAATTTTTAAAAAAAAATTCAAAATGTAAAAAAATCAGATAATTATTTATTTAACAACTAATTATCGAAATTCACCAAGTAACTATTTCAATTTAATGAATTAATTCAAATAATTTAGATGATATATATTTTTTCAAATTCAGGCGAATGATTACTAAATTTTATTTTATTTATCAATAATTATCAAAATAACTATTTCAATAATTAATTATGTAAATTAGCTAACTAAATAATTTTTTGAATTCTATTACATAATTCAAATAATCATTCTAAATATTAATTCACCTATTTTTCTTGTATTTGACATTCCTACCTAGCTATTTACCTACCTATGGTTATGTATCCATGTACCTAGGTATTTATATATTTGTTCCAAAATTAGATTAATATGCCATGTAACAACAAAAAGGTGAACATATTCTATGAATATATTCAATACTTGATAAGCATTAAAAGATATATTTTCTTCTAGTACAAATGACATTTTACAAATTTATCAAAACTTGTTAGATTTTGAAAGAACAACATTCAAATTGCCAAATTTTGCAAAACAATGTAAAAAACTACGATTTCTAGTGAAAAGTTGCTGAATGTTTGACATTTTCTTACACGATCATACATAATATGTAGCCAAATCTTATTAGACTCTTTTATAAAGAATCTCCAATTTCTAACATCACAAAACTTAGTTTTTGGAACTTCGATGTATTAGGGTTTATGTTGTAGTTAAAACATAAATATACAGGTTATTAGTAAATAGTAGCAGTAAAAATTGCTCTATTTTTTTTATTGCAACAAAGTTGGCTTGTGTTGAGATCAACATATAAATTGATACAACCGATGTCGACATAATGATCAAGGCAAAAATGGCATGTCACATTAGTTTTGACAATCTAACTTTGGGTAGCTCAATATGGGCTTTGACTTATGTTGACCTTGTCGTGATGTGACATTAGGCTACATTTATGTCCATACAAATGCATTGTGTCATGATAAATCACTTATTGTTGGCATCACTTGATGTCAAATCACATTATTAAATAATCTACGCAAATGAAATTATTTAATGTTGTCATCACTTGCCCATTCCAAATCATACCACATGTTCTCATATTATATCATAAACATTGTCATAAATGTTTTTGAATCACTTGCAAGATTATTACAATTTTTGATACTAAAACATGAAAAATTAACGATTGGTTACATTTTGTTTTGACTCCTATTTTTTTGATTGCACTCTTATATGTTTATAGTTGTTAATTGTAAAGTGTTTAACATAGAGATAAATATATCTCTTAGTAGAGAATATAAAGGTCACCATGTGGCTCTAGATGACTTGGATACCAAGTATGTTATGGAGATCACCTTCATTCATAAAATTTCAAATTTGCTTTTAATTCATACATGTCACCTTCATATTATTCCTAACAATAATGCCATTGTCCACATTATAAATTGCAAAAATAATGAAACCTCTTTCAATATTTTTTTGACATAAATGTTGGCATTGGATTCTATTTGACTAAAACCTTGTTGAACAAAGTGGTTAACAAGTCGTTGGTACCAAGCTAAAGGTCATTGTTTTAACCCGTATAAGGATTTATGTGACTTACAAACTATGTTTGTTAGGGATTGTTAGGGACGATGTCAGACATCCTTTAGGAATTGTAATATATTAAATGTCTTAATCTAAAACACCATTTAAAAGGAAAATTTAATGTTTAATTGTTGAAATTTCCAAACCGAATTGAGAAGCCAAAGATATTAAAATTCTAAGAAACTTAAAATAAAAAATTAGAGGGAACAGATTTATAAAATCAAGTCCTAAAACTTGTGTGTATCCCTTGGCAACCAATCAAGCTTTGTATTTATTTATATTGCATTCGAGTTGTGAAACTCCATTTTGAAATGACTGGTTTTGGATTTTTGGCAAAGTCATTAATTCTAAGTATAATTTTTCTGTAAAGATTACAACTTGAAATTAATGACAATTTTCCAATGGTGGGACTCATGGCAATTAAATCTTTCTTCATATGTTTTTGGAATTTGGGGTTATGTTTAGTTACCAAGGCTTTTGATGTTTATTTTGAGCCTTCTTTGGGGTAGACTTGCTTTCAATAGTTTCAATTATCATTTGGGTTTCTTAATCTATTTTCATGGTCTAGTTCTTGGAGAACCTTTTTGCTATTTTTTAATTTTTACATGAAGACAATTTTGGTGAAATTTGTGAGTGAGGGGACAATGGTTGGGTATTATCTTCTCCACTAATAACATGTTGAAAAATGAGTCTAATATATCATCACCAGGTGATTATTATTACCTGGTGGAGGAATATTATGAGATGGTTGCTAGTGAATGCTTGTTTTAAGCAGTTACTACTCAAGTAGGGAGATTCCAAATGGGCTTGGATTTCTATTGCTGAAATTAGGTTTAGCTACTTGGTTTGTTATTGGGAAAGATGCTAAGTCTAGGGGCTGTAGCAAACAGTCCGAGATTAAGGAGTTATTCATTGAGGTTTGCTGTCACATGGGAATTTTTAGTAGATTGGGATGCTAGTTTCCATTGGAAATTCCTCCTTGGGTTGCACTATTTGATTTTTGATTAGCAAAAGGGGTTGCTTCCCCCTCCTCACATGGGGTTCCCATCGCAAAACCGCAATTGTTGTACACAATGTGTGATCTGAACTTGTAGCTGTTTCGGAAGAGGGCAAGGTACAACAAAATCTAGGAGATATGTTCCTACGAATTGAAAGTAAAGTCTGACTCAGTCATGGAACGTAAGTAAGAAATCCCAAGGCAATAGTTTTTTGGAAGAGTAAAACACAAAGCTCTACGAATCCAAGAAAAATAAAAGAATCTTCACAGCACAAGCTAATGGAAGCTCAAAATCTGCAATGCAAGAATGAAGATAGTTGATGTCATGGAATATCTCTCATATGTGATCGGTAGTGATAAGGGTAAGGACTGACTAAATACCCTGGAAGGGATGAACATTGGAAGGGATAAATGGTGGACACCTTCCAGCAGCAACCGACGAGTTAGCATCTTCCCCCCAGTTGTAGCAAGCTTTGTAATAATTGCATGCACTGATATACACAACACTGCTTCTGGACCCCAGTATCTGGGTCCAAAAACTTGTGAGGATGCTCTCATTGTTTCTCATTTGTATGCATCAATAAGGATATTCAAGACTGACTTAGTACATACCTCGCAAGCTGTAAGGGCTGGGAGGACAGACAATGGACCTTCCCAGCTAGCATTTTTCCCAATTGTCGAAAAGCGTTTGATTCCTGGTAGAGTGGAGAGTACCGTACGTACAACTTTTGGACCCCAGTTTCCATTTCCTAGAACTGGGGGTGATTCTCTCTTTATTTTTCAATGCAGAAGAACTAGAAATGATTTTATTTAGACATTTTGTAGCTTCTTTCATGTCTGACATTGGAACAGTCTCCTCCTCTTCATCCAAGAAAGATTAGCCTGATTTTGATACAAGGCGGTTTTCTTGCTGGCACTTTCCATTGATTGGGGTGCATCTGTCCCTTAGAGATACACTATGAAAAATGACGATGATTATTCCACCAGCTACTAACAATTAGTGCAATATATTCACCAGCAAAATTTTAGTAGATTGTGGCACCTTGTTGGAAGCCAAGGGGAGAGTGTTGCTTTTCCTGGCGAAGTTAAAAATTGAGAATGCTAAAAAGATGATTTTTTGGGGGGTTTTGCAATAGTCAGAAATTAGAATTCCAATCAAATAACGAAACAAAAGCTCAAGATTTATGTATTAGATTCCAGCAGGAAGCCAATAATATAGAAGGATGTTTAAAAGTTTTCACTTTCATGTCTCTTTCAGCTTTGTAGCCAAATTTGGCTGAATCTTCCTACAGATGGTTAGCACTTGGAAGTTGGTCTACACTTCACCGCAAAATTGAAAACAAGGAAAGAATAAAAAGAAAAAGGGAAGCTAGCTGCAAGAGTGAGCCCCCAAAAAAAGTTGTGATATAGTTCCTTTCTTTGGAGGACAAACATCTAACTTACTTCTTGCAAAGCATGACTTGGAAGGACAGCCAGAGATGCCAATACGTGTTTTTATGTGCCCATAGAAAGATGAACCTGAAGTGAAGGACTGGGTTGAAAACTACATAATCTCATTCAAGTTGGAGTTTCTTTCAAATTTCAATGAAAGGAAAACTCAACTAAAATATTGGTTGGGCCCTACCGAAACGTCCTTAGTGCACTATTCCAAGTCTAACCCAACTTTAGTTCACCTATCAACAAAAAATAGTGTGATTGGTATAACTTAGTTTGGGGGGACAACCTTGACATTTTTTTCCTTTTGGTGATAGACCTCTCTGATTGGTTCATCACCCAAAACAAAAGAATTCACTGTTGACACATTAACATACTCCTAACCTAGAAATTATTCACATAGCTCACTAATTGGCACTGATCGAAGTGAAAAAACTCAAACTTTCTGAAACCTTTTGTTTCTCCATAACACAAGGAAGAAGTGATAAGAGAACAAAAAAAACAAAATGACATGATAAGAAATGAATGAATTCATGAAAAAGGTTAATTTAATTAGAAAGCAAAAAAAATCTCTAGTTGTCTGTACATGTGGCGTACCCTGATGTAAATGAAAAGAATAGAATTTCATTGCACCTCCAAAACGACTTTGCAAACTAAACCAAAACAAAAATTTACATTTAGTGTTTTGTCCACATGGTGAAGCAAGAAAACTCCTTTTGGACCTCCACAACCACCTTGCAAACCAAATTAAAAACAAAAGTTTGCCTCTAGTGTTCTGTCCATCTGATTCACCCATGTAAGTGAAAAGAATAAAACTACTTTGGATTTTCACAACCAGCTTGCAAACTAAAGCAAAACAAATGTGTGTGATGACACGAAATGCCACCCATGACCCAAAATAAAAAAGAAAACACTCACACCCCCCCCCCTACCTTTTCTCAAAATAAAGAAGAGAAAACTCATGTCCCCCACCCCCTTCCAAAAGAAAAAAAATCCTAGACCTCTCTGGTGCATGCTGCAACTCCTCATTAAGCGAGGAGGATTTTGATTCTTAAATTTGCTGGCTGCCATTTAAATTTTTTTGTTTGAATTCTCACACTATGGTGACAATGTTTTTGAAAATTTTGAAAACATTTTTTTTGAAGTGTAAATTGGAAAAAAAATTGCTAAAATTTTGGAAAAAATTGCCAAACTTTCAAAACAACAATTTTTAAAAAAAAAACCTGGTTACAAGTAGTGTTCTTTTTTGGGTGAATTTTCACTGTGCTGAAACAAAAAAAATCCGGTGTGAAGTGTGCAAAGTTTTTGGCAAAAGTTGTGGATTTCTCCAAGTAGACCCATGTCCTAAATGACATGGATTCTTGTCCACTATGCTCGGGGACCTATGTGACCCTGTATCTACCTTCATTATCTGCAGACTACGTCCCCAACTTGGATGAAACCTTGTAAAATTCCCAAAGTTGAGTCTAATTCACCACCAATGCACACATGATCAAAGGTTATCACAATGCTGATATAGGTAGGAGCAATTAGGTGATTAGGAGGTAAATCTAGCTGTTAACAGGAGTGTTGGGTGGTTATTAGAAATAAGAACAGCCCCCTAGTGGTTATTAGTGTGATTCTTAGGATTCATAATCATTTGTTGGCAAAAATCTGAAAGAACCAGTTCCGATATGTAGATACAATTCTAAAAAAATTAAAAAATCAATTAACAGCTTATAGGATTACTCATTCTATCATGATGAAAACTATCAGTTTTTAAAGTTTTCCAACTAACTAGGACTAGTGGTTCTTTAATCCTAATTTTTTTCAAAGAACAGGAACCATTGGTTTTCTGATTCTGAATTGTTTATTGAAAGTCCTGGAACCAACAATTCTCTGATTCAAAGAACTGGAACTGGTGGTTCATTAACAATGCGTCAATAGCAATGTTAAGTGGATACTAATTGAGCCCTGACAATTATCAGGATGGTTCTTAATCACAACTCCCAAAAAACAAATAAGAACTAGTTCTTGTATACAACCTTGGTTCTCCAAAAACTTGAATATATCAAATTACCGGCCTTAAAACCACTACTTCTTTCATTAAAAATGCAAGTTATGGGCAAAGAACCATGTCAAGGGATGAAAAGGTGCGCAATACTATAAAAACATCAACTAGGTGAACCAATGTGGTTAGCCATGAGATAGGACCCTGATAGAAAATTGTTTCCTGTTCTCACACCATCCATCCCTCATGGTGTACTGGTGGGTGTTGCTTCACCCTGAAAGACCTTGTTTAACTTTGTCACCAAACACAAGTAGGTTTCATGACTTCTAGCAGGTAAACTTTTGTTAATGTAACTTTACAACACGAACGGGTTTAAAATCGAAACTATGTATGATTATTACATAGTTATGAAATCTATGTTTTTGGTTGTAAAATTATCCTCCCACCTTTCTATTAGCTATACAAGCCTTACCATTTTCCTACCATGAACTACACACAAACAACACCAAAACTATTCAAAACCAAAAGCCTTTCAAAATTAAAACTTCAATTCCCACAAACTTTATATTCATACCATAATTTTGTACAAATGAAGGTGTCTTTCAAGGTCACAAACACCTCCTTATATATTAACCAAAAGGAAACTAATTAAAAAACTTCTTAATACTTATTCACCACATGGTTCCCCAAATAATCAAAAGGAAATAAAATCATAAGGAAAAAAAATCACATGGTTCCCCATGTGATTCCACAATTAATCACAAGGAAACAACGTCACATGGTTCCCCATGAAATTGCACAATTAATCACAAGGAAACAACATCACAGGGTTCCCCATGAGATTGCACAATTAATCACAAGGAAACAACGTCACAGGGTTCCCCATGAGATTGCACAATTAATCACAAGGAAACAACGTCACATGGTTCCCCATGAAATTGCACAATTAATCACAAAGAAACAACGTCACATGGTTCCCCATGAGATTGCACAATTAATCACAAGGAAACAACGTCACAAGGTTCCCCATGAGATTGCACAATTAATCATAAGGAAACAACGTCACAAGGTTCCCCATGAAATTACATAATTAATCACAAGAAAATAATATCACATGGTGCACATGATATAAGTCAATGCACCATGACCAAATTATGGAATCTTACATCTAACTTACCCCATTAAACTATAACCTAAATAATTATGTAATCAAGTTACACATCAAGTTACATAACTACTCAATTCATGTGCTGTTTTATGAGCAGTTGAAGAGAATACACATATTCATACTCTAGTCACACTAAATAATTAAAACTTAAATATGGATGTAGGTAGCAGCATAGTGGTCATATATAGCAAATGCAAGATCCATGAAAACATTTAGGCCCACTTTACACAAGCAGTCAAGGCCAATGTTCAACTCAAATCAAACATTCCTTTTGTTGCAAAATTTGAAATCAGCCCCAAGGGCCTTACAATAGGAATCCAGGCTAAAATAGAAAAAGTGTTTTGAATCTGCCCCAACTTACTAATATAAATGCTGAACTTTATGGCCTTCTATTGGCCCCAAGGCTCAAAAAAAGGATACCACCAGATTTGGGAAGCCAGTTTGCAACTCTTGGGGCCAATGTTTGAACCTTTATTAATATCATAAGGTCACTGTTCTAACATTTATTAGTAACTTTGGGCCAAACAACAAGCCAAAGATGCTCAAAGTTGGTCACCAATTTTTTTCAGCCTTGACTCCAAGTGTAAATGGGCCTTAAAGAGCATGCTCAACATGATGCCTATATGCACTTGTAAATGCCATGCTAAAGGAAGGGCATGATGCATAAGTGTTGCATCCATGAATGTAACAGGAACTTGGATGATCCAACCCTTTTGACCAGGCCCTGAATGCTATGGTAGTGTCTAGTGTTGGTCGGTCATTGGAGAAAATGGTTAGTTATCAACAAGAGTCCAAGGGTAGGTTATCATAAACAACCCGTTATAGGCTTTGAAATTGGTTACAAACCAAACACGGACTGTACTTGTTGGGTACACATTGTGACTTGACAAGATCCTTATGAGCTAGGTGTTTGCTTTGATGAATATCAAAAACCAACCTGTACCTTTTCATGTCTCATCACAAGAAGTTCTTGAATCCTTAGACGTTTGACCTGAAACTTTTCTTTTAGCTTCACTTCTCCAAATTTAGTTCCACATTCAGCTCCCCTTTCAACTTCAAGGTGTCTATTGTGAGTTGGCAATTGTGAGAAGTGCATAAAATATGGAGATTTCTTTTTGGGCATAAGTTTCATTAAAAAGACCTACTGGTTGACATAATACTAGGTGGTTATAACTTGGGTATTAGGCTGGGTATTTCAAAACCAATGCTTATGTATACTGGTAGGTATTATCAATAAACCAAAAACAGGGAATTTGATAATGGGCATATCACTTAAAGAAGCAATACCTAGGTAGGTCTCATGAAATTTCAAAACCCAGTTATTTGACACCCTTTGTGGGACATAAAAAAAAAATTCACAAAGACCCTGCCCTGCCAATTTTTGAAAAACACATGGAAGAACTGGCCAACATTGTTAGTGTCATCTTAAGTTCACTTGATGAGACCATGTGTACCTCAATAGATTAATCGTGTCATTAACCTGTCTTTGCAAGTTATATAGTCTCCTAAACATATACATGTCTGCCAAATGTGGGAACATTGAAAATGCTTGGCAAGATGTTCAAAAGGACATTGACACAAGATGTGGTCTCAGGGTGTACTGGGATTTAGGGACAAGTTAAACTGTGGTGAAAGGCAGAAGGCTTTAGCATTGTGTCAATGTATGGGAAAGGAAGGGATGGACTAAGGTTATATCACTATAGTGGCCATGATGACTAGCTTTGCAGTGCAAGACAGGTAGATATGTTCATGACCAGCTCATTCAAGTGGGTTCCAATGTCTTTGTTGATAATAACCAAGGTTCTAGAACATGTGAATGATGGGGAAATCCATGATGCTAACGATCACGGTATTTTAAGGGAGACATCTGGTTCCAAGTTCTCACCTTCCTGCTCCATGTGAAATGTGGATGAAGGGATTAGAACTGTTTAGTGTTAGATCATAGGAATTGTGGAGCACCTAAACTGTGTAACTTTCAATGGGGACCAAAATGTGTGTGCTTATAAAGTCATAATGCTTATAAAGAGGCTTGTGGATGTGCTGATGAAGAGATCATTCAAAGTTGATGTCAGTCTGATGGCTTTGTGGCCAGTAGCCTCATGGATACACATGTGAAATGTGGGGAGCATGGAGGGTAATTGGGGAGTGTTCAACAAAATGTCCACATGCAATGTCTTCTTCTGAACCATCGTGAATCAAGGATGTGTAAAATGTGACGGTAAGGTTAAGAGTTTGAATACTTTTAGAAATGTATGGGGAAGGTGTGCATCAATACCCCATCACCCCTAAAGCTGTGTGGCAGCACTACAAGCAACGATGAGATTATTCCATACTCAACTTTCACTGCAATCCTATTCGAGTGATGTGGTCATGTGTGTAACCCATTAGTTAGGCAAGTACATTTTATGGTTTCATTAAACAAGAATGGTTCATGATAAATAATGAACATTACCATGATATCCATTTTCTTCTACATTGCCTATAGCTACTGATTCAAATAATACCCCTGACAGATCATCCTCATATTTTTGCATCCCAATTCCCTCATTTCTATAGTTATTATTCATAGATTTGTTAATCATCTATAATTCCAAAATCAATATTATGTTGACCGTAGGATCTTTCACTCGTTCTTCATCTTCATTATTACATATCTATGGTTTTTTAATTTCATAGTCTTCATCTTCCACCTCCATATCAAAATCTTTGGCCTAAAATCTGGACCTACATTTTGTTCCCAATATATTGGCACTTGTTGTTTTTGTTTATGGACTTTAGATTCCATGTATTTGTAAGGTTTAAGCTTATTCACATTGACTAGCATAGGGTTAGTCTCAAACTTTTCAATTGTCACCAATAGCATAATGTCATTTGACAACACATATTGTACTTTGTACAATCCAAACCATTTCCTAGTAAACTTCCCTAGGTGCGATTTATTGCCCTTTGGAAACCACATAACATAATCACCAAAACTAAATTGCTGGATTTTTTTGTTAACTCCATAATGCTCTATTCCACTATTGAATACATGTAGTTTCTACAACCTACATTCTAACCTCCTACAACCTCTTTCAGCTTTGTAATTTTGCTAGTAAAAATCTCACTAAAGTATTGTCTTTTTCATTTCCACCACCAATTAGCATTATGTACACTATGGGCATGAATGTGGTTAACTATTCATTCACTTCTTTCCTTATATGGGGTAAAAATTGGAGCTTTTGGAGCATAAATTGCATTCAATAACTTCATGTTATTAATTAGATCAAGACTTGTAGAAATATCATATGTGAATAGGAATCTTTGAAAAAATTAAATGTAGAGATTGTTGTGAATACCATTCTATAAACTTTATAGTTTTTGGTGAGTGATCCCAATAAAGAAAAAACTTTAGGGACGTGTGATGAACTCCCTTGGGGTGTAGTTCTCACATAAAGATTTGACTTTAGGCATGTGGGCGATCCTATCCCAAAAGAATGTAAAGTCTCATGTTGAAATTCATGCAAATGACCAATATTGCAAGTGTTGTTTTGAAATATGTTTGATAGTCTACATTGTGCTAGAAGGGATTAATAAAAAATTAATCCTCATAGTTCCGAACCCCCTCCTAGGCTACAATTGCATGTTATTTCCATTTTCAAAATTTGATCACCTATTTTCACCTAGGCTAAATAGCCAGGGCACAAACATACATACTTTTCTTCTATATGCCTGGATATCCAAACATTTCTACCTTCAAAAAGAAAACTATGACCAGCTTTGGTGTTTAACAAAAATCATCCCTGCTAGTCTTTGCTGCAGAGATAGAAAATCCCACACAAGATTATTAATTTGAAATATGAAACTACTTTAAAGCCCACCATCAGGTGATATTGGGTTTTAACAATTTCATTATCTAAAGATAAAAATGAAATTTGTCTTTGATTGGTAATGTCTAAACAAAAGTTTTCTCTGTTTTATTTTTCTTTCCAATTTTTGTGGTTTCAAATCTTTGGCAATTTTTTCCTTTTTTGAGGCTTCTTTCTCAAATTTATACAAGAGAAAAGAATTTCTGATTTTTTCCCAAAAACATTTGTAGCCACACTGCAAAAATTCACCCCACAAAATAATCACTGCTCCAAACCATGGTTCTCCGGTTTGGGTTCTCATTCAGGCAATGGAATCTCCAATGCCATTTCTGATCAGGTTCCTTAGAAAAACTCGAAACTTGGTCCTATTTGGAAATTGGGTCCAATTCTACCTACTAGGTACATGGCTCAAGATTGGAGGATAATTGGAGGGTTGTGCAGTATTGGTGTTGTATGAACTACAAACCATTAAAATTGAACCCTTGTCTAGAACTATATAACCTGGACTAGGACATTTCCAAATATGCAAACTTGACTCCTTCAAAACTGAAACTTATTATAACAAGTACTTGCAACCTGTGATTGGAGTATTAGCCCAGGCCCAAAAAAGGTGAGCAATAGTTTTAGATAATAAGAATTACTTATAACCAATAGAAAGGCTGGCCACTGAGCACTCAGTTAGCCTAACTGTTTTGTTTTGGGTGTGGCGCTTGGCAAGGGGGATTTTTTCAATTTTTTGATTATTTTTTTTTTGGGCATGTGGGACACTAGACAATGACAATGGACAAGGATAGAATGCTCGGTTGTAAGCTATTCACTTAATCTTATATTGTTTGCTCAAAGGTCTCCCTGCTCACTTACATAACTGGACAAAGGGAAGAAACATTTCCTTTTAAATTACACCTCTATTTTTGGGGAGCTTGCCAAGTTTCTGTTTTTTTGGTGATGTGGGGTTAATCAAATTGGCTCATTGTAAAATACAAATTTCAACCTGGGAGGCAACCCATCTAAGTAATGGAAAGCACAACAAATAAATAACAATAGTATATATTAACAATATATGTTAATATATACCCATGCTCTTAGAAAGGCTAATAGTTGATGCCAAAAACAGGTGACCAATAGTTTTCAAAATAAAGAGTACATGCAACCAATGAGAAGGCGTATCATGCATTCAAGTGCCCCAATTATTTTTCTTTTGAGTTGAGGGGGCTGCTGGAAAAGTTTTTCATTTTCCCCTTGGCTCCCAATGTGTTCCCATCAAGTTCCCAATGAACTCCCATTAAATTTCCCAAGTTTTCAACATGTTCCCCAACACATTCCTAGTAGCACCTCACTCGCATCCCATATGTTTTGGCAAATGTTGTCCTCCTTTCACCTGGACTAGAGTGGCCTGTGTTGTTGGCCCAAGTGTGAACCAATTGCAAAATAAGGAAACTCAACATGCGACATTGTTTTGCAAAGTATATTTCCAATTTTTGAAGAGTTAAATATGAAAGGAAGTCATACTTGAATTGAATGGTAGACCTGGAAGTGTCACCATGTTTTCAACTGAATCACTCAAATTTCAATATCTCTCAAATTCTAAGTCCAGAGCTTATGAAATAAATTCCATTTTATCCTGCTCATCAAGATCTTTCCAACAACATCAAAGGCACATCCCAATTTGTCTGAAATTATTAGTTATGATATAATTTAATTTTTAGTGAAAAAATCATTCAATATTTAAAAATTCTTACATTGCAAGTCCAAAAAGAAAATGCTATGAAACCAAGCCAGTGCACCCTTACTTGTGGAGAGCTTTTCAAAAGTATCATACCTATGACGGATGTTCAACACTTCTTCGTGCAATATTTATTTATTTTAGAAAATGAGGTTTGACAATTTCAATTTTAATTTTCCAAAATCTCAACAATTGAGGAATAAGTATGCAAAATACATTTTGTGTGTGTATTTAAAATAGTAAGCTGATGTGAGTTTGATTTTCAACAATTTGAACAAATATCAAGAAAAATTTCTCCTTTTTACACACCTTTTGCGAATTATTTTGTGTCCAACATGAGTGGTAGGTAAAGTATGAAAAATGCAATCTGAAGTGCCCCAGTTTGGGAGATCTCATGATGACAAAACATAACACCACACCTTCCTTCATAGGTGAGTCAAACTAGAGGAACTTGGTATTTAAAGTACAACCTCCTACTTTGGGGAGCCTTCATAGTTTCAGTTTTTCCTTTTGCAAAAAAGAATTGAACTTGGGAGAAACCCCATCTAATTAGTGCAAATCACAATATACCATCTGGGGATGTGATGTTAAGATCCAACAATGTTTGAGTCACATTTCCAGTAGGAGCTTGGTAGACTGGTCCGACTTAGTTTCACAATGCTGCTTGCGCTGAAGTTAACCTGAATCAGCCCAAAACCTGTCACTGTGGTGATCATTGGTTTGAACTAATTTTAAATTACGTTACTCTTACTTGAACCATAAATGTTTTTGTAGATGGCCCCTAAGGTACCTCCATGTTATAATTGCACTTCAATGAAGGCAAAATGTGTTTCTGACTTAACAAGTAAAGAACATATGCCCATTTTCATGTGGAGCCTTAATTATTACAATGCCAACTTCAGGTTGTTGCTATGTACACATGCATTAGCTTCTCTTTTGCTGGCTATATATATAGCCAAAAAGCTATATGAAAAATTAAAAGTGGTAAAATGTTTTTTGAGATTTTCAATAGCTAGAATTCAACCAAAATTCAAGAAAATTGCTTTTTGAGATTTATGTACATGGTTCCAGTAACCCAAAAATATTGATGGATATTTTTAAGAAACCACTTTCATATTTAGCTTTTAGCCAAATTAATCACTAAATCTTCCTATGAATCATCACCATTTAATTTGTTACATCACAAAATTGACAAGAATACAAGTTGACATCCATAATGTTTAGGATTTACTATATACATATACTTGTAAGTAAGTTGTAGAACAAGTATTAGGTTTTATTTTTTCTCAACAAACTCATGTTGACTCAGCTAATTAGAACCAACTTGGTCATCGTATTTATTAAAGATTGACCCCTGGGACCTGTTAATTCTAAATGACTTCAAATTGGACTGCATGTTGATTTTGGTGAGCTGGAAAAGCGAGTCCTCAAAGCTAGATTTGATGCAGATGTGTTATGGCTCTAGTTTTACTCAGGTTCCTTTGAAATGCCAGGAATTGACCATTTCCAAATAGGAGGGAATTGTTTTTCCTTAGAAAAGGATCTCTTACTTTTCAATTTGAACCCAGATCAACTGTGCTATTGCTAACCGTCCTCCACCATTTAACAGAAGGTAAAAAGAACAAGATAAAATGTGGAGTGCAAGTAAAATATTCTAGAGATTTTGTATGGCTTCGCTCACATGCTTTCTCTCACCTCTATATTGGAATAAACTATGTATCCCAATTAGTACCCCTAGCATTACTGTGGACGAAAACATGGCCAACAAATTTAGAATCAAATTCTTGTTGAGCCAATGAGGAGATGCAACATGCACCCGAGGCCCATGATTTTTTTCTTTTGGAAGGGGCCGAGTGACGTGAGTTTTGTTTTTTGTTTTTTTTTTGGAAGGGGGGGAGTTGTTTGCAGTGAGTTTTTTCTTTTCTATTAAAATAGGTCATGGGTGACTTTTTGGTGTCATGACACACTTTGCTTTGGTTTAGTTTGCAAGGTTGTTGTTAAGGTCCAAAGTAGTTCTATTTTGCTTACTTACATGGGTGAGCCACAAGAAAAGAACAGTAGAGGCAAGCTTTTGTTTTGGTTTAGTTTGCAAGGTGGTTGTGGAGGTCCAAAAGAGTTGTATTCTTTTCAGTTGCTTCCATTGGTCACATGTACAGAACCCTCGACGTGAACTTTTGGTTTGATTTAGTTTGCAAAGCGGTTATGAAGGTTCAAAGAAGTTCTATTGTTTTCACTTACATGGGTGCGCCACATGTACAAAAGAATTAGAGGTTCTTTTTTGCTTTCTGATTTTATCAGCATTTCTCATGAATTCATTGCTTTCCTTTCATGTTGTTTTGTTCTTCTCTGTTCTTTTGTTCTCTTATTATTTCTTCTTCGTTGTTCTATGGGGAGACCAGAGAAGTGTATTTGTCTTTTGCATGGAGATTTAAAAAGTTTCAGTTTTTTCACTTAGATTAGTGCCAATTAGTGGGCTATGTGAACAATTTCTATGTTAGGAGTGTGTCAAGTGTGGGTTTTTTAGTTTTGGGTGACAAACCAATCAGAGAGGTACATCACCCAAAAAAAATTGTCAAGATTGTCCCCCGAAACTAAGTAATTTGAATCACATTATCATTTGTTGAAAGGTGAACCAAAGTTGGGTTGGACTCGGAATAGTGCACTGAGGATGTTTTGATATGGCCCAGCCAATATTTTAGTTGAGTTTTCCTTTGATTGAAATTTGAAACAAACTCCTACTTGAATGAGATTATGTAGTTTTTCCATGCAGTCCCTCCCTCCAGGTTCATCTTTCTAGGGGCATATTGCATGAAAATAATATAAATGTTAGGAAAAAGGTTATTTTAAAACAATTAATGATGAAAAGGCGGGCTTAATTTTCCTAAACCCAATGTTCCCCTTATTTATTTGAAACATATATTAGGGAAAAAATTATATTAAGGTAATGGAACATGAACATAAGTTGGTTGATATGTGGGTATTGCAATTTGAAATGCTTTATGGAAAACCCAACCATAAACAATAGAAGATCAAAAGTTTACAATACATGCATAGGCAAACCGATTTGTGCACCAAGGGGTCCTTTCATGAAAATGGGCAATGTAATTATATAAAAATATTAAATTACATGTTTTCCTTAAGGTTATTGTGTGAGTATTTGATGATAAGGATAATGAAAGTATTGTTTAAATGTTCTAGCATGGCTATAAAATGTGCTAACCCTATTAGATGAAGGTATTGCTCATTTGGTTTATAGTAGATGTAATCCATTTGTAATGGATGGGGGTACTGTGTGCAACATGGCATAAGATGAACCTAAAATCTACAAATCCCAAAATTAAAGGTCAAAATTAAAACAAGTGGATTGATACAAAAATGTTCAAATAACCACACTACAAAAAGGATGGTGACAAAAATATATCATGTTAAGTTAATCTATAATGGCTTGATGCAAAATGGTGCATACATGCATTAAAACTATATCTAGAATTATTCCTCTAAGGAGGATGAACTAGAAGGAATGCCCATACTGGTGCGATATTTTGCTGCATGGTGATGATAATTGATGATGCTCAATCACAAGTTGAATTATATTTGCAACAAAAGCTTCCTTTGTTGTGCCTTGAAGCCTAACACAAGAAAACAAATAAACAAATTAAATTTCCATGTTAAGATGTAAACAATGTTAAAAAATAAAATAGAAATATGGAAATATATCGCCCATGAATGATTTCGGAATTGTGATACTTAGATATTGCATCCATTTCTTTGGTTCGGTTGTGTTTATTGGATTCCATTGTCCAATTTCAGGCGCCCCATGCAACTTTCAAAGGCTTTGCATAGGTAACTCTACTTGCTTGAATTGTTTCAACAAGGTTTTTGTCCTTCTCAAGGTGTGCCCATGCACTTTGTGGGATGAACCCCACCCTCATGTTGGAATCCCAATGATGCCCAACAAGATCTCGAAGGTTAAATGTACCAACAAAGGCCACTTAACCTATTCTATTTGTTGTGCTTGGGCTTGGAGTTCATCCCATTTTAATTCCACTTTCTTCTTCACTTTATCGAGGGCCTTTTTTTCATTCCACTTTAGCCTTGCATGTGGGTTGTTCAAAATTCGAACGTTCATAGCACGGTGATTTTATTACCTTGGTCCCCCAACATGAGTAGAAGGACGACCAAATTTTCCTACCTCCATGTGAAGCCTGTGTTTGTTGTCTAAATGTTGACAAAGTAACCATTTAGCTGCATAAGTGTCGATAAATCGATTGATCTTGCACTTCCACCTTCACCTTTCATGCGCCCAATTTGCAACTTATGTTGCATGATTTGGTGGTACTTCTATTTGATCACTTTCATGTGAAGTCATCGGAGCCTATACAAGAGCAACATTCAAAATCAAACCAATAAGTAATCTTTTAAAATGATGAAAGTATTGCAAACAAGCCAAAAATAAAATCCTACAAAATATGAAGGTATTGCAAATAAATCAACAAGAAAACTTTACAAAATAAACTAACAAGATACTTTAAAAATATGAAGGTATTACAAACTAGCAAATAAACACTAAATACAAGGAGGGCATTACAAATAGGCTAACAATTAAACCCTTCAAACAATGAGGATATTGCTCGGAAAAAATTGGGAAAAAAAATACCCCATCCCCATTATCAAATACAAATTCAAGATGGGGTTTAGGGTTTGGATTGTGATTTTTTTTTCATAATGTGTTGCATTACACTCTTCTAAACCTTATCATGTGAAATGTATCATCCATCACAATAAATTTACTTTTAGGAATAGGAATGGGTTTTGGGTTTACTTTCAAAAGTAGGAGTATAAATGATAATTCTTTATTCCATTTCAATTTCCTCTTCATTTGTTACAAGATTCAATTGTTGATTATCAATAGTAACCTTTCCATGCCATTTAAGTTTCTTCCGGGCATGTGCCATCCTACAACAAAAGCACCCAAATCCTGAAATAATAGTCAATCCAAAAAAGAAAAGAATTTTTTTGAATGTCCCCAACAATATCGATTGCCACCATTGCCTATGAACTTCAAGCTCCCTTAAACAAACAATTACAAACAACATATAAAAATTGATAGTAACTTATTTTTTCCAACTTGTTACAACTTTTTTATACAAAAACAACAACTTGCAACAAGAAGAATTGCAAAGTTAAATGTTCTTACTATCAATAATAAAAAATATTGTTCACAATATTTAAAGGTTTAAAAGCCCTATATTTTCAAATTTTTATTTTAAAATTAAAATTAATTAAAATTATCTAATTATAAAATTTAATTATTCTACATACGTTTTATTATAATCAAATTAAATTAATATAAAAATTAAATTATTATTATTAATATTATAATTATTTGGTAATATTGATTAATTATTTACATGATTTCATTTAAAATTAATTTTTATCATTGAAAATTTATTAATAATTACATTAAATTTTGGGCATGACATGTGGTGCCTTTTTGTATACCAAAAATAGAAAAGTAAAAGACGATGAGCTAGGAGGTTCATCATCATCTTTTGCACTGAATGAAAAAAACTAAGAGATGGCTTGTCGTTTATTATAACTAAAATAAAAATGCAAAAAATGACAATGAGTTGGGAGGTTTGTTGTTGTCTTCTACAATTGAAGCAAAATAACAAAAGATGACGACGAGCCTAGATCCTGGCTCATCGTTGTCTTTTGCACTTGAAGAAAAAATTCAAAAGACAACGATGAGCCTTTTGGTTCATTGTCATTTTCTACATTTGAGGAAAAAAACCAAGAGACGATGATGAGTCAAGATCATTGTTGTCCTTTGCACCTAAGAAAAAAACTAAGAGACGATGACGAGTCAAGATCATTGTCGTCCTTTGCACCTAAGAAAAAAGCCAAGAGACAATGACGAGCCAAAAGGCTCGTTGTCATCTTTTACACTTGAAAAATAAAATAAAATGATGACAAGCCTCTTGGTTTGTCGTCATCTTTTATATTTGAAGAAAAAACCAAGAAACAACGAGGAGCCTTTTGATTTGTCATTTTCTACAACTAAATAAGCCACCACCTAATGACAACGAACCAAGAAGCTTATTGTCGTCTTTTGCAATTTAATCAAAACAACCAGGGATGATGATGAGTTGGGATCTTGGCTCATCGTTGACGCGCTCCCAGGTCACGGGGTGAAACCCACTTGAGGGTTTCACAAAGTCAAATTGCGGAAAGTTGAATCTTGGAGGCACGCTCCTGGCCTCCAACTCTAGAAAGGGGTAGAGGGTCGAGTTGGGAGCCCCGAGATTAGACTAGGAAGAAGGTTTAGTAGATCAAGCTTGAATCTGCATCAAAACAAACCACCCACGTGATTACTTCACATTCCGGGACACCTTTGGGTGTTGGGACTTGCCACGGGCACTTGGACACACAAGACTCACCACGTCCCGGACTTGGAAATAAGCCATCACCTTACTCCCTATAATATACTCTGTGACTCCCCGCGGCACCCACGCCCGAATGTCACTTTTTCCCGGGACTCTCGAAATGGAGTCCCGAAGTTGTCCCGAAACTATCCCGGTTGGAGTCCTAGGACTTTGGGACTTCGTAGCTCCTCGCCCTAAGCTTCGATCGGGACGAGGTCTAAACCAAAGTTGTAGCCCTCAAAGAGAGCTTTCCAACACCATGTCGCACTCCCGGAGCGCACGTTGGGAACAAGTCGATTCCTGACTTTTAGTGGTCGGGAGTCAAATTGCCAATTTGACTCCCGACCCTTCTTTTGCCCATAACTTGGGCTGCAAATGTCCAAATGACCAATGCGAGGCCATTTTCGATACCTACGTTTCAAGACCTTTCCAATGACACTAAGAACGCGTCAATGAGAGGTGTTTTGCCCCTTGCTGTCGAGCTCTGAACATTCGGGAGTCCCGGAGGACTCCATATCCCCAACTTTTCCAAGTGTTGGGCTTCACCCCCACACTTGGCCAAAGTAGGGTTGCAACACTCTCCCCCACTAGAAGAAAAGGTCAATGTCTTCATTGACACTTAAAATTTTTCCTTCCCACAATTCTAATTGCTTTCTTTTGGATCCTTGGCCATTTGCCAACTTTTGCGGCTTGGACCTTGTCTCAAGCTAACTTAGGCATCCCCAAGTTTCCAACACTTTCTTGACAAGTCCAAGAGGGTCCTATAGAAAACACTCCGTCATTGCTTTGCCAAAAGAGACTAAACTAGCCTAATTTGATGAAGCTCTTCATTTGGGAGGAACTTTTTCATTCTTCCCCTCATGAGGAACTTAAGTCAAGTCTACTTTTGACTTAAGCTACTTGACATGACTCCTTTCCCAATCTCGCGCCTTGGTCACAACAACCAAGCCTTATCTAAAAGGTTTGCTTATCAAGGTACGAGAAGCAACACTTAGGTTTGCCAAACCTAAGTACCAAACTACACTTAAAGTATGTGAGCGGGGTCATGACTTCCCGCATTGGCCACACTACCAACTAACCCTTTGGGATGCACTTAAGGCATGTGCATGTTCCCGCAAGCTCACCTTACTTGCCTCTTCTTTCGGGGCCAAGTTTCCTCAACCCCAAAATAGGGGTCCGATTTTGATT
Organism: Sphagnum contortum; assembly: GCA_963920785.1. Taxonomy (NCBI): domain Eukaryota; kingdom Viridiplantae; phylum Streptophyta; class Sphagnopsida; order Sphagnales; family Sphagnaceae; genus Sphagnum; species Sphagnum contortum. The sequence continues at coordinate 17,126,339 of OY987285.1, read as the reverse complement.
TGGGCCTACGCAAGAAAGTTTCATTTGTCTCATGCCACTTCTCAACCCTATTTGCCTTATACAAATTTTCTCATGATACAATCTCTCAGAAGTTTAAAAGCCCTTTTTATTTCACTTGCAACTTGATGTGGTACATTTTATGAAACTCTCCCCCTCTAAAACAAAGGTGATGTCCTCATCATGCTCTACGTCTTTTCTTTGCCGGTCTAGTGTGAAATTCTTCTATGGCTTCTTGGGCATGTTCCATGTCGGACTCATTCACCCAAGAAGCCTCTATAGGATGATATCCTTTCCACTTCACTAAGTATTCCCGCTCTCGTCCTCTAAGTTGCCTTGATTTGAGCACGACCTCAACCTCAAACTCTGGTTCATTATGAACCAAGTCTAGTGGAGGCCTTGAATGGTGCTTTCGATTAGGCCTTGAGGCATCGCGGGAGACCGGCTTCAAAAAAGAAACATGGAATGTGGGATGAACTCTAAGGTTTTCCGAAAGTTCTAACTTATAAGTGTCGGAAAGTTTCTTTTCCAACACTTTGAATGGCCCCGCATATGGGCCTAAGAACTTATGACTTAAACCTTCCGGCAACCTAAAATTCTTGATGTTCAACCACACCTCGTCTCCCTCTTGAAACTTCACTTTTCGTCGGGACTTGTCCACAAAATCCTTTGACGTGTCCCCAATTCCTTGAAGGACTCCAATGTGAGTCCAAGTGAAAGGCAGCGGAAGAAAGAGGACTCGGGGCACGCTCCCTAGCTCACAACACTTGAGGGGTAGAGGGGTGTGTTGGAGCTCCGGGATGGGACTAGGAAGAATTGACAAGCTTCACTCACTCACACGGGCTTGCACAAAACCCTCACAAAGTGATTAGTGCATAGTTGGAGCACCTTTGGTGCTAGGAAGAGCCACGGGCAACCTTAGACTCACTTGATTCACCACGGCCCGGACTTGGGGAAGCCACCACCTTCCCCCTTATAGTATACTCTGTGACTGTCCACGGGGCCCACATCCAAATGGCTTTTCTCTCCCGGGACTCCCGCGTGCGAGTCCCGACATCCCAACAATAGGGACTCCCAAGACTTTGAGGGCGCCTAACTTCTTGTGCAGACCTCCGATGGCGATGCGGTCTAAAGCAGAGTTGTAGCCCTCGTCGAGAGCTTTCCAACGGTATGTGGCACGTCGTCTGCAGCCAAGTATTTCGGGTCGATTCCCGACTTTTTTTGGTCGGGAGTCAAAACTGGCAAACTCCCGGGAATTCGACTCCCGGCGCTTCTTTTGACCATAACTTGTGTTTCAAATGTCCAAATGAGCAATGCGAGCCCATTATAGACATCTACACTTCAAGAGCTTTTCAATGATATAAAGGGCGCCACAAGCCATTGAGATTTGACCCCTCAAATCGGTCTCTGAAGTTTCGGGAGTCCTTTTGGGACTCCAACTCTCACCAACTCCGAACATGGGAGTTCACTTGGGAGTGTGAGTGTTCACTCCTTCACACTCCTTGCACTCTCGGAAACATGTGATGTGACTCCCGGGTCTACTTCTAGGCCCGCAACCTTGCAACCCCCTTGCCTTGGTCGCGAGCCAAGGCTAGGGTTGCGACATCCTTGTACCTTTTGTGCGCCTTCTCCAAGTTGGCCTTGGTCAATTCCCGCAAGTGTTTCCTTTCTTCATCAAGTTGCGTCACCATTGGCACTTCTTCACTTGCATCAATCGAAGGTTATCCTTGTGCTACCCAAGTCATGGGCACAATTGGTGACTTGCCCGTCACCATTTGGAATGGGGTGGATCCCGTTGTAGAATGTGCTGAATTATTGTAACAGAATTTGGCCAACTCTAAATGGTCCACCGAATCTTGTTGATCCGCCACCACATAATTCCTTAGGAATTGTTGGATCATCAAGTTCACCCGCTCGGTTTGCCCATCGGTTTGGGGACGGAATGAAGTGCTCATCTTGAGTTCCGACCCCATGCGCTTCCACAAGGCTCGCCAAAACTTACTTGTAAACTTCGGGTCTCTATCCGACAGTTAAACGAGTCTTCACGTACTCCTCCGCACTATCCTTTAAGTTGGGCCAATAGTAGGACTTCTTTAGGAATGTTGTGGTGCGCTTTGCACCACCGTGGCCCTGCAAGCGGTCCATCATGACATTCCTTGAAAAGTGTGTCCCTAATTTTCCCTTCCGACACATAGAGCCAATTTTGTTTGTACCACAACAATGCATTTTTCAAATGGAAGTGGGACTTGGCTCCATTTTGGATGCTTTACTTTGTCTCCTTGGCAAAAGCATCCCGGCGGTTCGCTAGTCTAACTTCCTTTTGAAGTTCCGATTCTCCCACATACACCACTCTAAGTTGGTGTTTGTGGCTCAAGGCATCTGGGACTATAATCTCCTTTCCCGGCTTGTGCCGGATGTCCACATTGAACAGGGCTAATGTGTCTTGCCACCTTTGTTGTTTTGATGACAACTTGGGTTGAGTTGCGAAGTACTTCAAGGTCACATTGTCGATCCACACCACCACATCTTTGGAGCCTATGTAATGGCCCCAAGTCTTGAGACAATGTATGACCGCCCACATTTCCTTTTCATGTGTTGGCCACCTTCTCTCCATCTCACTCAACTTCTTGCTTTCAAAGGCCACCGACCTTCCGTCTTGCACTATGACACCCCCAATCGCAAAGTCAAAGGCGTCGGAATGGATTTCAAAGTCTTTGTCAAAGTCGGGCAACTTCAACACCGGCACTTTCACCAAAATGCCCTTCAATGTTTCAAAGACTTCGTCGCATGCTTCATCCCAATCATAAGTGACGGCGGACTTCTTTAAGAGGTTGGTCAAAGGGGCCACCACTTTCGCAAAGTTCTTTATGAACTTGCGATAATAGGAGGCCAATCCTAAAAGGATTTCAAGGCGGGAACCGACTTAGGCGGCTCCCAATCCAAAATTACCTTGACCTTGTGGTCATCCATTACCAAGCCCACTTGAGTTATCCTATGCCCAAGAAAGTCCATTTCCGTCACCCCAAATTCGCACTTTTCGAGCTTCGCATACAACTTGTTTTCTCTTAGCCTTTGGAACACCTTGTGAAGGTGCTCCGCATGCTTCTCCGTGGAGCTACTATAAATCAAATGTCATCTATATAGACGACCACAAAATCATCAAACCATTCTCGGAAAATGTCCTTCATGAGAGTACAAAATGTTGCGGGTGCATTGGTGAGCCCAAAGGGCATCACCAAGAACTCGTATGAGCCATACCTTGTGCGGCAAAGGGTCTTTTCTTCGTCCCCTTCTTTGATCCTATTTGGTAATACCCCAAATGTAGATCAATTCTACTAAAAACCTTGGCTCTCAAAAGACGATCAAATAGATCATCGATGCGAGGTAAAGGATACCGATTTTTCACCGTTGCCTTGTTGAGTGCTCTATAGTCAACACAGATCCTCAAAGTCCCATCCTTCTTGTGAACAAAAAGGACGAGTGCCCCATATGGCGACTTACTTGGTTTGAGGTAACCTTTGGTGAGGAGTTTTTCGAGTTGAACCTTTAACTCTTTTAACTCCTCATGGCTCATTCGATATGGGGCCTTGGCGGGAGGTTCCACTCCCGGCATCACTTCAATCGCATGATCAACACGTCTTCTCGGGGGCAAGTCTTCGAGCAACTCATCGGGCATCACATCCGGGAACTCTTCCAAAACTCACCTTATGCACTTGGCAAAAGTCACCCACTTGGTGGCTCCCTTGGGCTCATACTCATCCAACACCCGCATGACACACATCATGCCAAAACCTCCCATGCATTCTCTTTCCCAAGCTTTTCCCAACATAAAATGGATGGTTGGGCCACCCACACAAGGCAACTCATGTGCCTTGATTCATACAATCCCTCTTTTAGATGGGATTCTAACTAACCTATTGTGCCCTTCAATCAGCACATTGTTTTGGGTAATGAATTCCATTCCCAAAACCCATTCCATTCCACCTAAGGTGGAAACCAACAAGTCCACCTTTCCTCTCCAATTCCCTAATTGAAGAGGCACTCCTTTTGCTTGTAACGTAGTTGGATGGGGAACCACATTCGCGAAGTGCACCTCTATGGGTGCCTTGAGCTCTGTCAAGCGGAGCTCCATCCTTTCGGCGCTTTTTCGAGTTATGAAGTTGTGAGAAGCCCCTGTGTCCAAAAGACATAAAATATCTCGCTTAGAAATCTTCCCTTTTAAGAAGATAAGTCGGTTGCATTCCTTTTAGACTAGAGTGGCATTGAAAGCGAGTACCTTAAAACTCCCAACACCGGATTTGGACTTGGGGCAATCTTTGGAGTAGTGCCCCACTTCGTTGCAATTGAAGCATGCCCCCTTGGGCTTTGCTCCAAAATCTCCCTTTGGTTGGCTCCCCTTGGAGGGAGCCCTTTTTTTCACAAAGCTCCCTTTTGGTTTGAACCCCGAGCTCTGGAATTATTTGGGCTTATCCTTGGTTGGGCTTCCTTGCCTTCGATTCTATTCTCCCTCATGCCTTGGCTTCTTGTGAGGGAACTTGTTGTCCTTCTTGAACCTGGATTTGTCACTTCGCCCCACATCCGAAAAATTCTCCATTTTTGTGATGGCCTCGGATAATGAGGCGGGCCAACTCTCCTCAAGCTTTCGCTTGGCCCAAGTGGGAAGCCCCATCACAAATTGGCATACACGATCCAACTCATGCATGTGCCGGATTTCAAGCATGAGCTCGGAGTAAACCCTCACATAATGCCTCAAGTTTTCATTTGTGACATTCACAAGGTCTCGTAGTTTGCACCTAGAAATGTAGTCGGAGTTCCTTGGAACAAATTCCGACTCAAGCCATTCCTTAAAGAACTCCCATGACGCGCTCCCAAGTCACGGGGTGAAACCCACTTGAGGGTTTCACAAAGTCAAATTGCGAAAAGTTGAATTTTGGAAGCACGCTCCCGGCTTCCAACTCTAGAAAGGGGTAGAGGGTCGAGTTGGGAGCCCAGGGATTAGACTAGGAAGAGGGACTAGATTATCTTGTGTGAATCTGCATCCAAAAAACCAACCACAAAAGGTTAGTTTAGCATTCGGGACACCCTTGGGTGTTGGGTCTTGCCACGGGCACTTGGACACACAAGACTCACCATGGCCCAGACTTGGGAGTAAGCCACCACCTTACTCCCTATAGTATACTCTATGACTCCCCGCGGCACTCACGCCCGAATGTCACTTTTTCCCGGGACTCCCGAAATGGAGTCCCGAAGTTGTCCCGAAAGTGTCCTAGTTGGAGTCCCGAAGTTGTCCCGAAAGTGTCCTAGTTGGAGCCTTTGGGACTTTGGGACTTCATAGCTCCTCGCCCCAACCTCCGATTGGGACGAGGTCTAAACCAAAGTTGTAGCCCTCAAAGAGAGCTTTCCAACGCCATGTCGCACTCCCGGAGCGCACGTTGGGAATAGGTCGATTCCCGACTTTTAGTGGTCGGGAGTCAAACTACCAGTTTGACTCCCGACGCTTCTTTTGCCCATAACTTGGGCTGCAAATGTCCAAATGACCAATGCGAGGCCATTTTCGATACCTACGTTTCAAGATCTTTCCAATGACACCAAGAACGCGTCAATGAGAGGTGTTTTGTTTCTTGCTATTGAGCTCTAAACATTCGGGAGTCCTAGAGGACTCCAAATCCCCAACTTTTCCAAGTGTTGGGCTTCACCCCCACACTTGGCCAAAGTAGGGGTGCGACATCCCATGTGTAGCCATGGTTCTTCCCCTCCTCTTGTTGGACCATCCTCCACCATTTGGCGGCGTAGCCTTTCAAGTAGGATTGGGCAAGCTCCACGACGGAATTCCATCCAACCTTGACGGCATGCAAGTAGTCGTCCATTTCCGCAAGCCAAGCATCCACAACCTTGCGGTCGCGGGCACCATCAAAGTTCTCGGGCTTGGCCGGTTGAAACCTTTCACCCTTGGCGGCTCCCGTTTTGAAGGCCGCCACAAACTCACTGAAGTTGCGCCTACCCATCTTGAACAGTATTTCCAATTGCTCTTGGGTGAATAGGACCGAGCTCCTTTGTTCCTCCTCATTTTCAGGCTCAGCTGGGTCCTCTCGGAGGCTTGGTTCCTCCTCACCAATGGATTTCGGCGGGGCTACTTGGTCCTCGACGGGTTTCTCCGGTATGGCTTCCTCGGCTTGCTTCTGGTTCTTTTAGGGAGCCATCCCAACGCAAGAAGTGAGCTTCACCACTTGCTCTGATACCACGTGATGCGCTCCCAAATCACGAGGAGAAACCCACTTGAGGGTTTCACAAAGTCAAGTTGCGAAAATTGTGACCTAGCGGCATGCTACTGGCTTGCAACTTTAAAAAGGGGTAAAGGGTCGAGTTGCGAGCCTAGGGATTAGACTAGAAAGAGGATTAGTTTAGCTTGTGTGAATGTGCATCCAAAAACCAACCACAAAAGGTTAGTTTTGGATTCGGGACACCCTTGGGTGTTGGGACTTGTCACAGGCACTTGGACACATAAGACTTAGCACGGCCCGGACTCGGGAATAAGTCACCACCTTACTCCCTATAGTATACTCTCTGATTCTCCGCAGCACCCACGCCCGAATGTCACTTTTTCCCAAGACTCCTGAAATGGAGTACCGAAGTTGTCCAAAAACTGTCCCTGACGCACTCCCAACTCCTTGAAGGACTCAAATGTGAGTCCAAGTGAAAGACAACGGAAGAAGGAGGAGTCGGGACACGTTCCTTAGCTCACAACACTTGAGGGGTAGAAGGGTGTGTTGGAGCTCCGGTATGGGACTAGGAAGAGTTGACAAGCTTACTCACTCACACGGGCCTGCACACAAGCCACACAAAGTGGTTAGTGCATAGTTGGAGCACCTTTGGTGCTAGGACGAGCCACGGGCAACACGGACACACAAAACTCACCATGGCCCGGACTTGGGGGAAGCTACCACCTTCCCCCTTATAGTATACTCTGTGACTCTCCACGGGGCCCACATCCAAATGGCTTTTCTCTCCCGAGACTCCCGCGTGGGAGTCCCGAAATCCCGCCAACGGGGACTTCCAGGACTTTGGAGCCCCATAACTTTGCAAGCAGACCTCGGATGGAAGAGCGGTCTGAAGCAAAGTTGTAGCTCTCGTCGAGAGCTTTCCAACGGTATGTGGCACGTTGTCTGCAGCCAAGTAAATCGGGTTGATTCCCGACTTTTAATGGTCAGGAGTGAAATTGTCAATTTGACTCCCGGCCTTTCTTTTGCCCATAACTTGTGTTTCAGATGTCCAAATGAGTCATGCAAGCCCATTTTAGACATCTACACTTCAATATCTTTCCAATGATATAAAGAACTCTTCAAGGCAAGGAGTTTTGACTCCTGAAATCACGCTTTGAAGATTCAGGAGTCCTTTTCGGGACTCCAACTCCCAACATGGGAGTTCACTTAGGAGTGTGAGGGTTCACTCCCTCACATTTTCTTACATTCCCGGGAATATGTGATGTGACTCTCGGGCTTCCTCTTGGCTCGCACCCTTGCAACCCCATTGCCTTGGTCGCGAGCCCAAAGCTAGGGTTGTGACAGAGGGGGCATGCTAGAGCTCCAAGATTGGGACTAAGAAGAGTGACAAGCCTTAATCACTTACTTGAACCTGCATCAAACTAACCAACAAGTTGGTTAGTTCACTTTCGGGAGCACCTTTGGTGCTAGGACAAGCCACGAGCAACTCTAGACTCACAAGACTCACCACGGCCCGGACTTAGGGGAAGCCACCACCTTCCCCCATATAATATTTTCTACCCCTCTCCACGTCACCTACATCCAAATGATTTTTTATCTCAGGACTCCCAAAGAGGAGTCCCGAAATTGTCTCGGTTTGGACTTTCGCCACTTTGCAGCATCATAACTCTTTGCCCAAACCTCGGATTAAGATGAGGTCTAAAGAAAACTTGTATCTCTCATTGAGAGCTTTCCAACGATGTGCCGCACTCCACCTATACACACTAAGGTTGAGTTGATTCCCGACTTTTAGTGGTCGGGAGTCAAATTGCCAATTTGCCTCTCGGCCTTTCTTTTCGCCTTAACTTGTGCTTAAAATGTCGAAATGGCTCATGCAAGCCCATTTTCGACAACTACATTTCAATAGTTTTTCAATGATATAAAGAACACCATAATGCAAGGTGTTTTGACCCCTGTAACCGAACTCTAAAGTTTCAAGAGTCCCGGCGGGCTCCCAAGTCCCCATTTCGGGAGTGTGAGTTTCATCCTCACTTTTCCAAAAGTGGGGTTGCAACAATCGTCCTATCAATCGACAGACTAAGTCTGATAAGTATGCCATGCCTACACCTAAAGAAATCTTTAATGTTGTGGGACATACGAGGGTCTTTAGTACACTTGATCTTCAAGCAGGGTACCATCAGTTGCTGATTCGAGAGGAGGGCAAGACCAAGATTGTATTTTGGGGCGTCAACTCTCACGGCAAGGATTGTTTGTACCAGTGGAAGTTCTTACCTTTTGGGTTGAAGAATGCACCTACTAAGTTTCAACGTGTGATGGATAGGATCTAAGTAAGGTTGGATTTTGTCTAGTGTTATATCGATGATATTGTGGTGTATAGTGATATCGTGGAGGAACACCAGATTCATCTATAGATTGTGTTTAAGCAATTGAAGGTTTATGGTTTGCGTCTACATCCTAGGAAATGTAAGTTCTTCCAAGAGAGTGTGAAGTATCTGGATCATGTTATCTACCTAGGTGGTTTAAGAGTGCAACAAGCCAAGGTGGAGGCTATTACACGTATTCTGCGTCCCACGGATGTGAGTAGGGTTCGCGCTTTCATGGGATTGGCAAACTACTACCACATGTATGTCAAAGGCTTTAGTACGATGGCAAAGCCTTTGAACATGTTATTGAAGTTGGATCAAGAGTGGCAGTGGGGTGATGAGCAGGAGTGAGCTTTTATGTTGTGCATGCATCTCTTTTTAGTTGATTAGCTCTACCTTTAATTGGTTGTAGTTTGTTTGTTTAGTAGAGTTTCCTACAGATCCACACCCTTACGACATTGTATGTCACGACCCTACACGTCACGACAGGACACACATGTAACCCTAATCTTTAAACCCTAAACCCATGCTTCATTGTGTGCCTTAGACATGGTTACAAGTGTCATTAAAAATTGTGGACCAAGTTCGTTTTTGTTGATGTGTTAGCCTTTGCAATTGTGCACACAATAAATCCAATTTTTATTTTCAAATTTTGTCAAAATAAAAAAAATCAACAACGACTCGAAAGTCAAACCCTTCATATCTTTTAAATGGTGAGCAATTAAGGAAATGTAAACACACCATCAAAATCAGAACACTTCAAAATGGTGGGGTACATCACCTCCAAATCCCAAAATAAAAAATGCAATTAGGTTGAAACAACCATGTAACCTTGAAACCTTAAATGTTTTACATCTTGCAAACCATACATTTTTAAGGAAAAATAAACATACCATTAGCATTAGAACACTCGAAAATGGGGGGGCACATCACCTTAAAACTTTCAAATTTTATAACAATTAACCTTGAATGACTTCATCTATTCGACCCTTTAAAATTTCATACCCCCTACATATTACAAATAATGAACAATTAGAGAAAAATAAACACACCACTAACATTAGAACATTCAAAAATTGGGTGGCACATCATTTTAAAACTTTCAAATTTTACAAAAAAAACCTTAAATGCCTTCATCTATGCGCCCCCCCCAAAATTTCATACCCCCTATATCTTACACATAATGAACTATTAAGAAAATATAAACACACCAAAAAATTTAGAATCCTAAAAAATGGGGAGTACGCGACCTCAAAACCTCCAAAAAAAAAATTAAAAATTAGTGGGGACACACATTAAACCCTAAACCCAACCCTAAACCCTAAATGTTGTGAAATCTATTGACAATTAAAAGTCAAATTTATCATAGAGTATAGAAAGAAAACAAGTCTAGTGCTTTAGATTTACTATTTCTCTTCTCTTCAAAGGTGTGTCATATTGTAGACTTGCCATTTACATGAAAAAGTATCTTAAAGCAAAAAAAGAATTATGAAAACTCACATATTTCAATGTGCAAAAATATAATCTTCAAAAAATCCTCTAAAAGAAACCAAAGTCCTTCAAGACATTATAACTCTATGACTAATCTCAAGTTTCGACACAAGCCAAAATATCATTTGAAAGAATCCTCATATGAAAATAGACCTATTATTATTACCTAGGGGCCAAAATCCCATAAGCCACTATACTCTACCATGAATTTAAACACAAAATCCTTGCCTTGGTGGGCAAGCCCAATAAAGGAGTTGTTTGCCGGTGCAGGGGTGGAGATGCTCTAACTCCTGACTCCTCTGGAGTTCAAAATAACCACCCTTGAGGTGGGAGCTCAGGCGGGCTATTTTGAGGACTCCTTGCTGTGAAGGAGTTACCCCACGTAAACCCTGGATACCTAGGCAATAATAGTTCCGGGCGATGAAGAATCACAACGTCCAGTGAAGGATTGGATGGATTGGAATGTTGGATGAATAAATGCAACACCCAAAACCTAGAGAACTGTTGACTTTAGTTTTTTGAAAATAGTCAGAATCGAAGAATAGGTATATCAATTCCGATTATTTCAAAGACCTCAAGGAACCAATGATATTCATCAAAGAACCGGTCAAAACTGGCAGTAGTTTAGGTAGTTCTTTGATTTTTCAAAATGTTGAGAGCCACGGTTATGAACTCTAAGAACCGCCCTTATAACTGGTGGGGTCTATTCCGCGTTAGTGCATGATACCCGGAGAAAGTCTATTTCATGTTTTTGATAACCGTCCCATGCTGCAAATTACGGAACCGTGTCACAACGATTGCACAATCTCTCATGACAATCTGTGGATGAGAAATCCAAACAGAAGGTGCATCCACGAGGCGCATCGCACAAGTTGGTAATGAACGTTTGGGAGCGAAAGCGACCTCGAGAATGAAAAAGCCCGTTCGCGCCCTCGCAGTGGTGTGGTGGCTGCTGTTCTCTTCTGGTATTGTTGTGATTCCCTCGCGTGTTTTGCAGAGCTTCTCTGCCTTGCCAGGTAAGTGTGCACTTACCATGGCTCCATAATTTCCGATTCCAAAGCTCTTTCCAGATTCTTTTTGCTGAAAATTTTCACAATTTTTTTGTTCAATTTTTTTGCAATTTTTTTCCGATTTGGTTTGCGGGGCTTGTTTCCTCCGGGTGTGAAGGTTTTATGGTCCCTTCCTTTCTACACTGGTTTGTTTCCAGCCGTACAACATTTTGGCCCTGTCTTTCTGTTAGAAGAATCTGACAAGCAACAGATTGCTCTTCACTTTTCCTACATTTTCCCCCCAGGTTCTTGAGGTTTTTGGCACTCTCAGTTGCAGCAGGATTCTCTGTTGGAGATTCCCCCCACCCCTCGTAGCTGAGGACCGAGGCACGAGGTTGCTCTCGATGGAGGAAACCCCAGAAACTGAAGGTCGGAAGCGGGATAGGCGTCAGGTTGTGCTGAATTCCGTGTTGCTGCGAGAGTAAGTGACTCTTCTTTTGAACCTTTTTCTTCCTAATCTGCATTTAGAGCGATACAGGAACAATTGAGAATTTCTTCTTCTCTGGAATGAAATTTTCCCCTATAATCTCGTTGTGTCCATCTACAGCGATGCAGAATGCACTGACATTCTCCTGATAGGCTGTGGTTTTTGTGAAAGGAGTTTCCAATTCCCAGCACCCTTTAGGGTTTTATAGTTTATAGTCTATGCTTATCACTGATTGCTTCACAATGTCCCACAAATAGAAACTATGTAGGAATGTCGCTAAGAGTTCCTTCATGCAATCCCAACACTTCGAAAGTCCTCCATTATCTTTTGTCTTCTGCATATTAAAAAATGTGTCACATGCGAAAGACATGCAATAATTATTTTCATAAAAATTCTCTCTGAACTCAGTCACAACTTCAAATTGCTAATTCATTGGAGATATGAGTTCCTCAAAACAATTTCTGAAAACCAACAATTCCAACAACGCTATTGGAACAAGGAGCATATTCTTACATCTAGGCAGAAGCCTATGAAAGCTTATCACAACATAAATTTGGCTTAAGTTCACCCAAAAATTCCTGCCTATGCGGGGGGTTCTACTAGGAGTCACAATAATTGGGAGAATCATAGAGCATGCTAAATGAGTATCCACATTAGTATTTACATTCGCAACCATGCCAACATCCACATCAACTTTCACATGAGCATCCTACAATGCCACGACAATTGTCTCGTCAACTGACATGTCATCTTCACGTCTTTCCGTACTTTCATGTCTCACATGCATAGTGCTAGGGGTGCAAGCTTTGTGGCAAGGGCGCAGGCTTTGTGAAACAGGTGCAGAGTTATTTTCCGCACTCCTTCACACCCCGGATATATCGCCTCGTTTTTAACGTACCTAGAGCAACTCCACGAGTGCTCAGCATGTGACCTTGCAAGTTAGAAATTATGGGATGAGGAATGGTCAAACTTGCTGGTTTGGCACAGCAAAATGATTTTGGCCCAACATTTGTGCACAGTTTGCTGAGCTTGGTAAAAGGCACAGCAAAGCGTAACAGTGCTGGTGATTGGCTAGATAGTTTGATTGGTTCCTGTGCGTTGCTAGTAGTACTCTGCCGCCTACTTGCAGTCCCAGTTTTAGTGTGGGGTTGGAAAAAAGTAAATAACTAAACTTGGATGTGAGAAATATTTTTGCAGCTCAAACACAGAGCATGGCTCCAAATGCTCTTAGCATACAAAAACGATCTAAATGATGGAGAGCACGTAGAAAATATTCACGTCATTTTTAGATTTAGTTACACATTTATGTATTTGGTTCAAGTCAGTTTAGGTATGCAGTTCAATATAGAAGCAACTTGCCTACTATAGGTAATGCATGCTTCGAATATTAAGCTGATTCTGAGAGGTCAGCATGATCTCTGTAGTAGTTGATCAACAACCTCCAAACTTTACGTCAGTTCTCAAGATGAACTTGACGTTAGATAACTAAGATGGAACTTCTCTCCAGCTTAGCACTTTCCTCTCTTGTACATCGATCTATCTTCAACACAACCGCTATGAATGCACAAGTATGTGAATGCATGCTAATGACCACCGGCACGCATACCCGCATCATGCATTATTTTCCTCATTGAACCATGATTAATGATTGAGCAACTTCCTGCCACTGAGGGCAACATCCTCGTCGGCAGCAGCAATCTCGTCCATAGCAAGCAATTGGTTGCAGTTGAACCATTCCAGAGTACCGAAGATGTTCGCGACATTGTTATTTACGTCGAAGAACGTGGGAACAACGTTGCCATTCTTCTGCCTGCAAGCAGCAAAAATGAAGAACGATGACCCTTGTTGGTTACCTCCTTGTGAAGTGCACGAGGCAATGTAGTCGCTTCCCGGCTTCAAGATCCCGTTGACGTTGGATAGATGGGGATTGAGATCTAATTTAGTGAAATGCGACTTTCCGTGTCCGTCTCCGCAAGTGGCTGATAGGATGCTTCCCGAGACTGATATTCCATTGCAAGATGCTACGAAATTGCCACACTGGTAATGACAGATCACACACACTCACAAATTAGTCATTTGTATCTTCGTCCGGCGGAAAATACAGTGGTACATGCAATCCTGAATCAGACAATATGGAGACGATGCATATTTGGGGCATCTTCATTCCTGCACTACATAGATCAAGCTGTATTCAAGTGTCCAACAAGACGCCCCAGCAGCACGGTAGTACATATGACACTCAAATCCACCAGCAACTGATATATCGAGAATCCACTGCACTACAGCTGATGACAAGAACTGGAGATCATGAACGTGGCCGATGAATCACATTCTGAAGCTTTGGTAAAGGAAGGTACATTAATAAGCAGCTGCGGAACAAGGATAGAATAAGAGCATCGGACAATCACGACTTCATGAAACAGGTACTAATCATACATCCACAGCATAGAGCTGAAGGAATATTTAGATATGGCCACCTAGCTCATTAACTATCAGAACTGGTAAACTTTCATCAGTCCAAGAAGAAGAAGTATCTAAGAATTTCCAACTGTTGCTGACACTCACCCCGGATGCTTGAGTTGCGTTGCGTAACGGCGGGTTGCTGGCACTCACCGATGCTTCAGCTCCATTGAGTAATGCCGACATGCACAGAACCCCTGCCACAGCTAGAAGCGCCATTTTCTGCCAAGCCATGACTATCTGAAACACTGAAATTGAGCTCACGAGTAAGTGAGAGACCCACGGTAGCTTGCAATTGTCACTAGACTCAGTGGAATGTTCTCACAACGATGATCGTAGTGAAAGAAAGTTGCAGGACTAGAGTTGTGAATGCTTGAGATGAATGTTACACCCAGCAATCCTATCTTTTATGTACCAGAACACAATCACTGCTTATCCCCTGGACTAGGTACTGTCCTCTTACCCTTAGACTAGGTACTGTCAGCCTAAACTGCACAAGGGCAGGTACGGAGTGGAAGACTGTATGCGGTGCGGACTTGGCCTCAATTCAATTATTGTCTTGCCTGAAACTACGACGCATTGCTGATTTAATGTCAGTAGATGGGTGCTGTAGGCAGGTCCTCTGTAGGTTTTAGCTATTAGCCGAGGCAACTAGTCCCCGTTAGGACTACCCGGTACACTCCTTTAAAAATCCTCGTCATGTCAATCAAAGGTCCGAAAAACAGACGACTGTAATGTCAGAGAGGCGTGCTCCTCGTTTTCAAATGCCTTATCTGCAAATCTTAGTACCCAATGCCCATGTCGTCTTGTTTCCGAAGTGAGGTGTCCTTATCAGTACACTGTTTGCTGGTACAGTAGATTTTTCTTAAAGGCCACACAGTTTTCTAAAAAGGTAGTAGTCCGTCACAAATATTCCAAATTCTCCAAATTACGACAGAAAACTGGGTTTCTATGGAGGGTGACGCCAGATTCATGCTTACTGCCTACACATTTACAAGTTTTGTGAAAAAGAATCGTCAGTTAAGTTGAAATGTGGCTATGGATGCTCGCCACTCTGGCTCCATCAAGGATTGAGGAAAAAAAAAAAAAACTGTTGTGAAGCAGTGCTCCTTTTTTTTCTGACCCGTATTTCTACTGTTTTGATACTCTCGCTATCAATGCAAAGGGAAAAAAGAGAGTGATTTCCATGTAAATTAACCTAAAAGGCGACTGGAAATTGTGTTTTTTTTGGGGGAGGGCGTCGTCACACTTATGTCTACTGGCTGCAGTTTTAAGAGTTACATGAAATAATGGTGTCAACCTGTGGAAATCTGTGTGAAGCTGCCTAGGGATGCTCGCCACCTTGACTCCGTCAGCACATTGAAAAACAAAAACACTGATGTGGAGGGAACCTAAATTGCACGGACCACAAAGACCTCGTTTATATTATTTTATAGTCGTACATATATGATTTCTAAAAACTGAAGTTGAAAGGTAGTTTTAAAAATCTAAAGTTGCAGGCCATGTTCTATTACTCTCTCCATTTGGTCCAGTTCGGGTTTACAACCAGTGTTGGGTGGGTAACTAGAACCAGCAACAGGCAACGAACCCCAGCAGTTATCAGGGCGCTTCCTAGAATTCATAATCGTGATTCTCAAATACAACTCAAAGACCCAATTCATATATAACTAAGGTCATCAATTTCTTGAAAAATACAACTAACTGGTCAGAAAATTGTCATTTCATTGTTGATTCATTCTTCTGTTGGGAGTTTCTCTTTTTTTTTAAACCAGTGATTCCAGTTTTGAGAATAAAATTTGAGAATCACCCTACTTGTGTAAGATTATTATTATTATTAGTTCAGTTTTAGAGAACCTATTCGTTTTCAGTAATTCCAAAAAAATAACTACCAGTTTTCAAACAATTTAACTTTCACACACTTCTCGTCTCCAAAGGACTTATCTCAAGATTTTTTGAAGAGAGATCCTAGTCTTTATCATTAGGTTACATCCTCAGGTACTATTTTCACAGAGAGGAGCAGACAGAAGGGAGATATGCACACATAGTTCATGCTCCTACCGGTATTCTAAAATGGCAAAGAACACAGGTAGGCAAAAAAAACAATTCTTGTACACAATGAGGTGAGGCAGCATATGTTCATTGGGCCAGGTTCTTTTCTTTTTGGGGAGGGTAGGGATGTTGGATTTTTGTTGTTCCCAGTGTGTTCACAGTGTGTTCTCACTTTGTTCCAATCAAGATCTGAAGGGGTTCCCAAGATGTTCATCATGTTCCCAGTAGTTCCTTACTTTATCCAATATCCTTTGGACGAAGCTTCCACACATCTGTCAAATAGTTACCATAGTACCTTTGCTGCTTCCATACTAATTATATTATTTTCAGAAATGTTAAAATTTTCAGAATATTTTTTGAAAGAAAAATGTTTTGTGAAGGAAAATATTGAATCTTCAGGAATATTTTATTTGTTGAAGCGAAAATTTCAAAGAACCTTATCAATGGATCATGACTCATATTGAGGACAAACGTTCAGAGGAAGAGCATCAAGCCGTCATTGCTGCAATCAGCTGGTTTAAATTTCGGGTCATGCTTGGAAGCTTGCCAACCTCACTAGAAAGCCTCACATGTAACCTCCTTGAGAGTCTAAAAAAACTACAAAAATAGTGCTCACCAACCCATTTTTTGGGGTCGAAAACCCTGCCACTAAGGGAGAGCAGTCTGTAATAATATCCCAAGGCTATGAGGGGATCTAGAGATTAAAAAAGGTACAAAAATAGTCCTCCCCAACCCTATCCAAAGTAGGAAACCCTGCCACTAAAGGGGGCAGTCTATAATAACTATAATAATACAATATCCTAAAAGCTATTAGGAGATTTAGAAACTAAAAAATATATAAAAATAGCCCTCACCTACCCTATTTTTTGGGTTAGGAAACATTCCGCAGGTTTAGGGTTTAGGGCGCACACTTTGAACCTGCATCAGGCGCCATCGCAACAATCGATGGACATGTGACCCCATTTACCTGCCACGATCAGGGTGACGATCGGCGTACGTCACCCCCGTGGGCTCCTATGCCGTGAAGTATAGGACTGTACTACGTGTTAGAATGAGAGCACCACATGCAGCAGCCGCTGACTGTTGGATGTAGTGATAATTAAGAGTTCTAGTTCGCGCATTTGATGTGTTAGAATATACCCGTGTTTGGCGGTTATACGTGTACTGTAGATAACCTTTTCACGGTTATATGAAATTAATGTGTTTGACCAAGTATCGTGCTGGTTAATTGAAACGTATGAATCCAAACATGTCTGGGATTTCAAATTTGGTTTTGCAGAAATCATTTTTTTAGCATTCAGTAACATGTGGTTCGGTTATGAAATCATTATGTATGGGAAGTAACTCATAACTAGGCGGTTATGCACAGGTGTGTTAAAAAACACCAGAATGTCAGAATCAGAGATCCACCGGTTTTCAATAGTAAAAAACATTTGTCAGAATCAGAGAATCGTCTGTTCGTGGTTCCAATAACCACTCAGTGGTTGGACGTGCGGCCGTCAAGAACCGTCCAATTCAGCGTTTCTTTCATATGTTCAAATCAGAGAATCTCGGAATCAGAGAACCCCCAGTTTCGGTTATTTTATGGAATTCCTGTAATGAGCCCAAGGAACCGGTGTTATAACCTCTTCGGGTCTGTTATCCTTCGTTGATAACCGCCCCCACACTGGGGTGTGAAGACTGCCAAAGTTCAAACTCCAATATTGTTCATCTCGGGACCTCGATAGAATTTGGAGACCTTGACCGTCATTCCTTCCCGTGGTGGTCACCCAAGCTCATCCTGAGCCTGGTCGGCCTGAATGTCGGGCGTGAAAATCATCCCGGGCCGAGCTCATCCCAGGCCCGGTCGGCCTGAACGCCGAGCGTGAAAATCATCTCGGCCCAGTCGGGCTGAACACCAGGCGTGAAAATCATCCCGGGCCAGTCGGTTTGAATGCTGGGCCCCGTCACAGGCCGGGCTTCCACCATCCTGGGCCGTGCTCATCCCGGGCCCGACGGCTTGAGTGAATTAGCACCCACCAATGCACCAGTTGAGGATGAGCCCGTTCAACCCGTTTTGGGGATGAACCAAAACCACATCCGGACTGCCCAAATATTATTTTTTTCTCCCGCCTCTACTCTGCCCCAAAACATTTCTCCCCTACCTACCTTCCTCCCCCCTCCTACCTCCTACCTCCCCCCTCCTACCTCCCCCCTCCTACCTACCTCCAACGTCTTACCTCCAATCCCCATCGCCAGAGCACCACAGCGAAAGCAGGAGCACCATCGTGGGAGCTGGAGCGCCGGAGCTGGAGTTTTTTTCCTGAAGCGGGAGCGCCAGAGTTTCAAGGTAAGCTTTTTTCCCTTCTTCTTTTTTATCTTGCATCGTGGAGCTCGGAGCTGCAGCTCCAAGCTCGTGGAGCCTGGAGCTCGGAGCTGCAGCTCCAAGCTCGTGGAGCCTGGAGCTCGGAGCTGCGCCGGAGCTCCAAGTTCGTGGAGCTCGGAGCTCGGGGCAGCGCAGCTCCAAGCTCGTGGAGCTCAGAGCTCGGAGCAGCGCAGCTCCGAGCTCCACGAGCTGGGAGCTGTAGCTCCAAGCCCTGCAGCTCCAAGCTCGTGTAGCTTGGAGAAGGAGTTACAAGTTCAGGCAGCTCCGAGCTCCACGAGCTTGGAGCGTGGAGCTCGGAGCTCCACGCTGCCGTCGCCCTTTTTTTTTGTTTTTTTTTTTGTGCTGCGTTGCAACGCTTCTTTTTTTTTTGCTTTGCTTTGCTGCGCTGCAGCAGCGCAGCAAAGAAGGCGACAACATTGCTTTGCTTTTCGCTGCGCTGTTGCAGCGCAGCAAAGACGGCGACGACCGTCGCCTTCTCTTTTTTTTTTGCTTTGCTTTGCTGCGCTGCTGCAGACAAAGGGCAAAGGGAGTGTCTGTCTGACTGTCTGTGTGTGTGCAGGTTGTGGTTTTGTTATAAAGAGTTCCAACTGCAATCATGCATTTCCATAGTGCATTGCTCATACAACACCCTCGCCCCCCAGTAAACCCTAAATGAGGTTCTGTAGGAGGAGAACCTCTGCAATTGTTTCTCTTGGCAGGAAGCTCTCTTGACGTTCCATTTTGTTATGGACAGCAGCAGATGGTAGTTCTTGGTTTAGGAGGATGCATAATCCGTGTGTCCCCACTGGATTTTGATAATTGTGGAATATGCCTGAAGGCAGGCGACTATCCTGCTGCACACTCCTTGCGCACTCTCCTGTACAAGAAAGTTTTGAAAGTGAGAGCTTGAGTGTGCAGTGCAATTCATACTATTTGGTTTCAGTGGGTATGACCTGAGCATGAGACCAGAAGTCTTGCTCTTCTTCTTGGTTCTGAAAGTCCCTATCTTGAAGCTTCTCCGGAGCTTCTCTGGAGCTTCTCTGGAGCTTCTCTGGAGCTCCGGAGCTTGGTTTTGCTCTGTAGCTATGGAGCTCTGCAGAGCTCCAGAAGCTCGCTCCGGAGAAGCTCCGGAGCTCTGCAGAAGCTCCGGAGAGCTCTTACACCGGAGAGCTTCTCCGGAGAGCTCCGGAGAACTCTTACACCGGAGCTCTCCGGAGCTCGCTCCAGAGAAGCTCGCTCGAGTTGTTGTATTATGCAAAGACGACAATTGATTGGACATTGCGAAGCTGTGTCTATTTGTAAAGTTTGCCCTGCATATCTTTCTGTAGGAGCCACTCTGAAGCCATGTCTGTTGATGGCTACCATGATGGGGAAACACTGTCTTTTGATGCCTTTTGGTTCACACGGTTGGATTTCTGTGTGAATGAGTGACCAGGTTATCTTGTGAACCAGTGTTGCAGTTTGGAAACAGTCTGGAATTTCTGTCTGCTGTATTGCAATGTGACCCCAGTTTTAATACTTCTCAATGTCGTCTCTGAGAACCATGTCTGTTTACGTCTGACGCAGTTTGTGAGCATCGATCTTCAAGATGTCAAGGTGTGTCTATTCTTTCCAAGAGAAACTATGCAACATTATGCTTCCCCATCCTGGTCCAATCAGAGCCACTGACCTGGGTGTGGTGGCGTATATAACAGCAGCTTAGATGAGTCCAGTACTCAATCCAACCTAAAGTAGATGCTAGAACAGGGTTTACATGTGATGACCCAGTTTCTCTGCTTGGTGGTGATGGATTGCAGACTGTGAAGGTTGGTGAGGAGCTTTCAACTGAGGATATGGCTGGGCTGATGATTCTCATTTCATAGCTGTGGTGATGGTGCCCATTGGGCTTTAATTGCTTGTTGCTGCAAGGAAGACACAATCTGTTCCTTGCAGTAGCTGTTTGATTGCCTTATTTGGTCAAGTCTTGTAGTCACTTACAAGAGCAATCCCACTGCTAATAATGGAGGAACTGTAGTAGTCTCACAGTAGTTTGCTGGCTGCACATAGATCCATGTTCCAAATGTGGTCATCCCTGACAAAGCATGATTTTAAACTCTAACTCAGTAAACAATTCAAGCTATGAACTTGTATTTTACCTGATAAAATTTACTAGGTTGGTGCTATAAGACGGAATTTCCATGATTGTACATTAAACCCATGATGTCTGAAAACCCCATGTAGCAATACCCACATAGTGATAAATTAATGCACACTGTTTGAGAGGTACAAAATGCAATACCTACATTTAGCCAAAAAACCCACACTGGTTGTGGGTAGTCAATGCATTATTCGCATATGGGTATGAAAACATAAACTACAAAAAAATATTGAATATGAAATATCCATGAAAAAGTATAAAACTTTTATCTATGCTTGTTTACTTAATGAAACTTGATGCCCTTTCTATATCCAACAACTAGGAAATGAAAAGAGTTTGAATTGTGAAAATATAAACAAAAAAACAAAAAAAGTAACAAGAGACAAATGCGTACCTTTAAGAATAAAAGATGACAACATTCCACCAAAGTTTATAGTCCCAATTGAAAACGCAACCCTAAAAAATCATAACTCGTATAAAAATGGGTTAGAAAATATTAAACTTTAGGAACTATGGAACATATGGAAACAAAGGAAATTCAAATTATGGTATAGATTTAAACAAGTGAAAAGATCCAAAACCAATATAGTGAGCAAAATTTAGAGTATAAACCTTAGGTTCTGAAATATATGAACCAAATTCTTATACACTAAACAATAAAGCATAACCTTAAAAATCCAAATGATATTTTGCAAAACACCATGTAGCAATACCCACATAATGATAATTAATGCACACTGTTTGAAAGGTGCAAAATGCAATACCTACATTAAGCCAAAAAACCCACACTGGTTGTGGGTAGTCAATGCATTATTCGCATATGGGTATGAAAAAATAAACTACAAAAAAATATTGAATATGAAATATCCATGTAAAAGTATAAAACTTTTATCTATGCTTGTATACTTAATGAAACTTGATGCCCTTTCTATATCCAACAACTAGGAAATGAAAAGAGGTTGAATTGTGAAAATATAAACAAAAAAACAAAAGAAGTAACAAGAGACAAATGCATACCTTTAAGAATAAAAGATGACAACGTTCCACCAAAGCTTATAATCCCAATTGAAAACGCAACCCTAAAAAATCATAACTCGTACAAAAATGGGTTAGAAAATATTAAACTTTAGGAACTATGGAACATATGGAAACAAAGGAAATTCAAATTATGGTATAGATTTAAACAAGTGAATAGATCAAAAACCAATACAATGAGCAAAATTTAGAGTATAAACCTTAAGTTCTGAAATATATGAACCAAATTCTTATACACTACATAATAAAGCATAACCTTAAAAATCCAAATGATATTTTGCCATAAGCCTTATTACAACCCTAATTATACAAACCCTAAAAAAAAAAGTCTTAGTGATATATGTCCTAAACCCAAAAAATATACAAAGTATACAAATTATATAATGCAAAATACGTTAAACTTTGAAAACAATCAAATAAATTTCATACAAAACCAAAAGAGAAGATATGTTACTTACCTTTGTGTGATCTCTCCAACTTAAATTTTTCCACTCTTTTTGAAGAAGATATAGAATGCAATTGTATTATTTCACATATGTGTAAACCCTAAAATTTTCCCCCCAAATTGAGCCTACTTTAGATTAATTACTCTATATTTGTGAAAGACTTATTAATTAATTTATGTGTCTCAACCCTAAACCTAATGGTTAAGTTAGTAGGGTATGTAATTAATAGAGTAGCTAGGTTAGTAGGGTAGGTGGTTAATACAATAGCTAGGTCAGTAGGATAACTAGGTATTAGGGTAGTTGTGTCAGTAGGGGATAATAAATAAGGTACCAAGGTTGGTGTAATACTTATGAGGGTAGGAAAGTGAGCAGGGTAGCTATTCGGAGTGACCCCAAATGCAGGTATTGCATTTAGGGTGGGATCTTCATATAAAGAACCCTAAACCCCACATGCGTACTTTCGGAGTGACCCCAAATGCAGGTATTACATTTAGGGTGGGATCTTCATATAAAGAACCCTAAACCCCACATGCGTACTTTCGAAGTGACCCTAAATGCAGGTATTGCATTTAGGGTAAGATCTTCATATAAAGAAAGCTTAAACCCTACATGCGTCCTTTCGGAGTGACCCAAAGTGCAGGTATTGCATTTAGGGTTGGGTTATTTCAAAGTGACTTTGCATATGCATATTGTGTTTAGGTTAGGTCTTCACTTAAGGGTATCCAAACCATTTAAATGGGTTTTTTTGAAACGTGGGTATTACATTTAGGTTTGTTTTTTCATTTCAACTTGAAATACCCAAACTATACTTACCTTTACCAACTAGAATTTTGGGGTTTCGTTGCAATACCTACACCCGTACTTACTTTTACCAATTGGAATTTTGGGGCATAATTTCAATACTTTCACTTGTACTTACTTTTACCAAACCCTAACAAAAAAAAATCTTAGTGATATATGCCCTAAACCTAAAAAATTATACAAGCTATACAAATCATATAATGCAAAATAAATTAATTTAAAAGAACATAGGAAAAATTTTAAAAACCAAAATTCAAAGGTTTTAAACTATAAATATTTATTAAGTGAAAGAAAATACGTTAATCTTTAAAAATAATCAAATAAATTTCATATAAAACCAAAAGAAAAGATATGTGTTTTATCTTTGTGTGATCCTTCCAACCTAATTTTTCCACTCTTTTTGAAGAAGATATAAAATGCAATTGTATTACTTCACATATGTGTAAACCCTAAAATTTTCCCCCCAAATTTAGCCTACTCTAGATTAATTACTATACATTTGTGAAAAACTTATTAATTAATTTGTGTCTCAACCCTAAACCTAAAAATTTCCCCCCAAATTTAGCTTACTTTAAATTAATTACTATACATTTATGAAAAACTTATCAATTAATTTATGTGTCTCAACCCTAAACCTAATGGTTAAGTTAGTAGGGTATGTAATTAATAGAGTAGCTAGGTTAGTAGGGTAGGTGGTTAGTACAGTAGCTTGGTTAGCGATGTGACCCAAAATGCAAGTATTGCATTTAAGGTATGATCTTCGTATAAAGATGTTTAAACCTCACATGCGTATTTTTGAAATGGCCCAAAATGCAGGTATTGCATTTAGGGTAGGATCTTTGTATAAAGAAAGTTTGAACCCCACATGCGTACTTTCGAAATGGCCCAAAATGCAGGTATTACATTTAAGGTAAGGTTTTTAGGGTAGGGTATGTAATTAATAGGGTAGCTAGGTTAGTAGGGTAGGTGGTGAGTACAGTAGCTAGGTTAGTAGGGTAGGTGATGAGTACAGTAGCTAGGTTAATAGGGTAGGTGGTAAGTACAGTAGCTAGGTTAGTAGGGTAGGTGGTGAGTGCAGTAGCTAGGTAGAAAAGTGAACAGGGTAGCTATGTGTGAGGTCAGGTCCAGGGAAAAACGAGCAGGAACCAAAAAAAAAAAAAGTACAATGGTCAGCAGCAAAAAGAAATGGACTGTCATGAACCCCATCCGGCGCCCAATGAAAAAACGCAACCCATCCAGTGGACAGAACGGCCAACTGGTGCATTGGTGGGTGCTAATTCACTCTGGCCGGGCCCGACGTTCAGGCGACGGCCCCGTCACAGGCCGGGCTTCCACCATCCCGGGCCCCGGGGCGTTCAGGTGGCGGCCCTGTCACAGACTTAGTGAAATTAATGTATTAAGATTACAATCCAACCCTCTCCCTAGATGCACAAACTGCATGTTTTCTCTTTCTTTTTTGGGCAAATATTTAAAAAGTAATTGATTCTTGCATACAGTGGTTTTAAGCTATAGGTGGACCATATAGACATCGTAATTGAACGATATAACTAGATCCAATACAACTATAAACAGAACTTTTTAATGTGCTCTATTTATAGTTAAATATTATTTAGAAATTGAAGAAAAATATGTAAAATTTGTCAATTATCAAAAAAATTGCAACCGCCAGTCAATTGTAAATTCCAGTTACTGGATTTTGCCAACTTAGGTTATATATTCAATTATGATAACCTAATAAAATATAAACTTGACAATTATAACCTGATAAGTATATAATCCCCCAACACTGGCATATACCAATGTTAGGCAGTTTTCTGGTCTAGTGGGTTAGAGCCACCCTGATGGAATTCCAATTAGTAAAACTGTACTGAAATGAAGTCTAATTTATGGAACGGATTCTAGAACTGAAACTAGATGCAGAACGTCTTAAGTACCAGACCCCAAACCCGGTTCTTAGTTCTATTCCTGTATCGAACCACAACCAAGATTTTTGGGGAAAAAAAAAAGTTTTTGATAAAAACAACTATAAGGGGGGGGGGGGGGGGGGGGGGCTAATCTGAGGTTAACCTGCAGTTAGTGTCTGATTTTGGTCCCCGTTACCAGAAACTGCATCTGATTTTCAGTACCAGAAGTGCAACTAGAACAGGATTTTAGTTTTTTTGAAGAACTGGATCCTGAACCAGGTTCCCAGTTCGATTAATGTGCAAAACCAAAATCGAAACTGTTCTAATTTATTCTTTAGAATCAGAATCAAAATCAAAGGTTTTTTTCAAAGTCAAAGAACCATCCCCACAAAGGAATATACCAGTGTTGTTGGGTCCTAGGGAATCCCTCGGTTTCGGTTCCTAACATTTTTGAAGGGATTGATCCTGGTTTTTGCCTGGTTCTTTTTATTTCAAAGATGGGACCTGATGGGACCTGTTTTTGGTTTTTTTTAAAAATTAAAAGAGGAGCTATTTCGATTTTGATTCCAACATCTAAAATATCAAAATGGACATGGAAAAAGAATGAAAGACTTGATCTTTTATTTGAAGGGGAAAATTTTATCTCAGGTGTGAACAGACACATCCAAAAAAAAGGCTTGAAGTTTGAAGCCAAGCATCAACGATGTTTTGTTAATTGAGAATGAAATTTTCAAACAAAACTTCAATCGCCTAAATTTGGGAACTCTCGGTCTTTTTTTAAACCACAACTGGAATAGCAGCTCCAGAACAGGCCAGTCTGACCAATGCCATCCAGGGCTCTCCAACTCCACAACCTGTTTTTTTTTTGGGGGAAGGAGCCTGCAGAAGTGCAGCTCTGTGATACCCCAGCACCAGTTGCGTGCTCATTATTGCCTGGGACTGAAAAAGCTTCTCCAAGAAACACCTGTGGCATCCGTAGGTTGATCAAAGCTGATGAGACTGCTATCCTCAGGACTGACAGGTGTCAAACTGCAGAGCCTTGCTGAATCGCCACCACCACTACCTGCTGGGCCAGCTGCATTGCCATCCTTCTCCATGAGACAGAGCATATTTGGCAGTCACTGGCGAGTTCCTCAGAGTCCCCACTCCTGACAAAACTTCCTGGGTACACCTGCTACCTGGAGAACCATAATACCAAGTTTTCTCTCGAAGTTTGATTCTCACAATCCTATACAGGTTTGATGAGGCAGAAGTTTCTGTGATAATTTACCAATTTAATTTGTCCCATTTAAATATTATATGTGAAAACTCATGAAAAAGAAGTCTTGGAGTCTTCATTTTTTTTCTTGAAACCCTAACCATGAATGAACCCATCTGAAATTTAGTTTGTAAACAAGGAGGAAAATCAAGTCGATTGTTTTTTGGGCAGATGATCTGCTGTTGTTGTATTGGTTCGTAGCTCATCTAATGTAAGGTAATTGTTTGAAATGCTTTAATAGTTGGAACAATTCAAATTCTGCAAGTTGTAAATCCCTTACAAAATTTTCAAGTTGTTTAGGGAAGACTCCAGTAATTTTTTGTGTTTTTGTTTACTTGAAGGGAGGTTGTTTTTATTTGATTTTATGACTTTTTGAAACTTCAAAATAACCCTTTCAACATAGTCACTATAGTTTTGAACTACATTTTAAGAGCAATTTGAACAATTTGCAGTTTAGAGATTATGTGTGGTTTTAAATTTATTTGGGTGTCCAATTTTTTAAAACATTGTGTCCAATGAATGATATGTAAATGCAAGGATGAATCATCATTTGAATTTGGATGATACGTGAAATTGACTAATTTGAAACCTTCCCCCCCCCCCCCCCCCCCCCCCCCCCCAAGAACAAAAACAATTATTATGTTTGAACCCTTCATTGCATAATGTGAAAATTGCATGGTTTTCTTTTGAGTGGCATAAATTAGGTAGAAAATGCATTGGGCAATTTGAAAAGTGAGGCCAATCTACAAAATGAAGTCAACTTGGTGAATCAACGATGCAACATTACTAATATGGATTTAGCAAGTTCGTGATGTTGACTTACTAAACCTTATGGCAAAATGGATCAAAATGCATATTGGCTCTTGTATTAACAACAAATTGAGACAATGGATGTGGTCATAAATACAAATTAAAGCACCACTTAGAAGAACTATTGTACTATTGTAGCTACCCATATTAGACATGGTAAGTGCATGGTAAGTCCAACCAAAAAGCAACCCACCCTTGATTTGAAGTCCATTTCTTTCACATAAAAGAAAATCCCATAGGCAATAAACCTCATTGGATTCGCGTGAAAACCAATGTCCATCCACTAATTGCCATTTTAGTTACAACCTTAGCTTTACCTTAAAATTACATAACTCCCATATTTTTAAGGATTGTTTGGACCAATTAATTTCATACATATTGAAATTCACAACTTCAAAATGAACCCTAAACAATACATTAATTAAAATCACATTTAGGTTGCAAAAAAATTGGTTTACATTGTTCCTTAAACTGGTCCACTTTAGCATGCATTGGCTTGGTCCTCCCGTCACTTCAAATCAATGGTAATTGATGCATGTATAATCAAAAACCAAGTTTTTTTAAACATGTAATAAGCTTTCCAAATACATTAGTGTCATACCCACTAATGCAAAACATTCCAAATTTTTTTTTTGATATAGATTAGGTCTGAACCTACGGTATGGTAGGAAGTCAGATAAATTATTAAAATCGGTACCAATGTTGAATACCACTCCGCCAACATTTAAAGTCTCCTACTGTTGATGTTTAGTTGCTCACATCTTTTCTTGCACACCTTTCTCCCATTGTGAAAGATTTGTAAAAAAATTGTCTTCCACATTTTCACAATATTATGATTGTCATAAAACAATTGGTTTGTGAAAGGGGGGGGGGGGGGTGTGTGCTAAACCTTTTGTATAATGTTGTGAAGCTCCTAGATTTGAAATGGGCCAACTACATTCATAAAACTTTGTGTTCTTATTTACACTGTCTAGACTTGTCATAACCTATGAGTCGATATCAAAACTACTCAACGGATAATTTTCCAACAAGAAGTATTCATAATGTGCCTTTATATTCATATCTTGGTGACTTCCATAGTTTTTAATTTAAAACCCAATTTGTAAAATATAAGGGTTATAGTAATTATAAAAAATATGAATGAATGAATCTTTAAATCAAATCCTTTGTGTGTCAAACAAAATTTGATTTTTTGATTTGACATTTAATTATGGAAAAAACATAAAGTTATAGTCCAATGGGTTCAATTTCATGATCTTTCTTACATTATTATCCATACAAACATAAGGTGATAACCTTATATCGAAACAAACTCACAATTATTCAAATACACATCGTAGCTATCCAGCTTTAGTGTCATTTAATAAAAATCGATTAGGTTATATATTGAAAACATCAAAAGAAAAAAAAAACCCCCCACAATAAAATAAAAAACTAAGAGTTTCAAAATTACAAATAACAAAAGGCAATGACACCTACATCCGAATGGTTTTTTATCCTGGGACTCCCAAGGAGGAATCCTGAAACTGTCCCGATTTAAACTTTCAAGACTTTGTAAGATCATAACTCTTTGCTTAGACCTCCGATCGGGATGAAGTCTAAAGCAAACTTGTAGCTCTCCTCGAGAGCTTTCCAACAGTGTGTAGCATTCCCATTGCACACATTAGGGTCGGGTCGATTCCCGAGTTTTAGTGGTCGAGAGTCAAATTGCCAATTTGATTCCTAACCCTTCTTATTGCCATAACTTATGTTGAAGATGTCCAAATGGCTCATGCAAGCTCATTTTCGATATCTACACTTCGATAGTTTTTGAATGATATGAAGAACACCTCAATGTAAGGTGTTTTGACCCCTGCAATCAAATTCTGAAATTTCGGGAGTCTCGAAGGACTTCCAAGTCCCCATTTTGGGAGTGTGAGTCTCATCCTCACATTCTCTCAAGGTAGGGTTGCGACATATAATAACTTGTTTGAAAACCAACCAATATAATGCTTAGATAGGTTACTAAGTTGAATAGTTTATACTAGTTTTATTAATTTTGAAACATTGAAGCACATGCATTCATTGCCCCAAACCCTTTAAAGCTAGATGCACATAAATGGATGATTTGCCACAAATATAAAAAATTTGATTAAAGATCTATATTTCATATCTAGTGTTTAATAGCTAACTTTGGGGCAACAAGTGTAATAATTTATACAAACCCACTAACAATTTGAATTAGGTATATGCCCACTTATCTGTTAGGAATGAAATTTCAAAACAATTGGTTTTTACATAGACCCTTGGTTTTTTTTAAACAAAGAAATTGTCTCAAAGACCACCTTTCTAATCAATGGCTTTCTACGATGGATCTTTCAAGAAAATTGTCATTTATTTAAGACTCCTAAAACAATTGGAATCAATGGTCCATTGGTTTTTATTTTGACCGGAGTGTATTAATTATTTTCAAACATGTGTTGGAACTACCATGTCCTATAATCAAAGAAAATTTGAGAACGTAGCATGCATAGATGTCCTAAACTTAAACCTATTTTCTTTTTTTCCACCTTGTAAGAATATGATAAAAACTATATGAAACATTCAATAATGATATATCAATATTGCTTCAATATTTGTTAAGTTTTGCAATAATATTAGATTGATTTACATATTAATTATTGAGTTGTTTTATAGCATTTAACTGTTGAATGTTCAATATATTAAACTATGTTTGTATATTTGAAACATATTATTGAATATTCATTTGTTTAATAATTGATCAATATCAATATTCACACGAATCATTTAATAATCAACATATTAAACAATGAGATCTAAGAAGATCATTATTCAATACTTGATTTACATAGTGGTTTTGGGATGAGCAAAGGTTTTGCTAAGGGGAAATTCTTAATTTTAACTAGTCCCAGACATAGAGGTTTCACTAAGAGGCAAAGATTTCACCAAGAATACATAAAGCTTTTGTGGAGAAACAAACAAAGGTAGGTAGGTAGTAGTGTGGGTGGGCGGACAGGAATGGGGTTGGTTGCTAGTTGGTATGTAGGGAGAAGATGTATTAGGTGGAAGGGCCTAGTTAGGAAGACTGTTGCCCACCCTGCACCCCAAATCTAATGCTTACACCTTGTTATGCACAAATTGAAGATGACCCAAGAAAAAATATTTTACACACTAATCCACAAATTAAAACCCCTTTATTATTATGACTACTAAAAAAAAATGCATTGCCTACACAACTCGGGTTGCAAGAAGGAGGATAATGAAATAGCCAACTACAAATGAATCCACCTAGATTTATTGTACCGAATAGCCATAGCAACCTAGATAGAAAGTTTGTACCTAGATGCTAGAGCCCAAATTTTATTTTTGAAATACCCCATGGCTCAATTCCCACAACATATGAACACCTCTAGGAAACCTATGTAAATGTTAATGTCCACATTTTCTACAACAAAACCATAAGTCTCAATTCCCATGACACATGAACATGCCCCAAAAAGTTGATTTTAACATTATATATTATTCAATATATATCATATTTTACGAAAAAAATGCCTTTTGAATTACAAGTTTTTTGGGACGATTATGAATGGTTTTTTTTGGGATAAACATAAATCTTTGAAACCATGAGTTGGACCTTCCCAAAATTAAATGAGGTTCATAAAATTTTCCCATATGATTTTGCAACATGTTCCATGTGTTATTTTTGTGTGTTCTCCACTTCCATATCATACCTAACACCCATTTGTGGCAAATTACATAAGAGATATTTAGTTTTTGGGGAAAAACAATTCGATCACCCTGATCCAAAATTTTCAAATTTTCCAACAATGATATCTAAATAAGTTGAATCTACTCATGCTATTTTTTATAGATTTTTGGTTTGTAGTCACCATGGCAATCATCCATACAAAAAATGGCAACCATTGCTAGGAAAACATAATCAAGTTTGAATGTAT
The DNA here is from genome assembly GCA_963920785.1 of Sphagnum contortum. NCBI lineage: Eukaryota > Viridiplantae > Streptophyta > Sphagnopsida > Sphagnales > Sphagnaceae > Sphagnum > Sphagnum contortum. Next base: position 17,095,588 of record OY987285.1, on the reverse strand, counting down.
ATCATAAATTTTTTTAATCATTATATTTTTGGCTACAAAATCTAAACCAAATAAAGGAAATTTGGGGATTTTTAACACTCCTTTTCCTCAATTATGGTGACTACAAACCTCTCAGAATCACTATATTTTAGGTATTTGCTTTGTTTTTTGGTGTAATAATGTCAACAAATAAGTAGGTTGAGTCTACTAGAAAGTTTCAAAGTCTTAAAAAATTTTGTATTCAATTTGATTTTCTTAGACTTTCAAAAAATTGTTATAATTTTTTTATATTTTTTAAGTTGGCCTTCTTAGGATTTAAATATTGTGGAACACAAGTTGTAAGTTTGGTAACATCTAGAGTTTGTACAAAAACTTTAACATTTTTCTCATTGCAACATGGGTTTCATGTGTCACATATTTCTTGGCCAAAAACACACGTTTTGACGATACACATATTAACAAATTGTAATTGAATTGTAAGCATTTTTTTCTTGCTTTGTCTAAGGCTTTGAACAATTCTTTTGCACAAAGGACTAGGACAAGGTGCATTTGTTGTTGTCTTTTGCCTTGGTTTCATAAGATTAGTAGAAGAAAACAACAAATGTTGCATTTGTTGTCATCTTCTACCTTAGTCTTATAAGAACAATAGAAGATGAAAATGAATGCAACACTTGTAATTGTCTTCTTTGCTAGGGGACGAGTGAGAAAGAGACAAAGAAAAAAAAAGGGTTAATGTATAGTTACTTGCCATAGATGCACATGTTATCTTTTGGAGGAGCATCTTTTGCAAAATTGTTTTAGCAACGTCTTTTATTACACTGCTTCAACACCATTTCTACAACACCATCTTCTTTAGCATTGCTTCAACATTGCTTTTGCAATATCATCTTTTGTAGCATTGCTTCAAGATCACTTTGCAACAACATTTAATTACATTTCGATATGACAACAATATTAAGTTGCTATGTTATAGCAGCACTTGGTTCCTAATCACTTAATAGCTCCTTTGCTCCTTTGGCTACGCTAAAGTTTTGACTATAACAATGCTCCTTGCCTTGTATAAACTACAATAGTAAGGTTTGAATGGTAGTGAGGTTTAGGATTTTTGGTGGGGTGGAGGTAGGTAGTTGCAAAGTCAGGTAGGTAGTTAGGGTTTGAAATGCTTGGGCAGTTGAACAGACTTTTTTCATGGGTAGCATTGAAGTAAGTGAGGGGGAAAAAAAAAAAAGTGACCCAACCTCAATGCCTGCAGCAGATTCAAAAATTTGGGATGAACTTGAGTTCATCCCAAACGGAACTGGTGCAGTCATGGGGGTTGGGTTCACTCCAGCCCATGCGAAGTAGCATGTTACATACCTATTCATGTAACATGTCCTAAAAGTGCATAAGGTGGAACCAAAGTGTGTCTAGGCATGACAAGGTGGTTAAAAACAGGGCACTGGCCAGACTGAGGGACAAAACCGCGATAGTACAAAACTGCATTTAATTTCTTCAGGTGATCTGACATTTTCTTGAGTGTGCTCTCTTTCCCCCAATAGCCAAGTACTTTTCCTTAAAGACCTGCCCAAAATTTTGTAAAATTTCTTAGTGTGTTTGGAGGGCCTGTTATAAATTAGAATTTTGCATTTAGTTTTAGGGTGGGCATTATGTTTTCTCAGAGAGAATTATGTTCTGAAGTTGCCCCGGGATATATTAGTGGATATCGTCATTGGTAGGAGGCGACACCTGCCCCACACCTGCTTGCCACTGTTCCCCTTCCCTACTATTGCAGCCTCCCTGTGCGACCTGGCTGTGTCCTGCCGTAACCTGCCACCATGGCCTACCCTACCCAGACCCAGACTCGTTGGTATCTGGCAGGCTTTACGCCGGATAACTCCCTCAATGCGAAACATCCCGTCATAATCGCGCTTGACTCCCACCTCCAAGTCAGTTATTTGGGGAACTCCCCGCTCCTCAGGCGTTACTCTACACATAACACCTAATAGAAACATTTTATTCTATTTGTTAGCCCGGGTTGCCTCCATGATTATGAAAACCCCCCTGCTATTTCACTGCGTTGCCCTTCATTTGACCTCCCATGTGCACTTGAAAAAAAAAAAGTTAACAAATAAATGCAATGGGTATTGGGGGAGGGACATAATTTGACGACAGGATTGCAACCTTTACCGTAGTGATTTTTTTGGCAAAACTGAAAATATGGAATGTAGACATGTAACACAAAAAGAATGGGTCACACAACACTGATCATCGTCATACAAATTTGAAAAAGAACAAATACAGACATCTAGTTACTGAAATGGTCAACAATAACACTTGGACATCATATGTGCATAATCTTGGAGTGACTACTTCAGCAATCTAAGGCACTATCATGGGATCAGACTGCTCCAAGTCTTTTCTTGAGCTATCTCTGCCTTTTTTATTTGATTCCATCAAATAAACACCAAACCCTTATGACATTGCATGCTCCAAACCAGATTCCCGACTCCACAACAGCACATGAACTCATATGGATTCCAACCCAAAAACCCAGAACCCTTGGACACAGCAACATCGAATTGCTCTCACCCACCCATCACATACTCACCTCCATGGTAACAGAAGCCTTTACAGGACACGATTCAACATCCAGTGACTACCCTCAAATCATACATTCACAGAAATATAATGCTGAAAATCCCCGGAGTTCCCTGTACAACTCCCTCCCAGAATAACTCACTTCCACCCCTCACTCCATAACAATGCAACCCACATTGGCAAGTGGAATTGACACAAGCAAGCTCTTGACCCCCTTATGGTTCTTCATCATGTCCCAGTGCCTCTAAAAAACACCTACCATTACTCCTAACATTAGGCCTAGTCAGCAATTCTAAGTCCTCTAGACAACAGAAAGGAAACAGAGAATCCAAAATCATGGACTAGCTATAACATTATTGATTGTGCCTATGAAACCACAAAGTTCTTGCATCTGCATACACAGATCCATAAAAGAGTTGCTTATATTCTCCTCAATGTAGTTGAGGGAACCATCATTCAGCACAAATGCTATGATTTTCTTCCCATTCTTGATCAGCTGCACCCTTGCACATTTGCGGATAGCACAGTTGGGCTGCTTCACTTCAGTTCCACTGCATTGCACAAACATCAGCAATAGCACCTCGACTACAAACCTAAGTTTCTCACTCCTCAATCAATATGACGGTTATGCCAGATACGTTTCTAAGCAAATTCAGATCCTAGTTCCAAAATTTGAGAGAAGATGATGTCACCAGATGACATACATTTTCTCAAGAACGATGCCCTTGTCATGTGAAGAGCCGGCAAATGACTTCTTCCACCCGTTTCCCTGATGGCTCTTCTTGTATGATTTGTCAGCCCACTTCTGGGCTCTTCGGTGGTTTTTGAGCTTTCACCCTGCTCCCATACCCCGTGTCTTCCTGCTTCTCCCAAACCCGAGCAACCTCTTAGTGTCCTATTCTCACCACCATCAAAAACCCCAAAAACTCTAAATCTCGATTAGGGTTCCCAATTCCTATTGAGATCAACTGTTGATGTGCGAGAGAAAGCCACAAACACAGAAATAATCCACAACCTAAAGAAGAGATAAACATCTCCTTTCCTATGCGCAAAGACGGGCAAGCTACCCCAACGGCTTCGATCACAGGAAAACCAAACCCAAAGGTAACAACACCTCGTAACGGCCGCAATGATAAACTCTTCCTTTGAGGAAAGCACCCAGCAAGCAAGAGGCCTGAATCGCATACCCCATCACGATGCTTGTGTTTGTTCAGAGACGAAAGGAGAGCCGGCGCCTACTCAAAACAGGAGCCGAGAAGCTCCGCACAACGAAGGTCGCCGCAAGTAAGAAAGCGTCGAAGAGAGAACGCGCCTTGGCGACGGCGTGCAATCTTTAGGGCTCGTTGATCAAGCTCGGGACAGGCTCGGCAAAGGAGCTAGAGCAAAGATGTAAGAAGTAAGTACGCTCTGCGGTCCTGAGGACTCTTTCTCGGCCGTTAGTGGGCAGGCTCGGTGACGGATCCGGCGTTCGATATAGCTAGGTTCTTTTGCTAAATACCCGCCCAAAGAAGAGCAAGCGTTCGAAGTACCTGGTGGGGGATTGGGTGCAATGTTAGAACTTAGGTGGGTACAAAAATCAGGTCTTGGTTTAGGGGAATCAAAATTTAATGGAAAAAGCAGCTTTGTGATTTGCCTTTAATAAAGTATATAAGATTATAGGATGGCATTAGATGAATGGGGATTTATGGCTATAGATTGGAGGTGTGCTTGTACAGGAGACGGTTCTGCAAGTCCTAAGATCCATCTGTTAAATTAAGAAGACTTCTGCCTACTCAAGCTCAGTCTGTCATCTCAAAACCCCCTCAGGTGACAAAGATCGAAAATATCACAACATTTCAAAACATCCATCTAGTCCTTGGATTGAAAACTTGCAAAGATCATGCCTTTTTTTCCACAGAAGACAACCATGGACTATTTTCCTAGGACCACAAAGATATTGCATCTAGGTCACGCTATACTAGGATCCATAATAAGGGCAATGGGAAGGGTGAACTTGATCTGATTTCACACAATAACCACAATTTTAATTGGAATCAACCCCTTATTTTGATACTCAAAATAAAATCTTCCTTATCACCTGCAAGGTAGCCACCAATATTGGAGGCAATGATGGTATAAGCCTCCAACTTTGTCATGATTGACCAATCTCAAGTGATTTCTTCCCAAATGTTGCAATGAGAAAGGATGGGATGATCTACCTGTACATCCATAATTTAGTCTTTCATCTCAAACCTTGATGAATAATTCAACTTTCACTCTTAGTTGCTTAAACTTTGAATGCTAATTACCCAATCCTAGACCTAAACATGAACCTCATTCCATTTACTACAAAACAAAACAAGCTAACATGCAGATAGCAAAACTACATGAAAAGGTTCTCTGATGAAATAGTCATGTTGAATGTAAATGACTAATTGGGTGTTCAGATGACTATACAACTACTAACGCATCACCTGATTCATTAGGTGGTTTATTGGTAGACACAAGGTTTTTTCCCACCAAGGTTTAAGTTTTATTCATGAATACCAAATTTGTGGATTTATCATCATTTGGATGTTGACTAATATCAGTGATGTGATTCCCAAAGTCAAATGAGTAAATCAATGTACAATGATGGGTCTTTTTTGTGCTTTAGAGCTGGAGATAACTCAGAGAAGAGTGAAGATGCAAGCGCCCGACTATCATCCTGCATTCACAAGTTATTTGCATGTTTTGAATCCCTTGCTCAGAGATTCAAGACTACCATATCCTTAAGTAAATGCTTGAACACTAAACTCAGGAAAAGCAAAATTACAAGACCTTGAATGCAGATGCTCTTCACCCCAGCACCTAAAAGCAATTCTAATGTGGTGAGATATGCCAGAATAAACTCTTACTTCCTTTCCAATGAGCATTTGTGAGATGTATTGAGCACTGACAAGATCTGGAAAACTCAAATTGACATGACATTACTAATTTGTAGATTAGCAACAACCTGCATGAACTGTTATCTCAATGCACCAACTCAATTGGCTGAAATTGTGTACCCTCTGCCACAGGTTCCTGCTGCCGTCTTCCATGCATGTGCCCACATAGGGACCACTTGGAAGCCTGAAACCATCAAAATGCCAACCCATGTGTCATAGCCAAAGCCTGTGCTATACCATCCCTGCAACATGTCCATAGTTGCATTATCTTGTCATGCAGGTTGCAAAAGAAACCTTGCACATAGCTGCCATCTAGTGAGCATAAGAAAGTACTATGTGCTTTCATAAGATACCAACATAAACCATCTTGAGTTTTGTTGGATTGGGTATTCCTTTATTGAATCCAACTGCCAGTGTAGACTTCACCTGCCTGCTTTCCATCCCTGGGAAACGGCTGGGCTTGCTCCACATATGCTATGCTTCATGCAAACCCATTACCTCCATGAGCTCACGATTCACAATGCCAGCCTTGCAGAAAAAGGAAGCTTAGGGTTGATAAACCATTTCTGTGTGACTAGAAAAGGCAAGGAAGAGAATGGAGGGCACCTTGAGTTGCATTTAGTTGATGCACAAGGGCTGCAATGGAGTATGTATCGTGACATTGTTGCATAGTTTTCCCAACCACCACTTTCACACATCAAACATCAAGAAGCTGCTCCCTCAGTTCCCAACATGGGTCCACAATTGAGTACTGCAAATATGGACATTATGAACTGAGATCACATCAAAATCAAGAAAACTTGTTCCATCCCTAGCCCACTGAAGCCTGAACATCTTTTTCTAGCATTGTCACGCTTCGTCCCTAAAGAGTCTTGACACCAAAAGAATCCCTTATTTCCTATTGCATAGACCATAGACCTCTGCTGACCTCAGACCAGCGGTCATTGCCTACTTCATCTAAAATAAGCTAAACTTTGTTAGTGGAGGTCTACATTTGGATGAAGTAGGCAATGGCAAGGACTCTGAGCAGGGGTGACTGTGAACTGGACTACACATTTGTTAGTCACCTCTACAGCCCTGCTGCTGTGTGATTGTGAAACAAATATCCCATGCGAGCATCACAGACATCCAAAAACAAATCTACAGCTTTACATAAAATATAAACTAGTAAAAATACTTCCACCAAAGCACACTTTAAATCGAAAAAAGTTTGAGTATTTTTAGAAAGTTTAGGAACCCAAGCTTCCAAATTGTGGCCAATCAGGCCAACAATGAGTTTTGGGTGACAATTGGCCATTTTTCAATAAGTATTTTGAAAAAGGTATTTTGTCACAAAGTCTTTTTTTTGGAAAAAATCTTCCTCAAAATTCGAATTAGAAAAAAAAAAAAAACTATTGCCACAATTTACATGTACAAGATGGAACAATGCCAAAGGTTTTTTGAATATACTTCTCGTGGTTCATCCCCTTTTTTCTGAATAGGTCTGTGCATGGCAGCAATCGGCACGATTCACAGTGTCCGGGCAGCTGCCATAGCCTGCGAGAAGGCGTGGTCCAACAACTTGGATCCTTCGGGCAGGGCAATATCAGGAGAACACGTAGTAGCCTACGCTGCACATGAGTCCCGCGCAAGAACTCTCTGGAGAAATCCCCGGCCGGGGAGCCCTTAGCAGTGCTTTCGCACCTCCAGCCCCTCAGCTGACGGGTGCCGATCGCGGTAGGTGGCCTCCGCGAATCGCAGGAACCTTTCGACGTCTGCGATGTTGGACGCGAGCCCGACCGAAACGCGTATAGCACCACCGCTCGGCATGCCGAGCACCCTTAGGATGTCGTCCAAAGTGCCGAAGTCGTTTAGCGTGCCGACCCTTTTGCCATTCATTTCCACGAGGGCGTCCCGGTCGAGGAGGAACGCAACCTCGCTCGCGCCGGGATTGCAGAAGCATCCAGTTCTCAGGGAGATGCCGAGCGCGCCACTGTCGTGTTGCACCACCCGTTCATCGATGATCCGCCCGTCTGGGTCACGGAAGTTGAACGCAACCGTCCCGCCACGTCCGGTGGTGCCGCATGGGCCGTAGACTTCCACCATCGGCCTACCGTTCGTGTGTCGCAGCTCCTGGAGGCGTTCGAGCAGCCAGCCCGTGAGGCAGCTGACACGCTGGTGGATCACGTCGATGCCGATGTGTTCCACCCAGTCCATGCCGGCCATGACATCTGGGATGGCAAGGAAGTTGAGGGTGCCGTCCTCGAAGGCCATCTCGTTGTCCGCGAGGATGTACCAGTCGCCTTGGGCACTGACTGCCTGAATCGTGCCACCGGCGAACCAGGGGCGCCGCAACCGCGCGAGCGCCTCGCGGCGAGCGATCAGGCAGCCGACCCCGGTTGGGTACCCGAACACTTTGTACCAGCTCACCGGGATGAAGTCGGGATGCACGATGCTGAGATCGAGCCGGTTGGTGGCTACGTATCCCGCTGCGTCGAGCAGCACATCATAGCCATTTTCGTGGGCCAGATCGATCCAGTCCATAGGGTGCTGTACACCCGATAAGTTGCTTTGCGCTGGGAACGCGAAAAGCCCTTTTGCGCCGTTGGCGAGCGCCGCGCGGACGTCGTCCGTCCTGGTTCGAAGCTCGGGCCCCCGCATCGGCAGGTATTCGCTTTGGGCGCCGCGCCCGCGGGCGAACTCCCGGATTCCATTCACCGAATTATGGTTGTCGAGCGTGAGGACGAAACGAGTTTCCTGGTCGAATCCGTATGCTTCGCCGACCAGGCGACAAGCGCCGGTCGCATTCGGTGTGAAGATGACGACATACTCGTCCGCGGAGGCGTTGAAATACGCCAGAATCCTCGCGCGCGTCTGTTCGACGAGCTGGGTCGAGTTAGTTGACGTTGGATTATGCGAATGTGGATTACCAAAACAGTTTCCGCTCAACCGGATCGCATGTGCCAAGATCTGGCTTTCGGAGGGCAGGCCCGCCCCTGCGTAGTCGAGGTAGGTGTGACCACCTACGTCGAGATAGACGTAATCGGTCGCGCGCAGCTCGTCCAGTCGTCGCGTCTGCCAATAATCTGGATAACGCGCTAGAAATGCGCTCTTGACGTCACCCTCACTGATCATTCCGGCCTTGTGACCTATCACGCCCCCCTGTTGCAGCACATGCAAGCCGTCCCGGCCCCTCGGATGAGACCCCCGCGCCCCTTTGAGTATCGCCATAATTCGAACGAACCAAGACTTTTCGGGCTTACCGATTGGAGTCGGAAGCTGTTTGCGGAAAGAAAAACAACCTCGGGCCCCCGAACTGGCAGGTATTCGCTCCCGGTCCCTGAGCAGGGACGCACACGCCGTACTGCACATTACGGTGTTCGAAGAGAACCTCAAACTAGATGATCGACGGTCGCTCGGATTCGATGCAGGTGAGTGATCCTTTTGCACGGGATGCTTGAGGAGTTTCCACGAATGAGCAATTCTCTGAGCTGCTTTATGAACTTCGGCGTAGGTTAGTGATCATTTTTGCCTGGGATGTTTGAGGAGTCTCCACCAATTTGCAATTCTCTGACCTGCTTCATGGACTTCGACGTAGGTGAGTGATCATTTTCGCCCGGGGTGCTTGAGGAGTCTCCACGAATGAGCAACTCTCTGACCTGCTTTATGGGCGACACCACTCCGGCCGCCAGGGCCGCCGAGTAAGGGGAGTGCGAAACATGACGCGCTCCACCCTAAGTTTCTTCGATTCACGATGAGCGCCGCACATGCGCGTCAAAGCACGTCTCGTCATCTTGCGTCAAAGCACCGTGGTTGTGGGCTTTATGGGCTTGGACGCAGGTGAGTGATTGTTTTTGCCCGGGAGTCGCCACTGTCAACACGTTGACGAAGTCGTTGACAAAGTCCGAATCAACGGCGTGGGCAGCTACCAGTAAGCTGTAGCGACCACCTACGACGGCGCAGGGAGTTGACTTCACCAACGACTAGGACACGGCTGGTGGGGTCTCACCTGGATCGACGCTTATACGACCGCTACCTCACGACCGCGCAACTTGTGTGGTGGGGTTGTGGTTGTTGTTGCTACATTTGCATAGGAGCCTGGGCAAGCAGCTGCTTGAAGGAGTCTCCAGACCGCATCTCTTGTAGTGCAGCAGCAGCCAAAGCTCTATAGTCTATATGTTGAGGGGCCGGTAAAGGAAGGTCAGGGCTTTGCTGTGGTAAGCACATCCAAGGGGAGTCCATGGCTAAACCCTGGAAGTTCAGGCTGCTGAGGGCATTATTGCTGTCTGACCACAACTGTGATTTCTTCATCAGCAATTCCAGGTCCTCGTCTTCTGACAGAGCATATGCCCTGGTATCAGCAACAAAAGAACTGACAATTCAGGTAAAAAAGGATTACAACCAAGCTAGTTCTGAACATCACCCAAGACCAGAACTTGAGACTCGTTCTAGGGCTCTAATTTTCAGCATGCACAGGAAAGCTCACCCTGGAATTGACGCGGACGCTTGGACCTGAGTGCAGTTGGAGGACACAAAAGAAATGGTGCTGCCAAGGGCTCTATTTTGCAGAGTTGCACCCACCACTGTTTCTCGCCAGCAGTTGACTCATCCCATCCAACCTGCCCATCTCCAAAGCAGATCATACAAGCAAGTGCTCATCAAAAAATATTCACATACTGTGTAGATAAGGGAACTGTCGCAAATAGCAAATTCATTGCTGCCAAATGCAGCACTGACATGTACCTTAAGGGAGCACCAATGTGAGTTTGGCCACCTCAAGGGGTCAATGTCCCCTATTCCAGTGATAGTGCCCATAGATAGCATTGCAAGCATAAGTATCAGACAGTAGATGAGTCTGCAAGTATCACTGATTCTTCATTGCAAAGTCATAGGACGTCTACTACTTTTTTGAAGTCTTGGATTTTCAGCACTGTGAACTCTATGGCCAGCTCATAACAAAAGACTACTGAAATCTGTTCAGAGTATGTGAAAATCTGAAGACTATTGTACTGTGCCAGGAATCCATTGCACCTTCAGATGGTGGACTCCTCAGTTTCAAAAACCATGTGGAAATGCATCCCCACAGTTGCCGGACAATTGAGAATTTCTTTGTGGTACTTTTCCAAAGGGATGATAACTCTGATGGGCTTTGCTCGACACAAACACAAGCACAAAAGACTCAGACCACATCCACCACTAGCATGGATAATGAAGGCGATTGGAAAGAACAGACTGAAAAAGAAAAGGTGGAAGAGAGGGCGAACACTGGACTGAGATTTATGAGACTACTAGAGGGTTCCCAGCTAAATAAACATATCTATGAAATTGCAGAGAAGATTCCACAAGTACACTTTGACCGTAACCAAAGTTCTTACTGGGAGTATTTGTGAATGGACAATTTTGGAACAGTAAGAAGGGTTCTTACAGCTGGAACTCACATCCTTACTGGGAAGTAATGTCACAAAATGTCGCAGTGACCTGGTAAACAGAACTGAGTCACCAGCTTGCAGTCTCTGTGCTCTCACAAACACACTCCAACCTGTTGTGAGCAGATGTCAGAATGGTTAACCTGCACAACAGAAAAGTTATCAGCCATGATGTTACATTATGTCTCCATTATGTCTGCACCTCCATAGTTTCGTCTGTTTCAAGATCAGCCTACAGAAAGACAATATGCTCCACATCAGGGACACAACAACAACCCACATGCATCCAGAAAGCCCAAGATCTCCACCAGATCTGTGTCTTATGTACAGTCAAGAATGGATCCATGCAACCAGCAAGTGTAGCATGCATTTGTGTGCATATGTGTATGTATGAGCATTGGTCGACACAAAGGGGACTCAATTACAAAACAAGCTGAAGAGTATGTGTACACTTTGTGTGAAGTTGCAGAGTACATTTGACAGAGGGCAGAGCAAAATCCAAGTCCTACAGCTTGCTAAAATGACTGCTGACAAGCAAACTGGCGGCCTGGAGACATCAATCATAGTTGGTGCGACAGCAGCAGCAAAGGGGCATACATACATATAGCGTCACATTGTCAAGAAGATAAATAAGGTGGGATGGAAGACTTGATAGTTGGGAACATGTGCATCTGCTTCTTTCTGTGTTGAAGCAGCCACCGAACAAAAGCCCCATAACCCACCAAGCTCAGAAGCGACTGCAAATTTCCTTATTATATAGTACTAGTGGGTACCCGGTGCATAATGCACCCCGTCGATCCCCCCACCCGGTTCTAAACCCTAGTGCGGCATTTAGCTTGGCATTCATTCATCCATCCATCCATCACATGTCCCGCAAAAGCAAAAAGGGTAAGTACAACCAAACAGGTAGATAAGTAGTAGGTAGATACGCAGGAAGGCAGGTAGGTAGGTAGGTAGGTAGGTACAAAAGTTTTAAAAATCGAGCAACTGGTAAACGTGGCTAAATCTTCCCCGTTGAATGACGTAAAAAAGCCCACATCGGATGGATGTAATGTGGAGCATGTAGTGATAGACAATCTCGGACGGACAGAGAGGGAGAAAAAAAACCCTGTCCGTCGACGACGGCAGTTTAGGGCGGAAAAAAAAAAAAAAAAAAAAAAAAAAAAACCCTGTCCGTCGACGACGGCAGTTTAGGGCGGAAAAAAAAAAAAAAAAAAAAAAACCCTGTCCGTCGACGACGGCAGTTTAGGGCGGAAAAAAAAAAAAAAAAAAAAAAACCCTGTCCGTCGACGACGGCAGTTTAGGGCGGAAAAAAAAAAAAAAAAAAAAACCCTGTCCGTCGACGACGGCAGTTTAGGGCGAAAAGAAAAGAAAAAAAAAAAACCCCTGTCCGTCGACGACGGCAGTCTAGGGCAGGAAAAAAAAAAAAAGGTCCTGTCCGTCGAGGTCCCGAAACCTCGATTTCAGGACCTGGCTCTCAGGACCTGGGTTTCAGGACTTCGACACCCAGACGCACAGAGGCACAGACTACGTCTCTTTATAGATTCTTCTTGAGGCATGGTTGATCTTGGTTTTTGCAAAAGGCCAATTTTCCCATCAAACATGCAACTGTAAATGAGACCTTTGGTGGCATTTGATAGGGCTATCAAATCTGCAATCATTCCCTGTCTCTGAGAGAGAGGGAGGGTTTTGGGTGGGTCAGAATGCTCTGGAGTTGTACAATCAAGAACTCCCAGCTATGAGTTTTGCAGCCAACACTGGCAAAGAATCCAACTTCCTCAGAAATTGCATCAGCAATGGGTGCGTAAACAGCCATATTGGTGTTGGTGCCATGTAGGGCTTTGTAATGTGATTCAAATTATATCTGTAATCGTAGAAACTTGCTATTAATGAGGAGGAAAAATTGGAACAATTCATTAAATAAATAAAATTAATTAGTTTCTTTGTGCCTTTGTGTGTGTCTCTCTTGGTTTAAAGAAACCGGGGGACTTCACAATGTCCGAAGGTCACGGGTACCCACAAAACATCAAAATCATTCACCAAAAATGCCACATCACCAGAACACCCAACTTACGAAATCAGAGAAGATGAAAGACTACATTGAATTCCAGCAACCATAAACCAGATCCAGCAGAAAAAAGAAGAATGAAATTGGTGCAATAGCTCACAGTTCTGGCACTTGGATTTTGCAAGGGCAGTAGTTTTCACATTCTTCACCATTGCATGCTCCTTGGAAATGTTCACTGGGCAGACAGATAAAGGACTCAGTTTTTTCTTTCTGGCGCTCACCTTCAAACATTAGGGGCAAGCGATCTTGCTCTGATCTGGTAAAAGAAAATGAAACGGATAGAGGAGCAAGAAGAGAGCAAAAAGCATTCCCTAATCTCTCCTTTTCTTCTGCATCCTGCAACAGCGAACAAACAAACAAAAGAAGTGTGCATTTTGTCAGTCACCAAAGGAAGGAAGGAAGCAAGCAACCCACCTCTTCCTAGACAGGAAAGTGCACAGGAAAGAAAGAAAGGAGAGCAAAGAACCCAGAAAATCTTCTCATGAATGGAGTCAATGGTGACCATATTTGGCAGCTGTAGACGCTGCTGTTACTTTTGTTGCTGGTCCAGTACTGTTGTCAAGGAGGAGCTTCTTCTTGCTGCACCACCATTCTTGTCACCAGTTTTCCAGCCATTCCCTAATCTCTCCTTTTCTTCTGCATTCTGCAACAGCGAACACACAAACAAAAGAAGTGTGCATTTTGTCAGTCACCAAAGGAAGGAAGGAAGCAAGCAACCCACCTCTTCCTAGACAGGAAAGTGCACAGGAAAAAAAGAAAGGAGACCAAAGAACCCAGAAAACCAACCTGGAAGAGATCAGAGAGTAGAATTGCAGGAGTGACGCCACTGGGGTAAGCACTGCAGCACGACAGCAATCGCATGCACACCCATGCCCAGCTGGGTTCCTGCTATTGCTGCTGCTTCCTCTTGTTCTCCTGTTGCAGCGGAAGAAGAAGGATGGGAGATGTTGCTGAACAACCGGGTAGGAAATGCAAAAGTCACCTTCAGCTCCGACGCCGCAAGTCAGGGCCAGCAGACTACTCGTGCAACAAAAAGAGGAGGCGCAAGAGCGGGTTTTAAGAAAACGGGAAGAAGCAGGAGTCCCTTGCAACTCGAGCAGAAGATCGCAATCGTCCTTCGAACCTGCAAAGCAACGCGTATCTGCTAACTCCAAACTGCCAGAGAAATCAAAGAGAAAGTCCAAGCTCCGCCGCCTGATAGACAGGCTCCAAAACTCTTACACTGCCAAAATGAAAGCAAGCAAGCAACTCGTACCTGTTGGTGGTCACACAAAAACAAAAGGATAGACTGCGGCCGCCGCCATGAGTGGTCGTCGTCCTCCCGTTCCATCATCTTCTTCATCCAGGGATGAGGAACTCAGATGACGGAACGGATGGATGGAAAGGACGACCTTGATGAGGAACTCGAATGACGGAACGGATGGATGGAAAGGACGACCTTAACTCGACAAAACCAAGTCTATTATATAAGTAGATATGGTATGACATTACTGTTAAGATAGTTTTTGGCTAATGTACACAATAATTGTTGCTAAAGTTATTTTTGATCATGAATGAAGCTTGGATTCAAAAGAACCTCTGATTTCAAAACAGACTTCTGTGTTCTTTCTTGCAGAATGTGATTAGCATACTTCAGATTAGAGAAATTTCTCACAAAACATTTTAACACACAGATTCTGTGCTTAGATTGAAGGTCTGAAAGTAGAAATACAAGCATTAAAATCGCCCTTTACCATTTTTGGTGACCATCCTGGGGAGCAATTTATATGAATTTTTGATTTATGGATGGATTGTTTATGAATTTGATCTATTGTTTTATTTAGCTTGTAGAAATCTCTGATCTAGACTTTTTCGTTTTGTAAATACTGATAATCTAAAGAAGTTTTTGATACGGATAGTAGTCTCACCTGTCAGGGAAATGTTTTTTTGACTGCTGGAAAGGCAACTATCTCAAGATATACTGATTTTGATTATATGGTAGTAAGCAGAAATGTCTAGAGTTGTTACTAGAAGTTTACAGAAACAGATAGATCAAGGAAATAATCAGAATGTAGCTGTGTGTAGCAGTGATACATTAAGAACAGTGTACCCTCTGATAGGTTCACCATAGAAGCAGGAGCAGGTCAACCTTTGCAGGAGATCGGTGCTATTGTGGAAGGAAGAAATTCAATAGGAGTCACAAATGAGGAAGCGATGTAGAATCTGCAATAATGATCCGAAGGTGGCAGAAGTTCACCAAATACACCAGCAAAACCTCAAGAAGTTGACGGAGCACCTCGCGACCCCCCCCCCCCCCCCCCCCACACTTCCTCCTCATCCTTTTCTTGCAGGTACAAAATCAAAAAACCAAAGGGAGGGGCATAGCAGCCCCTCTCCTCCCCCCCCCCCCAACTGTGTCACTGTGTGGTAGCGGTCTAGTGCCGTCGAGTATGGTCCTTTCAGACGAAGAATAAATTAAACAATCTAAGTTTGGTTATAGATTAGCCTAATTGGTGATTGCAAAGTTGCAAGAAGACGATATGGGATCAATTGATTTCATGTTTGTTGAACAATGTGATGAATTTATTTTAATTTTTTAAATGATTTTTAATACATTGATAAATACGTAGTTTTTGTATGCCTTTTAGCATAAGTCTGAAGTTATCTAATGTTAAGCATTTTTCATTTAAAGATTCACATCTTTGTATCCTTGGTTACCTTGATTGTTTTTTCGTTAATATGAAGAATAATTATATTTCATGTTTTGTGTGTAAAATATTTTTGCTATGAAAACCTATACATTTTAAACAACACTAATCTTTAGAGAGTTTTGATTTGTTGTAATTAACACATGTATTTTGTAATATACAATCAAGTTCTTTGAAATGATTTGGGTCCATAGGATAATATTTCACAATGGAATGCGCACTATGAACATTTGTTCCCCAATATTCATTATATGCTTCCATAATAACATGATTAATTAAGCCAAGGTAGATATGCATGAAGATGATAGAAAGTTGGTTTGCATAATCATGGTTAGTTGGAAACATTAACTTGTGCAAATTTATGAATAAAGGTCTATCTTTGGGTTCATGTTCCCAACCTTTGTTGAATTCAATGTCCAAATTGTAAGAATCTTTTATTGGTTATCCATTTGTAGTGATTGTAGATTAACAAACACTTATTCAATTGAAATTGTTATGAGAAAAAATATTATTTGTCAAAAAATTAACATTTATTTTTCTAAAAATTAGTTCATGATCAGTATCAAATATACAAAAACTTGGTCTGATATTATGAAATACACATTAGGCTTGCTAAAGATTGTTCTATATCTTCAACTAAATCGGTATTCACATCTCCCTCTTTGTTTCCTTTTTAGCCTTGTATTTATTTCATGAATATCTTATTTCATTTTGTTATCAATTTGGCTTTGTATATTACAATTTACTACATGTTTTCTAAAAGTAACTACATATATAAACAGAAACCTATTTTAGCAATATAACTGGATGTTATTTAAATAGATACATAGGTGGTCTTGTTATATAAATAATCAATTATACAATTCAAATGGTTTTGGAGCGTATATTGAGAGGTTTTTCTCCAATTAGAAACTCAATTTACTTGTGTGATTGCCATTATGAACATGTGAAATCAAACATGTTGTCAAAAAAATTGATGAAGTATTATCAAATCAATCAATACAATCAAAAAATATATTATCTTTTTAAAGTATGATGTATTTGTTTGTTGCTGTTACTGAGATTGAAATTGTTCGTAAGGGGTTCAATTGGTGCCTTAATACCCTATATAATGGACGACGGTTTTACTTGGTGCCTTTATTTGACATAATGGGGAGTAGGTTGACGTGGTGTGACCGGTTATGGGGTGGCCGGACAACAACCTAATTACGGCTACTGGGTTTGGAAATCGGGTGGTTTGGTTTAGGGGTTTAAGAAATTAAACCTGCTGGAAAAACGGACTGAAGGAAAGTGGCCAATTTATGATTTTGGGGAGATGACCTTGGAACGGGGATGAAAATGTTAGAGCGGGAAGCCAAGCAGGCAACGGCTGGAATTCGAGAGGATTGGAGTGGCGATTGGGAGAGTATGGAGGTTTTGGGAGTTTGGAGAAAATTTTGGAGAGAGCGTTTTTTTTCGGGAGGCAGCTGCTTAGCTTGCTGCTGAGTTTTTTTTTCCGCTGCGCCAGTAGCCAGCAGAAGCAGATGCAACTCGGATTAGTAAGCAAAATCTTGAGAAAGTAGTAGAGCTGTAGTAGGAACAAGAGGCAGCTGGAAGTCAATTTTGCATGATGAGCTAGGATTGGAGAGGGATTGTTTGGAAGCTGGTATCGAGCTGTCTGTGGATTTTGAGGTCCTTGTACATATTATCGTTTTAATGTATGCAGTCCTTAAGATCCGAGTCAGGAAGAGTTCGGTCTGATTGGTGTTTTGCTGAGGGAAACTGGTCTGTGGCGATGTCAGGCATTTGTGTGCCATGAGTCCCGGGTCTGAAAGGACCAAGTTCTGTGTGTTGTCTGGTTAGTAGTGGATCGATCTGGGGACGAAAGGTGCTCAACCTCAGTGACTCTCGTAGATGCAAAATGAAAGTTCTGAGTTTCCTGATCAGAGCAGCAAAATGTTACAGGAGTGAAGAGTCTGTGTGTTTGAAGGTTCATGTGCACACACAACTTGGGTCCTGATCAGGACCCAAGACTGAGAGGAGATCAAGGACCGTGAGTAAAAAGAGCGCGACCCCTGAGTTTTGAGTTCTGTTTAAGATCGGAGTGTTGCCGGGGTATTTGATCAGTTGTGTACCCCCTTTCTTTTTGGTGACAGTGGTGTGTTACCTTACAAAATGGGCAAGGGCTTGACCCTTTCATAGGACATAACATTCTAGAGTGAAAAAAACATTTTATTGGGGGATCAGAAATGGTGGGCAAACAACAATCGAACTATCATTGCTGCCATTTAATCGCCACTGATTTTATCAGTTCTTGATAGCAGGTCTAGTGGATTTGTTGTTTATCTAAAGTATCTATGTACATGTATCTACTTAAACCTCAGGGCAAACAATTATTTGTTGTACAACAAAATACACAATCAAAATATGTGATTTTGCTCCCCACACTTGTAACCATTGGCATGGTTGTTGGCAAGTCTCTGTTTAGTAGTATGTTTTTGCTAGAACTTTCAAGAGTAATTATCTTCCTATGGCAAGCTTGCTAATTTATAATGTACAAGAGGTTTTTTCTTCCCCTGCTAATACTTTAATAAATTCTGTCAAAACTGAGGATTCCTAGACAAAGGAAGAGACATTGCATTCTCCTCTAACTTTGTTGCAACCAACTTTCTTTTGATTTTACATTCCCGTGCAACTTCAATGGATTACAAACAAAGAGGCATAGAGAAAGAGATTGACTCACAAGATTGTTTTTATATTGAAAGTTGTCAAAGCCTTCACATAAAGTGCAACTTTGGGCTTTGCAGCCTTCTTTTTCTTCTATGGATGCAACTGATGGACCAAACCTTGCAATTTGTTTCTATAGAAAGATATTGTGGCTACAATAAATTTGGTCACCTTTAATGATCTCTTGTGCAACTATTTTCAAATCAATGTTTCAAATAAGTAAAGTATTTTGTTTTGTCACATCAACATCACCTAAACCACAATGCCTCGCATGGCACCCAATGCTACCAAGAGCACAACAAACCCTAAACCCTAAATTAATTCAATTAAAATTCATGAACCCTCATAAACAATAATCATCATCATCATTAATAGCATGTAACATAATGAAACATTAATTTGGTTCTACAAATATTTTTTTTTGAATTAGCTAGGATTGTTGTAATTAATAACTTGTCAAAAAACTTGAACAATACAAGTATAATCACATGTTCATATCCATTCAGTTTTTTATAGTTTGATAAAAAAAAATCAATTGTTTCAACATGTCAATTAGTTGTGAAATCATTATTATAATCATAATTATTCATAATCATATTTATAATCATGTAGTCCTAATTATGGCTATAGTTGAAAAAATGGTAATGACTTGTGTCCAAATACAAGTACTTGACTACAATTGAATAGTAGTCACAAATTGTCTTAATCATGAAAATCATGTTTTGATGTAATGTCATCACCATTGTCCTTCTATCCAACAACTAATTTTTCATATTATCAACACTACATTATCATGATATTTTGAGTCTCCTAAAATGGGACAAACCTTTAAAGTATGAATTCCACACAAGTTGCAATGTCTATTGACAATCAGGCTTATGATACTCAACATGGTCTAGTTTGGGACATAATATTGAATTCCACAACTTTGTCAAACTTGAAATTGAAACTTACATTACATTCTCCCACATTTTCAACATTTGAGAAGCAACAAACTTGTACACACCTATATGTGTAATGGGCACAAACACTGACATTTTTACTACGCATGTTGTATAGGTGAATTTTATTCAATGTGGTCATGGCAACATGTTTTCTACTCCTACATGTGCTTCCAACCTAGTTTCAAGCATGAAAAGGTCGTGAGTTCAATGAACATATTGGGATATTTCTCCTTGAAAACAGTGAAAATTTCTAGTTACAATGCACAAAATTCATGACTGAAAATGAATTATTCATATGTAAAAAATATGACAAGCTAGAAAAAACACTATTTGTTGAAAAAACTAAAAAATAAAGTCATGAAACAAAGTAGATAAAAACTTAAAATTTGCAAGTGACAACATTTTATTAATGTAAAAAATAAGTATAATTCAAAGAGAAAATGAATGTTGAATCATGAACATGAAACACTTCCAATAAGTGTGTGGGATGTTGCATGATTTATTCCACCCTTAATATGAGTTTGCATACCTTTTTTCAATTAAGAAATAGGGTGGTCACTATGGTCCAACAATCTACAACAAGCGCTTTTGCTTTAGGAGTCAATACGTTTGTTCATTTCTTTTTAGTTCACTTAGACCCAAAGTCCAAAAGACTATCATCAATTAAAATACATCATTTAGATTCTTGTTGACACACTTCCTATCAAGCCCAAGTTGTTTAGCAATATGTCTACCATTTGTCTTGGTAAATGTGCCTAAGGTGGTTGAAAGTTCTTTCAAGTTAGATAGATGTTTTCCCAATAATGGTTTCATTAGCTCACATTGCGTAATCTGATCTTTTCAAATGTGTTTTTATTGAAATTCCACATCATAAGCCCACAATTCATTACAAATTTTGTATACTAAAACCTCTAATGATCATGGTAGTTGAATGTTGGTTTGGCCTTCAAATAATGTTTGTGATGTTACATTCAACATTAAATTGGAGGTTGATGTTGATCCCAACCTTGAACACAACAAAGTCCTAGCTCATCTTTATTTATTTGAAATAATTGTGTTTGAAATAACCATTTTTGATTGTTTTCTTTTTAAAAAAATTTGTGTTGGACTTTTGCCTAGAATTTTTGGTAAATGGTTGTTCAGATTGGTTAATATCTCCTTTTTAGCCACATCCTTTGATGTGGCATCATCATCTTTGGACATCACAACCAAGGATGCCCACAATAAGGTGTGATCATCATCATTTATTATAGCAATATTATGTGGTTGTACCATAGGAGCTTTTATTCTTCATGGCAACCTTTTTCCCAAGCCCTTCATGGTAAGAATTTGTGCCATTTGTGTGACCATTACTTGCAATTCATAAACGATGCATAAAATACCAAAGATAAGAAGAACATAATCAATTAATTTACTATATGTTGAAATATGAGTTTGAATATTTAACCAACAATTATTTTATTGGTTTAAAATTAACTCAAAGTTGAAGCAAAAATTTAATGTTTAGTTCAACACTCAACATTTTATGTCCAACATTCAAAATGCAAATTGGTGTAGTGAGGAAAAGATTCCAACTCATTTGACCCTACACCCTCAATAAACCTCGTTAGTAGTATATTTTAGTACGTATAACAATAGATTGCATTTTGTGAATCTTTATGTTATGCATGTATGTTTACATTGATTAGTCACCTACCATCACCAAGGTATTCATACCTTGATATGCATCTTGGTTTCCATAATCATCCAAATGCCAAGGGAGAGAATTGAAAGGCTTTAAGCAAGATGAACCAAGCCATATGGACATACTCGGAAGAAAATCCCAATGCCTCTTAAAAGGCCATTTCTTGCTAACTTGCTCAACAATTTTTTTAATATTTGTTTGTGAAGAAATGTCCCTTTGTAAAGGAAGGGTGAAATTCTACAAGGTGTTGCATTGTTGGAGGTGTTGGAAAAGGGTGAAAACACACTATGGTTACCCCCTTTGGAGTGTCAGATTGTATTACTTTACAAGGGTGTGCATGTTTGGGTGTATCCCACCTCAAACTTTTGAAAGAATTTTACAATATTTTTGCATATTATGTTAAAATATAACATAGGCAAGATAATAATTTTATGTACTCAAAAACAAAAATATATTCCAAAAATAATTGAAATAATTTTTAATCTTTATGAAAAATTAAGGTATGTTAAACCATGTCATTTCACATGGTTTGAACCATGTTTGGAGACCAGGTGATTAATTTGAAAATTTTCATATCAAAAAGTGTAAATGAACAATTGATGCAAGTTTGGTTGCCTAGACCCAATTTTTGTGGATTCATGTTGTAAGTGCTAATTACAATGCAAGTTGTAATTTTTATAGGGGTGATCCAAATGTTCCTTTGGAGGCAAGGAATGCACATTTTTGCACAATTGGGAAGTCTAAAACTTATGAATTCACACAATGGAGTTAATATTTCTTACATTTTAGGCATGCCACATTGATCTTGGTATGTAATGGGTTTGATCCCCAACTAAAAGGAAATTTGTTATTATGAACGATGCAAGGATTGAACCTTCGCGGAATGATTTGGGGCAATGATGCTAACAAATATTTTAAAAATTTCACCAATGGTTGTTTTTGTGGGCTAAAAATTCAACATATTTGGTTTATTATGTGATAGGGGTTTTTATGAAGGATGTAATTGTTTTTTTAAAAGGGATGTGGGTTGTTTTAGGAAGGAGGGTTTTTATTAGGGATGGGGAAATAAAAATTTAAAAGGGGTGTGGGTGGTTTTAGGGAATATTGTTTTTATAGTAATGTGTTTGCTTTTGGAACAAGGGTTTTTGTAAGGTTACATTTAATTTTTATTTTACCAAGTTCGGGTATTTATTTTATTATTATTATTACTTATAGGGACGAATGGTTTTTGACAATTGGAGTTTTTTCTCATAAATTGGAGATTTTTTGTTAGGCAATGTGGGAATTGTTTTATAAAAGAATAAGGTTTTGGTAAGGGTTAAAGGTAATTTTTTTATTAGGGAGTTGAATTTATTTAGTTATTTTTAGGATGAATTTTTAAAAACATTTCAAATGTTTTTATAGATGAAAAATATTTTTTGTTCACAAGATGTGAGATATTAAGTTTTAGGGTTAGGATAAAGAAAAGGTCCAAAATTCGGAACCTAGTCATTCAATGACATTAACACAATCTAGGACCTTTAGAATGAACAAGCCAATTGCTGATAGTATCCATTAAACATTAGGAGAACCATCCAATCTATTAAAGGTAAACAAGAGATGTAGGAAATAATTGAAAATATGCCTTGGAACTTGCCACATGCTAATTCCCTCTAGGTGGTTCGGTAGCCACACGCTCCCCCAAATTGTTAGTCCTAATGCACCAATCTTCCACTTAGTGCATTTTAACACATATGCAACAACCTATTCAAGGTTACCATCAAACCAATTTGTAAGAGTTGGGCAAGGGTTTAACCTCATAAGCAATGGTTCTTTTGAGGAAGTTAAAACCATTAAGAGGCAATGCAAGCCGATAAAGACTTCCTAGATTACAACCACCTCATAAGCAATGGTTCTTTTGAGGAAGTTAAAACCATTAAGAGGCAATGCAAGCTGATAAAGACTTCCTAGATTACAACCCCTTTATACCTTAACTAAAGATGAATCAATTTGGCTATCTCATATAATTGTCAAGTGGGAAATTTCAGTTTTGATCCCAAAGATGGACAATGGGAAACAATGGGAAGTCTCAAAGCCTTCAACATCTTTGACTACACAACAAAATCAGGCTATAGGATTGGCCAACTTGAAAAGCCATTTGATGCCTTTCTATCGCTTTAATCAAAGATTGAAAATCTAGCTTTATCTTTTGTTACCTAATCCCCTCCCCCTTTTTTCTACCACAAGATATGGCCTCCTTTAATAAATGAAATTCCCATACCTTAATGTAAATTTGGGAAGAAGACAAAGGTTGTAGTAGAAACCTTTTCTGACATAAATTTCCAAATGCTATAAAAGGAGACTAAACAAAATATTGGGTAGTCATTCATTACCCATGCTCATGCCAAAAATGGCAACTTTTTTCTAGCTCCCTTTTGCCCTCCTCCCTTTCATTCATTGGCTGAATGTTCCCTTTTCCTCACCCTTTTCTTCTTCTTTTGTTGGAAACTGAAGTGCCCCTTAGTTGCTACCCTCACCACCTTTTCATCCCTTTTGCCATCTTTGCTCATCTCCACTTCTTTCCCATCACCATCTCCCATTGCCTTTTTCTTTTTCCCATTTTCAACTTCCCTCACCACCATATTTTCCTTCTTGACAACCAATAATCCAAACTCAAGTGGCTTTGCTTATTATTAACATTTGGCTACAACCAAAAATTGGACTTTGCCAACAACCAAGGCCCAACAACACCTTGTCAGATTGTTCAAAGTCTACACAATGTTGCATGCTACTACCTTGTAACTCACTTGTGCCAACTTTTGCAAGGAATGTGGACAACACAACTTCTTACAACAACCTTTCTATAATCACACCCGTTTCTAGCAATGTCGAGACTACAAAGTGTCACATTGGCCTACCTCTCTGTGCAACAATGACCTTTACTTTCAAAAGTTGAGTCGGAAAAAACAAGACCTTTACTTTTCTTGAAGTACAAAACAAACAACTCTTCCTCCAAGATGCCAAAAGGTTGCAACTCAACAACTAATCTTCCCACACCATGGCTAGCAACCTAGACCTTGGCAAACTTCTACTTTTGAGGTGCAAGTCTCGCAAGCAACAATATTTCAACAAGCATTAATTTGCAACTCCCTTAGGAACATGTCACCTATGTGTAACTTAAGCAAGAGGAAGTTAATCAATGCGTTTTGGTTCAACATTTCTCCTAAGAATTCCAAGTCAACTTGAAAGAAGAAAAAATGTTGGATTTCATTTGGTGTTATAGGTGGGGTGTCAACCTTTAACACCATTGGCCCATGTGCAATATATTGCATAAACAAACTTTTTGAAGATTTATGGGTTGAACATCTCTCGGACAAGTCCTAATCAACATTTTAACCTTTTAAGGAAGAGATGCTTAAACACATACACCTTCATGAAAATTGTAGCGAAGTCTGTAATAACAAAAAGTTCCATTTGAAGTGAAATGTTCTCAATTGTCACTAGCACATTTTAAGAATTTAGCCTGAAGTGGCAATCATTTGAAGAAAAATTAATGGAAAGTGGAGATCAGCAATAGGAGAAATTTAGCCAAATCTGGCTATAAACCAAATATAAAGTTCAAATCTTTAATCATCCTTCTACATTTTTGGCTACTTACTGGAAACCGATTCTAGAAATCTAGTGATTTTTAACTGATATATTTTTCACTTTTGGCTAGTGAAACCTTCTAAAACACTTCATTCTCAAATTTCTGATGTTTAATTTTTCTTTTTGACGAAATGTCACCAATCAGAAAGCACTGGTTGAAATCGATATATTTCTTTTGGACAAATTTTACCAACTTGGTGAGATAAAAAAGGGGGTTGTGAAAGGTACAAAGTGTATTTTTGGAAAATGTGGGCCTGGATCACCAAGTCATGAAAATCTGACATGCGCTGTAAACTAGGGTTTTTTCCAATCAATTTTGTGATGTAGCCAAAGTGGTGATCATTCACAGGGAGATTTAGCCAAATTTTGCTAAAAGTTAAATATGAAAGCATCATCTTTTAAACATCCTTCTCCATTTCTGGCTACTTTCTTGAACCACGTGTAATTTTTTTGCGATTCTGAGAAAATTGCTCGAATTATGGCCATTGAAAACCTCAAATTTTACCACTTTCAATTTTTAATATAGGTTTTGGCTATATATTAGCCAGGGAAACTGAGACTGCGGGCGTAAACCCTAATCGGCAGAAGCGAGGTTTGCAGTATAACAACACAGGGACGATCCCTCGTTCTCGTTTGTAGCGGAATTTGGAGCCAAGACCGACAGATCTTGTCCGGGCTTTCGGAACTGTCGGCAGGAAGAGCAGGGTCGTCGATATCAAGGTGCTGGATTAGAATGGGTGCACTCTGAAAAAGATGAAGGACTGGGGACTCTGAAGGCTGGTTTCGTTAGAATTGAAAGACGAAAGTCATACTCGTGTGACGAAGACGCTGTAATCCGTTGTTACAGCTCTTTTACCACATTCGGAATTTACAGTCGTTTCGCCAAGGTTCGAATGCGCGAACTGGCAGGCTCGGTATGGTTGCTCGTCAAGAGGGTGATGACGGGGGCCGTGGTGGGGGTCACCATCTCTGACAGGTTCGAATGAAGTCTCAT
Source organism: Sphagnum contortum (assembly GCA_963920785.1). Taxonomy (NCBI): domain Eukaryota; kingdom Viridiplantae; phylum Streptophyta; class Sphagnopsida; order Sphagnales; family Sphagnaceae; genus Sphagnum; species Sphagnum contortum. Next base: position 17,070,011 of record OY987285.1, on the reverse strand, counting down.
TTCTTCTTCTGTATTTTTGGGGTGATTTTGCAGTTGGGTATGTTGTGGCTAGAATTATTTTATTCACGGCAAGTAATCAATCTGGTCATGTGTCCGAATCCAAGTCTTTGAGTCTTTGTAATTAGTCAATGCGACAAAGATTCAGGTGGAGGGATATTTAGGGTTAGGGTTTAGAATGAAGTCTCGTTTCTTCTTCTGTTTCTTGGGGTGCTTTTGCAGTTGGGTATGTCGTGGCAGGCATTATGTTATTGACGGTTGATAATCAATCATGTTATGTGTCCGAATCCAAGTTTTGAGGCTTGGCATTTACCCGATGCCACAAAGATTTCAGGAGCACGGATGTTTAGGGTTAGGTTTTAGGGTTTAGGGTCCTGCATTCAGAATGCCGACAATTACAGTTGTGCATGATTGCTTTTTGGTATATGTATGAACAGATTTGGCAGTGTTGCAACCATGCATGGGGGATCCATGGAGCCTACCCTGCATTCTGGGGGGAATGAACCCTTTGGATATCTCAAAGCTGACTTGCTATACCTAGACAAGATGTCGCTCCGGAACTATACCTTCTCTCGAGGTGATGTGGTGGTATTCAGGTACAGCCCATTTGTATGGTGTGAGATGCATGTTATGCTTTGTGCTTGCTGTTGCTGCAACTGTGGGAACTGATTGAAGCTCTGTTATTTTCCTTGGTTTCAGGTCACCTTTGGAGCCAAAGATGTGGTTGGTGAAGAGATTGATTGCACTCCCGAGTGACTGGGTGACTGTTCCTGGCACATATGAAATCCTTCAGGTTTGTTTTAGCTTCACTATCAATTCTATCTGTATATGTCATGAATCCTAAATGTAACCCCAAGTTTAGTAATGTGAGCTCCTCCAAATTACCCTTTTGCAGGTCCCTAAAGGCCATTGCTGGGTTGAAGGCGATAATGCAGAGGTCAGCTTTGACTCCAAGTCATTTGGCCCGGTGAGTGTTACTAATGGTTTGGAACTTTCCACCATGAAGATTGAACTAACTGAAGCAGTGTACAAAAGCCTGCTGTTGCATGTGGTTGCAATTGTTTTTTTCATGGCTTGGTTCCAGATAGAGGCTATGAAGTATTTCCATGCAGATTTCCAAGGTATTGGGGCTTTGGATGCAGATTCCATTGGCCTTATTAAAGGGAAGGGTGACAAATGTGATCTGGCCACCTAGCAGAATTGGTCATGTGGAGAATCGTCTTCCAGAAGGACGAGTTTTGTCACAGAATCGAGGGACGAGTACATACTCTTAGTGTATCAGGGGGTGTCCATAATTGTTCTGTTGGCTATTACTTCCTCGGTTAAGCTACTTCCAACAGTTGCAGCCAGGTTACATTCTTTCTGTCACCTTCTTGCATAGAAAAAGGTTATGCCCTTGGGTAACTCCTCTGAGACCCCTGGATTAACCATTCAGAAGATGCAGCAAGTGGCAGCACAATGGTTATCATTTGCAGTTAATCTCTCTGGTTGCACATGGCCATGACAAACATAATCTGTGTTCTATCTTTACATCTCTATCTCTACTGAACCAGAGGTTTCTCAGCAAACAAAGATTTATGTTTTGTGACGTCTTGAGAACAATTAGTTCAAGGGCTCTGGGTACCTAAGTGGGGAATTTTTCAAAGTTTACTTTGACCTCAAGAGATATTGCTCTTGGAATTCTCCATGCTTTCTCTCTCTTTTCTTTCTCTTTCATGTTTCGTATTTTTTGTTGTTTTTTTTTTCATTTTTCGTTCTTTTTTGGGGATTCTCTTATAAAAAGTTCATTTTGTACCATTGGGCTTCTGATTCTCTTTTAGGTTATTTGGAGCTGCCCAGTATTGGGTCTCAGTTTTCCCATTACCAGCAGCCTTATGACAAACTCAGGAAGTTGGTTATTGTTTGATATTCACCTCCACCAACTGCCAATAGTTGATGAAGTCAGTGGGAATAGCATGGAGGGTGGTCAATACCACACTTGTTGCTGTTAAAGGTCCCTGAACACCACCATTTTCCAAATCACTCAAAATTTTCTTTGGTTTTTCTTTTGATTTTCTCCTCTGTTTGGGGTTCAATTTCCTCCTCTTTTTTTGCATGTTGATTTGTTGCTATTATTTTGTCAGATTTGAAACATCTGTAATCTTATTATTGGGTCTGTCAATTATATAGTTGTTGACCCAAAATCATTAGTATGAAACGAATCTCACTACTTATAGAGATCAATATATATTGGTATATCTTCAAAGCAAAAAATTGTATCTTTTTTTTTGGGGGGGGGGGTTGGTTTAATTTGGGCATGGCATAGGTTGCAATATCCCAACATTGTGCACTGTGGTGAAACATGCAGAATCTTCACATGTTTTGGACACAACTATCATATTCACCTTTATATCAAACATTGTGAGAATCATTGTTTATTAGTTTGTGCATATTTATAATGAACATGATTAAGTGCTAAGGTATGCGGGTTTTAGATAGGTGGATGCTGGTAGTAAATGTGTGAGTAGCATAGGTAGCAACACATAGGTGGTTATTGGGGAGGTTGGGGCACATAGATTGTTAGTTTGTACACATGGACTTATTAGTGGATGATTTTGTCTCGGTGTATGTAAATAGTCTTTATCTAGATAAGGGGCAAGAATGTTGTCACTGGGTGGTATTGACTAACTTTGCTGTAACCCCATGGAAGTGGGGCGAACTACCACAAATCTGCAAAAGGTTCATAATGCAAAGTGGAATATTAGGATCTGTGATAATGAGCCCACATAAAACTGCAAGTTCTTTGGTATGGTGACAAAAGTGAAACAACATGAAACAACAAAGCTTCTTCATTAACTTGGTGTAGAGAATATGTGCAGAATACTCATAGTGTGAAATCTATTTATGAAGGAAGGTAGATTGTGTTTTGTTTGTCATGGTGAGATCTCCCAAAGTAGGGTGACCTATGTGTTGCACACTTGGTAATGTTGAAAAGCAAAACAACCAGTATGATTTTGCAATAGTTGTTGTACTTCATGCACCTCATCTCTTATAATTGCAAGACCAATATTTGGCTCCCATGACTCTACAATCTCCTATACTTTGGGTTGAGATGTTGAGACATCCCCAACACTTGTGGTTGAAAGTGAAACCTTTGATTGCTATGCAAAAGGTGGCGTAACACCAAAATGCCTTAGTGCCCCCACGTTAAAAACATCCTTCCCATTACCCATAAATTTATGATTTTATAAATGCCAAGGATGGTCCCCCCACCCTTGCACCAACATCCCATTACCCATAAATCTATGATTCCATAAATGCCAAGGATGGTTCCCCCCCCCCACCCCCTTGCACCAACATAGTTAACTCGGATGTAGGTGCAACAAAAGTGGAAGAAAGGTGGGTGGGCGCGAAAGATTGTGCAATCAGACATGCTTAGCCCATTAAAGGTTAAAGATCCATGTGAAACAAATATGATCCATAACCTATCCCAATATCTGTCTACGAGCACCTTCAAAAATCCCTCGCATGATTATGGTGCATGTGTAAAATCCCATAGCTCGTTCTTGTTCATCAACATTGGGCTTCTCCATCTTGGATGAGTTAGCATCCCAAATCATGCTTGAATTGCCATCCCGAAATGTGTGAGAATGTGAAAAATTCAAAAGAGTAGGTAATGTTATTTGAGGTAGGTCAACCCTATTGACCATGGCCAAAGGTGGTTAATCATCATGTTAAATAGCAAAAGAATGACATCTTGGATCTAAAATGTCATTCACTAGGCATGTGGGTGACCTTGGAATGAGCCAATATGTGTTCTGAAATACCTTTGGCAGAGCTAGGTTAGTCCATAACCATCGAAAGTAGTGGGCACATGAATCGACTGTTGCAACATCCACTTTCATTGGTTCCACGATCTAAGCCCTAATTTGTTGCCATGTTGCCAATACAGTTGTTTGAGAATCCCCCAAAGGTGAAATATTTTCCAACACATATGCACATGAATGCAGTTGAGAAGTCTGCAAACATTGCAGCACCCGAATCAACTCCCAAAATAACCCTAATCTAGGGTTTGAAAGTCTTTAACTTATACCAACTTGTGATAAACCCTAACACGACCATCTTGATATGACCAGGTCCACTAGTTCGATCTTATCCAAATCTTGTGCCCCCATCAATGTGATGTTGTTTGGTAAGGTGGGTAGGTAACCCTGGATTGTTGATGTAGGCAACAACTTAGGATGTTGTTGTTTCACCAATATAATATGGTGCATGGAGGCTTGTTGAATTTGAAGATCCTTTTCCACATATTAATATCAACGAACCCTGATGTTGGATTGAAGGACCACTACAAGGTCGAAATTAATGTTTCCAAAAAGTTTTACCAAACAAATCCCATCCTTGGGAATATTCCATCAAATAACCCTAGAATCTAAAGGTCATAAACCAAGTGGTCCATGGCTTGGATCTATAAGTATTTGTGGGCTTGGTGATGACAAAGTGTGCCAAGCCTGATGAATCCCCAACCTAGGCATTTGACATCTCCAGCTCATGAATAAGGGGGCTATCCATAGGATTAACATTGCCCTCCAACAAATCAAAACCACAGGGAAGCCTTAAAAATCCTACTAACATTGTTGAATTGTTGGATGTTCCTACATGCCCCCCAATGAAGCTAACTAGCAAAAAAACCTTATAACTATTTCTTGTCTACCATCTTGGTTGATAATAAGTATTCTCCTCTTAAAAATCCAAGGTGATTCCCTAACTAGCACATCATACAATGTAGCTTGTGTAACCATTGCTTTTGCATAAACTTGGTATAATCTATAGGTCTAACATGATTAATTTGAATGACAACTTCATGCTTGGTTATCTTTCAAACTATCTCTGATTCACCCATTGATGTCAAAATCTAGTATAGCCATGGCTCCAAATTAACATCTATGAACCAAGACCCTCCATTGTTATTTTGCCCTAGTAATTCATGCAATTGTCAAAACCCTAACCAAGGTTTTGTCACCAGCTACCTTTGAAACATGATCATTGGGAATACCTCATTTGGACTTAATGGCCCTAAAAATCTAGCCCCATAGAAAAATCCAAAGCTAAAAAATCACCTAGTGTGGGTGCTATGGGTTTTACCTATGCCACCATGGTGGATGCCATACTCATCATTAGCACCTCCAAATGTGCAAATTGTGCCTCCATGGCATTGGGTTACTTTGGAGTTCACTTGGTTGTCGACCCTTTATTGGCTGCACTTTTTGTGTTATAGTCCTTGCTAAAACTTAGGGACTTCCCCATATTTCCTATCTAGGATTAACATTGCTATAGTTCCAGATGAAACTTGAAGTAATGGTTTGCATCATGGCCATACGCCTTGCAATGGGAGCAAGGTTGGTTGGGATTGGGGTTGGAGGTGGTCGCCTGAGGAGGATTAAAACAATCCTTCGTCCAATGCGATCCACCACAGGTCCAACACTTATACTCTCCCCCTTGTTCAATAATGTAGGACAAAAAACCCCCACTAGGTTCTTGTTTGGGCCCCTTGCCTTTTTGTTGTGCAATCTTTGAATGTTGAGTCGATGAGGTAGAAAAAGGTTTAAAAGTTCCCTAATTAACCCTAAAGTAACAACTTTTTCCTCCACCATGTTAAGCTTAATGCGTTTAAACACCTAAAAAACCAATGTTAATGTGGGCTGGGTAGGTTGGGTAGGTTGGGGGAGAATTATGTCTCGCACTTGTTGCCTTAAATCCTTTTTTAGGGTCGCATACGAAAACTGGATAGCCTAGGCCTCTATGACCCCTTTGGTGACATTGACCAACCTCCGCATTTGTGTGTATACCTCCTGTAAACTCTTGCAATGTATGGAGTTTTTCAAAGGCACACAACTTGACAAATTTCCTTACTTTTTGATATAGAACTAACAATCCCAAACACAAACATAAGAAAGAAGTGTAAAAATTTAGAACACAAGAAGGAGGAACTTTTTAACACAAACAAGCCTCCACCCTTCAAAGTTTCTCTTGAAAATTTACAACAACATTTATGCAAAAATTCAAAAGTTGATGGAACTTGATGGCTCAACACTCCACCACTTGTTGGTAGTAGGAAAATTTACAAGTAAATCACTAGTGTGTCGCTCTTATGTTCCGTGCCCTTTTGCATAGCTCACACATCCCTACACCATTCATGCCACACCATTAAAAAAAAGGCTGGGAAATGGCCCTCTAATAATCTGGCTGAAACCTGGAAAAATGATAGCTTCCTTCACCACAAGAGCAATGGTGAAGATGCACCCAAAACAAACATTCTATGTGGGAGATATTAATTTCTGAGGTTTTATGTGAAATAAATCCCCAAAATAGGAAAATTAGTCTTTGGACACCCAAAATCACAATCTCCAAAAGTGGCTAATATCTTGCTGTTGTGTAGAGCTTGCCAAGACGAATCCAATGATGTGAAAATTGTTGAAATCTAACCTTCTGTGAGGAAGATATGGCATGCTGAAAAAATTTCAACAATTTTCTGTGAGGAAGATATGGCATGTTGAAAAAATTTCAACAATTTTCTGTGAGGAAGATATGGCATGTTGAAAAACTAAAATAAAAGAAAAATAAAAAGATGAAATCTTTGGATGGAAAATTTTACGTCCAAATTATGGATGAAACCTTCCACTTGGATGAAAATTGAAAATATTGAAAAAATATATAAAAATATAAAAATATTTTAAATTTTTATTTAAATTTTGACACGTGTCAAGTTTGGATTGGTGCCAAATTAGATTATTAGGTTTGGAAAATAAAATAGAAACAAAAAATAAATAATAGGTTTGGATTGGACCCAAATTTACCCCTAGCCACCATGTAGCCCTTCAAACCTCAAGTTTGGGAATTCAACTTAAAAAATTAAATAAATAAATAAATAAGTGGCTTGAGGTGGGTTCGGATTGGACCACCCTTGGCCTTATCTACATGGGCATCGCTCGAGCTTAACAAGCCTTTGGCGCCTTGCACTTTAGTTGAATTGAAGTTCGACAATGATGACCACGAGAGTTTGGTAGTTTGTGTGCATGCACAAATGTGACAAGCATGAGCATGTTGTTGTATTATGGCATTGTGTGGTGGTTGCACGTTATAACCACCCATGATGTTGGGCTCCCCCACTTTTTTGTCTTGTTTTTTTTCTTTTTTTTTTTTTTTTTCTTCCTTGGACTGCAACTATATGTTGTAACTCCTCTTGCATTACAACTCCAACTTGCCCTTTATAAATAGTTTCTTCATCTTGTCATGGTAGGCTTAAACTTTCTATTTTGGTTCTTGTTTTATTTGGTCCAATTTAGCCTTGATCTTTTCCTTGTCCACTATATTGTATTTCAAAAGCCTAACAACCTTCATAGATGGTTAATCTAGTAAAACACTGACCAATTTCTTGCTATCTTTCGACTTTCCTTCTAGATTGAACTTGCCATTCTCGAATACTTTTTGTTCATCAATTCCCTTTACTTCTGTTGCCATTTCCAATCTTTCCACCCAATCATGAACATCCTCAAATTCCTTTCCTTAGAAAAATTCATCCATGCCCTTTGGGCTTGTCATCTTGTGGTGCCTACTAGATCCATTAGTTTTATGATCACTGCATAAAAAGACAGAAATTGTTTTCTCTTTGTCATAACCCCATTTTGGGCTAAGTGTGAAGATGAAACTCACATTCCCAAAAGTGGGAACTTGGAGTCTTCTAGACTCCCGAAAACCTAGATCTTCATTGCAAGGGACAAAACACCTTGCATTGGGGTGTTCTGATGCGCCCCTAAGTCCTGGGTGAACCCACTTGAGGGTTTCACCTTGTGAAGTTACGGAAAGTTGACACTTAGAGCACACTCCCGGCTTCCAACACTAAAAAGGGGTAGAGGGGCGTGTTGGGAGCCCCGGGATTAGACTAAGAAGAGGGACTAGCTTAGTTTGTGTGAATCTGCATCCAAAAAATAACCACAATAGGTTAGTTTAGCATTCGGGACACCCTTGGGTGTTGGGACAAGCCACAGGCACTTGTACACACAAGACTCACCACGGCCTGGACTCAGGGGAAGCCACCACCTTCCCCAATATAGTATTCTCTGCAGCTCGCAGTGGAGGCTACACCAAATGGCACAAATTCTTGGGTCTCCCGAAATGGAGTCCCGAAATTGTCCCGGTTGGACTCCCGAAACTTTGGACGGCCATAACTCCCAAGTGCAGAGTTGGATCGCAACGAGGTCTAAACCAAAGTTGTAGCCCTCGTCGAGATCTTTCCAACGCCATGTCACACACTCGAATCCGATGTCGACAAGAGGTCGATTCCCGACTTTTAGTGATCGGGAGTCAAATTGGTAGTTTGACTCCCAACCACTAAAAGTCGTGAATCAACCCAAATTAAACGTCAACAGCTGGAGTGCGACATGGCATTGGAAAGTTCTCAAAGAGAACTACAAGATTGCTTCAAACCTCATTCCAATCGGAGGTCTAAGCAAGAAGTTATGAATGCCCAAAGTCCCGGGAGTGCAAACCGGGACAATTTCGCAACTCCACTTTGGGAGTCCCGGGAAAAAATGACATTCGAATGTAGGTGCGGCAAAGTAACGCAGAGAATATTATATGGGGGAAGGTGGTGGCTTCCCCCGAATTTGGGCCGTGGTGAGTCAAGTGAGTCCGTGTTGCCTGTGGCTTGTCCCAACACCCAAGGTGTTCCAGAATGTGAACTAACCAACTTGTGGTTGGTTTGTGATGCAAGACCATGTTAAATAGTTGTCCTTCTTCCTAGTCTAATCTCGGAGCTTTCAACACGCCCCTCTCACCCCCTTTAGTGTTGGAAGCTAGGAGCAGCACCAAGTTCCAAACTACTTCCGCAATTTGACATAGTTGGACTCTTTTGAGTTCAACAAGGAACTTGGGGGCCTAGTAATGACATTCTTCATTTTGCACATTAAATTTTTTTTAAATTCTTCATTTAGCACCTTGTCAAAACATTCTTTGACACAAATTTTAATGAATTTTAACGAATTTTCGTGCTTTTTTGGGCTTCCATAACATTCCCACACCAAGAATGTCATAACTATGCTTGGGGGTGCATCATCTTTATCAAAATTTAAAGCAAAATCAATGCTTTCTAAATTATCCCTAACCCATACATTTTCTTCGTTCAAACTCCAATTCAACATTTTTGAAATGGTTCCAAAATGTTCAACCTTAACAATTTTGTCCCTTATCCTAAACATATTTTCCATCCATAACAAGTAGAATCTAATGTAGTGTTGCTTTGTTTCTGGTGATCCAAGAATCCAAATATTTCCTAATCTAAGAGTTGATTTTCCATTTTCAAGATTAGGTGTTTCAAAATTGAATACAGAGGGATTAGGGCAATTATTTGTCATAAGACTGTTTTCAAAAGTATTGGCCATTTCCATCCATCATGAATTCCAAAATTAGGCTCCTTTAATATAACTGCAGCTCCTAATTGGGGTCATCATTAATGATTACATATGACCAAGCAGATAATTAATGAGATTCATATTATATTCTTTCATCGTGTTCAATGTTCCACAACCATTCCCCATTAGTATTTCTTCCTAGTTACCAAACCAAGGCCTTTGACTCCATTCTTGAATGCTCAATTTTAACTATTTTTTCACCAACAGAAAATAACATATCAATTCACGGAATGGAGAACCTCACGTGGTGAAAAGGTGAACTTGCAACTATTGGTATCCACAGATCTCCTACCCTAGGTATTGAGTTAGCTTCTTCAAACACTTCAATAATCAACAAATTGGACAAAGATAAAAAACAAGTAGTATCTATGATGATGCGTGTCAATTGTAATCCAATTTCTGGTTCCATGTCTTGTCTTCAATTAAATTTGAACCGTCATGTATATGCCATTATGAGTAATAAGCAATGCTAAATCATTTACTTTTGCTAAGTCTAGATTGAGTCCAATGATATTCACCACACTAAACCCTTGCAACCTTTGAATAATTATCCCTTCCTTAAGTAGAAGGTCATATTTGGCAAATGGAGAGTCAAATTCACCAATGGCTAAAATTTTGTCCTTGTGTTGAGCATTTTGCAATTGATCTTCTCTTTCTTGGTTCATGGTGTTGCAAATATTATACTTTCTCCCCAACACCACAAGTACTCAACATTATTCACAATCCTGCTAATTTCTATGAATACCCAAAAAGACTTATTCTAATACCAAAAAAAAGAGTTTATTAATTTCCCAAAGAACATATCAAATACACCAACAACCCATCATCAACTGTATACACAAAGTACACAACCTCAAGAATTTATCCATCAAATTTCCAATGATACAGAATCATGAAGGATGGATGTTCCATGGTTATCAAATCTAGTAGATATATGTCTACAAGGGTCCAACCATTTTGATTTCACTCTTTTGAACATCAACTAACCAAATTGGCACATCAAGAGCTTCCTTCAACACCAACCACCCAACAACAACATTTGTAGTAGAATACCCCAATGTTACCCAAACAAATCCCACACTGAAAATTGTCACTAAATCCTTTATAGACAACAAACTGCACTTCAAGAAAATACATGAAGGTCAATCTTAAAATGATGTTGTCCCCATTCATTATGCAAAACATAAACATAAAGTTTGACAAATGTTGCCTCAGTACCCAACTAGAAATAATTCTATAGAACCTAACTTAATAATTCAAGCACACATGTAGAGGTCCTAGACTACAAGGTCTCTCTTCCTGCATCCAAAACATTTAACACCCCCATCATAGTGCTCACTTACACATGCTCCTTTGCAAATGGGTTGCCCACAAAATCCCTATATATGCTTGCGGCAAGAATATGTCCATCATTGTTATAAGGAATGCATGGTTAGGCAACTCTGATGTTTGTGTGTTATGAAAAACAGGAGTTGCACCGAGCAATGGATGGTGGAAGGAGCGACTGCATTGCAGAAAGGTTTGTGTAATTGACAGTAGAAGGTAAGATAAGAGGGCGAATGGATGAAGCAAGGAGTAGGTTCATTCTGGTATTTTTTTTGTTCAGTCATTGAAAAATTCCATTACGCCAATGACTTAGCAAAGTAATAGTAGTTAGAAGTAAGGTTAGCTATGAGGGGTTAATGCTTGAGGTATGATGAAGAAGGAAGGGTCCGAGCTGTAGAATTGAGTGGCATATAAGAGTCAAGATGCATTTGGGAAAGGGAAACTTTATTTAGCAACACCTTGAATCTATGCTGTAGAACAACTGCCAGAATGGTTGCCAGAAACCTCAAAGGGGTGTCCTCAGGTTGTGCAGAATGAGAGGAACAAGGTCAGGAGTGGGGAAAGTTTGAAAAGAAAATCCGTAATATATTCCTACATTAGAATCTATCTTCTCGAGTGGTTCTAAGTGAACCTAGTGTCTACTATTTTAAATCACGTTCATAATATTTGAAACCAAGGGTTTGCAAGCTATTGGTTTTTAAATGAGAGATTTGATGTATGTTGTATTGTTACATTAAGTGGGAAAGTGTTTAGCAGCTCACATGGACTTAGTGAACCTTGAAAGTTTGGACCTCAAAAGCCATACCTTGAATAGATTCTAATTTTTTTAGTGGTATGAATAGTTGTTGGGCAGCCAATAGTACATTGCCAATAAGTTAATGTGTGATAAAAATACACACAGATGTACCAAAATTCCAAGGTTGTGTGGGCATAAATGGGTTCTGTCAAAATCAGTAAACATCAGTAGTAGATCTCCTTACTTCTGGCATTCACAAATTTAATAATGGGATTAATTGTAGGATTCCAAAAAATCAGACTCCATTGTGTTTGTTCTTTTCATCTTCTCTTGTCTTTTAGGTTACAGTTTTTCATAAGAGAAAAGAATGAACAAGGATGCATCCAAGAAAATGGAAAGTACAGTATGTATTTTTCAGTGCTTTTTAGTTGTGTTTTTTATTTATCTCTCAATTGCTTTCAATGATCAAGACTTTCAGAAGAGGCCAAAACAGAAAAATCAAGAAAATTGGTCAAGTTTTTGGCCATTTAGCCAAAAAATCTAGTCTTTTTTCAGAAAGCTTTTCTGCACTTTGCTTATTTGATGGTAGATATTCATGCCATGCCCTGCTAAACATCATATAATAATGATAACTGAAGAGAAGACAAAAATTTCTCCAAGAAAAAGGAAACAATTTCACTTGCATGTAATGAAGGACCAACAAGGATACCACCCAGAAAAATGAAACTATAATATTCATAAGGGAAAAGATGACAAAGTTACCAACCCATAAAAAGGAAAGTACAATGAGTAGGAGCTCTTTAGTATTTCTTTTGGAAAGAATAGGAGCTTTGTTCTAGTTCGTACAGGAGTGGCCTCCTGCTCAATATGTTTACATTTGATGTACCTAGTACGTCTTGTCAAAAGAAGAAATTAAACCTGATCATGTATGGTGTTTGTGCTTCTAGGGTATATATGCAACTCCTTTACTTGGAAATGCCCTAGAGTATATATACAAGTCAGTCTTGTAATGCAGTGTTGAGCTATCTGCTCTTGTTTTTTTTTATTGCATGCAAGGGGGGACGATTTGAAGTATATCTTTTTGAGTCAACCCATTTCGTCTAAATATTGAAATCTTTAGGTATCAAGTGCCAATGCACATTGTTTAGCATATGTCAAAAAATTCACTATTAATTTGAGCACGCATTTCAAGAGAAGGAAATTATCAGAAAACTAACTGAAATGAAGGAAAAAATTTCACATTTGTGCTAACATCAAAGTAATCACATCATCATGTCCTTGATTGTTTGCGACAGGAATAGTATGCATGGAGGTATTGGACAATAAATGGATATGGGTTTTTCAATCCTAGGTCACAGCTTGACAATTATGTTGGTGATTAGTCCTTGTGGTAATTAAGAACTCATTGCACGGAACTTCATGGGATTGTGGAGAAAATTTTATCATGTTATTTAACTACATTGCTAACTTGCTATGCAATTGCTTTTCCATGCAATGTAAAAGTTCTTGTCATGTTCCCTCCAGCTCACACAATCTCTTCACGACAGGGTCAAATTCATATCTCGCTTCAATAATTTTGCTGCAAATGCAGCCTTCCATGTTATTTAGTTCCATCAATAAAATTTGATGACTAGATTGTTTTGATTCATTTTTGTTGTTGCCTTATAGTTATGCATAAATTCATACCCTGTTGGGCCTGAGTTGCACCCCTCATTTGATGCTTCATCCCCTCCTGGCTGCCGTCTGCAAAGTCATGAAATTTTATTCAATAAGGGTATGAAATAAGTGAGGCTCGAGATTAAATGCACCATTGAGAACATTCATAACTACACGGCAAACTCAGGTTAGCACCAAATTTGCTTCTAAACTGAGTTTCATACCCTGTTGAAGAAGTCTGGTATACTTTTTTTTTCCTGTTTTTAAAATCTCATCCCCTTGATGAGACTTTACAGATTCAGATCAAACTTGGGGTTCAGGTGCCATCTTTTCCTGACTTTACTGATTAACTTTATTGTCATCTTGAAAACCTTCAGAATTTCAACTTCACCTTTCGTGTTTTCGGGAGGTATCAAAGTATTAAAAAACTAATTCAAAGTACAATGACATCATGTCAAGTTCTTTTGGAAAATTCAACCTGCATACATTTGGGAGCATGTGTTCCAATGTTAGAGTTTACTTTAATGTGGGGTCTTCATAATGGTTGAAAGCCAAAAAAAACTGCAGATCAGAAGGCAATTTGTGGAACTTGAGAAATTTGACATCTGCCATACATGAAGTTTAAAATCTAGCCCATTTTCAAGGCATTTAAAGAATTATCCATTTAAGTTTGAATATGAAAGTGAATTGCTTATTTTGTTAGTACAGAGAATTTGTAGGATAACTAATCTCTATCCCTAAAACATCGCAAGTCACTGAGTTCAGGAACACTCTTGATGTGTTCCACATCATTGTGGAAACCATTGAACAAGCCTGTATGATCTAACTAATAAGGGATATTAACTCAGACGATTCCAACTTGAAAAATGTTTGAACTTCAATGTGTCCACTTTCAAGTATCTCCCAAAATGGGTCGGAAATCAGGACACATGCATGTGCCCATGTGCTCCTGATAAATTAGGATCTGGTGTTAAAGGTGTGTGTGCAAGCAATTTAAAATGACAGATATGAACACCTATTTGGGAAAACTAACCAACTTAAGTTCCAGACCAGTGTTTTTTTCTGGGTGATTTTTAAACTCTTTTTTGACTAAAAAAATAATTTCAACACATACAAAGGAATTTTGTGAAGTAGGGCCATAATTTCTTCTGATATTGAAAAACTAATTGTCAGATTTTTACAGCAGCTTCATGCAAATAGCCAAAATATGAAAGGATTCTTAAAACCTTTTATTATCATATATGGTCTATAGCCAAATTTGGGTAACTCTTCTTGTCGGTGATCATCAATTTGGCTACATCACAAATTTGAAAAGAAAACCCATGTTGCAGAGAGAAAATTTTCTCATTTTGATAGCATGCATAAAGTAATTCATGTTGATGACCATACACTTAAGTGTATCAAAAAGCTCAAAATCATTGGATATTCTTCCATTGCTTTTGTAGTTTAAAAAGGTATTGTAAACCTTCACTTGGCACATAACCATGCAGATCATTGAAAAAAAGCCTAAGAAGTGACGAAGATCTAGTCTCAAAGTAAGGGGTTTCAGTTTTCAATTGTAAACCTATTAAAACAGTTTGTGATTTGGAATTTAAAATCCTTTGATATTCCTATGATGCCTCTCAAGCCTAGAGAGATTTTGTAAAACTCTAGTTGGCACACACATAGCTTTTTAAAATGCTCAAAACGGACACAAAGTGAGGAAGATATGAAACCTAAAAATAAAAAGGTTTAATGTTTTTTAAAATCTTTTTGTGATGTAAACAACTCATCTTTTTCATGCTTTTTGTCTTTTTTGCTTATGGAGTTCAAAGAAATATTGTAGTTGTGCTATAACCAAAAAAGAATGTGATGATGTTATCCCCAAATGCAAAGTCCTTCTGCTACACTCAAATTATCAAGAACTGCAAAAACAAAAGAGCATGTTAATGTAGTGAGAATGCTCATATTATAATGTTTAAACTTTTTGTTGCCTCTTCAATCAAATTTGAACTAAGGGTCATAAGGGATTAACATGTTTTGACTTCTCTCTCAAGGAGCCCATTGGTCATCTTTGGACAATTTCATTGGTTACAAAAACTACCCCCAACACTGATGAAATCTTTTTGCACAGAAGTGAACAGAAACATATCTCCATGTATAGAACAATTTAAAAACTTGATCAACACAAAAAAATCCATTCACCTTCGAACACATCACATAATTTGAGGATCCCAAATGAAAATTGTTCTGAAAGAAAGAAGATGAAACATAGCCCACATAAGTTGAAGCCAAGGAAGTTGAACAAAGAAGAAATAATGATCTAAACGGATTGCCAACAGAAGTCCCCATAGCACACTAGATGTTGGAATAAAATTTCCTTTTGGAGTTCCCAAAGTTGTGGGTTACTCTCTCCCAGAACCAATAGAATCAAACTTTCCCTGTAGAACTGCAAAATATTTTGAACACATCACAATTTCAAACTGCCATTCTAACAGTCTTTGAAATCACTAAAGTGCTTCATCATTTCCTTTAATGTGACCTTTAAATCGTACTGCTATCTTTATGTCTTTATTTCTAACCTGTCGTCTCTATCACAAAGACAACACACAATTGACCCAAAAAAAAAAGGAGTTACTTAACTTTGTCCACAAGTCCACATCTGTACAATTATATATATATCTTGTGAAGCTCCATGCTCCATAATTCGCATCCTCCAAAAGCTAGTAAACACAAACCAACACAAATTAATGGCTCAAAGACAAGTTCATTTAAAATTTGCATTTCTCCTTTTTGCTTTACAAGTACCTCCCAAAACAGCCCTTCTTCCTAGCCAGTTCTATTTTTTTCAATTTTGCAATGGAGCACAGGTGGTGATCATCCATAAGATGATTAAAGAAACTATGGCTACAAGAAAATCAAAGTTTTTAAAAACAGCATCCTTCTAAATTAATTTGCTAACCTACTGGAACTGTATAAAAATCTGGTGATTTTCAAATTTTCAAAAAAAATCTGGCAGCTAGAATACCTTAAAAACTCGTTTTTGTCATCATTAAAAAAATCACCACAGTTGCGGTATTTTGCCTAAAAAGAGCCCTCCTCTTAGCCTCCAAAACAGCATACAAATCTGTAAGGTGCAGTAGTGACTGGCTGCATGGAAGGTGTGGTAATGGTGTTTTTGAGTCAATTAGTGATGTAGCCAAAGTGTTGCTCATCCAAAGAAAATTGAGCCAAATTGGCTGTAAACAAGATATGAAAAACTAAAAATTAAAGCATTTTTCTATGTTTTTGGCTATGTATTGCAACCAGATATAGAAATTGGTCTAATATTATCAACATTTCAGTTCATTTTTTATTATTAATTTCACTTTTGGACCAAATTTCGCCAATGAAAAAAGGTTAAGTGCATTCTTACATTTGGGAAGGGCAGGTCATGGGGGGAAGTGGGGTTTCGGTTGTCCTCAAAAAATTGGACACAATATCGTCTTGTATCCATGCATCAGACAACAGAACCGCCCCTTGCGTTTGCCCTTCCCTCACACAAAACATGTGTGATTTTTAAATGTTTTGTGTGATTTCTCAATAAGTATAACTCCAAATGTGCAAATATCTGCCCAAAGTGTCAACCAACAATAGCATGTTGAGTAATTGCTCAATGAGTATATTTCCAAATTGTGCAAAATATCTGCCCAAAGTGTCAAGGGTCAACAAACAACAGCGTCTTGGGGTTTTCCTTCTAAATGTGGAGATTGTGGGGTTTGGGTGTAAAGGAGTAGAGAAAAACTTTACATATGGGATTTACAGGTCAACTATCAGAAGTCTATTTTCGGCTGACGGTGGTTTTTTCCAGGTTTCCCCCTCTAGAGATCCAAAACGTAAAGCCCCGTAATTCCTTACATTACTGTAGTACCTGAACTATTTCGGCAACAAACTGCCAAATAATTAGTTAAATTTTAAATCTTGATTTCAGCACTTGGTTTTTTAGTTTTAAAATCTTTTTTGGCAGGTAGTAGTTAAATAAAATAATAAACAGATTTGCCTCAGTGTGTCTAGTCTGTCTCAGAGTTAAGTCTCAGTACTTGAATGTCTGCAGTTAAAACCTGACAGTTGAACTTTAGATTTTATTAAAAATAATTTTGACAAAAGTATTAAATAATTTCTCAAAAATTTGACAAAACAAAAAAAATTCAGAAGCAAAGGAGCAATGTGTGAGGATTCAACCTCCTTTGACTTCTTAAGTGTTCGCTCACTGACCTATCTACTCTCCGGCAACAGCTCAGAGCACAAGGAATTGGAGTTATAGGTGAGCATGAACAGCTGACTTGACCAAGGTTCATACAAGTGTTGGGTGGGTATTTGATTTTGTTCATAACTTCAGGTGATGGGCACAAATAATTTAGAGTTAGTCCAATTTAATACTAGGTGCATCTCTATTTCATCACACGTAATTAAAAAAATAAATTTGATTCAATTAATACACATAGTTCAAGATAGAGATTACGAAATATAAATTATGTAAAACCAATCAAATGCAATAACTTGCAAAAAATGTGGCATCAAGTTCATTTTTTAAAAATCTTTCAAAAAACATTAACTTATTTAAAATGAGGCAACACTGTCGTAGTGCCACGAAAGGTTCGTTAATGAATTCGGGCTAGAGGCTGAAACGATCCTTTATTGAGCAAATAAATGACTTTTGGACTTCTGTAATAAATGTTTTCCCCCAAAAACCGGACCTTTTGGCGCCAAAAAAAGCTTCACACTGTCGCACGTGTAGCGAACCTTTTTTGCTTCGTTTGGGGGGGGGGGGTCGACCTTGTACTGATCAGCAAGGCCTGGCAGGCCCACAAAATGTCTTTCCAAAGCCAACCCAGAGCAATGCAAATCAATGCAGAGTGCAGATAAATGCCTGTATGCTCAGAATATGTGCTTGCAACATCAAACCAAAAAAAAATGGAAATTGGCTTGGACCTGTAATGGACCTTTTTGGCAGATTACTGGACCTTTCCCTTTAAAACAATGCATTTCCTGCAGCACTGATGGACCTTTTCCAAAAAAATTCCTCAAGATTAATTAAATTGATCGTTACAGCCCGCCCGAACCTTTTGTGGCACTACGGTATCGGTCGAGGTTTTAATTCAATTTTGAATAGAGATCAATTGCTTGGTTGGGTTCTAATAACAGTGCTAACAAGACTGAGAACCTCTAGCACATAACAGTCTTAACAAGACTGAGAACCTCTAGCACATAACAGTCTGTTTCTTGTTAAGAAAAAATCGCCAAAAGCTGACACTAATCCAAATTTCTACAGGAAAATCTCCTGGTTTTTCAAAAACCAATCACCAAATTTCGCCCAATTTAGTTTTTTTGGGGAGATTGTTGCCGTGGGTCAGTCTATAGGCAGGCTACACATTTAATGGTCATGTACAAAACTGTGGCCAGTTAAGTGCAAATCTGCCTGTCAAGGCTCGTCACTGCTGCTACACTATGACCTTGGAACTTGATCTATAACATCGACTTGAATCTGTCTAAATCTCAAAAACTGCCAACATTGGTAAAGACATATCTTTATTTTAAGGCTATTTTGGGTTTGGGGGACCGGTGTAAAGTGAAAATTTCAAGAAATTACACTCTTGCCCCAGCTGTTAAGAATTTGACCGGGGATTCCTATTCCCTTCCTCAAAAGGCCTTGTTGCTTTTCATTTTCTTTTCCTAGTCACTGCATCCCTACACTATGATTTGGAACTTGATCTATAACATCGACTTGAATCTGTCTAAATCTCAAAAACTGCCAACATTGGTAAAGACATATCTTAATTTTAAGGCTATTTTGGGTTTGGGGGACCGGTGATAAAGTGAAAATTTCAAGAAATTACACTCTTGCCCCAGCTGTTAAGAATTTGACCGGGGATTCCTATTCCCTTCCTCAAAAGGCCTTGTTGCTTTTCATTTTCTTTTCCTGGTCACTGCATCCCTTCTCTTATGACCCTTGTGTCAAAGCTTTGGTGCACAAGCCACTAGATAGACTCCCACACCTCTGCTGGCTGTTCACTTCTGCATTCAAACCGCCTCCATTGCCATTGCTTCCTATCTTGACCAGAATTGAGCAGCTGTGAAGATCTAGGCTCACCAAATGAAATAAATTTTTGGCCAGGTGTTCAAGCTCGGAGGAGGGCTACATGGAACTAGGGGGACCGCCTCACCTCCTGCTTCAATCAGTCCCTTATTTTCTGTTCAAGTTAAACAGCATTCAGAGATATTGATGAGCTGAATGATCATCACCATGACTCTTTTGGCATGCATTCTATTTACAAAACATCTGTAGAAAGTACTGGGCATGGATATCGAGTCCCTATTTCATGTTTGCCACAGTTTTGAGCAAAAGATTGGTGCACATTTTCTTAGACCTAGCCACTTGCTGATTGTGAGCCTGTTGCATACATGCACATTTGAGTATTTTGAATATCATAATAAAAACTTTGCAACTTATCTGAAGAATAAGGCATCACAAACATGCCGGCCCTGCCAATAGATAAGATGTTGTACATCTACCTACTGTGTCCACACTCTGAACACCAAAAAAATTCGTTCCAATCTAAACACTCTAAATGCTTTCACCAGAGAAACCGGTTGTAATAAGGTAGAACTTCAAAAAGTTGGGTCGAATGCGACAGAGCCTGTCCCTGTGGGGGCAGCGCCCAATAAAGTGTTAACCGATGTGCTTGGCCTTTTTGCATTGTGTGCAGTACTTCTTTTTGAAACAAAAGTTTCATTTTTTCATTCCTTTATTCCCAGGGAAAGGGAAGGAAAAAAGGGGTTTCTTGGTGTCGTCAACAATGAAGACTTTCATTGAGGTAGCACCTTGCTGGCTTCAGCACAAATTATACTATTTGTAAATGCCAAAATTTTCAAAAAAATATTTTTCTTGAAGTGAAAGTTTTTCTGAAGGAAACTGAAGAATCATTTGAAATGTTCAAAATTAATTGTTTAACCAACAGATAAGCCCCCAACGTATAAGAGCCAAGGTACTATGGTAGTTTGCAGAAGAAGGACAAATTCTCTCTTAATAACTAGTGGCGACTCACATATTCTCTCTGGTGGAAATGGTCTTTAGAAGTGCATGATAGATGTAGATTCCTGATGCCTGGAACACTACACACAGTGACAACAAGGTAGACAAGGCTTCATAAATTCCAGATTCCAGACCCAAAAAATCCAAGAATAGATCTCAATCAGAGTGACCATTTTGGGCATCAGCATATTCACAACCTCTAAAATGTTAACGGGTGGTCATTGTCGGGGTGAACCAACAGCCACCAGCACGTCTACCAACGAAGGGGAGTCACTTATGATTCAGTATAGGATAATGCTCTAGCGCCGGGCCTTTCCCAAAATAATGGGCCCCCAAGGCCAGAGGCTGAGGGTCCGTGATTTGTGGAATGCCTCAGCCCAAGGGCATCACCAGGTGTAAAACTCAATGCTTGTTCACTGGAACAAAGAAAATTATCATGATACCTACTGACGGTGTTCCATGAGCACTTAAGGTAGGGTTGCTCATTGTTTGGGCAGGAGGGCACCACTGTTTATGGTGTCCAAAGAGTGGATGGAGCCTCCTCTTGATGCGTCACATTAAAAATTGGCAAAAACGGATTAGAGGCAAGAAAGTTATGGCCCCTTGATGCAGAGGGGAGGGGTAATTTTTACAGAAAAATCTCAAACAAACAGCTCATAGCTATTTCCAAACCCCTCAAAAAATCTTTAAATATTACTCTGTTGCCTATAGAATTACAAGATGAATTTTGGAGCTTAAGATGGCAATTTCAGAGCAGTTTAAATTGCTCCATTTGAAAAAAATGAGAGCAGGAGGAGGTCAAAATGAAGACAAATTTAAAAAAAAGGCATTTTGCAATTTGACAAAGCATATTTTCTTTACTGCTCTTTTTTGACTGCTCTTTGGGCTTTCCTTTCAAAGATGATTTGTATAGATTGAGAAGGCGCTCCTATAATATTTTAAATCATTCAAAATGGAGAAGAATTGAGAAAGATCTGGCAAAGTGTCCAGTGATAGGCATTACATATATTAAAGGATGCTTTGCCAGTGATAGGCATTACATATATTAAAGGACGTCGGGATGAAATGAAGCTTCCCCTGAATCCGTCCCGTCGTCCATCCGTCCCGTTGTCCCTCTGTCCATCCATCCGGTCGTCCATGCAAATCGACAGCCTGGAAGCTCCGAGGTTGCCGGCTGCACACCATCCCTCTACTGAGTCTGACACTGCAGCTTTCTGCCCACCGAGAATGGGAAGGAAATAAACTTTCCATCCATCCATCCATCCCGTCGTCCATCCCGTCATCCATCCAAACAAAACAAATATATATTTTAAAAAAGGAAAAAACTAGAAAACAAATAAAAACAGAAAAACACTTTAACAATTAGAAACTTTTTTTAAACACTTAAACATGAAACAAAAAAGGGAAATACAGTTAAATAATCTTTAAAAGAAAATTAAAAAATAGATGACAAAAAATAAGAAACAAAACAGAGAGCAAAAGAAAGAGGAAAAAAACCATACTTGAAAAAAAAATGAGGTTTGTCTTCTTTTTCCAAACTTCAAACCTGCATCTAATCAAACAAAAATAATTATTTTTAATTATTTTTATTATAAAACATATTAAAAAACTAGAATTTTTTGGAAAAAGAAAATAGAAACTAAATAAATAAATAAACGCATAAAAATAGAAAAAAAGATGAAGATAGACAAAATAAGAATAGAAAAAATTAAAACATGAAACAAATATAAACAAAAAAATTAAAAATACAAAAACTATAAAAAAGGAATGGAAACAAATGAAACAAGGAAAGGGAAATACAGTAAAATAATTTTAAAAGAAACAAATTACAAAAAAGAAGAAACCAAATAAAGAGTAGAAAATAAGAAAAAATATAACTTATAATAATGAAGAAGAACCCTACTTGAAAAAGAATGATGTGTGTCTTCTTTCTCGAAACTTCAAACTTGCATCCAAATAAACAAAAATACAAAAGTGAAAAGGAAACACTTTATTTTATTATACAAAATAATAATTAAAACAGAAAACACATAAAAATAAAAAATAAAAAGATAATTTTTAAAAAAAAAAACTAAAACATGAACCAAACATTGTTGAAATAACACACCTGTGCATTAGGCACGGGGTTCACACTAGTATCTACCTTATAGCATTTAAAACAAGTTTAGCAAGCCTTTCAACAAGTGAAACGCTGACCTTGGTGGGCATTTTGCTTTTGGAAATGCAGGCTTGTGAATTCTGGTGGACAAGGCTCCATTAACACCCGCAATTAGAGTGTTTTGAATGACTGAATTGATGACTGGTTTCACCTCAGCAACCTATCTTGGAAAGGACACCATCCATTGGGTCCTTAGGTGAACCAGCACACACAATGTGTGAGGCCTCTCTCTGGCTTACTTCGCAAGGACCTTAAATAATCTTTGTCTGCTGTAACATTTGGGCACTTCTCCCCAGCTAATACGTTGAGCTCAATGCACTAATAATTCACTTGATACCTACATCACTTCTATTTGTCTTCACTTTACTGTTTGCAAGTGCGTCTTTTCTTACTGTTAAGGCTCTAATCAATGGATTTTGTATTTATATATGTCTATTCAAGTCCATTCATGTTTCACATTTACTTTCTCTTCTCACTGGAAATGGAACATAAATTTAAACAACACAATGGGTGTGTCACACTGTGGCGTTGCCAATTACATTAAAATTTATCTTAAGGCAAAAGAAGAATTATGAAAATTCAAATATTTCACCATGCAAAAATATAATCTTCAAACAAATGCCCTAAAAGAAACCAAAATCCTTCAGAATATCATAACTCTATAACTAACCTCAAGTTTCAACACAAGCCAAAATATCATTTCAAAGATACTCATATAAAAATAGACGTACTACCTAGGGGCCAAAATCCATTAAGCTACTGTACTCTATAATGAAGCTGAACATAATATCCTTGACTTGGTAGGCAAGGCCAAAAATGATATAGTTTACTTGTTGGCATTGTGAAGACTCAAAGTGGTGGGGCCTCGTGAGTCTTGGGTCTTCATATTCTTCTTTTGAATTAAGAAAGGAGATGATGACTGTCTACTTGTTGGCACGTTCGAACAGGCCAAGTGTTCCAGGAGCTAAAATATCAAAAGCTTTGAATCCACTTAGAGCCGTTTCAAAGGCTGGTGTAAATTCTTTTCATATATTGAGAAGAGAGATGATGTCAGTCCATTCCTCAAGTCGTGTAAATGACCATCCAAAAAATTGGTCCAAGAACTAGAATACATAAAGCTTTCAATCCGCTAAACAGTTCTTTTCTTAAATTATCCATTGTAACTCAGCTCTCAAGTAAAATTCCAAAAATTATGTCTGTACCTGACGAGCCAGGGCGTTGCGAAAGCACCTACCCTACAACCGACTATATCACACATGCTGATGGTGTCAGAAATAGATAGATAATGGAAGGCCCTGCTTGAAATACCCGGCGCCACAAACGAGGAGAGCCATAGATAGGAGCATGAAACCCGAGGAAGGTTACCGCCAAATTCCCTCCCTCCTGTAAATCTCCTGGTGCGCGACGACCCGTCCCGCGTCCCCGGAGCGGAATTCTGGAATTCCCTCGTGAGCCGCGAGACCGCCCCGCAACCCCGCAGCGCATTATGCAATTCTCCTTGTGTGAGCGGCGAAATCGCCTGCGGCCCGCGGGGCAGGAAATTGTGCCAGGTCCGGGCCCTAAAATAACCAAATAGAAAATTCTCCGAGGTTTTTAGGCTCCACAAAGCACCTACATTACCTATTCCTGGAATTTTGAATTCCAAGGTCAGACTCAGAATACTTGCATCCTTTGAAATAATCTTCCTTCAGAATCATTTGTCATTTTCTTGGCTCATCTTTCTACGCTGCTGCCACTCCTGTTGAAACAGAAGACAATTAAGATCTTTAAAGATATCTTAAGAGATTCTTCCGTGTGGAACAATATCATCCTAGAGAAGAGACGGGCAGATGGGGGCTTGTTGTGAAAAACCGATTTAAACTCGTTTGTCGCTTTCGAATTTACTGATTATTCCACGGTGCGATACAGATGTAAATTAGTGACTGCATGTACTTTATGATATGATATTTCAATGTTCAAAATCATCACAGAGATGAGCAAATGGCCCATTCTTTTCTTAACAACAAAGAAGTCAATGCTGTCAGCATTTGGAGTCGAGGCGGTTGCTTCGGAGGGTGGTCAGATCACATGAAGGGGCGCTCGCGCTTCACAAGGAGGAATATATCCAGCTGCCCTACCCTCATAGGAATGAATCGACTGGAATTGCAAAAGTTGGTGTTAAGTAGCTTACCATGATGCGCCAGTCGCGGACAGCCGCAGAGTCACGTGACTCCACTCACATTGGCGGATAACGTCCCACGCTTTCCTTGCTTGGCTGACGCGCAGCAACTACCGGACAAAACAGACTACCCCATTCAGCATGATTCCATTGACTGTCAACTGCACCGTAATCCATTGGAACAGGGACAACTGGACTCAACATCTGATAAATGATTTTGGCCGAGCGTAGTAACTCTCGATTTGAGACACGCCTCCGTCGGCCAGGCCCACAATGATAAGACAGGCTTTTCACACTCCATTTTGATTGCATTTGTCATTTATGTATTTTAGGCCACTGATCTGATGCTCGGTGAACTTTAGTACTGGGATTAAGTAGTGATCGTACTCCAGGGGAGGAGATGATGAAATAAAACCGTTACCCGCACTGTAAATCTTGTGCACTGTAGGAACTAGCCGGTTCGTGACAAGACGATATTGTTGAGTGTGATTCCGTGGGAAACAGATACTATCTTCACAGGACAAGATCATCACGCACCACTCACAAGGATTTTTGGTGTCTCAAATTTGTAGTGCTCTAACGACTGGCCCCGGCCAGTTGGAAGAGATCTAGACCCAACACTCAATTCGAGGCGATCCACATAGAACGACTATACTGTACAGATTTTTGATCGGACTTATTCGTAACTAGATTGATCATCACAGCCGGAAACATGTTGCTCCAACAATTCAAGATAAGAAGCGCTGCTTCGACGTTGTGCTCTGAGTCTAGTGACGGCTTTATGGTAAGGAAAGCGAGGTCGTTGGGGCGTCCAGAATCGTTGCAAGTGCGCGCCAGCACAAGCGCCGAAGGTACAGGATGGTTAGACTCAGCATCGATCGCGTTTGGGGAAGTGGCCACCTATGTCGAGAAGAAAATCGGAGAGGTCAAAGACGAATTCAGCCACGATGTCGTCGACTACTTTGGGACAGCCGTGATAATGAAGAAGTTCAAGGTGCTGGATCTGATTGATCGCGTTGCCGATATTCAGGACGATACAAGTGAACTGGTGGGTGGGAAGCACGTTACTGTGCAGCTTGTCAGTACAGATATCGACCCACGTATGCCATCTCCAACCCCAACTCGCTTCACAATTCCTCCCAACCAGATCAATTCAGCCCCCGTGTGGAACCGCACGAAATTTTGCACGATATATAATATAGTGCTAGATTGTTCGTGCACGTTGCGGAACTCTCCAAAAGTAATCAACATTTTGTGGTTGAAATTGGATATGCAGACACAGGTAAATCTTTGATGAGCAATGCGGAGATCTTTTCGGGATGGCCCGCTTTGGAAGGTGCGGCGGTCCAAAACGTGGTCTTTCAATTGAGATTCACTGTCCCGAGAAAATTCGGCGTTCCGGGAGCCATAATTGTCCACAACCAGCACCCGAACGAGTTCCTTCTGATTTCGTTCGATCTTGAACTACCCGACCGGAGCACTGCACACTACGTGACCGACTCATGGGTGTACAACACAGAAAATACAGACGGCCGGATTTTCTTCCGCAACAAGGTATGTACTTGACAATCACGAGTGGATGTCCGATCCCAATGATCCAAATGCCAAAACTTTCATGTTCAATGACTTCTAGGGTTAAATCTCTAGTATTTCTCTGGTTACAGGCTTACTTGCCGGCCGACACCCCTGAAGCGCTGAAGGAGCTGCGTGAGAAAGAACTTCAGGCTCTGCGAGGTGACGGTACAGGCGAACGAAAACCGAGCGACCGCATCTATGATTATGCCGTTTACAATGACTTGGGCTCACCTGACGAAGACCCAAAACTTGAACGGCCCAACTTGGGTGGAAACGAGGAGTATCCATTCCCTCGCAGAATTCGAACAGGGCGACCCCCTGCAAAATCCAGTAAGTCTCCTCTGTAATATTGAGATACAGACGGTAGCATCAGCTCCCTCGAAATTGATAGCTTTGCAATTTGGCGTACATATTGATGGAGCTCATCGGATGATGTCTTAATTGTTGCTATGATTTTCTGTGTAGACCCCAAGTACGAGACCCGGAAGACAAAAAAACCCTTCTACATCCCTCGTGATGAGTGCTTTGAACGCAAGAAAATGGATGACTTCATGGCCGATGGTCTCCGCTCCATAGTCCACTCTGCATCATCGAAAATTAGTGTCCAGGTGACAAGGAAATCAGAATTTGATACCGTTGAAGAAATCAAAAAGTTGTTTGCTGCCAAAGGCAAGAAGGTTGGTGGAATCAACAATGTGTTGCCACATAAGAGCAATGTCCCCACAAGAAACCAGCATCCGTTGGTCTTCTTAACTGAAGTACTGAGGCCAGATGGCCAGTTAGCCGATCCACTCCTTTACCCTCTACCTCAAATCTTACAAGGTTTGTTTTCATTTTCAAGAAAGCTTCCTTCAATTGACGTGTGCGCGTGTGTACTGTACTTTTGGATGCCGATAGTCATGGAGCTACAGTTTGGGGTTGCATTCGGCCGAGTCTTAGTGGCTTAGGAGTTTGCACGATGGAGTGCATTATCGATAAAGAGACTCATTGTTGCCCTGCGTTGTATCTTGTAGCTGACGATAAGGCATGGCAGAACAACGACGAATTTGCTCGGCAGTTTCTGGCAGGGCTCAATCCTATGGTCATTGAGCTTGTTACGGTAATGACAGGAAAAAGCCTACCTGAAGCCGCAGAGTGTAGTGATATTTAGGTTTTAGTAGACAGGTCCAGGTTCTAATTTTGCTTTTTTGAATATCCATCCAACCTAGGTGTGCATGAGAACTGACTGACCAAGGTGGTTCTGGTGAGCAGGAATTTCCTCTCAAGAGCTCGCTCGACCCTGCTGAGTTTGGCGACCCCACTTCTGCAATCTCCGAGGATCATATTATCGGGGAATTGGAAGGACTCAGTGTCCAGCAGGTAAAGTCGGTAACTCTAGCTAAATCCGAACGAGCTGCAATCTGGGGGCGTGCTCCTCATCACGAAATCGCCCGATTTTAATCACATCCATATCTGCAGCTGCTGACGATGATCTTTCCTTTTTGGGGGAATTTATATGTACAGGCTGTGTCCAAGAAGAAGCTTTTTGTTGCAGATTACCATGATGCTTTTCTACCGTTCATTGCGAGAATAAACTCTCAGAAGAATAGGGCACAATACGCGACGAGAGCACTATTTTTCTTAAGGAGTGACAATACACTCAAGGTGCTTGCACTTGAGTTGGTTCTTCCACGGGAGAGTCCTGACGGAGAAAAGATGTCCCGGGTGTTGACCCCACCAACTGACAACTTCAAAACGGATTATATGTGGGAGATCGCGAAGGCTCACGTTGCCAACAACGACCTCATTGCGCATCAAGTTTTTAGCCACTTGTGAGTGCCGACTGCTTTTTGCCATGTCGCTTTTTATCAGGAAATCGAATTCCGTTGCTTGCACTTGTCGACTTAGTTTGGACAATAGCAACCTAATGTGTATGTTGTCGTCCAGCTTACGGTGCCATGCAACGACGGAAGCTGTGATCATTGCTTCGAACCGTCAGCTCAGCAAGCTGCACCCAATCTATCAGTTGATGGCACCGCATTTCAAGTGCACGTTAGAGATTAACCGTCAGGCTCGATTGACTCTCATTGCTGCTGGGGGTTCAATTGAAACCCACTTCACAACTGGTGCATACTCCTTGGAGCTGGCCGCCGCACATTACAGAGATAGTTGGACGTTTGAGTCACAAGCACTGCCGTTTGATCTTGTACGAAGGTAACGACTCAATACAGTACCTGCAGTACATTTTCCAACCTCAAGACTATAAATCTCTGAATCTTGGTTTCACTTTTGAGAGGAGTCGCTTACACTTGTTCTGCTTTATTCTTTCAGGGGCATGGCAATGCCAGACCCTACGGCTAAACACGGCGTCAGGCTTGTCATAGAAGATTACCCTTATGCACACGATGCGCTTGAGCTGTGGGGCGTCTTGAAATCGTGGAACGCAGAGTATGTGGACATCGTTTACAAGGACAATACCGTCGTCCAAAACGACGTCGAATTGCAGAAATGGTGGGCCGAAATCCGCAATGAAGCCCACGCTGACAAGAAGAATGCACCTGGATGGCCAGAACTGAACTCTAAGCAAAGCCTTGCAGATATTTTGACAATTCTTCAATGGATTGCTTCTTGCCAGCATGCGGCTGTCAACTTCGGTCAATACGATTATGCAGGGTTCATGCCCCACCATCCCACAATGACCCGGCGCCTGCTTCCAGACGAAGGGACGAAAGAGTGGGACGAGTATCAACTTAGTCCTGAGAAATATTTCTTGAGGTCAGTCTCCAACATTGACACCACAACCACGGCCATGTCCGTGTACGAAGTGCTTTCCGCCCATTGTCCCACGGAGGAGTACATTGGCGAGCGTTCGTCAATTTGGACAGAGAATGAGGCGGTATGTCCTAAACCCTAAATCTATGTCTCTTGTATCAATCAAGGACGAGAAGACCTACTGCTTAATCGAGCTCTTTAAACAGTTGGTATTCTCATCATGGATTAATCATGTTTTCCTATTGCGAGTGAGCTTTGTAGGCCAAGGCAGCATTCCAGCGCTTCTCGGAGAAAATAAGTCAGGTGGACGAATTAATCACGGCGCGCAACAAGGATAAGACATTGAAGAACCGAACTGGTGTTGTGGACATGCCGTACCAGCTACTACGACCAAATTCAGAGCCGGGTGTGACTTTCATGGGTGTTCCCAACAGCATCACAATTTAGGAGCTCTTACAGTTTACAGTCGTCTGGACGCAATGACAGAGCTGAAAGAGTTTTGTGATATATAGGCACTGGCAGACTTATGTTCACTAGAGTACTGGTGATGGACAAGTACTCCATTGTAAAATCGACAATAGTACAGATCTACGATTAATAATGCCCTGGAAATCCGACGTTGTGTAATATGAAATCATCTTCACTTTTCATCCTGCTTCAGAGCGTACGTTGCTACGACAGACTAGGAGGACTCAAGAGTAGCTCTAAAACTGCAATGCATGTGCATTCTCATCTTCTCAACTGCAATCACGTCCAACGTTCTAGGATACCACATCCCCAAAAATATTGTTCGTAATCTAGCCTCGTAACTGCATAAAGGCCATTACTTTACTACGAGATCAAGCGGCTCGGTCGTTATGTGCATGATAAATAACTTCTACACTCGGATCTGAGGGTGTCGATATCTGGTTTTTTACTCTCTGTTACAATTTCTTGTACCACATTTCTTGTTACAAGTCGTCGAACTATTCAACTGCCCAGAGTTAATTTTGAGCACAATCGATGTCACTATTTACTTCGAATATCCTGCTGAATACAGTAGCCTCCCACCTAAGTACGCAACTTGAATTGGGAGGAATGTGCGTACTTAGCCGGTAGGTGCGCATTTAAGACCAATTACTTTTTTTAGCCACAACAGCAGCTTTTGCAGCATCCTTATCAGTATCCTAAACCTAAACCCTAAACCCTAAATCTAAACCCTAACTTAAACCTAAACCTTAAACTTAAAACATAAATTTAAACCCTAAACCTAAACCCTAAACCCAAAACCTAAACCTAAACCCTAAACCTTAAACCCTAAATCTAAACCCTAACTTAAACCCTAAACCGTAAACCTAAACCCTAAATCTAAACCTAAACCCTAAACCTTAAACTTAAACCCTAAATCTAAACCTAAACTTAAACCCCAAACCTAAACCCTAAACCTTAAACCTAAACCCTAAATCTAAACCTAAACTTAAACCCCAAACCTAAACCCTAAATCTAAACCTAAACTTAAACCCCAAACCTAAACCCTAAACCTTAAGCCCTAAATCTGAACCCTATTTTTTCAGGAAAATAATGCATACTTTACCGGGATGCGTACTTAAACGGGTGCATACTTAGGCGCGAGGCTACTGTACAGTGGTGGTTAGATTCACGGCAGTAAATACGCATATTAAGTGTACTTACACGTGGTCAAAGGGGCTCATGCTCTTATAGAAGCCCAGAGGTCGACTTATTCAAATAACATGTTCTCCTCTTCATGGATCACACAATTCAAAATGTTAATTTGTAACTTCTTTGAGCAATGGAGCGTCGTGTACAGTTTACATCCATACAAACAAAGTCACTCTGATGCTACTGCAAGGGGTCCCCAGCTAATTCGTTGCCATTCTGCCTGCAACCACCTACAGGAGATACTACAGAATCGCCCAGCAATTTAGGGGTGGGTTAGTACTCAGTTAAAGGGAAACTAGTCGCAAAATTATGTTTATCGTTCCTATACATGCATATTCTCATGGTGAAAAAGTTGGGAAGTGTTAGTTCACAAGGACCTTTTTTCTATAGGCAGGTCAGAAGGGAGCGGCGAGCATAAATTGCCGATATGTTGGATGAAATCTAATTATCTATCTCTGAAGGAAGGTAGTTCGTTTGTAGTTATGAAATCTACGTTCACACTTGGGCCAACGGCACAGGCCTAGTCTTCCCTATGTCCGTCTTGTCGTCTCGAACTAACGAAATACATTCATTGGAAGCTCATTTAAATGTACAAAGGTAGTACTTTATATTATATACAACGTATCAATGCTTGGCAGAAAACAATTGCGGTAGTGCGATACAAATTACTTTAAATGTATCAACGTAGTATTCTATATAATATAAAACGTATCAATGCTTAGTATAAAACAATTGTACGAGTGCGGTACAAATGAATCCAGTGGTTGAACTTTTCAAAAGGAGTATAAGCAAACTTACTCGGTGCTTTACTGATAAGCATTCTCTCAAAATGAAGCGGATCCTCTGCGAGATCTTCAACACCAAATTTTAAGTCCAGAATCGATGTATGGAATACCGAGCCAGGGTATTTTTGCCAAGTTCACTTCACCTGTTTCTCAAGTACCACTTTGCCAAATCCAGATGTTCACATTGCCCAATTGGGAAGTGCATGTTGGCAACTCCACATAAAGCACCCACACCGGTACCTTCACATTCTTGAGTCAGGCCTCATATTGAGTATTACCAAATATGGAGTACCACACCTTTTTTAGATGTTTAAGAATTTTAATTATATACTCTTTTTTTAAAGGTAATGTTAGAAAACCCTGCAGAGTATGATTTCTATTTATCAAACAAAAATAATTTGAAAACTTTAGATACTCTAAGATGACACATGGCATGTCTGGGGATTGACAAATCACATCCTAGCAACCAGGTACCTAGTTACAGGCAGGTAATTTAGGTTTTCCTTGACGTATTTGTGCGCTAGCATTGAGCACAGCGTTTGTGGTAGGAGTAGCTACAGTATATAGTAAACCCAAGAAATGTTAAATTTGGACTCTGAGAGCCTGATTTAGTGTGCACAAAGGATATTTATAATGTTTAGAAGCAATTTAAATGAATTTTGCGGTTTTACCATGGTACCGGCCAGGATGGGCCACAGTGAACCAACACCCACCAGTGCACTATCAAGGATGGATGATGTGTGATCAGGAAACAGTTTTCTGTTGGGTTGCAGTTCCCTAGCTAGCCATGGTGGCTAGCTCAGTTGGTTTATTTACTACCTACCAACTAGGTAGGTAGTAAAAATAACCCCTACCTACTATGTATAAACTATCTACATACATAGTAATACCCTATTTTTGCTACCTACCTGTGTATATGTTAGACCTACTTCTTATAGAATGGATTACCAAGATGAAACCGGGTAGTAACTCAGTTGAGGATCATCCACAACTGAGTCATAACAGGCATCCAGTGGATGGTGCACTGGTGGGTGCTGGTTGACTGTGGCCGCCAGGGTGCTGGTTCACCCAACTCCTCAAGTCAGCAACTTCACATCCCCAAGGTTTAGTAAACTGACTCAAGTTCACCAAGCTCAGAGGGTAGTTTGAATTTTGAAAGGACTACCCCCAGTTGGAAGGGGGGGAAAAGGAGAGAGAAAGAGAACGAAAGAAAAAGAGAGAGAATGAGAAGAAAACAAAAGGGGGTGGGGCTAGGCAGCCTGTGGGAAAAAAACAAATCAGGGGCAGTCTGATTTTTTGGGGCAGAAGTTTTGACAGTCCCCAAAATAATCAGGCATTGGACAGCCCAGAAACTTTCTAATTTGTGGGCAACTTTGAAACTCCTTGAGGCAGGCAAGACGCTAAACCCACCCCGTCCCCGGCCCCCCATCGAGCTTTGACATCGGCACAGGACATTTATAATGTTTAGAGCAAACCGTGTTCCATATCGACGGCTCAGAGGTTGTCCGACATAACTTATAGCGTTGGAGATTTTTAGGGAGCAAGCTGCTGAGCTTCTCGTTGCGATGTCGACCATACCCGATGGTGAGAAATTAAGGCTTTTATGTTCTGGAAGGCGGGAGGACAGGCTGAATTTATGGAAGGGACCCAACAGAAGTACTGGAGACTATCATCGATTGACGAGAATTAACTGCTGCATCAACGACTATCTGCAAATCTATCTCGATTATGGGCCCATACTTCTAAATTCGCATCATGCATGTTGCAACGTGCCAGCCTTAGACAGGAAATCCAAAATGATTTCGTCAAGGATTAAGGAATTTCGTGCATTATTCCAGGAGAGCTATTGGAAGTTATGTGATCCCGCGCAACGGGTGGATAAGGTAGAAGTACTCTGCCTTCTGACTACGGTCCCACGCTTTTCTTGCCTGCAAGTTCACATGATTCACATTGTCACATGGCACGCCTCCAGTGGAAAGCATCCCTAAGATTCGCCTAGAGGAAAGCATCATAGAGGTGCATGCAAGGACAAACTAGGGCACCACTGTCCTCTGCGGGATGGGCACTTCCTCGTAATCATCGCAGTCCATGAACTTTGCCGAACCGAGTCGATCGATGGAGATTTCAAGCTGAATGTAAATCGTGACTAACATTGGAGAGGATAATTTTATGTGGGACGAGATAATTTGAACTGTTGAGTGTAACTTTTTGTGTCACCGTTGACCTTGTTGAAAGTTAAATGATCTCTGGATCGTGGAGTTTCGACAAGCTATTGAGGCGTCACTGTTTTCGCTTGAAGGTGGGAATACTATCTTCACATGACTAGATCATCACTGACAGGATTTTCGTCGTAACTCGAGTCTGTACTTCTCGACTGGCTCTCACTTCCTAGGGATTCTGAATGAGCAGTAATCGATCCGAGGTGATCCACACTCTGTACAGAAACTAGACCGGGCTTATTTGAAACCAGGTTGATCATTGCAGCCATGGCCACGTTGCTCAACCAATTCAAGACAGGAATCGCAGCTTCGACGTTGCGCGGCTCTCGTGATAGCGTTGTGGTAAGGAAAGCAAGATCGTTGGGGCGGTCGGAATCGTTGCAAGTGCGCGCCACCACAAGCGCCGGGGGTGCAGGATGGTCACAGTCGGCATCGTCGAAGATTGGCAAAGTGGGGAGCTATGTAGACGAGAAACTCCGTGGCCAGGCCAGCACAGATCGCTCCAGCGAAATCGTGAAGTACAAGGGGACTGCCGTGCTAATGAAGAAGCTGAAGCTGCTGGACCTGACGGATCGTGTCGCGGATGCCCAGGACGATGCAAGTGAAATTCTTCGGGGGAAGAAAGTCACTGTGCAACTCACGAGCAACGAGATCGACCAAAGTATGTCGGACGCTACCCTCTGTCAGCCAAAATTAGTTAAACTTATCATTCTATGATCATACATGTGGACTCATACTGGCAAGTAGGATTCTATTCTGCAATCCCAAAATACTGTATAGATTGGTGCGGACCTGCTACGGTTTGGATTTGCACTTACATTTCTAGGATGTCGTTTCGAGTATAAAGCTCAGTTTTAGGCGCACATTGTCAAAATATTGAAAGTTTGTAGTTCACTTGGAGTGGCAGACGAAACAGGTGAAGCTTCGCTGAGCAGTGAAGTGAGCATTGAGGGTTGGGTCACTATCTTCGAACCATTAACGGCCGGGAACCTCAGCTTCGACCTTGAATTCGCTGTGCCCAACACATTTGGGGTTCCTGGGGCCATTATCGTGAGAAATAACCACCCGAACGAATTCCTCCTGGTTTCATTTGCTCTCGAACTACCCGACAAGAGCATGGCCCATTACATCACCAACTCATGGGTGTACAACACACAAAATTCAGGGCCACGCATTTTCTTCCGCAACAAGGTATGAGTAGCTGTAACTTGAACTTCAAGAATCTCTCGTCCTTAATCATCTTGGCGTCATGCTCAGTGTCTGCGAGTGTCTCATCTCTAGTATGTTGCCAATTACAGGCCTACTTGCCAAAGGACACCCCTGAAGCGCTTAAGGAGCTGCGTGAGAAGGAGCTTCAAGAGCTGCGTGGCGACGGCACAGGCGAACGAAAAGAAAGCGACCGCATCTACGACTATGCGCCTTACAATGACTTAGGAAGACCTGATGAGGACCCGAAGATGGCCCGGCAACCCTTGGGTGGCAGTGCGGAGTTTCCTTTCCCTCGCAGAATACGAACAGGCCGACCCCCCACAAAGACCTGTAAGTAGTCTCTCTGACATCAGGACGCGGCAGCCTGCTCAAAATTGTACAAATCGATCTCAAGTTGGATAATGTCTTTTATCCTTGCAAGTAGTCAGGATACAATTGTTTCATGTACAGGCCCCAAGACGGAGAGCCGGAACGTGTCATCCTTCTACATCCCTCGTGACGAGCGCTTCGATTACATCAAATTTAGTGACAACAAGGCGGACCTGGTCCGAGCCAGTGCTCATGCCATACCATCGAAGATCGCAGCTAAATTCAGCAAGAAAACAAGCTTCGAAAGCATTGAAGAGGTCAAAAAGTTGTATGCTCCTAAAGGCAAGCACGTTGGAGGGATCAACAATGTGTTGCCCAAAAAGGCCGATGTGTCCACAAGCGACCAGCATCCACTGGTCTTTTTGAATGAATTGACGGCTCCTACGGCAGTAGGGGAGAAGAACAATATTCTCCTTTTCCCTCTTCCCCAAATCTTACAAGGTGTTCCTTCTAGATGAAGAGGCCATCCATCAATTTGCTTATTGCATTGCATAATACACTGGGAGACATGGTTGGCTTTGGGGTTATAGTTTAGGGGTGGGATCTATGCTGGCCAAATTTTCATACCTCACTTCTAATGTTGAGATTTTTGGACCTTCAGGCTGAACTGGAGTTTGTAATGCACAACTGTTATGATCTACACAGTGAGTGATAGTTGCTTGTGTTGTGTCTCATAGTTGATGAGAAGGCATGGCAAACCAATGAAGAATTTGCTCGTGAGTATCTCGCAGGTTTTGACCCCATACAGATTGAGCTTGTCAAGGTGATCACATTCCTGGGTTCACAAGGTGCAATGTCAGATGTTGAGTGATGTTGCATGCCCATTGTTTGGATGTGGACCTCCATTTTGCAGTATACTTCAAGAGCAAGCTTTTATGAGGGCTGACAGATCCAAGGTGCTTGTGATTAACAGGAATTTCCTATGAAGAGTTCACTCCCCCCTGCTGAGTATGGTGACCCCACTTCTGCAATTTTAGAGACACATATTGCTGACCACTTGGAAGGCCTCAGTGTCAAGCAGGTGACATCTTCAACTGCATTCTGATTTTGTACTAATTGTGACAAAGCTTCCAGAATTATGTAATCACATCTATGTCTGCAGATATTGACCTTTCTTTTCCATATTGATATATGTACAGGCTGTGTCTCAGAAGAAGCTTTTTGTCGTGGACTACCATGATCTTTTTCTTCCATGGGTGGGAAGGATAAATGCACTAGAGAATAGTAAACAGTATGCCAGTAGATCACTGTTTTTCTTGTCAAGTGATGGAACGCTCAAAGTGCTTGCGATTGAGTTGACTCGTCCCCCAAAGACTGCTGGTGGAGAAAAGATCTCTCAGGTGTTTACCCCCTCAACTGACTCCTCCAAACCGGATTATCTGTTTCAGCTTGCCAAGGCTCACGCCACCAGCAATGAAATGACTGTGCATCAATCCATTAATCACTTGTGAGTGACTTCCCTCTTGCCAGATAATACTTATACCTCATCCCTCATGTCAAAAAGTTCTCCCATCCAAGCTTTGAGCTTGCACTTCAATGTTCATTTTGTTTTGACAACAAGAATGCATCCTGTTTGCTCTTGTCCAGCACACGGTGTCATGCAGTAACAGAGCCTGCAATCATCGCAGCAAATCGTCAGCTCAGCAAGCTGCACCCAATCTATCAGTTGATGGTGCCACATTTCAGGCATACGATAGAAGTCAACAGTACTGCTCGACTTAACCTTCTTCCTGCAAGGGGTACAATTGAGGAAATCTATACACCTCGTGAATATGTGGTGCAAATGGCTTCTGCATACTACCGAGACAATTGGACATTTGATTCAAATGCATTGCCCAATGACCTCATCAAGAGGTAAACATCATATGAAAGTCTGGATCATGCTGTTGAAGTGATGATAAATCAGCGAGGTTCCTCACAGTTGAAATCACTCACACTTGTTCTGTTCCATTCTTCAGGGGTATGGCAGAGCCAGAGTCTAGTGCTAAACATGGTGTCAAGCTTGCAGTGGAAGACTATCCTTACGCAGCTGATGGGCTTGAGATTTGGGATGCCATGAAAAAATGGAACACAGACTACATTGACATCTTTTACAAGGATGATAATGATATACAAAAGGACTTTGAACTTCAGAAATGGTACACAGAGTACCGCACTGTAGGCCATGGTGACAAGAAGGATACACCAGGGTGGCCTGAGCTGAAGTCAAAGAAAGACCTGGCATTTATTGTAACAACAATTCAATGGATTGCAACAGCCATGCATGCACCCATCAACTTCGGCCAATATGATTATGCAGGATTCATGCCCCACCATCCTGCCATCACCCGTCGCCTGATTCCAGATGAAGGCACCAAAGAATGGGATGAGTTCCAAGCCAACCCTGAGAAATTTTTCTTGTCCATGGTTTCAGACACAGACACCACAACCACAGCTATGGCCGTGTTCGAAGTTGTGGCTGCCCATGCTCCCAATGAGGAGTATATCAATGAGCGTTCTCCAATTTGGACTGAAAATGAAAAGGTATGTCAAATGTCAGATAATCAAACAATAATTAAGGTCAAAATTCACTTTTGCATCAATAGAATTGCAGATAGGTTCTTACTAATTGAGCTCCCTAGACAGTTGGTATTCTCAGGAGGAATGCAATGTCTGTGTTATCATGCAATACTGATCAATTAGTGTTATATTTGTCCCTTGTAGGTCCAGGCAGCATTCAAGCGCTACAGTGAAAAATTGAAAGATATTGACCAATTAATCCAGGAGCGCAATGCAAATAAGGATTTGAAGAATCGTTGTGGTGTTGCCCAACTGCCATTTCAGCTGCTGCGACCACATTCAGCACCTGGAGTGACAGCAATGGGTATCCCCAACAGCATCACAGTTTAGGTCAGACGATTTTCTTCTGGATAGCAAGCATTTACTCACAAGGAACTACCCTGGCAGTTGTTCAAGTCTTGAAGATCTTTTCAATTGTGCATGTCTCATCTAGGTCTTCCCTTTGGACACCACTGCCAAATAGATTTTCCTTATTTACATTCTAAAACTGAAGAAGCCAAAGCTGCAGCTTTCAAGTGTGCAGGACAGAGTAAAACTCATCAAGCAGGAATTTGAAAAAATTTCATTTTGTACTAAAATTTAGCCATGTGTAGCAGATTGTGAATGTACATTCAACAAGCATAAGAAATCAAATATTACATCACCCAGAGCTTCAGGTGGTCTCTGTTGCAGTGGGATTTGAAATCAACACTAGCAACTATATGCAAGGAATGCACCTCTTTCATGGACAATAGCTGCAGAGCAGGATGTCAATTATAGGTCAATAGTTGAAACTGTTTCCTCCAAGCAACTTTTAGTCTTAAGTAACCTGACAGAAGAGTTTAGGAATGTGAGTCAGGCCCAAATGGTGAACATTTCTACAACCATTTTTCCAATACTAACTCACTTTTTGCACACACTTGTCATTTCTTTGGAGTAGTTGAAGGCAAGTTCCTAACAGTGAACCAAACAAGGACTTCCAACTATGTATTTCCCATCACCTTGCTTAGGTTGAACTAAAGGGTGATTTAAATTACTTAACATTCAGTAAATCAGGTGAGTTTCCAAGATCTCAGTTTGCCACAAAAACTTTGGAAGTATATTCATCTCAAAGCAGAAATTTAGAAGAACTTTAGCAGAAAATTGATCTCCATATTAATAGGAACTTGCCTTTGGAACTCATCATTTGTAACTGGATGTTTTGCTGACTTTTTGTCCTGTTGTTACGACTTTCATTTAATGTTCAATCACACTGCAAATGTCAAGGCTATTTGGAGCAGAGATATCCACAATATCACCCTCCTAG
Organism: Sphagnum contortum; assembly: GCA_963920785.1. Taxonomy (NCBI): domain Eukaryota; kingdom Viridiplantae; phylum Streptophyta; class Sphagnopsida; order Sphagnales; family Sphagnaceae; genus Sphagnum; species Sphagnum contortum. The sequence goes on along the minus strand of OY987285.1, from coordinate 17,031,069 downwards.
GGACTTCCCTCTGGCATATTTCATACTACATTGCAGGCAAGAGAGCTCCATGATCTGCCAACATCTGTGCTGTTCAGGCAGGTATTCTGGGCAGGTAGTTGAGGATACATTATTATGCACCTGAGATCTACGCCCTACATTGCACACCTGGGATCTATGCCGACATTTTCCTATGTGGTAACCTACTCTGAATACCATTCAAGTTGCCACTTCTGCCCATCACAGTTGCCAGGTGGGTTCAAATCTGTGAAGTATGAAACCACTTACCAGCAGATTTCTGAGAACATGCAGCAGAGTACCAAGAGGTGTCCTGATGTGCCCAAATGCACTAACCAGTCTTACTGAATCACACTTTTGAAAATGTGGAGCAGAGTGCCAGGAGGTGTGCTGATGAGACCAAATGCAATAGCCAGTTTCTCACTGTGGTGACTCAAATGAAACTATCTTTTCTTCTTCCTCCACATCATGCAGCACAACTTTTGTATCTGGTACATATTCCATGGCATGCATCTCTCCTAACAATCTCTTCAGTTCTGCATGGATTCCTCTGAGGATGGTCTTCATTTTCTTGATTATTGACTAAAAATGAATGCATCTCATTATTGCCTTCTATCCAAGTGCAACCTGACAGTTTCTTCACACCTCTTTCCTTTCTCAGCCATTGAACATTCTCACTGGATCCAACTTGCCAGCAGGACCATAGACATTTAATAGCAGCACACATGACTCCATCATTTCAGGGTCCACTTCAAGAACTTGTTTTGCAACAAATCTCCCACAAAAGTGACAGGGGTTGGTTACACTTGTTCCTGTTGCATTTGTTGACAAAGTTCCAATGTTTTCTGCCCTTGCCCACATTTCACATGTCCCCATATTGTCAAATTCCAAGAGATCACATCACAAGGGAATATCTGTTGAAGTTGGTCCAAGCCTCCTCCATGCTCCATACATATCAACAAGGGCTGTTCCCAAGAAAGATATTTGAGTCACAACTGCTTTCAATAATCTGTACATGTACATGCCTGCCCTCTCCAAGCGCTCATAAACTAGCACATGCATTAAGTACATGAATAGAAGTGAAGTTGTCAGAACCCATGCCTTCTTGTTGCTGCAGTAGTTGGAAAAGTTGCAGTGCCTTCTCAGGTTGCCCAACCTTGACATATTTCCAAACCATTTTAACCCATCCAAAAATGTTCAATTGCAATGTGCCTGGTGGCAGTGCAGCCATCTCTGCTTCCACCCATGGTGGTTTCTGTTGCTCATCAAACCAGAGTCTCTCCTGTGTCTTCTTATGCTCAAAATCAGGACATCTTGCAACCATCTAGATCAGAAATGCAAATCAAACTGATCACCTACAAATTGCTCACAGTTCAGGATATCACAATAATCAAGAAAGTTCTACTGACCTCCTCCATCAGGAAGACAATTGTCAAAGTAATCTTCTTTATCTCGATTCTGCAGCATATTATTGCATGGACGTGAAAGATTTTAAGAGAGTCTAGACAATGGTAGCAGATCAACCAAAAGATTTGCGATGCCTCTCACAAGAGCTCTAGTTCCATTGACAAGAAAGCATACACAGGAGCGCTCCAAAAACTAACTTCAAACAAAGATCCCTGCAGTATTTGAACCTTTTAATCCATTTGTCCACCATATATTGGAAGTCTTGAGATGTATGTGAGACAAACAGCTGCCAACAATTCTCTACAATTCTTTTCTGGCCTGTGATGAGCCACAGGGAGAAGTGAAAAATGCCCAACATCACAGGAAACTGAATTTCTTCACATGCATCTTCATTCGTCATGTCAAGGACTGTGTTGACATATACTTTTTATGAGAAATATTGCATTTCAGTTGAGGTTATGGTGTACAAAACCAGCAACTCCCATCTAATCTGAACAGCTCACACAAGTGCAGACAATGACTTTCCCCCATGCTGCAAACCTCACAATTGAGAGCATAGAAGGGAAGATTTACAGGAAGAAGTGGTACAGATACCTCCTCTGTAAAATACGCATTTCCTGCTGCCATATTATGGTAACACACTCAAAACAGAAGGGATGATCCTGACATCAAGAACCTGCTGTTGTCTCCAGAAGCTCTCTTCACTCCTTGTCTTGATCATTGGAGATCTCAGATACATCTTGGCAGATTGTATACTGTATTGTAGATTTACTTAGCAAGAGATGGTGCAATGTGGGGTTCAAGTTGAGACAGTGCACAACATCTTCAGCATTAAGGTCAAGATTGAAACACAAAAAAATTGAGCTCATACAGACATGCATTGGTTGCTGATATTTCTTCCCCCAAAAGAGGTTAAGGGTCCTGTGACACCAATAATAACCTGTAGAATGCAGATGATATGATCCAGTACTTCAGAGAGCATCCTTGGTCTCCAATTCTCAACAAAGCTCAAATCCTTGGACAGCAAAAAGAAGAGAAAAAACAAATGCACCAACCTTGCTCACTTCTGAATATCTTTGTACGACAGACAGGATTCAGGACAGAAACAGGTCGTGGAGAAGGTAACCTGAGGTTGGCTGATACAGGTGCAAAGATCAGGAGCGATACATGATCCAGGCTGACTCCATGCATACAGAGCTGCGTTTGCAGTGGCATTAACTATGAAGAACTCATCCTGTAAATTTTTCGAACCTGAACATGAAATTCAAACACTTGTCATGCAGAAGATAGTGACAACAACATCAACAGTGGATAGTCGATTGTCGACAAAGAGGACAAGAGAAAATCTCCTGGTAAAATTCAAGCAGTTTCCAATTCCTTTAGGGTTTTCAAACCCTAGGGATCCCTAAAGTTCATTGATGATGCCAAAGTTCTTCGTCAAATTTACACATGAAATCGATGCCCTTCTTCTTTTCATGTTAGGATTCCGGAGGGTAAGACGTTGAAGAACTGCAGAACTGGAGATGAGAGAAGTAAACGTATGTGGTCCAATGGCAATTACTTTGGTAGGAGGAGATTCATATCGCCAAAGCCGGTTCTTACCGACTTCCCCGTGTGTGAGGGTTTGAGTCTGTACGAGGGAATCATTTGATCGAAGAGTAAAGAGAGAAGAAATTGTCTATAGTCAGAGATGGCTGATTGGATTTTGTGTCTGAGTTTGAGTATGAGACGAGGAAGCTTTTGCTCCAAGAGTAGAACACAAGAATTGCATGTAATCGAGAATGATTGCTTAGATTTTGTGTGCCAGAATTTGAGTAGGGGATGAGAAGCTGTTGATGCATCACCTTGCTTCTTTGTTTTCATTCCAAATGGAGCCCAGGGTTTCTTTAGGTAGCTTGCAGGGATAAAATTAAGTACTGCTGCAAGCTCGTGGGGAGTTCGGTTTTCTGGAGGGATCATTTAGTGCGGTTGACTCTTTGGATGGTTTCCATTGCAGATCCTTATGTTTGAGATGGCCTTGGTTTGCTGTAGCGGAAAGCTTATTGTTGTTCTCACTCTGGCTATCGGACAGAAATTTCAGCAACGTCTAGAATTAGAAGAATCTTCTTTCTTGCTGCTGAAGGGATTATTCAATGGAGAGAGCTGGAGTGAGCACCAGTGCAAATGATGTGAATTCATAGTGATCGATCCAACGCCTAATCTCATTGAGGATTGCAAGAACAAATTGAAAAACTGATGCACTGTTGCCACTCACCAAGATTGCAAACTACAGCTCTTTATGTACAGCTCATCTAGCTGGTGAATTCCTGTTGCAGTGTGCTTGTCAAATCTGTGATTCCTTTGTAACTGGTTTTAGTTCCTCACCATTTGCAACAGAGAGTTATTATGAGTCTTCTGACGTCTTGGGATTTTGGAGGCTATGCTGAGGCAGTGTATGAACCCAAGGCTTTGCTAACATACAGGCATCAATCAGCACATCAAGGCAAGTTCATTCTGTTGGCATTTGGGTCATTTGAAGATCCTATTCATTCTCTACTACTTGCATTAAAGGATGAACCTTGCACATGTGCTTCAGCTATTGTCATATATCTTTACCACTACCAACCATTGTGTGTTTTTCAAAATCTGGTTCCAGTTTCTCAATAAAAGTCTGCATCCCTTCTTTCTGGTCTTCAAGAGCCTATGTGGTATAGAACAGGATCGTTCTTTCTTGATAACCTTCTTCCAGACCCATTTCATCTGCTGCATTAGCATGTTCCCTTGCAAACAACACAACTGGTTTGATTGCTGTGATATTTACTTGCCCATCAAAATTCTTCCAACTGGTGATGGTTGGTTGGATCCAGCAACCTGAGCACAAAACCTGAATATGTTGAGTTAATTGTATTTGAATGCCAAAGAGGTGTTTGGACCATACAGAAAAAAATTCATCACCAGGGATAGAGAACCTTATGACACGACTGATAAGTTCCTTGTGCCACTTCATTAGCATCCATGAACTGATTCCCCATGAGGATCATCTTCATTGCTTGTAACTTTCCCACTTTTTGAATGTTCGATTGTGTCAACACAAATCTAGCACCTGTTTCCTCAGATTCTGAGAGAATGCATTCAGTGCTTTATGTCTATCAAGAGTTATCAATGCCGGAACTCCTCATTCCACCAGCTCAGCTTAAATGCAATTTTATGAACTCCTTTCCTTCCAGAATTGCTTCAATCCTTCAATTGTGGCCTTTACGGTTTCCCTCCCAGGTTCCAGCATCCAGTACACGCAGGAATTATGAGCATTGGGGTGAGCTAACTCCTGCCTCTTGGTTGCTAAATTACCAGTAACTCAATGGCGATGAAAAGCAGAGTATGGGTGCTAAGAGTAAAGCCACCCAAGTGTGGGTCTCTATCATGGACTGCTTTCTGTGACATTGAAAATTTGTTGTTGTTGCGAAATTTTGGTGGAAAACAAGATGCCACATCTTCAGGAGAGCGCAAAAGGAGGAAGCTGAAAATTGTCCCACTTTGGCTGCCTGGCCAGCCTCACATGCAATCTGGAGTTTCATATGGTTTTTCTGTACAGAAGCCTAATAAACACACTTCAATTTCCAAGTTCAACTAAGTCACCAAATAAACCCCACATGGAAAGTTTTTGAAGTCCAGCAATGAGCTGCAATCTTTCAATTTTACATCTTGGACTGGGAAACCCCACTGCAAAATGAAAAAGAACCCAGACCTACACCATTCTTCTGTGTACAAGATATAGCTATATATTCTTACAACTCAATTTTCCACTGCAAACTTCGGCTTGAGCAAAAGGAGAGCTAGTGGAAACAACATAGAAATATATTTATAATTAAAAAAAGATGGGTGTATGCCTGACCGCGTAGCGCAGTGGATTAGCGCGCCTGACTTCGGATCAGGAGGTCGTGGGTTCGAATCCCATCGTGGTCGACAGTCTTCCTTTCTCCCGAAAGAAGTTGTTCCATTTTTAGGTTGTTCCTCGGTTTTTTCATTTCTATCTTTTTGATTTATTGCCTTGAGTTTCACATGCAGGGACCCCATGATTTGAGAAGGTGAAGGCATGATTAAGCTTAATTTTGGAGGTAGGCATACACAAGATTCACCTTGGTCTTAACTTATTTTACAACAATTTATTATGGATTTGTTTAAAATATTGTGATTCCCAATTCGTTATTATTTGTTACCAATTCCAATGTGTAGACCTAATTTAAAAATGGAAATGAAACACGTCTATGTAATTAAGTTGCAACTTCCATTTCTATGCCAACTTGATGAAAATGAATGTCATAAACATTGAACATGTCAAATATGCAGGTTTCATTTAGAATGAAAAATCAACTTGCAATTTTGAGCAAACTACCCAAAATTTAACTATCTATATGCATTCTTGGAATATTTCAATGAATACTAATCTTTCGTATGGACACAAAATCACCAATTTTCTTATGATTATTGTTATTTTTTGGGTAGTAATTAAGAAATAAGCTTGACCTTCATTGTTTAACCTTAATTAGCTTGAATGATTACATGAAATCAAGGTGATAATGAACGACACAATTGTTAGTCATTCAAATGTGGGGGTGAAATTGTGCTTATTGCCACCATGAAGGTGATGGACAAAAAGCTTGCCATTTTTGGGGGTATTTGACATTTTTTAATAGAAAATGTTTACATTGTGTGATTCAAGAAAAGAAAAATATGAAGTCCATACACTTGGATCTAAGGATTTTGTCAAACAAAATAGTAGAGAAATCTACACTCAAAAGTTAAATCAATGTGTACTTTAAAGAGGTTGAATATCTCAATGGATTTTAAAGGTGCATTTGCAATCAAGTCAAAACAAAATATTATTATTGAAATGAAAATTAATCAAAGGTTTTGTCATTTTGTTATAATATAATACACAACAACATTTTCAATATGGTTGAAAGTTAAAATGATTTCACATTCTCATATCCATTTTGATTTTATTTTTTTACTTCTATTAAAATTTATACATTTTTTACATTTGGTTTTAATGTGTCAAAATTTGATATTTGTGTCATTGTATTTTAATTTCAAATTTTTAATGAAACAAAATTTGTGTTGACACTTCAGTTATTGTTAATTAACAATTCACATTATTCATGCTTCTTGTGAAAAACATTCATCATACATGATTGTTATGAAATTTTAGACTTTAATGGGCTCCTATACCCAAAAGTTTTCTAACAACAACAATTTTCCCAATTAATGTAATGTAATTTAAGCTTTCAATTCATGAAATAAGGTTTTTATAAAACTAATGTCATGATTCAATTCCCAAAATTGCAATACAAACATGTGTTTGTATTTTGATGAATTTTGAATAATTAATTGTCATTAGTAATGCAAAATATAAACATAAAACCTAAATAGATCAAATGGTATTTACGAGGGGTGGACTATGCTAAACATTTGTTTCAAAATTCATCATTGTTATAGTAATAATCAATACATTATTAGCTTTAGTCCACATGTTTGTTGAATGACACATTAATTTAAAGATTTTCATTTCAATAGATAAGGGTTTTTGAAGATAAAATATTTCCTTCACATTTTTTTGTTACTTGAATAATAAAAAATTTATTCAAAAGTCCCAAATATAATCAAATTAATGTCAAATCTACCAAGGTAATAAGGTATTGTCTTTATTAATTTCCACTTATGTCAACTAAAAAATGTTTACTAACGCGCCCCCAAGTTCCTTGTTAGACCCAAAAAGTGTCGCAACCCCACTTTCGCAACCCCACTTTGAGGCAAGTGTGAGGATGAAACTCACATTCCTAAAAGTGGGAACTTGGAGTCCTCCAAGACTCTCAAAAACTCCGAGTTCGATTGTAGGGGTCAAAATACCTTGCATTGAAATGTTCTTTATACTGTTGAAAAGGTCTTTTTCCAACCCTGTGTTTTAGTCCACCTACACACACTGGGATCAGGTCGATTCCCAACTTTTAGTGGTCACAAGTCAAATTGCCAATTTGACTCTCGGCCCTTCTTTTGATCATAACTTATGTTGCAGATGTCCGAATGATTCATGCAAGGCCATTTTGGACATCTACACTTTAAGACCTTTCCGACAGTATAAAGAACATCTCAATGTAATGTGTTTTGACCCCTACAATCGAGCTCTGAGTTTTTTAGAATCTCAGAGGACTCTAAGTTCCCACTTTTGGGAATGTGAGTTTCATCCTCACATTTCCCTCAAAGTGGGGTTGCGACACTTTTTGGGTCTAACAAGGAACTTGGGGGCTCGTCAGTAAACATTTTTAGTTGGCATAAATGGAAATTAATAAAGACAATACCCTATTACAAAACAAAATGGGCTTATCATGTTTAACACAAACAATTTTTTGTTGGTCAACACATACATGAATTAAATTCCAACATGGCCAATTTGTGCTACTATTTTCAATCCTTGTGTTTAAATTCAAACTAATTTTTTTGTATTATAAACATGTTATTTCAATTTGCAAAATGTGTTTAATATAATCACTTACAATTTAACTTATTTGTAAAAATTAAATTATCATTAGATTATTTATGATCTCATGGGAACCTTTCAATGTGTATTATGTACTTAATAAGGTCCATTCACAATCAGGGTACCAACAAAAATAAAAAAGACTCCAAGATTGTTTTAAGGTTATTTTTTACAAATAATACTTACATGGAACAAATTTAAGTACAATTTTTTTTAAAGTCCAAAATAAGATAATTCATGTGATGGTGGTAAATTTTCACATTGTATACATATTAATTTTGCATGAATATTTTGATTTACAAGCAAAAACACATAAAATGCCAAAATAGGTTTGAAAAATCAAGTAAACATGTTTTTTGCATGATTATTTCTTGCACATGTGACTTGCATCTATAGTTAATTTTTTTGAACTTAATGGATAAGAAAAATAGCCACATGATGTGGACAATTGACTATTTAATGAAATGTCCCGTGGCATGTTGAAAAGATGGAATTAAAAAAATTGCAAAATTGAAAGATTGTTGACAAAGGACTTTTAAAATAATATTTTGATGATTTGGATAATAAACCAATGTTTAAACCCCCAACCCATGGGTCAACACTTGATGGATAATATTAGTTTCCATTTGGATATTATATGGATTTCACAGATTTTGGTAAAATTCTTATGTATATCAATTTATTGCTTGTTTTGATGATATATAAAAATTACAAATACTTTATTCAAAATTATGTGAACTTTTGAAAATTAAAAGATATTAAAAAATATGAAAAAGGTGAAATTTTCAAGCAATGTACCAAAAATTGGTTTAATTGGTCAATATTGTAGTGCTTTAATGTTAATTATGAGTTTAATTTCCGAAATTTTACATTTTTTTTTGTTTATAGATTTTTTATTGATTTGGGATATCCCTTGTGGGTGAAGTAGTGTGATTATTTATCCTAATATTCCAATGTTCAAGCCTTGGAATTGGTGGTCATCTCCAATATTGCCATTGGGTTTATCTTGGCATGAAAATTATCATGTGACCATTGGGTAAGCTTGTTGTACTTGTTGGTCAAATGTTGAACTCTAAGACAATATGAGTCTATGTGAATATCAACATTTTAGGATTTTCAATATTTGAATTTGATTTGTAACATGTGTAATATCCCACCATAAATTCAAATTGCTTTTGCAACTATTGGATATAAATTCCTAACATGGTTGTTGAAACAATGTTATATATTATCATAATGTTAGTCACAAATTTTGTTCGAAGACTTATGGCATCATGTAAAACACCAACACAAAAACATCTCCACATCAAGCACCTTGTGCATAACACAATGAACCAATATGTCCTAACATTGTAATGACAAAAGAAATGGCTATTGTTGGCATAATTTGTTAGTACATCATCCCTTTCTTGATGATACCAACAATTATCCATCCATTTATGGGATGGGTTATTTTCCTTATGTGTTTTGCATCCATTCTTAATGTGATGATGAATGTTTTCAAACAAACTTCCCCAAGTTTAGTTGCTACAACTCCATGGTTACCATGTGTTGAAAATTTTCTAATTCTAACGGTTTCATCAATTTTCAACAATGGTATTTTTCAAACAATTTGTATTTGCTTTCTATATGCCTCATTGTCATCTCCATTTTCGTGATGATTTTTCAAAGAAGTCATAGTTGCAACATCGAAAGCTCAAATTGTTGAACAATAACCTTTCACAATGCAAGTTTAACCTAGTCGAATGCAAAATTAAAACCTACTTAAAAATTAATTAAAACAAGTTAACATATAAGGTTTTGTGAATAATGTACCATTTTAAACTCATGAATTTTATTATTTTTGCTGATCCAACTATGTGTAAATGATTATAATTATTTGTATTGATACATAATGAAATATTTCAAGTTTGTAAAATGAGATGAAATCATTTCGTAACTAGCATTGTGCAAATTTTTATGTTATATGATTATGGAACTTTAAAATATTCTTGCAAGAAAAATGAATGTTTAAAAATGTGTTGAAATGTATTGCACAATACTATACATTTATTTTAACATCATACTATAGACCTTGCATTATGGCCCATTATTAAACCTTTTATTTGGGATTCCAAAAAATGCAAATTCATAACAAGTTACATAAAAAATTTAAAATGATTCCCCTCACATCTTGGATTTTCATTTTGTCTATATTTTTCATTTAGTTAATGTTGTCAACAACTTTTCCAAATGAAATAATTATACTTATATTTAGGTTTTACGATTTGTCCTTTTGGATGATAGTCCCAAATTAAACTTTGTTTAACTAATTCCCAAGTAAACACGAGTGGAAAGTTGTTTTTCCAAAGTTTTGTTTTTCAACACCATGGTTAAATGTAAATTTTCAATACCTAAACTACACCAATTTGCATTCCATTTCTAATCAATTGAATTTGAATTCCATTCAATTTATAAATTTGAATTCAATCTATATAATTTTAAAAATGTTATTTGTTTGCTTATACCATTCATTCCTACCTATTTCAAACTTAACTAAAGAATACTCACTCAACTCAATATGGACATGGAAAAACACATGTTATGGGCTTTTTCATGTTTATGGTATCTATGTTATGAAGTTTTTGAATTGTGTTTGTCTTTTTTATATGAGAATCAAAACACCAATTCAATGATAAATTGACACAACAATATGATATGTTACAAGAAATCAAAACTTGAGCAATTCAATATGAAATTAGAACAACAATTCAATATGATCATAAGGAATTGAAAGAATAGGTTAATTGCAAGATAAGGCGACTCATTTTTTGTGTGTCTTTGGAATTTTTGCTAAGTGTACTTTATTGAAATGCCATAAATGTATGGTAAAATCATTAATGTGGAAAAAAATTTATGAATTATATAAAAATATGTACATAATGATGAAAATTTAATAAACATACACCACACAGATATTAATGAACTTTTGAAGTAGAATCATGAACTATGGCTTTGGATTTACATGAAGATTCAAATTCACTTTTCAATATCATTTCATTTCAAATTGTTTTACAAGGATTCATTATGTGATACACATCAAGAAAATAAATATGGATTTCAAAAAAATAAAATGAAAACCTAAGCTTAAACGTTTGAATGACCATATTTGAGACTTATTTTCAAAAAACATTACCTCAATCATTTTTTGTTAGATTGATGTTTCTTTCTTTATATATATATATATATCAAAGAAGTATTTATTTGGAGTTTTGCTTTTCTAAACTTTGTTAATTCATTAATCATCACATAATCTGCACTTAACATTGAATCAAATTTTTTTTTCTTCCATTTTGATGTTGTTTATTGGAAGTGTTGCATCTACCAAAAATGAACCACCTTAACTTGAAACCACCCAACAATAATTCAATGTGATCATGAAATTTGAAATATAAATTCAATGTAATACTTGAAACAATAATTCAATGAGAAATTGAAACAACACAAAATGATTAGGAAAACAAATGAAAGTAAATCAATATGGTGATATGAAAAAATGAAACAATAAAACTATAATTTGGAGATCCAAATTTTTTTAAGTATTAAAATTTTGTCACAATGTCACAAATTTCTATACTCCTGTACATAATCCTATTTTGCCATATTTGAAACACAAAGTGAATATAAATTTGATCAAATATCAAGAATCATTATGCATGCACATGATGATGATGTTTTTTTCCCCTTTTTTTAATCATAACATTTGTGGGAATCATGGACATCCCAACTAGTTTATATTAATAAAAAATATTATTGTTTGTCTATAAACACAAATGTGAAAAGACAAATTAACATGTGCGTTTTCATGTCCATGTTATTACGTATATTAAAATAATTTGATAACCTACCTCTTTCAAACCTATTTATTTAATGTTGCATAAATTAACATGTGCATTTTCATGTCCATGTTATTATGTATATTAAAATAATTTAATAACCTACCTCTTTCAAACCTATTTATTTAATGTTGCATAAATTAACATGTGCATTTTCATGTCCATGTTATTATGTATATTAAAATAATTTAATAACCTACCTCTTTCAAACCTATTTATTTAATGTTGCATAACTTTAAAAAAAAACCACGATTTGATAATACTAATCATATAAATTTAGTTTCTTCATAAGTTTATATTGTTTAAACATGGATATCTTATTCATGCACACTTCATACCCAATTTCCCCTTACAATATTTACATGGAAGTGAAAGATTTGACATAAAATAATGATGCTATTGAGAACCATAATGGGAATATACAAAATTCAAAAGAGGAAGAAGGGGGAAGGACTTTGCTTAGTTTTGAACCCTTTCCCTTGGGCAAGGGCATTATAGTTGTTCAATTAAATTGACACACCCCCCTTGTTTTAGGGTTTTCCAGTTAGTCTTTGCCCAGGTGCTACACCACTGAACCCTAACCCTAAATTTCCCATACTTTTGTCCACCTTGCTTGTCCGAAGCCCAGACAGATTGTTGGTTTTGCTGATGGTATGTTCCTCGATCGAGAATTATCGATGGCTAAGAGGAAGGCTGAGGAGCAGCTGGGACCAGCGGTGGTGACGATGAGGAAGATGGAAGAAGAAGAAGAAGCAGAGCAAGTACTAGTTCCTGCTACTACTGATGAAGAAGGCAAAGAAGTTGTTGGATCGCAAGATGTTGCTGAGCCGCAGCTCACAGGAGCACTTAGCGGTAACATCACATGTCTCCATGAGGTTTCGTTTCCGGAAGGGTATGAAGCTCCTGTGAGAGTTATTCCCAACGCTTCTTCCAAGCCTGCCAAGGAATACCCATTCACTCTCGATCCTTTCCAGCGTGAGGCCATCAAGTGCTTGGAGGCTGGCGAGTCTGTTCTGGTGAGTTTTAAGAACTCCTTTTCTTAACACCTTCTCTGTTTACAGAATACCCTCAACCCCACTTTGTTACTATCCTGGATCAATTTTGTCTCGAATCCTCATGCCCGGCAAACCTCTTTCATGCAACCAAAGACCCCCATGAGGTTTTAGGGTAACTGGTTGCTTGATTTCACGAGGAGATGAACTACAATGGGTCAGTGTAGCCCTGATCCTCAAGCGTTTTTTGTTTTGAAACTGTGCAAGTCTGTGCAATCTGTTCCAACTCTTAAACCCCACCAGCTCACCATTGTGTTCCTGCGAACTGCATGTGTATATTCTCATTCTAATATTCCCTGGAATCAGAGATGAAAGAAATGCGAACTTACCTCAAGAGATGTGAGAAGGTGTAGAAATATTAGGACCTAAATTCAAGACCATCCTGCAGACGTCTTGTAGAAACCCTAATTCTAGTTACAATGTCAAGCAGCACCCTATATAGTGCAACCTTTCCAGTTGTGAAACTGGATACACCAATGAGATGGCACTTGGCATTTGCAACGTTTGTAGAATGCGTAGAATGCAAGGGAATCCAGCAATTCTATGCACAGGTTCAGGGGTGAACTTTGCATCTTCAGAGCATCAGTTCAGTACACTTTCATATTCTCAACCTTGGTGAGTACAATGCCATGAATGGAGATGTTACCACTCTCCAGTGATGGCATTAATCTCCAGTCATCATGTGTGATCAGTAAGCTATTGAATCAACTGTCTGTGTTATAACATAGGCATAGTGATGATGCATGATGGCAAGATGAATCAACAATTGTTCTGGCAACTTGCAAATTATTGCAATGGAGGATGGTCTGTTGCACTGTGCAGCCATGTGCCGCAACCTTTTGCAGGAACAGCAAGTGTTGTCAAATTTTTTGTGGGATTATTGGGTCTTATTATCGTCATTGTTACCTTCAAAGTGTTGTTGTGGAGTTTCCTCTGCTATTTTGTTGATAATATATTTTCCTCAGTGTTCATGAAGGGAAGACAAATTTGGTTTTGCTGGGAGGATGATGCAGGTGTCAGCACATACCTCAGCTGGGAAAACAGTGGTAGCTGAATATGCAATTGCCATGTCTCTTCGGGACAAACAGAGGGTTGTTTACACCTCACCCATCAAAGCTCTCAGCAACCAAAAGTATCGGGAAATGACAGAGGAGTTTTCTGATGTTGGCCTGATGACTGGAGATGTTACCATCTCTCCAAATGCTTCTTGCTTGGTATGCTATTTTTTTCTGTATATTGACCAAAAATGGATGACTGGTACACTAATCTGCCAGTGATAGGACATTAAAGCAGCTCATGTCAGAGTTGGCCGGTGTGTGTGTTTGCACAATCAGAGTCACCATGTGTTAGTTGGGTGATATTTCAGATTTTTCCAAGTGTATGAGTGCTAGCCAATGTCATGACCGAGTCATGTTTTATGGAGTTTTCTCTGCAATCTTATGGATTGTTGACAAGTACATGCTGGTTTGCACCATGACAGGCCATGCCAAGCAAAGCATGGGGTTGCAAATTTAGCAGTTGCAGAAAATAAATTTGGGCTTTTGTATCCAGAAACTGAAATGGGATGTTGGATCAGGTGATGACAACAGAGATTTTGCGGAGTATGCAATACAAAGGCTCAGAGGTAATGAGGGAAGTGGCCTGGATTATTTTTGATGAGGTTCACTACATGCGAGACCGAGAGCGTGGTGTGGTGTGGGAAGAGAGCATTGTAATGGCACCCAGAAATGCCCGTTTTGTCTTCCTCTCAGCTACTGTGCCCAATGCCAAAGAATTTGCTGACTGGGTTGCAAAAGTAGTCCTCTCCTTCCACCAATCAGTCATTATATTTGGAATAGTTTGCCATATTTTGTACTTGGTTTCTGGTTGCAATCAGAGTTGGGACTCATGGAGGTAATGTTGATGAATTAGCACTATTTTTTGCAGGTGCACAATCAACCTTGTCACATTGTGTATACAGATTATCGGCCTACCCCACTACAACATTACATTTATCCAGCAGGAGGGGATGGATTGTACCTTGTGGTGGATGAAAAGGGCAAGTTCCGTGACAGCAGTTTCCAGAAGGCAGTGAATGCACTCTCCACAAATGAAGGAGGTGATGGCAACAAGAAGGAAAATGGCAAGTGGCAGAAGGGAGGTAAAGGAGGGGCAGGGATTGGTGAGAACAGTGACATTTTCAAGATTGTCAAGATGATCATGCTGCGCCAGTTTGATCCTGTAATTGTCTTCAGCTTCAGCAAACGAAACTGTGAAGAAAATGCTCTTAAGGTTAGTTGTAGTGGGCATTGCTACTCTCTTTCCAATTCTCCACCTTGTACATCACATCTGTTATGCTGGAAGGTATTGGATTGGAATCTGCAAACTAGAATACTTTAGGTGACATGCTACAAAATGGAGGAGTTTTCTGCAAATTTGAGCAATAGAAAAGCAAAAATGCAGCTGTCATATTGAGGGTCATGCCAGGATTGAACTTTGAGAATATCTCCTTTTTTGTTTCTATGATAGGTCACTGACACCTACCCCTGTCCCTGTTGCCCACAGCTATTCTGCCTGCCCAACTTAGCTACTGTTAAGGAATTTTGTAAAGTGTCTGGATTGTTCCTTTGTCTAAGTGCATTCCAGTTTTTGTCAGGGAGGCTTTACCATCTATGTGTCTTGATCTGCAATCAAATGTTTGATGAAAGCAATGAGCTGGTCACAATGTGTCCTGTATGATCATTTTTTCCACTGTGAGTACATGGTTTATTTTGGGTTGGTTGCAGATGGCAAAGCTTGATCTGAATAATGATGATGAGAAGAAGCTAGTAAATAGTGTGTTCTGGAATGCTGTGGATTCTTTGTCTGATGATGACAAGAAGCTCCCTCAGGTTCTTTCTATCTTTGTCCCACCTTGCACTTTTAAACATGCTGCGTAAACTAGATGGCTCTCTTGCTATGAGCGTTCTGTGTGCAATGGATGTGGGTAGATATATGTAGATAGTAAGAAGCCTATGATTGTTGAACATGTATATTTGGTAATTTCAGCTCACTCTGAAATGGGAAGTTAAATGGCCCTTTGTCCCTAGACATCTGAGTGTGTCTGAATGCACTAAGGTCTGAAGGTATTTTTTCTGCTAAAACAGGTGTCACAGCTTTTGCCATTATTGAAGCGAGGTATTGGCATCCACCATTCTGGCCTGCTTCCAGTTCTCAAGGAGGTGATTGAGATCCTCTTTCAAGAAAGCCTCGTCAAGGTGCAAATCTCTTTCTTCTTTCAGCAGTGTATATCTGTGGAAACTCTGTGTATCTTCTTGAGCATTCAACTCAACAAGTTGAGGGTTGGGATTGACTGTGGCAGTGCTTATTTGCAACTGAGACATTCAGTATAGGCTTAAACATGCCAGCCAAGACAGTGGTGTTCACTAATGTTCGCAAATTTGATGGAGACAAATTCCGGTGGATATCAAGTGGTGAGTATATACAGATGAGTGGACGTGCCGGACGCCGTGGCCTTGATGATCGTGGTATCTGTGTCCTCATGCTTGATGAAAAGCTTGAGCCTGCCATTGCCAAATCTATGGTAAAGGGTTCTGCCGATCCCCTGAACAGGTTACCTCTCTGTGCTCTCTCTAATATTGCTCTTCAGATCAAAGGAAGCTAGCTTGGACCAACCGGACCCAGTGATGTTAAATTCATGAAGCAGAGAAAATGCTATTAGAATGGTTCTTATTTTGAGGAAGGGATTATTTTTTGTGTTGCAGTGCATTTCACTTGGGCTACAACATGCTGCTGAACCAGATGCGGTGTGAAGAGAGTAACCCTGAAGAGCTACTTCGCCGGTCGTTCCACCAGTTCCAGTGTGACCATGCTCTTCCAAAGCTCCAGGTCATGTTCTCAACTTTACCCTCACTGCTCAGGGCATTGCATGACCAGATACCTCATGCACCAGAGGTCCATTTGTACAATTGTCCATTGGAGGACCATTAGAAGGGTTTAGTCTGAAGGACAGGCTGTCTATGTTATACAGGGACGGGTGAAAGAATTAGAAGAGGAACTGGCATCGATTGTGATTGATGAGGAGGATCTAGTGCGTGACTACCTCACACTCTTACAGCAGCTTCAGGACTTGAGGTCAGAGATTTCCAGCATTGCATATGCTCCCCACTACTGCCTCCCATTTCTACAACCAGGGCGGCTGGTCCGGATTTTTCCTTCTGTGAAAGATAGAGATATTGCTGTTCCTTATTCAACAGCTCCTGCAATTTGGGGAGTGATCATCAATTTTGAGAAGACCCCTGGTGTTGTCCAAGAGTCATTTGATGGTAATTCATCACCCTGATTTAGCCCTTTGGCTTGTTTCTTTTTTAACAGCATTCTCATCATTGCTTGTCATGTGGTGTTACAGTTCAGTTCTTTAGTATTTCTCATTCACTTGCATTGCTGGCAATTGGTTTAGCAGAGAGCAGCGAAGCTCCAATTGCAGTTGGAAGTACATACAGGGTTGATGTATTAGCAAATTGCTTGACCATTGGAGATGTAGCGGTTCGTAAAGTAGTGGATCCTATCTCGTTGGATGAAACTGGAGAGCCTGCAGTGGTTGGCCTCCCCCTTACACAGGTCTGACCATCTTCCTCAATTGTCCCGCAGTTTTATGGTTTTCTCTTATACTGAAGACTGGTATTAGTGGCCTTTGGTATAGGTAGTGAAGATGAAAAAGCTTTTGCAAACTTGATCTGTACCATGAAAATGTGGGAATCTCTCCATTCCTAGTTCACTTCATGGATTGTGAAGAACAATATGTTATTCTGCATCTCTTTGCACTATCTCATCTTTGTCTCAAGGTATGACTTCTTGCTGCGCTTGAAATTATGAAACTGAGAAGTTGTGAGTTGGGATGGGTAGATTGAGAGTTTAAGTGCATTGCGCATTTATATACCAAAGGACCTCCGCCCCATTGAAGCACGGGAGCGATGTCTAAAGACAGTGTTAGAGGTGCTCCGCCGCTTCCCTGATGGGGTGCAGCTTCTTGACCCAGAGGATGACATGAAGGTAATTATATCACCCAATACTAGCAGAAAGTAGTGGATGGTTTCTCATTGAAGGAATAGAGATAGTGCACTTTCCAGATCTGTTCATTTTGTCCCTGTGACCTCTTCAAATACAGCATCTGGACAGTTTGTATTGGTATGAGCCCAGTTCTCCTTCTTAAAGGGGCTGGATTCTGCATTGGAATGTGTGTGTGCAGGTGGAGAGTGCTGCTTACAGGAAGGCAGTCAGGAGGGTAGAGACAGTTGAGGAACTCCTAGCCAGGCATGCCTTGGCTGCCTCCCCTACACTAGGTCCTCGTCTGCAGACCCTTCAGCATAAGGAGGCTTTGAGAGGCGCCATACGTGTGGCAAAGAAGGAGGTTCGGGCTGCTTCTACCCTAGTGTTCAAAGATGAGCTGAAGGCACGTCGGCGTGTTCTTCGACGGTTGGGGTGAGTTTTGTATCGAAGAACTTAGTCGTTTGTGTTCCTCACATCTTGATGGCTTAGTTATCTTACCACAATGTTCTAAGCCCTATCTAAGACCATGAGCATGCTTGTATTCACTCTACATTTTTCCTGTGGGATTTTTTTTCAAAGTAGAGGTTCTCTTATGGTGATCTCAAAGGATGTCAGAATGATACTGGCTTGTGCATGACAGGTATGCTACAGCAGATGATGTGGTGGAGCTGAAAGGTCGAGTGGCCTGTGAGATCAGCTCTGCTGATGAGCTTGTACTTACAGAGCTCATGTTTGGGGGTGTATTCAAGGATGCTACATTGGAGCAAATTGTGGCATTATTGTCATGCTTTGTGTGGCAAGAGAAGATTAAAAATCTGCCCAAGCTACGGGAGGATCTTGCAAGCCTTTATTCTCAACTGCGAGAGGTGGCCCGAAGGGTTGGTAAGGTTCAAGTTGAATGCAAGGTACTGTTCTCCAAGAATCCAACTTCCAAACATCTCACATAAATTGTTGGAATATAATATTCAGGATCCTGAAGAGCCCTATCGCCAGTTTGCTCTACTATGTGTGGTCAGAGTCACATTTGACCTTTGCTTAGTAGTGGATATCCAATGGGAGGTGATTGCAAACAATGATTGTCAGATTGGACATTGTGTTTTCTGTCAGTATCACTGTATAGAAGAGCGGAATATGTGACTAACTACTCCCTAAAACACAGATGTCTATTGATGTGGAGGATTACGTGGCTTCATTCCGACCTGATATAATGGAGGTGGCTTATGCATGGTGTAAGGGTGCCAAATTTGTGGAGGTGATGCAAATCGTACAGGTATTTGAAGGTAGTCTTATTCGAGCCATGAAGCGGTTAGAGGAAGTTTTGCAGCAATTAGTGGTAGCAGCCCATTCAATCGGTGAAATAGATCTTGAAACAAAATTCCAGGATGCTGTAGTTAGGATCAAAAGGGACATTGTTTTTGCAGCCTCATTGTACTTGTAAACTATTGAAACCTATGTATCGATGAAAGGAACACATGGATGATTTCAATCTTGTCTTACTCTGCACAGTGGGTGTGACTGTCTGCACATAGGCTTGACATTAGCAATCCTCGTTTTGATTCAATTTTCTTTGTAAGTTGTGGTAAGTAAGAAGTTTTGTGGACAATCTGTTAGTTCATGATATCTGTGATCTCTCTAATGTGTATCTAGAAAAAGACCCTCCACACAGTATAAGTTGTTTTGTCAGCTTAATTGTATTGAATTTTAAAATGTTTGTTTTGAGGGCTTCTTACCCCTGAGTGGGGAGGTTTTCTAAACCCACATTGACATCTACTTATCTTTCTTCTCTTTTCTTTCTTGCTGAGTCAGATGTTTTCACATGTCATGTACATGCACAAGCTTCATGTCCATTTTCATCTTATGTCCTTGCCAAGGGGCCCATGGCCCTTTTGTAAGTCCTTTCACCTAGGTACCCATTGTTGCATAAATGTGAGTCCATGATGAGATCCGTGGTGTGTAATTTGTACTCAAGTAACAACCACAATGGTAGGGCATTCTGGACATGGTACTAAAGTCTTGAATAAACGTTCTGAAAAATGATGTAATACCTTATGTGATGATCAAATTAGTGATGAATATGGGAAGTGGATGTTGTTATGGTCTTTTATATTATTGTTGAGAAGGAACACACAACTCACATACTTTGGACCTGGGGGAGTCAGGACCCTTTTACCAAAAAATTGACATACAAAACAAATGGACAACCAAAGTAATTTTTAAGAAATAAGAGAATAAACACTTCTCTTTTGCCGAAAGAAAGGTTGGGCATAATAAATTGATTGCTCAACACACCAAAAGGATGATACACTACTTTTCAGTAACGTCACCTAACTTAACACAAGCAAAATTGCATGATGAAGTTGGCAGGACCTTGGTCAAACCTGTAAGGCATCAAGTGTAAGCTTTGACATCATACTGTACTTATCTTAGAGCATCTCCATCTGTGCTCAACATGGGATCCTGTGAAAAATATTTTTCACATCCAAGTTTAGTTACGTAACTGTTTTGCAACCCCACCCATAAAACTGAACCTGGGACAGCAACTAGGTGGGGGACTACTAATAGCAAACCACCTGGACGAATCATTATGATGAGGCAATTAGAAACACTGAGCAGCAGTTAGATCATACTTATTACACTCTTTCTTTTCTGCAGATGCACATCGCTGCTGCGCCTTCTACCAGCCACGGCAATCCGTGCAATTGTGTGGGGGCCAAAACCATTTTCCTGAGTCAAACTGGCAGACTTTGGATTTTCTTCATCCAATTTTACTGTGCAGGATCACATACTGAGCACCGCTGGAGATGCTCGTAGAAGGTAGAAGACGATATTCTCTTAGACTAGACAAGGCCTATGGTGGGTTGAAGCTTCGAAAATTACACACCTACTTTGGTAGCCATTTTGTTGATTGGGCACAATTTAGTGGGCTTCTTAATGGGGACATGTCTTAACTCACCAATACTATGTATTGTGTAATTGCACTCATGATAACAATTTTTTCGTAGTTATAGTGGGTAAACTTTATTGCAAGAGAATAAAATGTAAGGAAAGAAATGGAAAGGAAGGCAGCAGAAGGATCAAAGTCCTAGGTCAATTATCAATTATTAAAAGCTATCTGATATTGTATTTCAACTACCAACAGCAGCTAACAAAATCAGAAGTCAGAATGGAAAGCTTTTAGCTTGCAAAATTTTTGCAACCAAATAGGTCTGACCAAGTAAACAGAAATCTTTTGACTTGAGATCACACATTTAGCATTCAGCTGAAATTTGTGCTACAAGAACACATTCTTTCGAACAGCAACTAATGAATCAGAAGTGTGAGAATGGGAAGCTTTTAACTTTCAAAGTTTGCAACCAATCTGTTTGACTATGTAAACATCTATCCTTTTGCTTGAGATCACACCTTCAGCATTGAGGCGCATTGATATTCATACTGCAAGAATGGTCTCTTTCAGGTTATGTGAGTTTTCGATCAGTGTTCATTTTCTTTAGCTCATATGTATGAGAATTGGAGTGGTGTATTTGTTTGCAAAATCAAAGTTTTCAGGGAGTTACAACTTTGAACTTAGAAGCAATGGCAGCTCAAGTGATTGTTCCAGAGACACAGAACTACTGGGGGGAGATGCCAGAGAAGGAGTTCTATGCCTCACAGGGGGTGAAGAACTGCAAAGGCTATTTCAACACTCAGAATGGCACCATCTTCACACAAGCATTTCTGCCTGTAAGGGGCGAGAAGCCCAAGGGGGTGGTATGTTTGGTGCATGGCTACAGTAGTGACACTGGATGGACATTCCAGAATATTGCTATTGAGCTGGTGCAGTGGGGTTACGCTGCTTATGCTGCTGACATGCTTGGTCACGGTCGGTCTGATGGCATCCATGGCTACGTCCCCAATGTTGATAAGGTCAGTACATAACTCCAGAAGTGGCTTGTAGATGCATTTGAACATGTCTACAAATGAATTTTGTTGAGGTGGTTAAGGAATTCACATACTGACTTTTTTCAATTTGTTGTGTGCAAATCCTACTTTTGAATATAGGGCTTAGAATCCTCAAATATCAAGCAACTAAAAAGTTGGAAAACAAATGTCTCACTTGCTTATGTGCTTATGGCAAATCACAGGTTGCAGCATCATTACTATCCTATTTCAAATCGGTGTGCAACACTGAGGAAAACAAGGGGTTGCCATCATTTCTGTTAGGGGAATCGATGGGAGGTATGGTGGCTTTTTGCATGCATTTCCAGGACCCGAAAGCCTGGGATGGATACATATTTCTGGCTCCCTTGCTTGTGATGCCTGGGCCCATGAGACCCACTTGGCTTCAGCGCACAGGCTTCAGTCTAATTAAGCCTTTTGTGAGCTCCTGGCCCATCTTCCCTGAAAACCACATTGTGAGAAAGGCAATTAGGTCCCCTGAAAAACAAAAGCTTATTGCAGCCAACCCCAGGCGCTATACAGGTAACTCAAGAACATTCAAATGAAAATAATACTTTGCAGCAATATCTACTAAGATCTTCTAGTCATGTACATTGTGATGGATCAAGAAAACACTGAAGTTGAGAAGTGCCATCATGGAATATATGTCAGAGAAATGCATCTTTTAAGTAGAGGTTTGTCTTGGTGCGTTTTTGTAGACCAGGAAATTGAACTTGTTTCCATTTTTCTAAGTCCTTGCACTACCTATTTTCTTCCAAAAACTTTCGGGCTTTTGTCCAGGAAAGCCAAGGGTTGGGACAATGCTGGAGCTGACAAGAATGGTGGACCTCATTGGTACCAAATTTCATGAATTCAAGGCCCCATTTCTCACCATGCACGGTACAGCAGATATGGTTGCAGATCCTGAGGGCAGCAAGAATTTCTACATGAAATCTACAAGTGATGACAAAACTCTGAAGCTCTATGATGGATCTTACCACTCACTTATCCAAGGAGAGCCTGATGAATCCCGATCTGTAATTCTGGCAGACATCAAAGCCTGGCTAGATGAGCGGGTGAACCCAAATTAGCAGCATTAATTGGTGACTACCAATGTCTGATGACACAAACCAAAGCTTCGTTTGTTTAGAATTTTAACTTGGTCACTAAAGTAATGGAAAATTGAATTATCTAGATGTTCCACCATCTCCACCATGATCTCCTGACATACTAAAAGATTTCATGTGAGATGAAATCATCAACATGTTGAAGGAAAGAACTGTTGACTTAATACTGTGTTCAAGAACAAAATGCATTGTGCATACTATCTTTTGAATGCTCCATTTCATGATAAATGGAGATGCCAATTTTGAAGATTTCTACATCATGTCCTTCAACCCTTGGAGGTGCAATGGATACATTCTTGTACCTTTTATAGAAATGTTGGAAACTCTTCGATCTACAATAAAAGTGATATAAAATTTGAAGATTGTTGGAGATGTTAAAGAAAGCTTGAAGATTGTCATTGAAAGTGGGGAACATGAAATAATATTGAGAATCCTCAAGAAAATATGAAACTTAGGAAGGAAATAAATAATTAGAAACTTGAATAGATGTTGTGTTAGTAATGAATTGAAGCACCTCTTTTGAAGAAGTTGCATAACACCAAAGTTTTACTTGTAAATCTATGTTTTTCAAAGGTTTTGTGTTATCTTATCATTGGGCTACCATCCTTTTAACATTGGGCTAGCACTGTTTGTCATGTAAATAGTTTCGTAACCCTAGTTGTAAGCTTGTGACTAATGCTTGGGTAAGACAATTAAAATAATAAATATAATGTTCTTTTGACTTAACACATTCATATAAATGTCTAAAAATGCAATTTTTCTACAAGGAGAAAGAGAAAATGCTCTCAATGCAATGCCAAATCAGACCATTATTGTGAAACCCAACCACTTTCAAGTGGATTC
Organism: Sphagnum contortum; assembly: GCA_963920785.1. Taxonomy (NCBI): domain Eukaryota; kingdom Viridiplantae; phylum Streptophyta; class Sphagnopsida; order Sphagnales; family Sphagnaceae; genus Sphagnum; species Sphagnum contortum. The sequence continues at coordinate 17,007,311 of OY987285.1, read as the reverse complement.
CCATTTTAGGAGTTGGAAATCTTAGAGTTTCTACATTTGTGGATCAAAGTTTGAAGAACCAAACCTTGTCCAAATTGGGACTTTTCAAACTTTGAAAAGGCCTTGAAAAATAGTACATCAAAGTGGGGTCACTTTTTGAAAACTAAAATGTGTAGCAATAGGTAAATGACCATTTGAAAAGTTGAAAATCAAACTATCAAGGTGATTCTTGACCGTTTAAAGGCACAAACAAGATAATAAAAACCAATCTTATGCGTGTGAATTTATTATGTCAAGCTATTTTCACAACTTAAAAATAATGGGAATGCTTGTTAGACTGATGTAGTAGATTATCATTGGTTGCAAGAGGTGATGCATCAAAAATTTATGATTTTTATAATTGTAAAGTTATTCATTTGTTTATCATGACATTTTTCTATTATGTAAAGGGTAAATAATTATTATACATGATTATGTCATTTTGAAGGCATTTTATAGTGTTTTATGTATTTTTTGAGTATTTTATATTTATTAGATTTAATTCAAATTATTCCACATGTTTGCATAATATATTATAATGAACCTCATGTGTCTATTTTAAAGACTTGCAACTTTAGTGCAATTCTTGAAATTAAAACACAAAAAAACAAGTGGTAGTTACACTTATTATATGTGTTATTGTGATTAACCCTTAAATGACGATTTGAAAAGTCAAATCATCTCTTATTGAAAAGCTTAATATGTCAATGGAAAACTTTTTAAAAAAGTTACAAATTTTCCTTTGAGAGGTTTCAATTTGAAAATGAAATGAACAAAATTACAACCATGAAATTGTGAGACTCATAACTTGATAATTTTAAAATATTTTGCTTTGGGAAATTTGGGAGAAAACCATTAAATGTAGCTCCCATGGGAAGCTTCAAAATATTTAAATATAAAAAAAGGATGGTGATTAAACTTAAGTTTGAGCTATGCTAAGTTTTGTGAATCCAAATTAGCCCATCATCAATCCATGCATCATTTTGTCTCCAAAGTGCACTAACCATGCTCTTGTTTTGTTCGTGCAATTTGACATGTTTGTGAGCTCTATTTGAAGAGGTCATCCCAATGTATCATGAATTTTCCATGCCTTTGTTTTTGTTTGGAACCAAAAAAATGTGCCTTGGGTTTATAGATCATTGCAAAGTTACGAATGGAATAAGTTTTTTATCATTATATCACTTGACAAAGTTAGGAAGGTGTTAAGTACCACATCATATTTAATGTTAGTTAGCAATTTTAAGCCTAAATTGGTGAAAATATTTGCATCTTTTTAACAATGAGTTAATATTGATTTCATATTTGCCACATTAATTGCATTGTTGCAAACATAACTCTTTCAACGAGGATCCTTAATTTTGGTAAAGATTAAAAGCCTATTGAAACTAGTATAAAATAGTAAAATGTAATTGTCAAGGGGCCTTATGAATGGAAAAAACCCCCAAATAGAGGCCTTACAAATGTAATGGTACCATGGGGTGGTGCTTTAAAACTAACTTAGATTTTGCCCCGACAAACGTCTTCAAAATAAAAGCAAAACATGAACAAGTTTTTACATGTAAGGGAAAGGTGTGAGGATGGGAACATTACCAAGATAAAGAGCTAGAACAAGGGTTGTGGCCAAGTTAACTAGCCCTACATTTTGAAAATGTCTCCACCAATGGGTCTTATTGATCCTTAGTCCTAAAGGCAAGCACAAAGACAAACATAAGATATCATAAATCTCAACATAGTAGATCATGATGCAATAGGAACAAAAGGCCTTTTTACACTGAAGGTTAAGTAGGTTTAGGTTTATAACTCTATAATAATAACTAATCTCAAGTTTCAACACAAGAAGCCAAAATATCATCTTTCAAAAATCCTCATATAAAAAAAATAAATAGACCTATTATTTATTACCTAGGAGCCCAAAATCCCTTAAGCTACTATTACACTCTACAATTATCATCTTTCAAAAATCCTCATATAAAAAAAATAAAAATAGACCTATTATTTATTACCTAGGAGCCCAAAATCCCTTAAGCTACTATTACACTTTATAATTATCATCTTTCAAAAATCCTCAAATAAAATAAATAAATAGACCTATTATTTATTACCTAGGAGCCCAAAATCCCTTAAGCTACTATTACACTCTATAATTATCATCTTTCAAAAATCCTCATATAAAATAAATAAATAGACCTATTATTTATTACCTAGGAGCCCAAAATCCCTTAAGCTACTATTCCACTCTATAATGAATCTAAACACACTATCCTTGCCTTGGTCCGCAAGGCCAATAAAAGCAACATGATTGGGAACGTCACAGCGCACTCACATGCGAACTTTGTCGTTCTCGTCGCGGTGTGCATCTCTATCTATGTGTGCGTGGTGTGAAGAAATTCGTTGTTGCTGACGCGTGCAACAAAGACTGAGTCTTGTTTCTCTTTTTCTCTCTCTCGTTGTTTCTCGTCTCCTCCCTCTTTCTTCTCTCTCTCTCCTCTTGCCATCTGCCGAGCTTTCGGTTTTTTCTGTCGGAAGATCATCTTCAGTTGCCATCCGCAAGCTTTGTGTCTGCAACAGACTTTTGCTGAAGGTGAGTTGGATCTAGGTGTTAGTCACACTAGGTGGCGTGGTGGTGTGTGGGAAGGAGACAGTGAAGAGCAGCAGCAGCAGGAGGAGGAGGAGGGAGGAGGCAAGCGCGCGTTGTTGTATGCTAGGGCAAGTGGGAGTAAGATGGGAATATGGGAATCCTTTCTCAATTGGCTTCGCAGGTAACCTATGAGAGAGCTTCGGCCGTTTGCTTGTGTAGTCGGTTTGTTTGGATTTGGATTAGCTTAATAGTTCTGATGTGATCCCCTAATAGGTTGTGGAGACGAGGGTTTGGTGTGGATTCTCATTTGTCTGTGTTTCGTGTGATGGTTATGGTGATGCTGCGGGGGCGTGATCGGCAGCCTGTTTTTCAAGCAGGAAATGGAGCTCTCACTAATAGGTCTTCAAAACGCCGGGAAGACTTCACTCGTCAACGTTATCACGGTCTGTCTCTGTCTCTGTGTTTTTGGCTCCCTTGCTTTAGTCCTTGATCATCTTCCACTAATTGGCCGTTGCGATGTTTTCTGATCCCGTCAATCTCTTGAAACAGTCTAATCATCTGCTAGTCAGGAATGGAACATGGAACATCCAGATTTAGTGACGATACAAGTACTCTATCTCTCTCCTGACATTTGAAAGGCCTTCTCACAGGTGTAACAGTTCTTTTCTCAGGGCACAGCAGTGGATGTCTGTAAACCCTAACTTTTGTGAAGGCTGCAGCAACCTCGTTGCAACCCTAGGGATTGTGTCTCAAGACTCTTCTTATGAGCATTACTAATGCTCTGTTCATGTTTGTTTCTTTGGATTCCAGACTGGTGGTTACACTGAAGATATGATTCCCACTGTAAGTACCTCTGTAAATTAAGCTTCTCTTCTCATTTTGCATGTCTCTCATTGTCTCTTAAGCATCCTCCTCATCTTGACTTAAGAAAAGTGGTGGGTTAGCTAAAAGTGAAAACAAAAAGTTGAACAAGGATGTGATGTGCCTGAGTGCAGGTGGGCTTCAATATGCGTAAGGTGTCGAAGGGAAATGTAACAATAAAGCTGTGGGATTTGGGTGGCCAACCACGTTTCCGCAGTATGTGGGAACGCTACTGTCGTGGTGTCTCAGCCATTGTGTAAGTTTTGTCCACAGCTATTCATGAAAGCAAGGGGTTCTCTATACTGTGAAGAACTTTTACAATGGATTGAGGACAATAGTCCCAGCATAGTCCGACACATGGACATACATGTCTGACTTTTCTGTATATTGCACATGACAAGGGTTTGGAGAAAGGAACTTGGACCAGTTTTGCTCAACTGTTTGAGAATGTGGATGAAGTTCCTGAATGGGGCATGCTTGTTTTTTGCATGCTAGGTATGTGGTGGATGCTGCGGACGGGGACAATATCCTGATTTCAAAGAATGAGCTGCATGATCTGTTGAGCAAGCCTTCTCTTGATGGGATTCCATTGCTAGTGCTTGGGAATAAGATTGACAAGCCTGGAGCTGTTTCAAAGAATGAACTCACCAGCTTAATGTATGTACAATTCTTGCAATTTGAGCTTTGCATATCACTTTTGTAGGAAATTGTACCTGTATGTTTTTGTTTTCAGTCTCATAAGCAATTGGAAATGCAGATTTTTAAGTCTCGACCACATGATTCCCTCCCATTTAATGCAAGATTTAGGCAATAGAAAACATGGGTGCATCCAAGCCTGAATATTAATTTTCCAATGTACTTTTATTGTCTTGCCACTTAGTTGAGTAGCCTGAGGAACATCAAGAATTGCAGGAATAATCTGACACAGGGCTGGGGATTGTTGGCAATGGGGTGATTAGGGGCCTTACAAATCTGAGTGACAGGGAGGTGGCATGCTACACCATCTCATGCAAAAATTCAACAAACATTGATGTGGTCATTGATTGGCTTGTGAAGCACTCCAAGAGCAAAAGTTGATGTTGAGAAATAGTGTGTATCATGTGTTGGATGTGGATCCCATACAATTCATAACTGGTTAGCTTATTGTATTGTGTATGAAAATGTTACCACTGCAATGAAGTCCCCACCAGTTGATGGGGGTTTGTGTCTATGTCCTGATTCTTTTTAGATTTTTAATATTTTGAGATAGAGCTGCAGAGGCACAAGAATAGTTGTTGTCAACGGATGTCAACTAATGGATCCTGTTTCAGTCCACAAAAATAATAAAACTACTTGAGACTTGTTAATGTGGTCCAACTTTTATCTTGGAGTTCGAAGTTTGAAACCAGTGTTGTCCTGTTCTTGATTTTGACAAGAACCTTCAGTTTCAGTTCTTTTTGCTTTGATACAACCTCTGTTGTGGTTCTGAGTACTTTTTTGTGGTTTCATAGAACTTTTAGTGCTTTATTTCAAAATCCAAAATACATTTCCACAAACTCTTCCAATTCATTTGTGGGTGGTTCTCTATATCTTTGGATGCTTGAAGTGAGGAATTTAAAGGTGTTGCATGCACCAGGCTTGGTTCTAACAAGTCCTGATCCTGCGAACTTGATTCTTAACAAACTTGACAGTAACACGAAGAAGCCCAAACAGAAGGATGATGACACAAAATCGCCTCCTTATTATTAATTTAGGTGAGTGTAAAGTGTAACAATCACCATAACGAGGTGTCCATGTACTTGTGGCCATGGGTTCCATACATCCAAAATATGTTTGGTTAGTCTGTAACTATTGTTATTTGTAACTTAGACTCCTATCACTACAAGAGAAAGTGGCTTATATCAAACAAAAAGTTGTGTCTTATGACACTTGTGTGAGGTAAACTATGTGGTTTGTGCTATCACACTATTGTGCTATTTTGTACTATGTCCTATTTCTTTGACAAAGCAAATGCCCTTAAGCCACCTACTTGTCAAATTGCACTTTTTTGTGTACTGTGTACCACCATAAACGTCCCATACCCAATGTGTATTGTAATGGATGAAACCACACCGTTTACCTTACACAAGAGTCATGAGCTATAGCTTTTTGTGTGTCCATAAGCTAACACAATAACCCTAGGGTGTAATGACAAAAACCTAGAACTCTAATTAGGAATCCCTTTGGTAAAAGGGAAACAAGTTTTGAAGCTCTAAACATGTAATTGTTGTATTAATGAACAAAATAACTGTAACATAAGTAAAGAGAGTTGGTTAATTTATAAATGAACATACAAATGAACAAGAGTGAGTTTTGAAACCTTGAATTATGAGGGGGAGCAACTTTAGGTTCTATTAGTAATCGTTGTCTTGGATGATAGTTCCACCTTGACAATTCCATGTTTTTCTTTTGATATCATCACTTCTCAATTGCCACATGTGACAATTGAATGTTTTCATCCTCCCAAGTGACACCGACATATATTTGAGTTCAATTTAAGCTCACATCACATTGAATAAAAGGTTAAATCTTGCCTTGAAGATTGATATGGTTGCATTAAAGATTGATATGGTTTCATAGGGTTCTTGGTGTGATCAATACACAATTTTTTTTTTAATGTTTTCAATAAGTGAAGATTGAATTGCATTTTATAGAATTAATGGAAGTGAAAACGATTCCATGAAAAAATCTATACAATCATGGAATTTTATTTTGATATTGTTGAATCGAAGGAACAAATGAAAATATATTAATATACCAACCTTATGTCAGTTTGATTGTCCTTGATAGTGCAGGGTAGTGTGGAGCCTCAGTTTATAAATGAATGTACAAATGAACACGAATGAGTTTTGAAACCTTGAATAGCCCAAAATCTCGACCCTTGAATCATTAAAACTTAATATTCTTCACTTGAGGACAAAGTGTTGGGTGATACCCAAGGACACTGACTCTGACCCACAAAGAGCATGTACAAGTAAAGAGGCTACCAACCCAAAACTGCCATTGATGAAGAAGATAAGCATCACTAATAATCTCATTCTCAAAGTGATGGAATTCATTGGCATTCCTAAATACTATGAATTTTTCTTCCTACTATCTTTGAAATTACCTTTGTTGAATTGTGGCAGATGCAGCATACACACAGATTCTTGGTAATGTGGAGCTGAGGATGTGCTGGTGAGCCTAAATGCAATAGCCAGTTTTTTACTATGGTGGCATAATTGAACCACCTTTCCTTCTTTCTAAAGGTCACACAACACAAATTCCATATCTGGCACATGGTAGCCAGCATCATGCATCTGCTTGAACAATCTCTTCAGTTCTGCAAGGATTTCGATCAATGCCTGAGGACAGTCTTCATCATTTCACACAAATGTATGCACCTCATTATTCACTTCAATCCAGGTGCGACTTGACTTTTTCTTCACATCCCTCTTGTTTCTCTGCCTTCAAACATTCTTGCTGAGATCCCAGTTACCGGCAGCAGCATAGATGATGTTTGATAGCACCACATAGCCTCTGGCATTTTCAGTGGTCCAATTTGATGACTTGTTTGCAACATGTTCTCCCATCTCCACATTACCATGAATTCTGCAAGCCCCAACCATGGCCATCCACAGAGCTGCATCTGGTTTGCACCAAGGCACCATCTCAATCAGGTCCTTTGCCTCCTGCAGATGGTCAGCCCATCTAAGAAGGCCAGGCAAGTGTATACTTCCATTGTCACATGGATTCAAAGTAGTGCAGGCCAGGCCTTCATCATCCACTAAGCCCACATAACTATAAGCTGCCAGAAGAGAAGCAAAAGTGAAACTATCTACCCCTTATCCTTGTTCACACATTTCTGAAGCACTGCTAGGAATTCTCTTAGTGTAGTTGGAGGCTATCTTAGACAGGTAAGATTCATTGAGTCCAGGGGAAGCATCTTATGTTTTGAAGGAGGAACCTGGCATTTTAAAATGCTCATCTGTACAAAACATAAGTTTCGTTCCTGTTTTGCATTTCTAGCACTGCTTTCCTTGAGGAGCGAATAACTAGAAGATGGGTACAACCCTTAACTGCCACCTTGGATGGTAGTACTCTTATTCTGGTGATGCGCTGGTCCAAGGGCCTTACCTACCATTTTCAAACTGTGATATAGCTTCATTACCATGTCCATGCATGGCATTTTTGTTAAGCGTGGCATTCCAAGACATGACATCAGGTGAGAGAATCATGTAAACTCTCTCTAAGCATCATCATCCTCCATGGATCCGCATGTGGCATAGATAGATACATGTCAACTAGGCTCAATTTTCCCATTCAGATATTGGACTCACAACCCAGTCTTTCAAAGATCTCCTCATGAGCACACCTGCCCTCTTCAAGTGCCACTATACATACTTGCACATGCATTGAGTACCCTGCAAAAGTGACAGGGTCTTCTGGCTTCTCACTTTCTTGTTGCATTTGTTGAAAGAATTCCAATGCCTTGTATGCCTGTGCCAAAGAAAGCAGTCCAAGAGACCAACGTATGCGAGCGCATCTTGTTGAATACTCTACAACCTTGAAGTGTCCTCCATCAATGCTCCCAGATTTGGCATACATGTCAACAAGGAGGCTACTACTGCCCACAATGAGCATCAGACTCACACCCACTTTGAATGATTTGCTTCATGAGCATGCAATTGCCTTCTTCAAATGCCACTATGTCGTCGCATGCATTCAGAAAACCAAACAAAAGTCACAGGATCTTTGGCTTCACACTTCCCTTTTGCATTTGTCTGAAATTGAGCTCCATTGCCTTTTCTCACCAGTGCCTTCATCTCTTAGTGTAGCCTTTCGTGTCTATCGATTGCGCTCTGAAGAGAAGAGTATTGGATTGCAATAATTGGTTGAGCCTGGCGCTCAGGCGGTGCACTGAATAGCAGTATCCGCCTGGTCGTCCTCCAGGTTCCCCATATGGTACTGTTGTGTTGCAGAGAATGGCTGCACCATTCTATTGCAACCATTCTGCACAGAGCAATTGTACCTCCTGCACCGATGAAGCCATTTCTTTCGCAGTAATAACGTTTGCTTTCTCGCGCCTGAACCTCTTGTACAGCTGAGGTGTAGCTCCAAGAAAAGCACACACATAAAAGCTCGACACAGTGACACTGAAGATGTGATGGAAGGAAAGCTCACACCATTCTGTTGCAACCTTGTGCGCATCAAGATTTCGAAAGAGAAAGAGAGATTCCCTAACGATGCAGAACAATTACAAAAGCATGCACGGCGAATTGAGCGGGATACTCCTCAGCAGGCGTGAGGGGCTCTAGCTACCGCTGGTCGTCCTACTTACACTAGAGGTCCATTTTTTTTTGTTGGATCGATCTGTGGCGGTGTAAGTGGCTGCTGTCATCGTGACGGTTTTTAACAAATTTAGTAGGGACGGGGAAGAGATGCTTGCGAATATCTTTCTTTGATGCTCCATCACCATGCATCGCCGAGTAGCTAGCGAGTTCCGATCCATCCTCCACATAGGTGAGCCTTCACATTGCCCCATGCTCTACCTACTGCAACCGTGACGTCAGAGCTTCCATTCGTCGGTTTTCCAGGGCCAAGAGCCATTGTGGCCGTTCACTTCTTCGCAAGGAAAGCACGTCGTCTACATCCCCCCCTGGAAGAAAGCCAAGAAACGCTCGCTTTTGTGCAAGACGAAATATCAGCGTGACACTTGTGGCGAATCCGACACTTTTTTCTCTCGGCCGGCAATGAGCTTTCCCGGGTGGTGCTGCTACTGCTACTGCGGAGCTTGATAGTTCTCGCTACTACTGCTGCCGAGACGCAAGTTCATGAGTAGGAATTCTTCTTCCAAGTAAATACTTCCTCTCTGCACACACCTTTCGATATCCGAATCCTTTTCTTCATCAGGTATTGCAGAATCAGTCCATCCCCGTGTTTTTCAGGGACAAGAAACGTAAGTCCTGGTCGATTGATGGCCGTTACGGCGTGCGCGCAATAAATTTACGAAAATAATCGTTTCTTGTTCTCTCTGAAACTCTTCCGGATTCTGTTTTGGCTCGGTAGATTCTTCAATCCGCGCTTCTGTTTCTGTCCGATTGCACCTGTATAGTATATGAGAATCGAGTGTGGAGGATGTCTTTTTCTTTGTCTTTCTGATGTAGCCGATCTCTTCTACGTTGGCAATTGCAGAATCGATTTGGAAGCTCTGTTTCTATGCATGAAGCTTGAGGATACTAGGCGCTGAGTTGAAAAATCATTCGAAGAATTAGATCCTTGTTTGCGAACGTATTCCTGATTTTCTCCCCCTGGAATTGCAGCAAGATTCCACGAGCCGTCTTCTGCGATTTGCGTCCGCAAGAAAGAGCCAGAAGGGAAGAGCATTAGGCGGTTGAGAGAGCTGAGTGCAGAGCTAGAGTGATCAGAGTCGACGACACAGCAGGGAGGTAGAGCTCGATTCAGCCAAAAGCATCAAACTCCAGCACTTGTCGAGATCGAGCTGAAGATCAGGATCCTTCGGAGGCGAAGGACAGCAACCGAAGATGCCGCCAATTCTACAGAAGATGGCGTCATTTGACGCGCAGATGAGGCTGCTGGTACCGAGGAAAGTCTCTGAGGACGATAAGCTGATAGAGTACGACGCCTTGCTGCTCGACAGATTTCTCGACATCCTGCAAGATGTAAATGGCCCGGAGATCAAGGAGACCGTAAGCCTCCTTACTTTCACAGACCAAATCTGTTCGGGAAATATACTAGTTTGATGTGAAAATGAGCATCGGAGTGGAATCAGATGGTTCAGGAATTTTATCCTCCAACTTTCTCTTCTTGTCCTGATCCTGAGGTGTACTATCTGAACCGGATAGCTTATCTTGCTTTTTCTTCACAACAGGTACAAAAGTGCTTTGAGCTTTCAGGCATGTACAGTGAGACTGGTGGATGTGGAGACAGACAAAAGCTTGAAGAATTGGCAGAGCTCCTGAACAATTTGGATGCAGGCGATTCGATTGTTGTTGCCAGCTCTTTCTCTCACATGCTTAACCTTGTAAACTTGGCAGAGGAAGTGCAAATTGCACACCGCCGCAGAGTCCAACATGCCAAGAAATGGGAAATTGGAGATGAGAATAGTGCACTTACTGAGTCAGATATGGAAGAAACCTTCCGTCGCTTAGTGAAGCAGCTTGACAAAACCCCTGCTGAAATCTTTGAGGCTTTGAAGAACCAGACTGTAGACCTGGTTTTCACTGCACACCCAACTCAATCCATCCGCCGATCCTTGCTACAGAAGCATTCAAGGTGAGTCATGTCAAATCTGTTGACATGATTTTGGTGTCATATTGTTCAACTGATTTTGCTGCTTTAGCTCTCAATTGTCTGTGCAATTGATTGTTTTGAAAGGCTGCACAGTGATCTGATTCTATGTTGGATTCTGGTGTTGTAGAATTCGGAGCTGTCTCTCACAGTTATATGAGCGAAATGTGACCAGTGATGAGAAACAGGAGCTTGATGAAGCCCTCCAACGAGAGGTAATAGCACCGGAATCAGTTTTTCTCAGTTAGAGCAACAGCAGTCTGAAACTTGCAATTTCTATGTAAACTTGTGCTGCAATTATTGACAGTTGGGATTTTTTTACTGCAGATTCAAGCAGCATTCAGGACTGACGAAATCCGAAGGTCACCTCCAACACCACAGGATGAAATGAGAGCTGGCATGAGTTACTTCCATGAAACAATTTGGAATGGGCTGCCAAAATTCTTACGTCGCGTTGACACTGCTCTGAAATCAATTGGTATCAATGAGCGGCTGCCATACAATGTCCCTCTTATTCAATTCTCTTCATGGATGGGAGGGGACCGTGATGGTCAGTTCTCTCAACCAAGCAGTTTGCATCCTTTGTATTTTGTTCCAGGATCCTCAAACCTAGAGCATGGTTTGGTTCATTGTTTCTTTGTCAATCTCACTGTAAAGTATTATAACAGCTAGTTCTTTTGACTCTCACCAGGTTTGCACATTGTGACCTGTTGCCTTTTGAAGGGTACTGTGGTTGTCATGGGGCCTTTTGTGTGCTCTGTAAACTACTAGTGGGAGACTTCATCAGTTTGGACCAATTTTTTTGAGAAACAAGCAAATTGAGCTAGTCATTGGAAGATGGTTTGGATACTAGAGATGCTTTTGATGCTGGATGCACTGGGCTGACCATCTGTTGGATGGTTTCTGGATTGCTGACTAGGTAATCCAAGGGTGACGCCAGAGGTGACAAGAGATGTCTGCTTGTTGGCAAGGCTAATGGCTGCCAATCTCTACTTTGCACAAATTGATGACCTTATGTTTGAGGTAGGCTGGCAAGATTTCAACATTCCACTACAGGCAAAGGAATGCATGTACTGTGAACTTGGGTTTGACTTTGTCATTCGAGCATGGGAGCCTTGTTTCATTGTGGTTACAGATCATATTTTGGTTGGTTGTAGGATACTGCAAGCTGCACATGATTCCAGTGGAGTTCATATTTGTGAAATGAAGACTATTAAAGGGAATTGTGCATTTCCAAACACCCTCAACCTCATTCAGTGCCTTGCACACCCAGGTTTAGGTTGACCTGGTCTGCACAGACACTTGCTCCTGGTTTTAACCAGATAGCGCTTTGTTCTTTTGCCTCACTTAGATTCTGTTAAGCAGTGTGCTTTTGGTTTGTTTGGTTTGTGCAGTTGTCCATGTGGCGTTGCAGTGATGAACTCAAAGAGAGGGTCATCAAATTAGAATCATCAACAAGAAAGGAGGCTAAGCATTATATTGGTACACTATTTTGATCTTGATGAACTTATCTTGTTCTAGTCTTACTCTGATTGTGGTCATTGATGTAACATACCCAGTGATGCAAGTTCATTCTCCAGGCAGGGCTTGCAGCTACTTTCCTTAATAGTATGCATCACACTAAAAGGTGTTGTTGTGAGTGCAGAGTTTTGGAAGCATATCCCACCAAGTGAGCCTTTCCGAGTGCTCCTAGGGGACATGCGTGACAAACTGTATAACACAAGAGAGCGGATGCGGCAGTTATTGGCAAACGGGAGGAGTGACATTCCTTCCGATGATACATTTACAGACGCATCTCAGGTAATCGTATATCTTCAGCCTAGTATTGTTACATATGGTTCCTAGTTATGGTTTTTTTTGGTTTCTTTACCACACCAAGGAATGGACATATGGACATTGCTGTATCCTGATTTTTGAAGATCACTGATAATAATATGAGAGAAAATTCCAATGATATTCATCAGCCTATGACACTCTGAATAATTCTACATAACACACCAAGACTCCCTCTTCTGCCTCATGCATCAGATGTGGTCAAGCTTCAGAGAGCTGTGGTCTTGGGTTTCCTATAGCAGGATAACCTCTGTACTAGATGCATTCAACCAGATCATTGTTATTGTCAATTGTGTCTTTGGATATAGTTGCTGTGATTGTGAAGAGCTCATGAAAGTTCTGTTGTCAATAATGTTCAACATTTCATGTTACAGATTCTGGAGCCTTTGGAGTTGTGTTACCGGTCCCTAGTAGAGACAGGGGACAAGCCAATTGCAGATGGGAGCCTATTGGACTTCATGCGACAGGTGTCATGCTTTGGGTTGAGTCTGGTAAAGCTAGACATCCGGCAAGAGTCTGAGCGCCACACTGATGTGATAGATGCTATCACAACCCACCTTGGCATTGGATCATATCGTGATTGGTCTGAGGAACAGCGCCAGGTATGTGCTCTGCATAATTGAATGAGCAGGGACCAACTCTATAAGCAGGAAGTTTAGTGGTTTTGGCACCATGGTTTTCTTTCAGCCTCGAGGGTATATGATACTAGTGTTGCAAATACAGGTGGTTCTGGTTTCTGACCAGAATGTAAAAGATTGCTTAGTGGATGTGGACTACTTGTAGTTTCACTTGGCCATATTGGCAATTTTGATATTTCGTGAGCTTTGTGCTGCAAAGTTGGGGATTGTGGTTGGTTGAGAAGCCCCTTGCTTCTGGTTTGAGACCTTTGGCATGATATGAGTGTTGCAGCAGCCAAATCTGCTGTCCAATCTATTTACTATGCTCAATTGACATTGACAGGAATGGGTTCTATCTGAGCTCCGTGGCAAGCGGCCTCTCTTTGGAGCAGACCTGAAAATGACTGATGAAGTCAAGGACGTGTTAGACACATTTCGCTTGATTGCAGAGCTGCCACCAGACTGTTTCGGCGCATATGTTATCTCCATGGCAACATCACCATCAGATGTTCTCATAGTAGAGCTCTTGCAGAGAGAGTGTAGAGTTCCCAAGCCTTTACGGGTGGTCCCCTTGTTTGAGAAGCTAGCTGACTTGGAGTCTGCACCAGCTGCACTGTCACGCTTGTTTTCCATTGACTGGTACTTGAATCAAATCGATGGAAAGCAAGAGGTAACAATACTCTGTCTAATTGTTTTCTTCTGATTGGCCTTTGCAGTGTTGAATGCACTTTGTTACTGTTTCATTCTCCACACTGACAGCTGAGTGCTAGGTGGCTTTTTTATGCTCACATCCTAGTGATTGTCGTGCTCCTCCCATTTCCAGGTTATGATAGGGTACTCAGATTCTGGGAAGGATGCAGGCCGTCTGTCAGCAGCCTGGTATATGTTTAAGGCACAGGAAGATCTGGTTGAAGTAGCAAAACAGTATGGAGTGAAGTTGACAATGTTTCATGGCCGTGGTGGCACAGTGGGTAGGGGTGGGGGTCCTACCCATCTTGCCATTTTATCACAGCCCCCTGATACAATCAATGGGTCTTTGCGGGTTACCATTCAAGGAGAAGTGATAGAGCAATCTTTTGGGGAGGAGCACCTGTGTTTCAGGACATTGCAGCGCTTTACAGCAGCCACTCTTGAACATGGAATGCACCCTCCAATTTCACCAAAGCCTGAGTGGCGCAAAGTCATGGACTCAATGGCACTTGTTGCAACTGAAGAGTATCGTTCAGTTGTATTCCAAAACCCAGATTTTATTTCCTACTTTCACACGGTAAAGTTATATTTATTCTGATTCCATCATACTCAATAATCTATGCAAACAGACATCTGCCTTAGTTGAAGAGGAGCTTAGTTATGAGCAGAGAGTTGTGAGATTTGGATCATGTTGGTCACTGATGTGGGCTCAGGTACTGTTTGTAATATCCCTTGAGATTTTGTTTTTCTCTTCTGTTCAGTGTCTGCCAAGGCTTTTGATCTGTTTGTTTGGGAATATTGAATTTTTCTGCAAGCACAGAGTTCTTTAGATCAAGGTCTTGAATATCCTTAGAAGGTGTGTTGTTTCTTGCAGGCAACACCAGAACTGGAGTATGGACGGATGAATATTGGAAGCCGTCCATCAAAACGTAAACCCAGTGGAGGCATTGAGTCATTAAGAGCCATTCCTTGGATTTTCGCATGGACACAGACTCGCTTCCATCTTCCAGTCTGGCTAGGGCTCGGTGGGGCACTTGCACATGTTTTGCAATCTGATCCAAGCAGCATTGTCATCCTTCACCGGATGTACAACCAGTGGCCATTTTTCCGTGTGACACTTGATCTAGTTGAGATGGTGTTTGCTAAAGGTGATCCCCGCATTGCAGCACTGTACGATTCCTTGCTTGTGTCACCTGAATTGAAGCCCTTTGGTGTGGAGTTGAGACGCATGTATGAGGAAACCAGGAGTCTTCTTCTAAAGGTAAATTTTCAGAGCTCACAAAAAGCTCAGCAATATGTTTGTGCCATTCTGTTGTCACCTTTTTAAGTTTTGGAAAACATAGCTTCTGCAACCTCAAAATGCTGAGTTCTTCAAGTATTCAGCTTGACTTGGGCCAGATATCATTCTCCATGCCAATAATTGTTAAAGCAATCAGATTATCGCAGATTGATTCGCAGTGATCCAATAAGGAGCTCTCAGCAACAATCTGAATTGGCTTATCAGGAAATTCAAATTGTCCTCCAAATATTTTGCAGGTCGCTGGACATGAGGATGTGTTGGCAGGAAACCCTACTCTAAAGCAGCGCTTGAGACTTCGAGAACCATATATTACTGTCCTCAATGTACAGCAAGCTTATACACTCAAGAAAATGAGAGATGAGAGTGCAAAATTAACTGCGCGACAGAATGGGCAGCCAGGAAAACCTGGCAAGCGAACAACCGAGTTGGTGGCTCTCAACCCAATGTCAGAATATGCCCCAGGGCTAGAAGATACCCTTATCTTGACAATGAAGGGAATTGCTGCTGGCATCCAGAACACAGGATAAATGGGTGAGTGCGTCTTACCATATGTATTGTTACACTTCCATCTCATTTTTCAGTCAATTAGTGGCAAGGGTGCTGGGGTGCCCTATCCCACTACATGTATAATCCATCCATGCATAAAATCCCAGAGTTGGGTTCTGAGATGAAATTTTCCATAGAATGAAGTGTGTTGGTCTCATATCACTTGGTGCAGCCAATGGGATAGGAGGTATTGTTTGTCAATCTTCAGCCAGGATCATACCTGATTGTCTAATTTTTGTTGCATGGAAAATGTGTTGCTTGTTGATTATATGTCTTCTAACACTGGAACATGATGGAACAGAGATGAGGATCTTACAGGTCACAGCTGCTCCGGAGTGGATTCATTCCTACACCAGATCTCATCTGAACTCTCAACATCAGCAAATTGGGTTGAACATGTTTGGAGATGACTGCTAACCATTAAGCCCCATGCTGCCACAATCTATAGAGCGTGCTCCAAAGCAACATAGGGAAGAGAATATCAGTCATCTCCCAGCTTCAACTCTTGTCCAAGTTCTGTTTACTGTATATGTTTTGGATTTGTCCTACATCAGAGGTAATTTGGCGATAACAGCTTTGTCAATCAAATCCTGAAATGATTCAGTTGTTATTATCATGCTTACACAAAGGTGTTAGTGATAATTATGAGAGCTTATAGACTAGAGATATCAAATAAGCATTTGTTCATAGCCATTACCACAAAGTGGCTAATGTGCTACAACCTAGTGAAAACAAACTGAGGGTCATACCTCGCTTGTTTCTTCAGGTTGCTGACTTGCATATGAACAATCATCGCAGTAGCTAATTAAAAGAAGCAATTATCAAGAATATCAGGAGATTGATGCTTTTGGAAAAAAGACAAAAGACTACTGCTGTATTGTAGGTTTATATTCCTGTAAAGCTATCAAGTCAGCAAGGGGTTTGGGGTTGTGCAGTGCACCCAGTCCCCTTGGATGTACATTGAGTACACTCATTTCTAGCTTGGTTGACAATGTGGAGCTCTGGTCTCATGAATATTCTTGGTAATATAGCATTCTAGAGGACATTATTGATAATGTAGCACATTACTCAGTGTCTGTAACAGCATCAACTGTGGTGCGATTCCAATTGCCTCTAGATACAGTGAAGGAGTCCAGAGTGCCTGTATTGCTGACCAGCATATCCGGCATTAGAATCCCAGCAAACAATTTTTTCAAGTTCTAGAAGAATCCTTACCTCAAGGATAGTGAACTTGTTGATGAAAGGAGCTGGCAACAAACATGTCAAAACCAGGATATAATGCCAGAAAGTTGTACAAGGAAGAGTCTCTCATGCAGAAGGAATTTGAATATAGTGTTTTAACAAACCAATGACATTCAAGGTGAGAGGAGAGAGAATGAACCTAAAATACATTACTCGCTATTGACTTGGAAAACAACACCATTAATAAATAAGTATGTTGCTTCTCCACTTCACAAAATCAGACAGACATTTCATGGACACAACATGATGGTGGCTGTGGAAAACTAACTTACATCATGAAAAATGAGCTTATTATTGACGAAAAGAGTGAGCAACAAACATCTCAAAAACAGGATATAATGCTGAGACGCGGTAATGTCCCTTGTCACAAGGTCACTGCACCACTTCATGGTACCTCATGTACCACACAATGCCAAAGGAGCTGCCAAGCAAGACCAGCTTCATGACTAATATGCCTGCAGAAGATTAGTTTCATGACCATGTTGTACAGGGACAGGAAAATTGCATTAATTCACACACCAAACAAATCCAGATAGGTTTGTTGCAACAACTAGGGGATAAGCTCCTGTGTCTTCACACAGGTCATGGATCCAACACCAGCACCAGCACCATAAGCAGAATACTGTTATGATTCCGAAATTATCAAAGAATATGCAAAATTTATCATATTGTATATCTGACTCACTGGCGAAATTATTGCATCAGTTCACACACAAGATAAATCCAGATAGTTTGTTGCAGACTTTGGCATAAAGCTCCTGTGTCATCAGCAACATCACTGATCCAACATCATAAGCAGCTTACTGTTCTGATTCCCAAACTATCGACGAATGAGCTCAATTTTTCATCGCATCTGTACCTCTGTGAAATCAAAATCCACATTGCCAGATCTGGATCTGAGCATTTGTACAGGGAATTGAGCTCTCAAACCCTGTGGACATGATAAACCGTAAACACGATTGGTGACAGGGAAATATGCACGCTTCGAAAGGATTGATCGTCAAAACAAAAAAATGCAAAAACGGAAGTCTGGCCCAGAATTTTTTTCCGAGAACCTAGAGAAATAGAACGCTCTAGCCATGGAAGACCGTTTGCGAAGAAGATAGGAGTACAAACCAAGTAAGTACCAGCACACGATTTGATGGTGTTGTATCTTATCCCCGGCTCATCAGGTGCGTAAAATCCCCGACTAGTCTGAAGATATTCATCTTGCCTACTCCACTTACCAAGCTCCACTTCACAATATCTACCACTACCGTAGAATATCTGGTTTTCCACATATAATGATGTCGAAGACAACTAATTCCCTTCAGTAACACCAGAAACACAAACAACAAAGAAAACCTCGACTGGATCACAACATTATTCAGTCTCTTCCCGAGCCTGCAGCAAAAAAGTCGGCAACTACTCTAATCAGACACAAGATCCCGAGTTTCAAGAGCACAGGGAAGAAACAAACTTACATACACGCACGCACCGCCATGGATTGCTCCTTGGTGAACGTGCTTACACTCGCCTGTTGTTGTGCAGAGGCGTCGTCGCGAGGAAGAGAAGTTTGCTGCGTGCGGGGAAGAAGGACTCAAGGAAAGAGACGATTATGAGGAGGACGGGATTCGACCTCGTGACTTCCGGAGAGGACCGATTTCCATCCAAATCCCTTTTCATTCGTTTCCTTGGCGAACAGATGATGTTTATCATCCATGGACCCTACTCCTATCCCTGCATGAAACTTGGTACCTTGGAGAAGCAACACGTCGGTTCCGGCGGAGGGACAAGTGTCGACATGTCTGTTTACAGCGGACAAAAAAGCGAGAATTTTTGCGTCACTTTCATTATGAACTTACTAGCCTACTACTCTTATTTTACTAACCTATTTTGTTTTAACTGGTTCTTGGTGAAAACACGAACAAAGGATTTTTGAAAAATGGAGAAATTGCTTCTCTTGATTTTCAAACAGTAAAAACTTTTTTACTTCTGGTTTCCTCGCACTAAGAAGTAAATCTCGCGAGTCTTTCTTTCTCTCTCTTTCTTCCCGCGAGCACTACCGACGAGCTCCGCGCCGCCTAATCTGCACTGAAATTTTCTTCTGATTCTCGAGAAGATTGTGTTATAACTAGAGCAAAGATTTGCGCGAAGAATCGATAGATTGAAGCTCACAAGTTTGGTGTTTCTAAAGAAATTTTCAACTGAATTTTTGGTTGAAGTTTTGGAGATTTTGGCAAGTGGTTTTGTAGTCTTCTTCTTCTTCTTCTTATTCGTATTCTTTCTTGCTTGTTGGGTTGTTGTGTGAGAGGTTAAATGGTATTGCGGATGAATCTCTTCGCCTCGCGTCTCCTCATATCTTGAAGCTTTTGGTTTTGATCTGCCTGTTTGTATCTCTCTCTCTCTCTCTTTCTCTTCACTTGGGAAAACCAAAAAAAAGGTGCCAACTTTTGCATAGTCTCTCGTGTAGCATTGGCTTTTTTTCCGATTGCGAACTTCTTTGTCTTGAACTTTGGGCGTTGTCTCGAGTGTGAAGAATGAAGAAACGGGTGGAGCAAGAGATCCTCTGCAGGGTATTGAAAAGAAGAAGAAAGAGCGCGGTTTTCGTGTGATTTGGGAGCTGCTGCTCCTACTGAATCTTATTCTTCTTTGCATGGAGCTACAGTTTGTGGTGATTTTGTAACCAGCGGAAGCTTTTTTAAGCGGTTCAACGAAGCAATATTGTTGGAGACTTGCGGCGAACAACAGACGGCGTTGCTGCTGTTGTCGGAAGATGGGTGCAACGAAGGTGGTGTTAATGGTGGTAATAGCGGGGGTGTTGTTGCTCTCTTTGATTAGTAGCTCAGTAGACTTGGTTCTCGCGGTGTCGCCGTTTTCTGGTGGTCGTGGTGGAGAGATTGGCGAG
The DNA here is from genome assembly GCA_963920785.1 of Sphagnum contortum. NCBI lineage: Eukaryota > Viridiplantae > Streptophyta > Sphagnopsida > Sphagnales > Sphagnaceae > Sphagnum > Sphagnum contortum. The sequence goes on along the minus strand of OY987285.1, from coordinate 16,987,431 downwards.
GGAGTCGAGGAGAGCGTTGACGACAAGCTCCAAGTCCGGGTGATGAAGGAAGCGAGCGTGGAGCCGGTGCGGACTGCAGCGGAGTATGCGCGGCAGACGGGAGAAGGGATCAGACACGTAGCGGAATCTGCGTTGTACCGGCCTTTCACAGACGCGGTGCAGGCTCTGAATCGAAAGACGGAGCAAGCCGTCGACTCCGCCAAGCAGACGCTGCTGGCCGGAGTTTCTTCCAGGGCGGCTCAAGGCAATGAGGAACAGAAAGCTCCTGCTGCGCCTGTGAAAGAGAGATTTGGTGGGTTCTGGTTCATGAAAAAGAAGGCCCCGGAGACACCTAAGGAGCACCTGGATGACGCTGCTGCAAGCCAAGGTTTCCAGGAGCATGGTGGTGACTCAACCTCAGATGAAGTCAAAGAAGAAGCAATGAAGGATATGGCGGCAGCAGGGGGAAGAAGAAGCAGGGGAGCATGGCTACAGGAAGGAGGAGACCATCATCATGGCTTTGAAATCGGGCCCAACACAGCAAGCTCTGCAAAAACCCAAGCCCATGACTCCTCTGCAACCAAGGTGGGATTTCTCCTTTGAACCCCTCAATCACACACTTCTTTGCTCATGTTTCTGCACAACGATTGATGGATCTCTGAAATCTCCAACGCAATGAAGGGTCTAGCTGGGGATCATTTGCCACTGCAATCTTATATCTGCAGTTCAATCATATGTATGGGATTGATGCTGGCATTTGACCAGAAAAATCATTCCCTGATTGTATGCATGTATGCAACTTCTCTTTGCAAGAAACCCTATATCTGCATGAACATGACAGAAACTTCAAATTGGTGATTCTTTCTTGCTGTTGCCCCATAGAATTGCATGAGGTAAGCATTCAGAGAAGCTCCTGGCTGGCATATCCACTTTTTATCAGGTTCTTACAGGAATTGCATGTGAGTGCATGTGTGTGCTTGAGGCTTCAACTTGTAATGATTGTGCGAGTTTCTGATGAGAATCTCATCTTTATTCAATTGTGAAATTTTGTTGGATGGTAGGCTGCACAGCATTTCAAGGAGGGTGCTGAGGATGCTGCTTATGAATCTCCACATGCAGCAGGGAAGAAGACTTTGGGCTCAGGTTGGGACAACACACATGACACAACAAGAGATGTCATGGCATCTAGAGAATCTGCTGCAATGGATTCTGCAATGACAAGGAACAGAGCATATGATAAAGTGGTAGGAAGAATGGTGGACAAGTCTGAGCAAGCTGTGAAAGATGCAAGCCTTGGAATTTTGCATACAGTGAACAATGCAGCTTGTAAAACAGCTGATTGTCTGAGGCAGAGGGCCATGGAGGCTGGATCTTTTTTGCCTAATGTTGGGCAAGGGATTGCATATGTACAGGATAAATCCTCTGAAGCCTTGCTTCTTCATGCCCAGGGGCGTGATAGTGTAAAGGACATAAATCATCATCCTTTGGGTGAAGCAACCAGCAGCAATGAAGCAGATGTAGTAGTTGGGGATGATAATATGCATATTGAGGAAGATGAAACAGGAAAAGACAGTGAGGATGATTTGCTTGTACCTGAAGATTACAACAAGAGTGGCAGGGCAGAGAAAACCAAAGCTTGTTATGAAGGTGCAAAGGATGAAGCTGGTTGTGATATGATGGGAAATGCTGCTGAGCATTATGAAGGTGCAGCAGATGAGCTTGGGATGATGGCAGAATCACTGGGATGGCGTCGTGCTGGAGAAGCAGAGAATTTGGACCCACTTATGCTTCCTCCAACCTCCCTTCTGCTGGGAAATACAAAGTATGTGTGGCAAGGACATGTCACTTCGGATGGTCAATCACACAGAGAAGCTAAAGGTACAGCTTACAACAACCTTATGCTTGTTGTTGCTAGCCAATCTACAATGGATGACAATGAACTATGTCCAGGCTTGAAAAGAATCTCTGTTGATCACTGACCAAAGAACACTAAGAATGCTCTGTGTTGATATGGGATTTCCGGGACAGGTGCTATCAGATTATGAAGGACTTCACCCCACCAGATGTACATGATAGCAACAGAAATCAGTGTGTGAATCTTTCAATTTTGTTTCCACAGTATGATGACATGATGCTGTCTGACTCAAATTCTATGTCTGTTCAGATTTTGCAGGAAACAAACCACACACATGGAAAAGAACTATTTTGAAGAGGCCAGTGGGAATTGTCCTGGCACTAGCACGATTTCTCCATCTCCTCACCTTCGCCACTATCTATGGCTCCTCACTGTGGGTGACATTTGTGTCAGGGATCATTTTATCAAAGAATATTCCCAGGCAGCAGTTTGGGTTTGTGCAGAGTCGCGTGTTCCCAGTGTATCTGCGAGTAGTTGCAGCAGGAGAGGGGCTCCTTTTTCTGCTCCACTCAATCATGCATCCCTGGTTGTCTGCAGACACTCTTGAACGCCAGCAGTTTCAGAACTTCGTGTGGATGATAGCTGCCACCCTTGTAAATGTGTACCTCCTGGAACCACGAGCAACAAAGGTCAGTAGATTCAGCTCTCTCTCTCTCTCTCTCTCTCTCTCTCTCTCTCTCGATTGGATCTCCAAATTTCCTTTAAGCACACTTACATTGCCACAGTTGATGCATGGCAATTAGAAATCACTCTTGTGCAACAATCCTTTTATATTCATGACACACAAACACTCATCAAAACACCATTTTATGTGGTTAAGCATTCCATCACAGAATGCTAACTAGAACTACCACTCATATCTTTATGATTGTTGATGCTTAACAAGATGTTTGATCACATGTTTGATGTGTAATAAACTGTTGACTTGGGTGTGTTGGTTGTGATGGGTGTGTGTGAAAATATGATGTGAATTTTTTCTTTCTTTTGGGTGCAGGTCATGTTTGAGAGATTGAAAGTAGAAAAGGAAGATGGGAGGATGCGAGAGACAGGGAATCCTGCAGAGGCAATAGCAGCAGCAAGTGACGATAACAAGAAGAAATTGACGGCCATGAATGAGAGATTCAAAATGCTGCACAGTTGTTCGTCTGCAATGAACATGATCACATTGGCTGGCTTGACATGGCACTTGTGGCACTTGTCCCGCAGATTGATTATTTGACATTTTTCTCAACTTAAGAGGCTCTAAACTCAATTGTTCTGCACACAAAAAGGCTGTAAACTAAAAAAAACCCATTTTGATTGTAAAGTCGTGCCAATGCACACCCATATGTCATGTTTTGAATTGTGGAAACCAACCTGGACTATTGTGAACTTGCTTCCACTTAATGTCTTTTTATTTCTCAATATATGAACTGTGAGATTATTGCAGATGCATAAAACATTGGGTCCGACTTTACTTTGTTGAAATATGCTCTTTAGAAACTGGAACAACAGCCCCTGATCAGTGTGCTGGTTTCAGTGCCCATAATGCATCCATCATTGAATGGTAGTCTCTGAAAGTTTGATTCATGAATTGCCTTAGAGTTCTACATTGCATAAACAGTGTAGTGTGGGGAATTCTCAAAATGCGGGGCCAGGCTCACTTACACCTCTTGAATAACATTATACACCTCTTGAATAACATTATAATTTCCATATGGAATTAGATGCCACCGTGTGCTAGGTTGGAAAAAAAATTAGCTCAAGAAATCAACATTTGTATTGGTCAAAATAATCAGCAAGTTCAAGTGGTCCTTCAAGCTTTGATTAATTAAACCTTGACCAACAATATGGTTTTTCAATCATTTGCTAATTAATCAACTTAATTGAATCCACCACCTTGATAAATTGTTAATCCACCACTAAAAGTTAATCCAACATTAATGGTTAATCTTCTGCACCATGGTGCTAATCCACCACCACTTTTAAATCCAACCATAAATCTAATGATGTTATGGAAGGGCTTGCCCATCATCATCCAATGATAAGGCCTTATGTCGATAATTATATCATGAAATTTGCATAGTTTGTCAAGAATTTAAAACAAATATCCAACTACCCATGTTGAATGGTTCATGAAAATGTTCATTACAAACCTTGTCACGAACTACAATTGTTATTTAGTGTAGTTTCTTATGATTCCTAAAGGGTTATGCTTATGTTTGGTATAAGTCTCATAATGTTTGTACCTTTGTTTCATGGTAACAATTATAAGCCTTTCTAAAGTAATTTCACCATGAAGTCATTCAGTAAAATGCTTTAATGGCCTTGACAAACATTGAACAAGGTATTAGTGAAGACATAACTTCACATGCACAACATTTTAAGGTGATTCACACTAAATTTATGGGACATGTTTATTGATGAAACCATCAATTTTTTCTTAATTCAAGGGCTTAATAAAAAAAACTCCAGAATCTATTATCTAAGATGTTGTCAACCAATGATATGTTACTTTGAATAATGATATTATAACAACATTGGAAATCAAGGTGATTGATCAAGAGAATGAATGTATGTGAAGGCATAAAAAAACCCATCCCAATATTCATTCCACTATATCATCAGCCTATTGAGCCCCAAATGAAATTGTAGCTTGAATTTTTTATTATGAAACCCCGACTCCAACCCATTTTAGCAATAGTGTCAGTGGCAAAAATCCACCATTAGAGTTTGTTCTTAATCATTTACTTTTAATTAAAGTTCATTTTGATGAATTTGAATCAAAATTAAAGGTTATTGAAGGAATTAGGGTTGAAGTTATGAAATTTTTGCAAGCTATGAATGATATTTTTTTTTGCCTTCTTAAACTTCATGATCTTAATTTAACAATATCGCCACACAAATCAAGCCATGCATTCCTTAAGATTGAAGTGTATTATGTGTAAACAAATTAAGGTCACATTGCTTAATTTTGCATCGTGATAACTCATAATCAAGTTCCACCTTACAAGCCACATCATCAAGTTGATAAAGTAATGAACCCACCTCCATGCCATTTTCAAGTTAAATACCCTATATGCGGAACTTGTGGTGAACATGCATTGAACATTTGTTGGGTGGAATTGGATATTAAATGTTCTAATTGGAATGGTAGTCATTTTATATATCATTGTCACAACCTATACAAGGTCATGTTTTTAAACCTTCATCCAAACAATTATTAACTTGATAGGTTTTGAACAATACGCAAGGTATTAGGCTCAATGTACTTTCTACAAATCTTAACCCTTTGAATATATTCTAGATTGCCAAAATGACATGTAAATTCATCATCCCCCAAAAACTATTCAAACCAAGCAAGGGGTGATTAATTTGCCCCCATCATAAAATCAAAGGAAAATTTCAAACTTGGGGCCAATTCAACTACATCAAGGCACTTAAAATGTTAGGTTTTTAGATCCTAATCAAGTCAATCCATCAACAATAACCTTCAAATATATTGCTCAATAATCTAACTTGGTCCAAACCCTTGCACGTTAATAAAGTTTGGATGTTTTGAAAGCCAAATTGACAACCTATCCTTGTTTTATGTTTTTTTATCAAGATTTCCCCTTCCATATTTGTTGTGGTGCTTTAGATGTTGTGGTAAGCAGTGCGTTACGTCAACCTATTGGTGAAAACTAAAGGAATCACCCTGTAGCCTTTGTGAATAAACAACTCATTATTGTTAAAAGAGATTATTCCATCATTAACATTGTCGCAACCCTAGCTTTGGGTTCGCGACCAAGGCAAAAAGGGTTGCAAGGTTATGGGACAAAAAGGAAGCCCGGGAGCCAAAGCAAAGAGGCCACAAGGGTGCGGACCAAAAGGAAGCCCGGAGTCACATCACACACTCTCGGGAATGTAAGAAAGTGTAAGAAAGTGGGAGATGGAGTCCCAGTGGACTCCTGAAACTTCAGAGAGCGATTTCAGGGGTCAAAACTCGATGACTTGTGACTTTTTTATATATATCATTGGAAAGATCTTGGAACGTAGATGTCTAAAATGGGCTCGCATTGCTCATTTGGACATCTGAAACACAAGTTATGGCCAAAAGAAGGGCCGGGAGTCAAACTGGCAGTTTGACTCCCGACCACTAAAAGTCGGAAATCGACCTCTTCCCGACATCCGATTTGAGAATGCAACACGGCGTTGGAAAGATCTCGACGAGGGCTACAACTTTGGTTTAGACCTCATCGCGATCAGACTCTGTAGTCGGGAGTTATGAGCTCCCAAAGTCTTGGAACTCTAACTAGGACAATTTCGGGACTCCAATTCGGGAATCCCGAGAAAAAGAGCCATTTGAATGTAGCCTCCGCTGAGAGCTACAGAGTATACTATAAGGGGGAAGGTGGTGGCTTCCCCCGAGTCCGGGCCGTGGTGAGTCTTGTGTGTCCGTGTTGCCCGTGGCTTGTCCTAGCACCAAAGGTGCTCGAACTATGCACTAACCACTTTATGTGGGTTGTGTGCAGGCCCGTGTGAGTGAGTGAAGCTTATCAACTCTTCCTAGTCCCATCCCGAAGTTCCAACACGCCCCTTTACCCCTCCAAGTGTTGTGAGCTAGGGAACGTGCCCCGATTCTTTCTTCTTCCAATGTTTTCCTACTTAGGCCCACATTTGGGTCCTTTGAAAAGTTGAGGGGCGTCAAACACAATTGCTTACCTATAATGTTCAATGTAAAAACATTATTTGTTGTTGAATCCCATGGTGTTATTTGTCGACCACATGATTTGTTAATATTTAATGAATGAACTTAACCTTAGTGGTAGGTTAATGGCAATTTGTTGGATTTTTTATTTAAATTTTTTGATTGCATTATGAATATAAACCAATTTAGATGTGCAAACAAGTAATTCATTTAGCCACGTTTTCAAAAGACCTAGTTTTGATACACTTGGAGGATGACTTCCTTGATGAAAATTTAACTATAATTAAAGCCACTCCAACATGGTATAACCAAAATGTGGAATTCTTGAACATTCAACAAATGTTGTTGGTGTTATCCAAGAACAAATATGTTTTAGAATTCACATTAATAACATGCATTTTTTCGATGCCTAGTCACCTTTATCGAAGGAATGGTGATGGAATACTTAGGCAATGTGTAACTTATCATGAGGTTCCATCCATGTTGGAGGCTTGTCATGATAATGCATGTGATAACCATTTTCTAAACATTTAACAACATAAAAAGCCTTACGTTTTAACTATTTTTGGCCAACCATGTTTGTCAATACTCACAGCTATGCCCAATGTTATGATGTTTGCTAATGGTATGCTTGTAATGACTTTCATATGGAGTTACCATTACATCCATCTTTATCATTAATGGCCTTTGATAAATGGGGCATTGCTTTTATTGGTTGGGTTTATCCCAACTTTTTTAAGGGCATGAAGTATATCATTGTGGCCCCTGAATATCTTATAAATGAATAGAAATGAAGTGGTAAAAGTTGATGATCACAAAGAGAAATCTTGGGTTTTCCCACTACCCAAATCCACTATGATTTTAGTGAAATGGGAAAAAGTTCAAAAATATGTAACTTATATGGTTTTGATTTTTAAGTTGGCTATTTGATTATGACATTTTTAATGAATGTTTTTAAGTTGTTTTGGATAGTGACATGTTGCATTAGGTAACTTGTAATTATTTGTTTTGACATGGATATTATGAGGTTGCTAATAGGATGTGGATTAACATGCCACTTCATATATGAAATGTTTAAAACGTTTTAAATGTTTTTTGTCACATATTGTAAAATTTTCATGGCATGTTGTGACAAAAATACATGTATTGATTTTAAATTAGTATAGTTATTTGTGTTTGGTTTGGATTCTTTTAACAAAATATTTTGAAGAATTTCATCATCATCATACATGTTTTGTACACCATATTTATACATGATAGATCAATGCATATATAGATTCATATATTAATGCACACATTCATCAAGGTTTGAACCCAATACTTCATGAAGATGCAACAAGGTTTTCACCACCAAACTACTTCAATAAGATTAAAAAAAAGTTTAAGTTTATTATGTTCAACATGAAATTATTTAAGAAATTCAAACTTTAACATACATTTTAGCTTTTAAATTTTATTCAAATGCTACAAATGAAAACATGGTATCAAAGCTTTTTCAATAATCTATTCATGAAAGTAAGTTTAGTTTATAATTATGCAATTTGAAGGGTTCAAAAAATAACTTAAAATAATATGTTATGAACAAAATAGAAAATCTTCAAATATCTTTTATGTAAATTCATCTACAATCTTCATAAATGGGATTCAATTGAATGTGAATTCAAAAGTGCTTTCATTAAATCTTCAACAAAAATATTTTTGATGTGTAAAATATTTGTTCAGTTTTTTAAGAATTGTAAGTTTTGTTTTCCTCAATATGATTATGTACAATTTTGAAAATAAACTTTTGTGATGTTATTCAAATTGTAATCACCCGCAAGTAGTTTTACCCACATTTGCTCATAGAAGAGTTATGGAGTTGCAATTTTAAAAAAATCCTTTAGTATTACCTTGAAAAAATATAAATATAAATTTGATAATTAAAAACTAAAACCATTTTTATGATCTCCTCCCTTTTAAATTGGCAAAAATTGGCCACTAGAAAATAAAATAAAATAAAATAAATAATCAATGTAACCATTTTTTCTCAACATCATATTTGTTTAACAACATTCATTATAAATTAATAAAAATGATTAATCACACAACTTTGAAAAGAAATAATAACATAATATATATACTTTTCTAATGTAACAATATATTTTACCTTTGTAGAAATAAAAGGAACATAATTTGGTGATATTTTGGCATTAAATGTTTGGATAGCCCATTTTTGCAAGTTAGTGGTTATTTGTGGGGGGAAATTTTAAAATAATGAAACTACAAGGAATATTTTCAACAGGGGTCATTCTTTTGTATATAGAGGAGTACAAATATAAGGTGTTATATATTAGTAATTCTTGGGTAAAAGGAAAATTTTAATTATTTCTAAAATATGGTACTATTTACTCAAAAATATAGTTATAATTAACATAAATTACATATTAATTAATGTATGTTGGTTTAAATATGTGTACATTAAAAAAAAGGTAATAATAGGGTAAGAAAAAATAGGTTAAAATATGATTTAATACATTCAAAAAAATGTCTTCTTTGATGCACATGGTTTAGAAATCCAACACTGATTAGTGACCCTTATGAGAATAATGCAAGTTTAATGAATTTTTGTTAAAATTTTGAAATCACTAATTTGAAAGAATAAAAAGATTATTCATAATGAATAATTGTTAATAATTTCAATGTTAAAACCACAAAGAGTTCCAACATCAAACTTATTTTAAACTCATATCAACATGAACATATATATATAAGTTAAAATTCTCTATTAGGTTCTATGACTTGTAGCCAAAATATAGAAGGATTTTAATAAACTAATATCTACGTATATTACCTATAGCCAAAACATAACTAATTTTTTTTATCAATGATTGTCATTCAAACAACACCAAAAACTTGAGAATCATAATAATAATAATAATAATAATAATTCATCGATGTCCTTATTACGAGATCACCATTTTTAATGTTTTTTATTAATTAAAAAAAATCTAAATACTTAGACATAAACTTGTAAAAAAAAGCCCAAAAAAATGCTGAATCAGGGTAATAATAATAATAAATAATAATAATAATACACCCAATTTGTTTTTAAAATAAATCTAACTAGGATTTATATTTCTCATACATCAAGAGATAAAATGGAGAAATAACTTAAGGATTTTTTTGAGGTTTTGTTATTGTGGTGTCATGAACATTTGTAATTAAAAACTTGTCCAATGATGAATGAACTAAGGGAAAAAAATAATTTCAAATTTATGTATGTGTACAAGTTTGAACATTAATTTTTTAAAATATGAAGGTTTACATGGACCCTAGACTTTGTATATATGAACATTAAACAACTTAATATTTAATTCAAATATCAATGTGAAACATAACAAGTTTTTATACATCCATTTAAAATTTTTGTGGTGAATGCAAAATGAAAATAGATAGTAATGGATTTAACACATTCAAAATGAATGATTCAAGTCATGTGCAAATGTTAATAATTCAAGGGATGTGAAATCTTTATAACTTATTACATGTGTTTTTAAAAATTGTGATAAGTGTAAAATGCAACCCATGAGCAATGGTTTCAACATGATAAAAGTGTACAATTTAACTCATGTACCATGTTGATAGTTGAAGAGATGTTTAAAAAATCACTAACCATTATAATGCAATTTGTAAATAAAGTTAAACGTTATTTTAATTTCTATATCAACAATTTGATATCATTAAAAAAATAAAATAACATGATTTCTTGTGTAAGTATAAGGTGCAATTTATGTGTAACATTTTTCACTTGCTATCAAACCTCGATTCAACTTATGCTACGTGTCAATAGTTTAAAAGTTATTAAAAAAATGACTAAACAATATTACCACTATTGCAATGAGTGTAAGGTTAAAATATTTTCAATGTTAATTTTTTTTCCATTATTATAAAATCCAACATGGAGGGAAAAATCTAGTGCTAATGTATAAAAAAGTCATTTTTTTTCATTATGGAAACTATGCACAAATAACTAGCAAACAATTTCACTTACTATTTGTGCACAATGATAATAAGTCAAATTGGACAAATAGTTGCAATGGGTGGTAGTGAAAAAACCCAAGATTTCTTCTTATGGATGGTAAGGCCACAAACATAGTCATTCCCAATGTTATGATGTTTACCAATGATATACTAAAATATAATTAGGATCCAAACACAATAAAATGAGTTGCAAGGTGTGTGGACAATGTTTTAAAATATTCAATCTTGAATTTTTGGAAAATCAACAAGGAAGCACAATACTTTAGATTATATATTAAAAATTATTGTGTTTCCTTGGAAAGATTTTTCAATTTACGGTTCCAATAATTGCAAAGTTTCAATGATCGAAATTGATGATGTTTCAAAACTTATTTTCCATGTTTAAAAACACTCATCAAACTGTATTTGTTGATACTTATTTTCCAAAAACATTTTGTATAAAATGTGCACCAATCCTTTTCAAACACGGAGAGGATTTACCATTGATGATTAAAAGAGAAAATATGAGTTGAAATTGGTGAAATTAATGTCTATAACACGTTTTGACATTTCTAGCTCAAATGTGCATTTGGCTTTGAAAATTATTAATTGACAATTTGTGTTTAACAAAAGTTATTCATTTTTAGGTGGTAAAAACCATAAATTCATAGTTTATATATGATATAAGATCAAGTTGTAATAAAAGCATATTGGTGACAAGGAAGAAGAGGTCACAATTTGACTTATGTTACAACAAAGGGTGTAGCAAAATAAATTGAACATTTGATGGTTTTAATTCATGATAAAACGTGTTATATTTCATTAATGTCAATTAATTTTCCAAATTTGAATTATGAAAGTAGATTTCAAGTAGGTGCAAGTAGGTTCCAACAAAAGAAAATATGTATATATTTTTCTATGACCCTTTAATCTTCATTTCATGACTTAGTGAACATATAATTCATTAAATTTTCTAAGATAAAAATATTTTTGAAAAATGGGTTAATTATCTAGTTTCAGCTCTATTTTTATTTAGTTTTTTAATTTCATTTGCTTTTTACTTTTGGTATCTAGATTCTTAACAACATAATACTTGGATGTTATTTTTTTGTAGTTACATGCATGACCCATGATTAAAAAAGAGATGTTTACTTTTTTGGTTTACTTCTCCATGCTTTCACCCCAAAGGTAAAAAAAAGGATTCATGTTTTCATTTCTAGAGAACATGTTTTTGGGTATTAGTGATTTGAAGAAGAAAAATAATGAAAATTTTCAAAATGGGATGAAAGAGTTATGATTTCTTGAGTGAGAAGTGGTCTAGTGTCAACATTGTTTTAGAACTACATATTCAAAGTTGTGTAATTGAACAAATTTCCATTAGTTAAATTTGAAATTTAAGGTGTGTGTAGTTTTTAAATGTGCACTTTAATTAAGATAAAACTTGTTAGATTTGCTAAGAGAGGAACTAATGTGATTTAAAGTGGTAGAAGGTTGTGTTACCAATTAAAACAACAATTTTCAACATCAACTTTGAAGCTTTGTTGCCATTCTTCTTTGATGAGGTTCTATTTCAATTTTTGCAACCATTTTGAAATGAATTTAAAGTTTCAAAGTAATTAGCTTTTACAATATGGAGTTTTAAACAAGAAGAATTGTCTTTTTGAAGCGACAAAGGTCTTCTATTGTACTTTTGTAATTCCAAGTGAATACATAACATCAATTATACATGTATTTCCAATGATGCAACAATTGTGTGGGTGACAATGTGGTAAGATATTTGAATTTATTAAGATGATATGAAATAAAATAGTTGATCAGAATGACATGGTTGTAGTAGCTGTTGTTTAGTCTTGGTGATTAGTTTATAAGTTGATTCATAGTATTGCAAAAGTTGTGGAACTTACAATTGCAAAATAAATTCTAAAATTTTAACACTATTTATTCAATTAAACAACATTTCACAGTGTTAGGTGAGCAATGATTACAAAAGTAGTTCCACCTAGACTCATATGTTGTGTGATATTTCATGTATCTTCTAAATAAAAAGGTGTGAAATATCTCACACTAACTTTGTGAGAGGCCTAGGGGTAGCTATTATGGAAGGGATAGGGGGAAAAAATCTAGGTCACATGGTAAGATTCTTTTTGTTCACATAATGAATTTCTAGGCAAACCTTTTTCTTAAACCATTTTCATTATACATTATATATTCAAGCTCATGTGTAGGCATATGGCAATGTGGTCATCCTTTTTTACATGGGCAACTATTTTTGAGAATCTTTTTGTTGTTTAAAATAGATAATTGTGAAGTCTTCCAATGTAGGTAAGTAGTCTTTCCAATTATGTGGTGCTTGTATCATATGGGAATTTGGGCAAAAAATTGTGAATTTCAACCTTATATGTGGGAGGAAACTATGGATGTACTTTGGGGAAAACCCAACCTTGGGTGATACAAAAAGAGTCACCTGACCAAAATTAACAGAAAGGTGGACCCATTTTAATTAAATTATAATCATTTTTTTAATTTATTGAGTTGCACCATATAGGTTTTGTGTTCCCACCTATGTACACATTATAGAAAATTGTAAAAATTTACATAGGCTAACAAGTAAAAATTTTGTGTTGAAATGTTCCTAACATGTGTATTAACATTCTCGACCCCTTATCATTGAGTGTCAAGTTCCACCATTATAATTTTGTATGTTTATCAATTACATTTATTAAGGTATGACCCCAATTGTTGATTGGAAAAAAAAAAGTGAGACTTATTATAAATTTGTAAACATGAATGCAATAACCTTTCAAAATATGATTCCAACCTTAGAGAATTGCTCAAAAAGTTGTGACTACTTTGATCCACTATTTATTAAACAAATAAAAAAATGACCAAATGTTGATACCCTCTTAGAAATTGAAAGCCTACGAAATTGTGAAAAATACATCCCCTTTGTGTTCCTAAACAAGCAAACCCGAAATGTTATTTTTTTGAAATTTCTTTTCTCTGACCATTCATTCGAAATGTTAAAACTTAATTTTTGGTAAATCCAACTAAAATTTGAAATTCCACTTGACTTGTAAAAATTGATATTAAATTCTATAATGAATTTTTTCTTTTATGTGAATCCTATGTCATCTTGATTGAATGGGTTAAAAACATTTGGTATGCGATGTTCCTTGTGGCACCACTCAAAGATGGGTTTATCCCTTGGTAATTGTTTAATTTCCAATTTAACAATTCAATTATATTTAATCTTTGAGTGAGATTTACACAAGTTTTATGCTACAAGATCCTATGATTGGGCTCAATGAAATGATGCATTTGGAGGAAATGTAAGGCTCAAAGTGAATTCTCCATTTGTGATGTTGGACCTTTAAAAATTATTTACAAATCATGCACATTGTCAAATGAAATCTTTTGTGAACCCCCTTCCATAATTTGGATAAACAACATGCAAACCCACTTGCAATTAACCATGATCAAACTTAATCAAAACTTGCCATCATTAATTCCAATAGATGGCAATAGTTACAAAATAATTATTTAAAAAAACATTAAAAACATTTCGTTTATGAAATAAATATGAATGCATCAAATAACATGACTACTACTACCACCATATTTGAGATAGTCACTATATACTGGATACAATATAATTATTCCACCTTTCCCCAAATATCTTTCGAGAATTCACATAATTTGCATTTCTTTGGGCAAATGTCGAACATTTTTGACATAAGTGCCCATTTAAGGGGGTGTTGAAGAGTGTTTATTTTGGGTGGGGGGGGGGGGGGGGGGGTTGTGTGTGTTACATTTCAAGGACATTATTTTACATAAAAATTAGCATTTTATTTTTTTTTCATTTCCCCCCATGATATTTGGTGGGTATTAATATCATGGGGGCAAAAATGAATGAAAGAAGCAAGGTATTTCATTAAAAAAAAAGACTATCCCGATGTGTGTGATTTTTTTTTCTTTTTCTTTTTGGGGAGGCAACATTTTTATTTTTATTTTTGGAAACACGTTGGTTTTTCATTTGGATGATATATTCCACTTGATAAGTGCCCTCTAAATATATTACAATTTTTTGGGTTAGTGGTTTAACATTTTTATTTAGTCAGTTGGATGGGTGACCTTTAATTTTAATATAGCCAGGTTGGTTATAAAAAATAACAACGGGCATGGTTTAATTATAGTGACAATTATTCATCATAATTGGTTTAAGTAAGACAACTTAAAAAATTCATTAATCAACCTTTGGATAGTTTCAAATTGGAATAAGTTTAACCAAGTCTCAAATTTTAAAATTGAAAAAATAAATTCTTTTTGACATATTTTTTCAAAAAAATATTTATTTTCAAAAAAAATTATTTTCAAAAAAAAATTTATTTTCAACACCATAGTCATAAGCATAAGTAGAGGTAAAATTGCTCTTGTTCCTACCCCTTGTAATCTTACTTATGTTGGGTTTATGAACTAAACTTCACCTTGTGCTTTACTATGTAAAGTCTTTGGTGAGTGACATTCTCCAAATGCAAGGTTGAATTTGACTATTGCCTTCTTAGGGTTTAGGGTTTCTAGTTGAAGAGTTTTGGAGTGTAGAGAGTTGAGGTATGGAACCATGACTTGGGGGGCTAAGAGCAAGCTTTTTAAATAAAAAAAATTTTAATTTAAAAAAGTTTTATTTTTTAATGGATATGTATAGCCAAAATTGTATTTAAAGATTGAAAGTGTCTAAAATCTTTTTTTTTGGAAATTTTCAATAGCCATAATTCAACCAAAATTTAAAGCAAATCGTTGTATTTCTTAAAATGGTTCGAGTAGATAGCCAAAACTATAGAAGGATGTTTTTTTTTTTAAAAAAAACCAAATTTGGCTAAATCTTCATGTGGATCATTGTCATTTTGGCTATAACAAAAAATTGCCAAAAAAAAAAAAAAAAAAGTTCTAGATCAAGTGGAAGAATTTAGTTGAAATTTAGCTAGGTAATCATGGCAGGTGGAGATAAATTGGCTATAGAAAATTCCATGTATCAGGATTGCTCTCATATGTTTTGGAAGTTGAAGCATAAGTAACTTCAAGAACAAACTGAAATGTGTTAAGAAACTGGCAGTTTAGGTACGCATAAGTTGAGCTTAAGTTCATAAGTTTGTGTTATTGGGTGCAAATGCAGTTGATAAGATAGTGGCTGCACATGCGCATGATCTGGCTGCATTGTATTTCCACAAGGGGAAGAGACATTGCAAGACAAACTTCCACCCTGCCAGTTATCCAAGGGAGGCAATTGACATGTTTATGCAATCTGTGCAAAGGGGGATTACACTGTGCCCTTTCTTGACAAGATGCCCAGCTACAAATTGAGCTTCAAATGTTTGCAGCAGCCTTTGTCCATCAGGTGAACCTTGAATTTGTACAGTCTTGATCCATATGTTGTGTATGTACAACTGTTTTTCATCACAGATTATCAAACTCTTTCCCTACACATTTCAAAATAGTTTCTTGTTTGAATAAATCCTCAAAATTGGATTGCAGCAACTTGCATCACAATGTGGCACTAAATTTCAAGGCAATGTTTCATCCCTGAACTTGTGCTTGAGTTTTTGACATCATTAACCTTTTTCAACTCAGCATTTTAGTGCAGATGGCGTGCAGTGGATTTGATTCCTTTGAAGCTGCTACAATCAGAACAAATGAAGCAATACCTGGTTCTAAACATGTTGCATTTGCCTACCATAGCATCAAGACATGAGTCATGACATTCTAAATAACATAGGTAAAATGTTAATCAAAGAAACATGCTTTGCTCCTGCCGTGGGGATTCTAATTGATTTGTCCACTTTAGTCTTTCTCAAACTCTGTTTGCTCTGGGTCCCTTCACATTAGTTATGCTTAGCTTCATAGTAGCCCTTGTAAAAGGCTGCAAGCTCTACTGTGAACATAACATGGACACAACAGGGAGAAAATATGTGTTTAGACCCAATATTGCAATTTCTATCAATACAATACTTTGTGAGAAATATGAAATCAATAAATATGAAATAAATATGAATGCATCAAATAACATGACTACTACTACCACCATATTTGAGATAGTCACCATATAATGGATACAATATAATTATTCCACCTTTCCCCAAATATCTTTCAAGAATTCACATAATTTGCATTTCTTTGGGCAAATGTCAAACATTTTTGACATAAGTGCCCATTTAAGGGGGTGTTGAAAAGTGTTTATTGGGGGGGGGGGGGGGGGGTTGTTACATTTCAAGGACATTATTTTACATAAAAAATTAGCATTTTATTTTATTTTTCATTTTTCCCCATGATATTTGGTGGGTATTAATATCATGGGGGCAAAAATGAATGAAAGAAGCAAGGTATTTCATTAAAAAAAAAAAAACTACTCCAATGTGTGTGATTGTTTTTTCTTTTTTCTTTTTGGGGAGGCGGCATTTTTTTTTTTTTTTTTGGAAACACGTTGGTTTTTCATTTGGATGATATTCCACTTGATAAGTGCCCTCCAAATATATTACAATTTTTTGGGTTGGTGGTTTAACATTTTTTATTTAGTCAGTTGGATGGGTGACCTTTAATTTTAATATAGCCAAGTTGGTTATAAAAAATAAAAACGAGCATGGTTTAATTGTAGTGACAATTATTCATCATAATTCGTTTAAGTAAGACAACTTAAGAAATTCATTAGTCAACCTTTGGATCGTTTCAAATTGGAATAAGTTTAACTGAGTCTCAAATTTTAAAAATTTTAAAAAAAAATCTTTTTGACATATTTTTTCAAAAATTTATTTATTTTCAAAAAAAAATTTATTTTCAACACCATAGTCACAAGCATAAGTAGAGGTAAAATTGCTCTTGTTCCTACCCCTTGTAATCTTACTTATGTTGGGTTTATGAATTAAACTTCACCTTGTGCTTTACTATGTAAAGTCTTTGGTGAGTGACATTCTCCAAATGCAAGGTTGAATTTGACGATTGCCTTCTTAGGGTTTAGGGTTTCTAGTTGAAGAGTTTTGGAGTGTAGAGAGTTGAGGTATGGAACCAAGACTTGGGGGGCTGAGAGCAAGCTTTTTTTTTAAAAAAAATTAATTAAAATTTTTTTTTTTTTTAATGGCTATGTATAGCCAAAATGGTATGTTAAAGATTGAGAGTGTCTAAAATCTTCTTGTTTTTTGAAATTTTCAATAGCCGTAATTCAACTAAAATTTAAAGCAAATCGTTGTATTTCTTAAAATGGTTCAAGTAGATAGCCAAAACTATAGAAGGATGTTTTTTTTTTAAATTTAGATTATTTTCTTGTAACCAAATTTGGCTAAATCTTCATGTGGATCATTGTCACTTTGGCTATGACGAAAAAAAAAAAAAAAAAACCATTGGTTGAGAGATCTCATTTGGCGACCTCAAAATTTATCTTGGTATTTTGTGTTCCATTTATTGTAGAAAGTTGAAATTGGCCTTTCCTTTATGACACCCATGGTGATATGATGATGACATGGCACCAATTTGAGAACTCAAGATGGGAGCAAAAAAAATTCAAAATTGCCATTTTAAAACAAGAGATTCTAGAATGTCGCCAAAATATAACACTATTTTAAAACTTTTTTAATTTCCTCTCTAAGCAATAGCCAAATTTGGCTAAGTCCTCTTGTGGATGATCACCAGCCCACCGATCTCACCCATTATAAAAAGAATTAATTAAAATTATTTATTGAAAAAAAATTGGCTGGTACAAATACGACAGAAGAAAAATAGAGATGAAATGAAAGATGGGGAAATTGTCATCAAACATTTTCAATCTTTTTTATCTTGACTCAAACAATTGTCAATTGCTAGAGCTCCAATAACAGATGGGTGTGATCACAATCAAACGAAGTAAGAAGCACGTCGATTGACGAAAAAAAATGCAATTTTGTTACAAATATTTTTGTGGTGCCACTTTTATGGCATGTTAATCGTAGAAAGTTGTGCTAAATGAATAATATGAATGTCTAGGAATTCAAATGAAAAACTCATTTAATTTATTTTTGGGTTTCGATTTATTGAAAGGAGTTTTGAACTTGAAAAACAATTACATCCGAAGCATTACATTTTACAAAGGACTCTGCCAAGGATTTTCTTAATAGAAAAAAAATTATGATAAAAAAATTTACATGGTATTAACCTATTACTCATACTTGAAAAACAATCATAACTAAAAATTTATGGAATTTGCATTTTTCTAAAATTCAATGTATGTTTTTATAATCTCAAAAGTTCTAAAGTCCTTTACAACATGCAAATGGTGTGTAATACACATGACATAGAAAACAAAGTTATAGCTTATGATAAGAAATACTAAAACCCAAAGAGTTTAACATATATTGAATTGAAATTCTGATAATTTGTTCGTTGTTTTTTTTCGGTAAGGTTATGCACTAGCATAGCCTCGACTACGAAATTAAAGGCATCTTTATGAACATGAAATTCAAATTTCCAATGAAGTTAGATCAAGATTGGTGTGTCCATGTAACGTGAGTTGATTTCTTCCCAAGCATGTTGGCATTTCGCTATAGTGGTAATGGGAGCAATAATGAAAGCAAAATCGTTGATGAAACATTGGTAGTATTATGCCATGTCATTGAAAACATGGATGACATCTGAAATGTTTCATCTGAAATGGTGCATTCCATTTGCTAGTTTGGCAAGCCTTACAATACAATCGTCCAAAAGGTTCACCTTTTACTTCACAAACATCTTGCATGGAGGGACAAAAATTCAATTAGTATATAGAAATCTTCAAGTGTTTGTGGCCCGTATTAAGCCACAGCAGCCATATCATATGTTCTAAGCATATTAGTGAAAGACAGGGCACAAGCTTTGGAGCACATTTACATGTGATAAGTAGAGTCAAATCCTTCCTTTGGACACATGACCTTGCAACCAAAACTATGGATTTGTGACAGCTTCCAAAGGGTTTTGTTGTATGGTTCTCTTCCCATATGATGCATACTCGTGTATTGGCAACAAAGCTAAGAATGAACTGTTTGAAAACACATGTAGAAACAACACAAGTAGAAATAATTTCTTCAACCGGGGCCCTTATCCAGACTCCCTTCTTTACTTGCCATGTGAAATTGATTGGTGATCCTACTTGTAGACCTGAAATTTCCAGTTTTCTCTCTTCTTGTTTCTTTAATAGGATTCTTGCCCATGGATAGTTTTTGCAGGTTGGCGCTTTGGAGGAGAGCTGACATATTCAATTTTGCTTCATAAATTGCCAATCTTATTGAAGAGCTCTTTGGATGTGAAGATTCTAGTGAAGCAAACATAATACTTTCATGCTTTGGTTGACTGTGTTCCTAGAAAAGAATTTTTTTTTTCTAATCAAGAACCAAATACTACTGAAGTAGCTATACATATCAATCTCTTTACAGATCTATATGATTTTATTGAAACTGAAAGTTTTGAAATAGGCTGTTATATTATCGTAATCAAAGTATCCTTTATTTTCTATATTTGAATAGGTTTTATTCTGGTTTCATTGGAAGGCTTACTTAGTTTTTTTGACAATAGCTCACCTTTTATCGATTGGATTGATATTAAAAAAAAACAAAATTCTTCTTTATATATATAAAGTTGATAATCACATATATCTACAATAAAAAAATTCGAACCTTTGCCTGTCAATATCAAAAACCGAAGCCTTTGTTCTTAGGATTTGAACCTGTACCTGTCGGTATAAAACCGAGGCGTTTGTACTTAGGATTCGTACGTTTAATTGTCGGTACCGAAGCCTTTGTTCTTAGGATTTGAACCTGTACCTGTCGGTATAAAGCCGAGGCGTTTGTACTTAGGATTCGTACGTTTAATTGTCGGTATCAAAGCCTTTGTTCTTAGGATTTTATGGAATCCCATGGGTTTGGATTTTGAGATCTTTGATAAGTCCAACATATTTGGTGATGGTTTATCTACCATCCAAAGTGTATATAGTGTTGGTTTAGAATTGGGTCTTCATAGAGACATCCG
The DNA here is from genome assembly GCA_963920785.1 of Sphagnum contortum. Classification (NCBI taxonomy): domain Eukaryota; kingdom Viridiplantae; phylum Streptophyta; class Sphagnopsida; order Sphagnales; family Sphagnaceae; genus Sphagnum; species Sphagnum contortum. The sequence continues at coordinate 16,966,852 of OY987285.1, read as the reverse complement.
TGTGACTCATTGTTGGGTAGGAATGTATTGTTTACTATAAATTAAAAATTTAAAAATTCTGAAAAAATAGTTTCATAAATTTGCATGAATTTTTTAATAATATAAAACATTCATCTTTATATATAATATCCTTAGGTGGTCGTCCTTTCCATCCATCTGTCCTGTCATCTGTCCCTTCATCCATCCATCCAAGTTCCTCATCTCGGAAGAAGAAGATGATGGAAGAAGAGGAGGACGACGAATGGCGGTAGTAGCAGTTTATCCAAATGTTTATGCGATCCAATCTTGTAGTTTATGAAAAACTCCTGTAGTCTTGCAATTTGCCAAAAGCTACAAATTAATGTTTAAAAAACTAAAAATTGTTGAATTTTTTTTGAGAAACAAGATAAGAAATCTTTTTAAAACAACACAAGAAATTTCAAATTAAAAAAGAAGAAAACAAGTTATTAATAAATAAATAAAATGAAACAAAGTTGTAACAAAAAAGAAAAAAACCGAACAAATATATATTTTTCAAAGGGAAAAAACTAGAAAAAAAATAAAAACAAAAAAACATTTTAACAATTAGAAACTTTTTTAAAACACTTAAAAATAGAAACAAAATGAAAACATATAAAATAAATATATTTAAACATGAAACAAGAAAGGGAAATATAGTAAAATAATCTTAAAAGAAAATTAAAAAGCAGATAACAAAAAATAAGAAACAAACAAAGAGCAAAAGAAACAGAAAAAAAACCATACTTGAAAAAACAAATGAGGTTTGTCTTCTTTTTCCAAACTTCAAACCTGCATCTAATCAAACAAAAATACAAAAGTTTTTTAAAATTATTTTCATTGTAAGACATATTAGAAAAACTAGAATTTTTTTGAAAAAGAAAATAAAAACAAAATAAAAAAGTAAATGCATAAAAATAGAAAAAAATGAAGATAGACAAAATAAGAATTGAAAAAATAAAAACATGAAACAAACATAAACAGAAAAAAAGTAAAAACGCAAACATTAGAAATTATTTTTACAAAAAATGAAGAAACCAAATAAAGAATAAAAATAAGAAAAAATAAAACTTATATTAATGAAGAAAAACCTTACTTGAAAAAGAATGAGGTGTGTCCTCCTTCTCCAAACTTCAAACTTGCATCAAAATAAACAAAAATATAAAAGTGAAAAATAAACACTTTATTTTTATTATACAAAATAATAATAAAAACAGTAAACACATAAAAATAAAAATAAAAAAGATAAAAGTTTCTAGAAAAAACTAAAACATGAACCAAGTTTAAAGAAACCAGGGGACTTAACAGTGCCCGAAGGTCACGGGTACCCACTATGTATAAAATTTTAGGTGTCTGTCCGTCCGATTGTCCTCCTTGGGAGTAAGGGGGTTAGGGTTAGCACGCCCTTCATAAACGTGTTTCAAAAGAAGAAAGCTTGGAATCTGCCCAAATCCTCCACAAATCTTAGCGATTTCAAAACCTGTTTTTTTTCTCCTCAAAATGTGGTGATTTCAAAACAATTTTTTTCCCCTCCTGGAAATGTGGCGATTTAGTTTTTTTTTGGAAATTTTCCAAAATGCTCGCTTCACCATGTATGTTTTCATGGAGGACTTTTCAACGGATTTTCATCACAAAAAATAAAAATAAATAAAAATAAAATAGCTACTTTGTGCCTTTGTGTGTGTCTCTCTTGGTTTAAAGAAACCGGGGGACTTCACAGTGGCCGAAGGTCAGGGGTACCCACTAGTATGTATATATGTCTATTGCTAACATATATTGAACCAAAGATTTATTTAGGCATATGATAACATTTTGTATCGTCAAATATTTTGCATTATACGTTTTAATCTACTTATTTGTATTAAATGGAACTATTACGGAACAAGAAATTGAAATTGAAAGAGATTTGTTTGCATCGGAGGTTGGAAGGCTCCAAAATGGTTTGGAAAGATTAAAAAACACACAAAATCACATTTGTGACAAAAAAAAGGAATTGAAATGTCTTTTAGAAAAGGTTATCAAATTGGAGAAGGCAAACAAACAACTTAAGGACTTTGTATTTGTATGTATGCATTCAAATTCATTACATTGCAATTATCAATTTACATCAACTGTTAAATTCATATAATCATTCAATGTAAGCATGTGTGTTGATTGTTTACAATCATTTCATTAAAAATAGTTTATGGCAAGTGTTGCATCAAAATTTTAAAATATCAAGTTGTGATATTATAACATTTTGAAACAAAATTAACAAATCATTATCGAAAGTTAAAAGACACATGAAGCAGTTGAGCAAGCTTGAGGACCATTTTAACATTCTCGAAGGACTCCTAGAAAAAGAACAAACCAAAAAAAATCACATGAAAATAAGCTCTTGCTTTGAAGCTAGTTGCAAGGGATTGGGGAATGTGCCACACATTTATAAAGTTTTGCTACAAATCAGATTATGGGGATCTCAACATCAATACATTTTGGTGAACCTAAGGGCATGTTGATACCACAGAAAGGATTAGTTGATCACGTAGTTACCGTCTTTACCAAAACATTGCTCCTGTATGTACATGAGAATTTGATAGCAACTTATTAAATTGTCATTTGAATCCATGTTCATGTAGATATTTGTTGAGATTTCCAATTCTTGTCAATGGGAAAAGGAAAAACCATGTAATTAAGATTACCCTGATTGATGGACATCATGGTAACCTTGTTATTCAATTGTCTTGCTTGCCAAAGCATTTTTTGAAACATGACATCTTCAAATCAAATATTGGAATTTCACAACTTATTCTCTTCATGAATTGGATGTATAGGTTCCACCATTGAAAGAATAGATCTTTTGCAACAAGTCCAATCTTTGCCAAAAGTGAGTTTTGCATTTTGATTGAAAAAGAAATACTATTACATGAATTCCACTCTCGTATACACCAAAAATGGAAACATGAGAACATTAGTACAATCTCCATGCATTAAGGTCATGTCACACTTATGCTTTTATTCAATTTCATTTGTTTCAAGTTATACATAACGTCAAATTTGACCTCTTAGCTTGCTTTTGTAGAACGTGATGTCCTTGCCTATGCAAAGCAAGAGTTTAAGTTAGTATATAGGCCAAGCAATTTTTACTGGTTTGTAGACCTGACTGACACACATATGACTTAGATAAGGTTAAGGATGATCGTTTGAGGCAGACCCCACCTCAAAAAACATGCAAAGATGCAAGGTATTTGGTTTTCATGCACACCATTTGTAGGAGTTGATCACCCCCTGAATCACCTATCTTTGACCTCATTGTGAGGACAATAATTGTATCGTAACTTCTTGGTCATGGATATGGAAAACATAATGTAACTTTTTGAAAATTTGATGTTTCTTTTATGTTTTATGGCTTTGATTTTCACAGGTGTGGGATGATGAAAAAACACTTGAAAGTCAGCTGGCCAACAAACTAAATGATATGATCAAATGAAATCATATGTTCTTTAGTTTGCATGAATCAATTAACTTTATCAAACTCCTCATGAACCTCCCCAGAAGGCAAGCCACCAAAATGCATGTGGTGTTAAAGAACATTTAGTTTACAATGCCTTCACTAAATGACATAGGTAAAAATTCAAACATGATGGTTCCAATGCACTCCATCTTTTCCAAGGGAGAAGGTTCCAAGGGAAAACAAATATTGACCCACCCATTCCAAAGGAAAGGGAGGTTGACAAGCAAGCAAGTGCCTAGGTCTGAAAGGGGAGAAAGGTAGGTATAATATAGTATAAGTAGGTTTGGAGAGAGATAGGGTAGGTCAATAGATAGATCTGAAAGGCCTCAGAGACACACACAATTATTTTTCATTATATGAATTTTGTCTTGTAAATGATCCTCATTGGTGACTTTGTTCAAGGTTTTATTCTCCTCAGTGTTCTAGAGTTGGAGTTAACAAGTCTTGGGTTAGGAAGTTTTAGAGCATTGGCAAAATTGTTTCTTTGCACAATAATACTCCAAGAAAGTTATTGTAAATATATTGATTGCTTCTAAATGAACCTAACTTGATTATTGGAAATCCATGATAGGCTTAACAGGTAAGAAACCATCTTTTGCAAGAGAAATTGCGAGTTTCAAGTTTCATTTGATGTCTTTCTTTAGATTTTCTCACCCAATGTAGCCCCCAAACATTGCATTCCATTATCAACAACTTCTTGAACATCCTATCGACTTCCCCACACCTCCTTCCATGGGTAGTATAGACAAGGAGATTGTCTATTGAATAAATTTTCAAATGAACCACCAAATTAGTATCATATTCTTGAAATAGGCAAAGAAATCACTTTATTGTGCCACAAAATAATAACAATAAATCAGACTTGAACAAAGCAATTTGAGTTCACAATGGCATGATTAGAAGACACCTTTGGCAAAAAATTTCCTTTTTGAACTTGTGTCATCAAACTTGTCTAAGAAAAGATTTTTGTTACTCTTCAATAAATAAATAAAAGTTGTGTAATGGGATGAAATTTTTGATTGTTTTGTAATTTTGCAATCAATTCTCAAGAAGACTCAAATATTCACAAATGTTCATATATTTAATATCAATTTGTACTTTGTCCACAAAGGCAACAATTTCATCTAGTATTGAAACAAATGTCAATCAAAATTATGCTATGCACAGGCACATAATAAGAGTAAAAATTTGAAAATAGTATTCTTCTCAACTTTATAAGGTTCAAAATAACATATTATGTTCATTAATGATGGTCTAAATAGTTGATGTTTACACATGAGAAATAAGAATTAACAAAAGGATTCACAAACGTTTTTAAAATGGTTATGATATTTACCACCCAAATCCAAACAAGTTAAGAATACTTGCATAAACCCAAGCCTAAAGACATTGCACGAAACAACTTCAAGCAATCAGGTGTTGTGGATGCAGGTGATTTCATCTGCTTCTTTTGAATTGCCAAACCATAAATGTTAATATACAAAAGGCTAACTTGGCAATTATGCTCAAGTCACACAAAACATTACTCAACCAGCTTGTCAAAACAGGACCTATGCTGCACCTGAACACTACTAAAACCGCAGCTTGGATGAGATCAAGGGAGCCTGCAACTTCCAACACTAATCCTGGGCGTCTTTGCCCAAAAAAATTCCTTTCTGCAAGTTATTTTATTTATTTATCCCTGGATCTTGTTCAAATGATAAGCCTTCACCTGTTGTAAAGAAAATGTCTCACAAGTTAACCCATTTCATGGGGTCTAGTGCCTCTCCGTTCCTTCGCACTGCAACCCACAATCATGGAGAATAATCTGTTAAGATTTGAGCAATGCTTCAGACAAATTTGCTGATAGTCTGACCTTTGAGGCATACCATATAGATGATTTGTGTGTTTAAAACTATGAAAGACAACTATATTTTTCCTGCAATGAATAGCCGCATTGTAATTCAGCTGATCTTGTTACAGACGCATAGCTGCATTGAATCCTCATTAACACTGTCAAATCAGTACTAGCTAGCTACACTGGCCTAATACTGACCTAATAACCTAGAATAATTTAAGGTTGCTTGTCCACTTGCACTGAAGTCCAACCTGTTCTGTAAAACTCTAATGCCTCCAAACTCCACCGTTAACTCCTATGTATACTGGTCTCTTCTGTGACCCTAAAGAAGTACAGAATATAAATGTCTAGGACATAGAGGGACTAACCTTCAAAGTGCAGATGAGGACCTGTAGCATGACCTGTGGCACCCACTGCAGCTACTTGCTGGCCCTTTAAAACTTGCTGCAACAAATAACACACAACAGAAGACCCCAGACGAAGGCTCAGAACCAGTGAAAACCCCAATGACAGTGCCAGAGGCACTCTCAAAATCTGCATGTCAGTTAGTCAACCTGGCTTTCTGGGTCTGCCAGTGTTCCATGAGGAAAGATCTTTCCACTCGATATCAATCTAACTATTTTGCATCTTGGGTTCTGGTTGTCAGTAGAAAAAGAGAAAAAATTTGCCACTGTCAATCCAATGTTGCAGATCCTGCTGTAGAACCTATCATTAACTTGAGTTTCATGGGTGATCATTGTTGGTCTACCAGGATTACAGATTTGCAGAAAATAGAGGATGGGAAGCAGCAATTCAAGCTGCATAACACATCTGTATGACTCCACAAATGTGCACTCCATTTGTTCATGAATGAAAGCTACTGCAATGTACCTAAAAATGTTACTTATGTAGAAGTGATCAGTGTGTGAAAACATGCAGAAAACAGTTCCAACACACAAACCAGATCTTATGGTCTAGAGCTAAAGAGTACCTGGCCAATACGTGCATGGATTGCACAACAATGAGCATATCTTGTCACAAAACCACCCTCATGCTGGATTGCCACCATATACCCATACCTGGACATATGTTTCATTACTCTTAGACTTGCAACTTGGAACTTTGAGACATAAAATGGTACTCAGCATTCAATACTGCATGCCAAAAGATTTCATCCACTAACCCGCCACTCCAGCCAGCAAACGTTATGGTGCCTCTATCAGAGGCCAGTATTGGAGTTCCTTGGTCAGCTGCCAGGTCTACACCCTGCAATGTTACAATCACACAGTATTTCAGTGTCACATCACACCAGTGAGAATCACCTTGGTAACCTATCAAAGTTAGAGGGAGAGCATTTGCACTGTAAAACATTAAAAGATGGTCCTTGTCATGTCTCTGGGCCAAAGTTGAAGTCAAAATGGGTCCATACATTTAAACTGTACCCAACAAATTTTGAGCTCTTAGGTCAAAGGCTATGCAAACCAATCATATACATGGCAAGCTGAAAAGAATGAAAATTGACATGGGATGCATGTCTCTGTTGTTCTAGGTGCCTCACTTCTACTCAGGTATTGGCAGCCAAAAGATGGTGCAATGGAAGACAGCACACCTCATGAAAGGCACCCCACCGCCAGCCATATGTACTGCTCAGAAACCTGCAGTAAGTGAATCATGTCTGGTATGAGTTGTGAAATCAACTTGTTTCATGAAAGTAACAACTTTATCAGGGCGACAATGTCACCACTCCATTAGTGCAGGCACAAACTTTGAAAAGTAGCTTTGACACTAGTGCAGGCTCACATGACTAAGAGTATATTCATATAGCATAGGGTAATGCCTATTTTTCCATGTGGACACTACTTGGTTGCAGAGACCAGGCTTCCTGGGTAATCAACCTTCCCAGTGCATTCTCCAGTGTACAATTCTTAACTTCAGGGTTCATTTGGGATGATGGATTCAGATGAGTTCTAACAGGACACACATTTCAAAGTGGGAAAGTGCAGTCAAAAGATCTTGTCTGGACAGTAGGCCATCTTGAGGCAATAAAATGACAGAAAATCCCCTAGATTGCTGAACATTCCGTACACATTGTCATTTTGGTATGCATTGCATGCTTGGGAAGTCTGGACAACTGTTGTGGACCGTACCCCTCTGTGACAGGAGAGTTGAATTGCATCCATCTGTCATGTGGTTGCTGGCATCCCTTTCGTTTCCGCTTCCACAACCCTGCTTGTTTCCAAACCAAAGAGTTCATGTCTCTACATGCTACTGCAACCTACTTGCCAAACCTTTGAACACCCTTTTAGATCAGTACCATTGCTTGACTGCTTTGGCTTCTGAAGAGGACATATGTCATGATCTCCTGTGCATAGCTCAAAACAGAGACCCACCTTCAAGTTTCCGATTGCCTGGCGTTGAATGAGGTTTGACTGCATGTTCTGGGCCTCCAACTCCCAGCCTTCTTTGGAGCCCTAACCCTTGCCTGGAAAAGAGCAGTCGATTAGTTCGCCGTTGACCGGACCGTAGATCTGGGAGCTCCTGTACATGTTGTCCTGCTCACATTGCCTTGCAACCATCAGTCTCTGTGTCTATACATCCCCTTCCATGAAACCCATTTTGGTAAGATGGTCCAACCATACTTACCAGATGACACGGCCAGCACATCACCCTCAAAAATATTCTCATCCCTCAGATTGTTCAGTCTCTGTAGCTCATCCGGCCTTAGCCTGTATCATGTTGGAAGCCAGATTAATTTCAAACAAAACCTCCAATTTATCCTGATGGCAACCCGCATTGAAAAGCTTTGCAAGTTAAGAAGAGAAACTCAACCTAGAAACACAAGCAGTGTGCACTTACCCATGATCGTAGGCAATGTCAGCCAAGGTATCCCCATATTCAACACGCACAGTCTGGAGTCTAGGAATAGGATGTGACTTGTGAATACTTTGTGAGCGGGGACATGCCTTTAATAATGGTTTGATGGATTTCAGAGGGTGTGGACAATTCCCAGCAATACCCCCCACCATTGCATTCCTCTCTCCCAGGTTTGCCTTCCGGCCCAGCACTGCTTGCTGTGCACATCGACCATGGATCTTTAACACACTGCACATCATTTCAAGCAGAATGTGAAACAAGAACCAAAACTCTCCACCACTAATTCTGATGGTTATCGTAGAACTTTCTATTGGCAGGCTCAGACATTGATCAGTCCAGGCTCCATCAACTGTGCATCGGTAAGCGTGCAACATGTCAACAGGTGATATCAAACATCTACCTCTTGCAGATTGCATTCTGCTTATTAACGAAGGACATAAACTAAACTTGAAGTGTGCACATAAGCATCAACCTAAGAGAGAATACCTGCCAGAGTAGATGACATCACCATGCAGATTATTGAGTTTCTTCAATGCTTTCACAGTGGTGCCATACTTTTGTGCCAACCATGCAAGGGAGTCACCATCAATGACATTGTGCTCCCGATCCTTGTTTGAAAGGAGCTGGCCCAAAAGACAAATTGTTTTTCCAAGTGTCATCATCTCTGGCCGGGCCAAAAGTGCCAGGCATGCTCTCAGTGGGATGTAGGGAGGAGGGTACACTCTGCAAGCACAGATACTCCAAATTAGGGTTTTCCTTCAGTAACGACCTTTTGTTTGTTATACACGAAGGCTGTGCTGCTGCTGTTCAACTTCCTGTTTCAGAGATTAACAAAGCCATCAACAAAATCATGGCACTCTTTTGTACATTTATGATCACAGAAGTAAGAAAATGATATAAGAAAGAAGAAGGTGGTTATGTGCACATCAGCTCAATCACAAAAAAATATAATTTAATTCCAGCAATGAAGTACTCAATTCATAACTACTTGACAAGGCACTTGATGCACAATATTTCCTTGATAAACAAAAAAACCCTAACCGTTCCAGACACGACTAGAGACAAGAAAAAAAACGCACACACACAAACAGGAGGAAGAGACAGAGAATAGTAATAACAGTAATAACAACGATAATGATGGTTGAAAGAAACGGAAATGCTTACACTAGCGAATGAATGAACTGCAGTACAACGAGCACGCAGAGAGGAAGTTCAGAGTGAGCTCGAACAAGAACACGATGACCTCCTCATCTGCACCATGTTCCCAGGAAGCTAGGGACCAAAAACGGAAGATTTACAGAAAGCGGAGTGATAGATATGAAGCAATTGCATACGCTTGCAGGGAAAAAACTCCTTCCCGCATCGGAAACAAAGCAGAACCGTGGCCACTGTGAACACCGCCATCGCCTCTGGCTCCGAGAAGACGGAGAGGACGGACTGACGAACGGACCCGACTAAGGGACGGACATGGGCCGGAAAGCTCAACGCGGTCTTCAGGAGCCAAAATTACATATAGCGCAGTGGTTTTAAAACCCAAGCCCATTTCGCAAACAAATAGGTCGTGGGTTCAAATCTCAAGTCCGTCAATTAGGGCGGGCAGGAGGGTTGCCGTTCTTCTTTCTTCTTCTTTTCTTTTCAACAAAAAAAGAACTGCTAATAAATTTTTTGAATTGTAGGGTTGGCTTTTTGGACTAAGCCTGGCGTTTAGTTTCGGTCAGCGTGAACTAGGAGCATCCCCACCCATGCATGCTCAGTACGTGAACCTGCCAAAATATTTCTCACATCCAAGTTTAATTATTTACTATTTTGCAACCCCACCCAGAAAACTGAATCGAGGACTACAAATAGGTGGGAACTACTAATAGCAAACCACTTGGCCAATCAAAACCACAGAAGTCAGATCATATTTATTACACTATTCTCTAGCAGGTGCACACCTTTGCTACGCTTTTTACCAGCCTCAGCAAAGTGAGCAAATATGCAGGAGAAAATCCATTTTCCTGAGCCAAACCTGCACATAGGGACATTTCTTCATCTAATTTTTTTAATGTGCAGGCAGTGTCACATACTGAGCACCAGTGGGGATGCTCTAAGCCTAGTGTTCAAATTTTTTTCACTTAACTTGAAAGAAGACTTCACTGGAGTGAAAAGAAAGATGAAGTAGAACTTTGAGGGCTTTGGGGCAAAGCTCTAAAGGATGAAGGAAGAAGATGGACAAAGTCCATCTTCCTCCTCCTTTCTTTTCATATGGGGACTAGGTAATTAAAGGCATACTCATAGATGCTGAGAAGCTTGGACTTCTTTTTTTGCATAACAGATTTCTTTGCACCAGCTTGATGATGATGATCATCATCATCTTTGCACATGAAAAGATCTTTACACCAAAGGAGAGTATATTTACATGTACAAAAGTGTGAACTAGGGTTTCAGTTACCTTGACCCTGGTTACAAGCAATTCATTGCAAACACTAAGTTCTGAGTTGATGGTCTGCAATAGGTAGTCAAGCGAAAGGTGGTGTTGTTTCTATAGATGGTCCTGGAATCATAGGAGAAGGACTCTCTTCAGAACCTTCCCAGGATTTGAGGTACCTATTGTGAGGCCATTAGGTTGAGTAGAAGCTATTGAAAATTTATATCGATTGTCCACAAAGGGTAGGAGAAGGGCCTATCTTGAGAGCCTTATGGACAAAGATCTAAAGCGCTGTACAGCGTAGCAGAGACCTTATATACACACATAACATCTCCTCAGTATATAAACTACGCAAACTCTGATTTAAAAGTGTATAATAAGAGTAACTCCAGCAATGCACCATACTTGAGGTGGTATCATCAGCATTTCCCACATACAAACTTAGTGTAAATGTTTGCGGTTCCCTCCCCTCCCCACCCATAAACAGAAAACATTGGACAGTCTACAAATGAGGGTGCGTTTTAAATATGGCAAAGTGGGCCGATCACTGTGGCTGGTCAATCACTAGAGAAACCACAGAATGTTTACACAACTTTACAATTAGAAAATATGAATGTAAGACAAGTCACAAAGAAGACGAGAGTATATAGCAGCATCTAAAGTTTCTTGAAAGTGTTGAAATGCATTGCTGCTCTAAGAAATCCCAAGTAATTTACAGGATGGAATCAAATTGAGGAAATTAAGTGATTAGACATGACTAGAAGTGTGAGAGGTTGAACTTGGAAGAGAGACATTGATTTATGGACCTACAATACAAAAAAAAACACACACCTGCTTGTATGTCATCAGCAGATGTGCAGAGACGAACGAAGAATGTTACTCAACTATCATACATGTTTCTTTTACGTTTGTTGTTTGTAGCCACCCACTGACCCTCGAAAGACACTATGTTTTTGTGGAAGAAGAGTTAGTGGGTGTGACTTTCCTCAAGATGATTCATCGGTACATTGTTCTACCATTGAGTTTGAAGCTTGGGTTCTCGGGTCCCTCCAGAATCACCAAGTCGTTATCCCTTTTTGTGTACACAGTGTTTTCCTTTGCCATGGCCTGGATCTCCTTGGGCATGGATTGCAACTTAAGCCCTGTGCAACCCACCAGATTCACAACCTGCAGCGAGGGCAGACTTGCAAGTTCTACTGGCAGTCGACTCAGCCTGGTGCAGCAATTGAGGGAAAGGCGCTCCAGGGAATGAAGCTTGCTGATCTCTGAAGGCAGCTGTGCCAGCAACTTGCAGTAGTCCAAATCCAGGCTCTGCAATTTAACTAGATCATAGATCTCAATAGGAAGTCGTGTCAATGATGTGCAGGAATTTAAGGAAAGCTTCTGTAATGAGCTCAATCTTCCTGTTTCATGAGGGAGTTCCTTGAGGCTTGTGCATGAACTCAGGTTCAGCTGGAGCAAACATCCCAGCTGCCCAATCTCCTTTGGCAGCTTCTCAAGCCTGACACATCCTGACAGTGACAGATCCTCCAACAGCTGAAGTTTGCCAATCTCTGGTGGCAATGTTGCAATCCCACATCTCCCAAGGTTGAGATATGTCAATTTGCATAAAGATCCAATTTCCGATGGGAGTCGTATCAGGCATTTGCATCGGGTAAGGTTCAGCCTGTTTAAAGCCACAAGACACCCCATCTCAGAGGGCAGGGTGGTGATGTTTGTACAGCCTGAGAGGTCCATTTCCTGAAGGTTTGTGAGCTGACCGATGGACTTGGGTAGCTGTCGGATGCTCACGCAATTCTCCAAGTGAAAGCGACGCAGCATCTTCAAGTTGCCAAATGCATGTGTCAAGTCCTGGAGCTTGTTGCAACTAATAAGGTGGAGCTCCTGTAAGGCTGTCAGCAGGGGCACAGTTGCTGGCACCTCATCCATGTTGTTGCACCCTATCACAGTCAGATCTTTGAGCTGTGGAGGTAACTGCACCTCACCCCATTATTTTCCCTCTTAGTGCCCACAGCAATTGTCTGAGTTGCTGCCAAAGCTGCTAAATAGAAAAAGGATTTGGTCAGGTACCTTCATAGCAAGATCAATATCATTGGCTCGCAGAATCAATGTTTCCAGCTTCCGCAGCCTGCCCATCTGAAAGGGTACTCGCACATCCCGTGCAACCAGGCTTTTCCCCCAGTAGAAGAACTGCAGCTGGCTCAGAACTTTGGTGCAGTAGCCTTTGATGAGTGTGTCATGGAGAATAAGTACTCGCAGACCAATCATTTTCTCCAGCATACTACCTTGCAATGGTTCCTTGCAGCTTATCAGAGATAAGCCTTGGATCTGGCTTAGTTCCTGCACAAGAACGAGGACTCTTAGCAATACATATATGTGACATTGCAGAGAAATCTCCAGAACCACACTTTGAACCATTCTGTCAGCTCTCGCAAAACCAAAAACTAAAACAACAAGAACAAGTGCATTCATAACCTTCTGCATGTCACCCCAATGTGTCAGACCATCAACTTTATCATGATTAGCAATTACAAGCTGCCATCAGTCTGTATTGCCTTCATAGAAAAAGAGTATAAGAATCTATCCAAAGTTTGGGCAAAGCCACTACTACACACATCTGCATCTTGGGGTTCTGTTGTATTTTCAGAAGCAATGGGAAGACTCGGCCATTATGTTGGCTAGCATCCAGAAGACATAGGTAGTAGACTTTTACCAACACAAATCAACATTAAGGAGATTGGGAAGCAGAACTCTTTGGCATAATTAACAAAGGGACGGCATCACTCCTAAGCAGGAATTGCATGAAGCTAAGACCTGCATGTGAGAGTCCAGCATGAAGAAGGGGTCTTACCATGCCAGGGCCATCCATCAAAAGTCGATCAGGCAAGTGGGTCTGATCCTCAGACAACACACGGTTACCCTGAGAGTGTTTACTGGCTAAGGCATACAACAGATCATGCATCATCACCATCTCTGTCTTCAACGGCTGCTCAGAGTAGCGAGTCAGCTGTGCAATCCCTGGGACACTCTCCACATCCATAAGCTTGGCATGCAGAAGGCCTTGGTCAACTAAAGCATCCAACTGTGGCTTTCCAATTATCCGCTGCACTGTTCGCCAATCCCAGCAGCGGAAGAATGCTGCCATGTCCTGAAAGGCTTCCCTTTCAGCTGGACCCAGCTTCTCATATATCACCTACATCCATTCAGCAAAGGACAAACCTGTTGAGTTGTCCAGTACCAGAAAATGCCTGCCAAATGAATCCCCCAATCTCTGGACCCTAATGAGTAGGACTACCCTTTTGCAGCTTACACAATCCTCCAAAACGCATATCCTAAACCAGACAAAGCCTTGAGTCTTTGGGGTTTGACATTGCAAGTACTGCATGAAGATGTCCTCCAAGAATCAATGCAGTTATTCCAGATCAAAATTTTGAAAACTGCAGTGATGATCATTCCAATTGTGAACATGCAATGAGTATGACCTTCCTGGGCACATGCAGCACAACTTACCATAAGCTTTGCGAACATCTGGTCTTCAGGTGTCTCTGCTGCATCTGCCACGAGTTTCATGTGCTTGGAAACTGCCATCCAGTTCTCTTCATTGCGGTTGACAGGCTTTGAGAAATACAAACCCACAAGTTTCAGGGCTAAAGGAAGCCCCTCACAGAGTGGCAGAAAGTGATTGGCCAGGTTTTCATACCTGGAAATTACACCATTTGCAGAACTCAGCAAGTTTACAGGGTGCGAAGCAGCATGAGAGAGGAAAAGAGCCTTAGCATGTTCAGACCCCAAGTGAGGCAGTTTAAATGGCAGGTAGTGATATGCAGGCACAGCAGTGCGACATAACTGGTCCATTTTGTTCAATATTGCAAGCGAAGGACAGGTGATGATTACACAGCTATTTGTCGAGAGGACTTTCCCCATGCTATGAGGGAAAAGCTCTCCAACCAAACGGGGATCAAACAGATTGTCAACTGCAATGCGCACAACCTTGTGCTGCTGTTTCAGCTTCTGCAGCTGATACAAGATTGCATTTCGTCCCTGAGAAATGCTGGAAAACTCCTTTTTCTCACCCCCAAGTTGCAGTAACAAAGACGATTGCAATTGTTGAAGATCATCGCTCACTTCCAGATATGCAAACATCTCCTTCTCAGCTTTCTCAATCTGGGCAACAACTTTGTTTAGAAGTGTTGTCTTCCCAAGACCAGCTTGCCCATAAATACCAATCAGAGAAACGCCACCCCTCTTTGTGAAATCAATGATGTGGTTAATGTGTTGTTCCAGCCCAACAATTGCACCAGGCTGTTCTTGTCCTGGGGTTTTTGCATAAACAGGAGCTCCAGCAACGGGAATGCTTTCCAGTGCACGATTGCCCACAGCTGCTAGTGTTGCAAAGTTCAAATTGTCTCGTAAAGACTTGAGCTCATGTATGCTGTTGTCAATTTGCTGCTTCAAAGGCCAATGTGCTCGTGACCCAAAACATGAACATCTGCAAGTAGGCACCACCTTTTCCACATCAAAGCACTACCTAGATAATCCCAAGGCCAGACATATATACTGACCCACTTCATGCTTTGAAGAGTCAGACAACAAAGGTCTCAAATGCTGTGAATCTTGCAGTTTTCCATATATCCTTCATTCACGTTCACACCATGGGAATTTTAAAAAACTTCATGAACTCCACTGGTCTATCCCTGTGACAGACTCATGTTGGAGCTCAAGAACAGCAAACCATAAATTAGGTCATGAAGAAGAAACACTCACGACATGTTGGGTCTCTGTTCCAAATGTCGGATGACTGAGCAGCAATAGAGAAGAGTACTGGCAACTAGCTTGTAGATGTGGCTGTCAGACTCCAGGGATGATTTGAGTTCCTCCAGTCGTTCAAGGACAAGATCCACATGCACCTTCATGGTGCTCAAACCCTTCTTTTTCAACACCGAATTCTCATCCTCCTTGCTGCAGTGGCAGCTGAGATAGGTTCCGAGTGTGCAAGCCAGTCCATACCAGCTCATGTAACCAGACTCCTTCAGAATGTCCCATTGCAATCCCTCAAACACTGAGTCAGGGTCCTTAACTGTCGATTCTGAGATCTGCACAAAAAAAGGAAAGAAACCCAATATGCATAAGAACAACAAGATCAAGAACAAGCACAGTTCTAAAGAGCACATGAGCAAGGGCACTCCAAAGCCCTACGACAAAAAAGTGGTAAGGAAAAAAAACAAGAACCAGCAGTGTTCTTGTGAACTTGGGGAATGGAACGCGCACCTTCTTGTAAAGCTCGTCCAGACGCGCTCCAGAGCCTTGAAGCACATACTCAATGTTGCGCAACTGTTTGATGGAGGATTTTGCCGCTGCTGTGTTGTCTTCTTCTTCTTCTTCTTCTTCTTCGGCCCCCAGCTTCAAACCGCTCTCCGTGTGTCTGTGGCCGTTGCTGCGGACTGAATATTCCGCCTCTGTAATGTTCTCGTGTAGTGTAGTAGTAGGAGGAGACGTCGTCGTTGTTCTGGCGAAGCCGCTTCGACTCTGAGGAGGACCTGTTGGACTCGTAGTACTGTTTGTTGTACTCATGCGGCGGGGGCTGTTGTGATCCGTGGAGCTGCTGGATTTTGTGCGCGCAGATTCTACAGGGCTACTATTACTAGTGTCGATCTTGTACCCCCTAATAGTTCCTCCTCCTCCTCCTCCTCCTCCTTTTGTTTGTTGTGTGTCTCGAAAGATGAACCTCTGGTGGTCCTCCTCAACGTTCAGTTGCAGCTTGTTGCTGCCCGCCAGCAGCTCCGGAGACTTGATCTGCTCGTTCTGTCTTCCCATCTTGATTTGTCAGCCAGAAAAAAAGAATAAAAATTATGGTAGATCGATGCCTACCTTTTCGTTTCTTCCATCATTTGCAGATTCGACAACACTTGAATTCAGGAACTGCTAGGATTTCTCTCTCTCTCTCTCTCTCTCTCTCTCTCTCTCTGTGCTTCAAAAACTACAGCGGCTCTCAAAATCGTTATTCCCTAGCAATTGCTAAGTCTCAGAGCCCTGGGCTGAAGATCGACTCCAATGGCCGCCATAATATTGCAGCAGCAGATGATGGATCGACACCAGTTTTGTTCTTCTACAAAGCTGCTACAAGAACATGCGCACGTCCGCAGGGAAACTTCAGAACCTCGTGATCCTCATCACGTTCCTTTTGTCGAAGACTTCAGAGCCATTTGCAAACTACCATTGCATGAACCTGCTGCTGCAACTGTGCACAATGAGAAGATCACTGAAGCCTCTCGAACAGGTGATCATTCTGACAGATATCCTCACTAGCAAATCTTCTTCAGCTACAATCAAACTCTTCTCACTAGCAAGTCTTCTCCTTCTCCTTCTTCTTCTTCTTCAGCTACGATCAGAAAACACTTATCACTAAAGAACTTCTTCATTCACTACTGTAACAACAGATTTTGTCTGCTACTGATCAGCATCACAGTTGTTCAAAGATTGGTAGATCTTCTTCTTCTTCTTCTTCAGCTACAATCAGAAAACACTTATCACTAAAGAACTTCATTCACTACTGTAACAACAGATTTTGTGTGCTATTGATCAGCAACACAGTTATTCAAACATTCGCAGATCTTCTTCTTCTTCTTCAGCTACAATCAAAAAACACTTATTACTAAAGATCTACTTCATTCACTACTGTAACAACAGATTTTGTGTGCTATTGATCAGCAACACAGTTATTCAAAGATTGGCAGATCTTCTTCTTCTTCAGCTACAATCAAAAAAAACTTATCACTACAGCTCTTCCTCATTCAATACAACCTGTAACTACAAATTTGTGTGCTATTGATCATCATCACAGTTGTTCAACGATTGGCAAATCTTCTTCTTCTTCGTCGTCTGCTTCCGCCGCTGCAACAAACCAAAAGACTTATCACTACAGCTCTTCTTCATTCAATACAACCTGTAACTACAAAATTTGCGGGCTATTGATGAACAGCACAGTTGTTCACAGATTGACAGATCAGCACACCTGCAAAAAGAAAAAAAAGGAGCATTCAAAGCTAATGACTGCAACGATTGATAGAGATACAACAACAATAACACCGACCACATAGAAACTGTGACAAAGAGAACAATGCCAGAAAATTTTCTCAGAATGATTGATTGCATAATGATGATGATGCAGACAGAGTAGTACACGATGCAGCGAGACTTTTTTTGCCCCCCCCCCCTGGTGGAGGAAGAAGAAGAAGAAAACAGAAGCCTTACTGCAAGAAGAAAAACTTTGTCAGTTTCATTTTATTTTTGTAATTTAGCAAGAAATGAAAATGAAGCTCACGTATAATTGATTCTCCTCCTCCTCCGCCTCCTCCTCCTCCGCGCATGACTCGAAAAGCTGAAGATACCATAATTTATTGGAAAATCTTGCTGTTGCTGCTCCGGCTGTTACAAGACATGACAAAACTACTGCGATTTTTTTCAGCTTTGTTTGCAGCTGACCACATGCTGTTGTTGTGTGGAGTAAGTAGTCGAGATGCCGGTGGTGGTGGTGATGATGATTGAAATTTATTTTTTCTTTTGTCAGAAAGGGACGGGACAGAAGAAACAAAGAAAGACTCTGCGTCTTTCTGCGTCTTTCTTTCTCTCATGGGCAGCAGCTGCAATCACCAGCAGCAACAACCGCCCTTTGCACACTCCCAAAACGCGCGTTGCCCGGCGCACAAGTACGAGAGAGAGAGACACACACACATACTGCAAACTCCTACCTTTTGTTCCTAAACAACAATTGGAGTTTAACTAATCACCTTCCTAATCCACTAGATCAAGCAAACTAAGTGAAAGTTAAACCTAATTAGAGTTAAATCTAACTAATTAGGTTCTTAAACTACTTGATCAAGCAAACTAAGTGAAATTAAATCTAACTAATTAGGTTCTTAAACTACTCCATCAAGCAAACACTAAGTGAAGTTTAATCTAACTAATTAGGTTCTTAAACTACTTGATCAAGCAAACTAAGTGAAATTAAATCTAACTAATTAGGTTCTTAAACTAGATTAGGTTCCTTAAACTACTTGATCAAGGCAAAACTAAGGGAACTTAATATACTTGAAATTAGGTTCTTAAACTACTCCATCAAGCAAACACTAAGTGAAGTTTAATCTAACTAATTAGGTTCTTAAACTACTCGACCAAGCAAACTAAGTGAAGTTAATCTAGTTAATTACATTCTCAAAACTACTTGATCCAGGCCAAAACTTTAGGCAATTCCTAAACTATTTTTTATCAAATTGTTTAAGAACCCCATTATGAATAATAATATTTTTACAATAAACTTATTGGGTTGGGTTGGCCCCATAAATGTTTTCACACTAATTTAGTGATTTTTTTGGCTTTTTTTGGCTTTTTTTTTTTTAAAAGGAGAATTTCATGTGAATAGCATAAGAACAAAAAAAACCATGAAAAATGTTGATTTCTCAATTCTAATCATGATGAGTCATGATACGTATATGGACATATGTGTATTGTATGGAGTGAGTAGAAATTTTCTAGGATAATGATGATGTTGTCATGCCCTTCTATTGCTCAACATACATAATGCTTATCAAGTAAAATGGATTTTTGTACGAGTTCCCATGCATTCAGGTATGTATGTCCCATAAGTGTGATCCCACCAAATCAACTTTCTTTTTTTTTAAAAATGTTTTCATACGGTTTCTAAATTTATTCATCATTATTTATGTCAATGTGAAATTTTAATTTTTAATTAATATAAATATCATGGACATGAAAGTACACGTGTTTATATTAAAATTTTCATATTCATGTTGGTGAGTAGGGAAAATTAAAGAATGAGATAATTAAAAAGAATAGAGATAATTATTTTAGGAAAATTAGTGGGAAGGAAAGTAATTTCTTTTTTTTTTAAGTGAGATAATTAAACTTAGAAATAATGATGCAACTCATTATTTTCATTGAATTTCGATGATTGGAATTTTCCAAGAGAACAACAAGGGGTGTGTTACACTGTGGCCCCTGCCATTTACAATTTTTTAAAATTTTAAAGTATCATAAGGCCTAAAAAAAGAATTATGGAATTCCAAAAATATTTCACCATGCATAAATATATTTATTCTTTAAAAAATTCTCTAAAAGAAAACCCAAAATCCTTCAAGTTTCAACACAAGCCAAAATATCATCTTTCAAAAATGCTCATAGAGAAATAGACCTATTATTATTATTATTATTAGTATTATTATTTGTATTATTATTAGTACCTAGGGGCCCAAAAATCCCTTAAGCTATTATACCTATATAATGAATGTGAACACAATATCCTTGCCTTGGGTTAACCCATTCCATAGTTAACCATGCTAGTTAGTTCAGTTACTTTTTTAAACAACCTACCCACTTGCAAGTAGGTTGTTGTTAGTAGGTAGGTAGGTAGTAAAAACAACCCTTACCTATTTATAAACCATACACTTACTTAGTACTCACCTTTTTTTTACCCATTTACCTATATATGCATAGAGAGAGAGAGAGAACTACATGACATGATATTGTGATATTTGAAGTCTTTGGATTTCTAGAGTGGTGACTAAGGCTATGGTTTCCCATTGGTTGCCTCAAGCCGATCACCAATTATTGCAAATCACCAATTATGTGAAGCTAAATCTAAAACTCCAAAACCCACTAACATTTTGTATCAACAAAGAAATGTGAGTTTTGCATGGTTAGTGTGGCTAGAGGTCAAATTAGTTACAAAGAGGGAAAAAAAATGGGGGTTTTCAATTCAACCTAAGTTAAATTCTTTACAAACAATGCCAATCCCCAAATCACACCCCCAAATTTCCATTTCACCATGGATGGACTTGATTTGAAGCTCACAAGGATTGCACACGAAACAAGCAACCCAATCAACTTGACCACAATCGACACTCTCCCCCTTCAAATCCAAATGTTGCATCTACAACTAGGGGTGATGAAAGGAAGTGATTGCATGAATAACCATATACTTCACTAGTTCACAATGCGATTGTTATCAAACCAGAGTTTCCATCACATTTCTAACAATATAGCTACAACCAAATGCTTTTTCAAAACCAAGAATTGAACAACATTTGTCACCAATATTGGGAAACTAGTTGATTCAACACCATGCCCCATTCCATTGGTTATTTGACTAGGTGTATAAGGTATCATGTATGAGAGTGATACATGGTACTATACATGTATCACTTTCACATGTGCCACCTAACCTACCATCCTTTTCTAAGTCCCTTGCAAGACTCAACATTGTTATGAACTAACGTCTTTGATTGTTGTCCCACAAATAAAATCTCCATAACATTCAATATTTATATTTGAGATTTGTAAAACTTTATTGCATTCCAAATTGAAAAACTTGAAATGCAAATGAAGGTAGTAAATTGTTACCTTCAAATATTTTTAACCATTCATTGGTAGGGCAAGCACCCTTGTTCAAATGTGTTAATGGGAAATTCTTTTTCCCATTTGATGCAAATCTTCTTTCTTAAATTCTAAATAGGTACAAACTACTCAATGTTAACATGTGATTCAACTCATGATGAAAATATAGAATTGTATTCAAAAATCAAAGTTCCAAGTTTGCACATTAAAATTTTAGCAAGTAAGTATGAAAGATAAAGATCTGATGTCTTTCATGTTCTACCATCACCTTCCTTTATATTGTAAGTTTGAATTTAATTTTTTTTGTGCAAATCACCTAAACAATAACTAGTTAATAAAACACTTGTTTCTAATGAACTATAATAATTAACTAATAAAATTGTAAAAAACAGTCATAATTGCTAATAAAATTCTTCATTCAAATCAACTAATATAATTAGTTAATAAATTGTTATAAACATTTTGAATTCCATAAATCTGCTACATGTTATGTTCATTACCCATTTGGCAACCACTTGTTTTGTCAACTACTAGTTGAACATGTGTCATCAGCTAAATTTATCACCAATTATGTTATTGCTGGTTCTATTGTCATTACTAGTTCATCAACTACTGATTACTTGTCCATCAAAGCACCAATTCAAAAAAAATTATGGCCATGGTTACCATTATCCCCCTTTCATAACTACATTTCGTTTTCGAAATGTTAGCTCTAAGATTCTATGTTGAATATTTCTTCTACGATAGGTGGGTTGATAGTTCACTTAACCATTTCATTAACAACTATTGGCTAAACACTAGGTTCTAATGTAAAAACAAATATTATATGTTTTTATTCATGACAGGTTGAATAGGTGCAATGTTTTGGTAACTAGTATGTGGTGTCCTTGTTGGTAATACATGTTGTTGAAAATTCAACAAGTTCCAAATGTGACATGGAAACTATTTGATTGAAATATATATTTTTAATGCAATGAAGTTATTCCAACTTATTGATGAGTTGGATCCGTTCCATCTTCGAATCAATGGTTACCAAATCAATATTGGGACTTTGGTTGTAAACCAACAAAAGTTGTTGTTTGTGTTGGTACTCCAACTTTGAGAATGAAGTAATTGAATTTGTTGATTGTCCTTTTTGTTTTGCAATTAATAATAACATCATCAATATTTTGAACATGTGCATTTTGATTTCCACCATTTTATGCATTCATTTTCCATGGTTGGGACAAATGTTATGGTGTCAAATAGTGTTTAATTGAAGGTACTTGTGATTCCCTTTTTGACATACTCATTCTCCATGGTTGGGATGAATGTTATGTCAAATGGCAATAAATTGAAGGTACTTGTGGTTCCTTCTTGATGCATTCATCTCCATGGTTCTATTCATCACTAATTCTGCTCACTACCAATTAAAACATTATACCAATTGAGCTTACTAACAAGTTTACTTAGTACCAATTCATTGCACCAATTTGACAAACAAACAAGTTATACTCAAAAATTTGGGGTAATAGAATGCAATATACCCCCCATGTTTATCCCATTATACGAATCATTATGTTATATTCCAAGTTTTTATTGATAGATATGTTGAATTTCTTTTTCATCACTTCTAACAACTTGAACTTAGGGTGAATGCAAACTAAGGTGGCTCATTGTCACCAAAAAATAAAATCACCCAAAGTCCATTTCCTTTGTTTTTTTTAAAACCCTAGAAGGACCTTATAGTTGAATAACATTCAATCCATTCAATCCAAATAATTGTTTTATCTATTACTTGGGCTCAACTAGAGAAAATTGTTTTATATGTGTGTGTAGAAACCCAAAATAAAAAGAATATTTTCCATTGTGATATGGACTTATGAAAAGACCCAAATTTTTAACACTAAGAAAAAAGAATAAAAAGTCCATTAAGAATATTAACTTACAATTGAAATGCTAAAAAGTCCTTAAAACTTGATTTTATTGATATATTGTCTGACTAAGATAGAGTCCCCAAAAATCATAATATCAATCATTGAACCATTTTGGTTTATATAAAAGACCTACTATCATGGTGCACAATCCATTTACTTCACTTTATATGTCCATAGATCTTTTAATTTTATTATTTTTGCATAATACATATGCATATTCATTGAGTTAATAATCTCAAATTTAGTCATTATTGAAAAAATATGACATGTAAAATAAAAACTACCCATTACATTTACATTCACATCACAAAAATTAATAACATTACGTTATGAATAATTAAACACCTTAGCTTGCATTAACCCCTTTTGGCCTTTAGATGATCAAACATCATTAAATGTATCCCAACCCCTTGAAAATAACCAAATGCAAACCTTTTTTTAAAAATCCTTTTCCACCTATCTACATAGTTGAATTCCACCAAAAAATTGAAGTCAAAATGTATGCACGTGTGTTGGGATTCCTATACTTCACCTCCCTCACAATTTTGGACCTTATTTTATTAATGCAATTCCATATTGCAAAACCTAGAGCTTTCTTGTGTTCCATTTACATGCACCATTCTAACCTAGGGGTCAATTTCCCTTGCCTACTCGATTAATATTTTTTAGATGTTACATCTCAAGCAAACACTACAAATTGGACTCAACAAGTTTTAAAACATGCAAGACCAGCTTTGATAATAATGCATTTGGGTAAAAACATAGTCAAAGGAGCCACCCAAGTGAATGAACATTTTTCAAAACTCCATTTTCATATGTTTGAAAAATCACAAATAAAACATAATAGTTTGGATTGTTATTATTATTTTTGGAATATTTTCCATTAATTGCAAAGTTTACATGCTCAAAGCTTAACACAATTTTTTAAAAAAATTGCATGTTCATTTAAAACTATAACCTCGAATCCCTATTTTTTTCAAGTTATGTTTTTTTTTAAAACCAAATGTGCACCATTCATTTTAAAAATTGAAGAGGATTTTAACATTGATGATTAGAAGGGTAAAAAGACTTGAATTGATGAAAAAAAAAATTATAATCAATTTGAGCACATTTGGTTCAAAAATGTTTTATAGATTTTGAAAATGTGGTTTTAACAAAAATTGTTCATGTTTATGTGATGGAGGGCATGAATGCATAAATACATATGATATAAAATCATTTTTTAATCAAAATATATTTATATTTAAAATGTAGAGTTAAAAAGGTGCCCAAAATACTAAATTATAAATTATAAACCAACACAAAAATGACATGTGTCGTGTGTAATCCTTGGAAAAGGACTTTTACCTTAGTGCCCTTGGCTCTTTTAACTATGCTTTCACCCATTAATGGTTTCAATTGGGTCAACAAGCCCTAACCCACCTTCCTTTTTTTCATATATAACATTAACATTAAGGGATGCAACAATGACAATTTACTAATGACTTAACCCAAAGGTAGTTGGACAGTAACTACCCCATTTAATTTATCCCTTTCTTGGTCCCTATCCAAACGTCAACAAAATATTAAATTGTGGACAAAAGTATAATATTGACCACCATCATTCTCCCAACTAACAATAGCCTTTTAAAAAACGGATATTTCAGTTTTTGTTGAATACTTCCAAACAAAAAACATTGGAGTTTGCAAACCCCAAAAACAAGCCAAACATGCGTGGTCTTTAAGAATTTTGAAATCATGTCTTGCAAAGCCTAAGTCCAATCAAAGGATCTCTTCCATTATTATCTATCCTTTCTTTTACTTGTTAGGCTTAGAATGCCTACAATGATAATTAAGGTACCCCAAAAAAAATGTCACATTGCAAAGGACTCCAATTCACAAAATTGAACTATGGACTATGTTGTTCTTTCATATTATATTTTAAGTTTGGAATGACCAATGAGTTTTATAAGTTGTAATAAACATAAGGAAGGTTCAATTTTTAAATTTGGTGCACAAAGTAATGCCTTTAAGATGATTAAAAAATAGCATTTAGTCTTGTTCATGATAGTTAAGTAATATGGTAAAGTAATCAACTATGGACTAATAAAATTATGCCAATTGCACCAAATTTGAACGATAAACAAAAATTGTTGTTGTTAGATATCAAATGCCATGAAAATTGGCTGAAAGCACACAATGATGTACCAAAAATGGCCATTGCAAAATCCATTTTGGGAGATTTTTAATGTATTTTTAAACACAAAAAATTGGATAAAAACACAAAAACATTGAAATGATGTTAATGTTGACATCTTTTTCATGTCCAAGTTAATGATGCCTTACTTTCAACCTTTTGACCACCTCTACTTGGTATTGATGACATGAAAAAAATTCTTTTGGATATGTGATGATTTTTTTTTTAATTAATTTTTATTACACGCAATAAGGAATTATAAAGTCCATCACATACCACATATTTTCCAAACTCTTTACTTCTAAATGTCATAACCTTTGAAACTATAACATGTTTCAAAATTGTGAAAAAATCTTCAATTTCATTACAAGTAATAAGTCCATAATATATATTTTTCAATGGATTGTAACCCCAAAATTGCTTAAATTTCAAAGTTCATATTTCATTGAAAATTAATGTTTTTGGTGTCATTATTTGAAAGTAAAAAAATAAAATAAAATTAATTTCACTTATTTGAGTCCATTTTGTTGGAATTCTCAACTTGAATATGGGTTTCATGTAATAATATGTGTCCAACCTAGAACATTGTGCCTTTGTGAAATCTAAAAAACTTCATCGTAATGTGCTTTTACCTAGTTATACCATATACATTTTCTAAAATTTTAATAATTTAAAAAAAATTGAAATTCAAAACATTTTCAAGCTACAAACATAAGGACAAGAAAATGAACATTATTTCATATGTTGCCAAACACATATAAAACATTTAGATGTAAATTAATGTTAAATGTAAAACAAAATTGAAAACATTGATTTTTTTCAAATACACATAATTTTAAATGTGTGGTCACCTAACAAACTTGGTTTAAATGGTATTTTTTTTTAAAAAATCATTGTGAAGACTAAATTCTAATTCTTAGCAAGAGACCCTAATTGTGATTGTGGTCAAATAAAACTCCTACAAGACTCCTTTACTTCAACTTTTGTGAAACAAATTCACCATTTTCTAATTGTAATTCTAAAATTGCTGACTAAGGAGCTTGGTATTTTATGGTTTCAAAAATTTAATTTGTGCCAACATTACCCCTCTTGATCCAGTTCAACCTAACACTTCATCTCAATTTTCCCAACCTTTTTCCTTGAACCTTTTTTATTCCTTAATAGCCATTTTTAACAAGTCTCTAAGCCTCATTTTGTGGCTCATTTTTTAGCTATCTTTAAACCATCACTAACCTCCTTTTTACTTCAATATCTTTAAATTTATAATCCTTTGTTTTCTTGGTGCGAAACACCTTATAAAACTTCACCATTTTTCATAACTTGGAAAAGAAAGGAATAGATTCCTTTTGCACCTTCACTACTACAAAATGTGGGTGTAGTTCATTAGTCCTTGTTCATTAGACGAATGAATTCACTCAAAATCTAGTGAAATCATTTGGCGTACAAGGGACACCTTTTGTTGTAGTGCTTTTGTACTTTTGACATGCCATTTATGGCCTCAAGCTCATTTTGAAATAGCCTTTTACAACCTTTTGTTGTTCTCCAGATTATAAGAAAATATAACCAAACAATGATCCAAGATGCAATAATCACCCATAATTATGTATTGTTCAATGAAGGCCTTATGTTGCCTATCACTATTTTTGGGAATACAAAACCTATACAGCCTTGCCAATACCCTTATTCCATCTAATTTTATGTTGTCCCAAAAATAATGCAACCTTCTCCTTGGGTCAACATTGTTTTCAATGTTCAATATTAGGGTAGGATTTCAATTGCTCCTAAGTGAGCCATTCTACCTATGACATGAACCTATCATAAAAGCTATAGTTGTTTTTCCTTGTTTCCACCATGTTCCAATCACCTACATGCCAATATCCATTTGCAATTTTGGGGGAATTCAAACACCATTGCAATCAGCACAAATAACAACATTTTTTGGGATTATTAAGTGCATAAACATTACTTACCCAACATCTCCATTCGGTGAGCAGGTGCATTCACAATTGGGGTACCACAATAGGAACGATGACACCCATTTGTCATGTGTCTTGAATTTCCTAAAACAAGGACTAAGCAAAATAAATGTTTTGAAATGCTAAGTAATGAAAAGGGATATGTATGTTTAGGCTTTCAACTAACAAATGTTATAATAAAAATTCAAATCAATTGAACAAATTTTGAATGACATGTTCAGATATAAACAAAAAAAAATGCAAGACCACTTAAACATTTTAGAATGACATACTTTCATTTGGAATGCCAAAACCCTATTAAAAACATCAAATAATTCATTTTTTTGCACCCACATCCCCTATGCTTCTTTCCAAACCTTTGGAATGTAAATTTGTAATTAAAAATATTTATTTGATTGTCTTTATTATTTATCTTTTTTGTGAAAAAGAATTCAGATTCTAGCATCACTTTCAAAAAAAATTGATAAAATTTCAAACTAAAAATTTGTACCATCATATAGAATATACTTTATTCAATTTGTGGTTAAAATATGGGGAAATTTGAATAAATATTGTTAATCCTATTGAGTCCTTTTTCAATAAAACTATGCAATGGGACATAGTTCCCAAATCATCTTTCAAGACACTTAAGGACATGTTTTAACCATCCAAATCACAAAAAATCACCACCATTTTAATCAAGAAATACATAAATATCCAATAAAAAAAACCTACCAAAAAAATTATTTCATAAATATAATGGTCATTCAAAGTAGTGTTTTGAGAGTGATCTTGGGGTGAAATATTCCTTTTGTGTACCCCAACCATGAATGTACCCAACCTTCTTACCTTAATATAATGAATTTAGTTCCCCATTAGGTTTTCAATTCCTACAACAAAGAACTTACATGATTAGAAATTGAGGTGTAAATTCCACCTTTTTACCTACATTGTCATCTTAATTAGAATAACCAAGGGCAACCTCTAAGGTAAATGCATAATTGAGTGTTTCACTATTTGTGATGAAACAATGTTTTTTCATGGGTACCCTTAATTCAAATGCATATGGTGATTAATATATCCTCAAATTTAATAACTGTGATTTAAATCTAGATTAATAGCTTCATTATGAAGCAAAATATGTTGTTATTTATTGATAAAAAACTTTTTTGCTAGTAGTGATGAACTTTTGAAATAAAAAAATACGGATTAATCGTTTAATTGGACCATCACATAATGACAAAATTTATATTGACTCACATTCCAAATTTGTTATTGGGATTCAATATATGATTAATACAAGATGTTAAATTCATATGAGGATTCTTTTATTTGAGAACTTTAATTATTTGATAGTTAGGAACTTTTAAATGGTTAAAATTTGACCATATTTTCATAAGTCCATATGAGTAGCGATTTTATTTTATTTTTCAATTTCTTTGTTTCAAAAGCATATTTTGTGAAAGTTTTAGATGGGGCATTATTTTTTTTTAAATTGTGGGTTTTCCTTTTAGGACTTGCAAATTAAAAAATGACATCATATACATTAAATACAAGTTCTCACATAGATTTGGAAATGTTTGTAGGTGATTGAACATGTATTATTCAAAAATTAAAATAATAACTTTTTTTAAAGTAAAAACCATGTCCATTTGAATCATTTTAAAGAATCTTGTCTGGACTCATAGGGAGTGTAATTTCTACCAATATTGAGACACTCAATCATGCATTCACCCTCTATATACCAACCTTTTGAATTGCACCATAGTTGGTCACATAATTGTTTCACCCCTTGCCCTTATAGTTTATGCTTTTGGTGCAATAAGATATGGATGCTAGAAAGGTAGTCTTTGTAATACATCCACAACTTTTGGATAACATTTGGGTCATTCAACCCTTTGACATTATATGAAATTATTTATTATTGCATGATTAACAAGTGAGTATCAAGCCTTGTTTATTCCCTTCATTCCTACACCTCTTAACCTTTTGCAATTTGCTAATTACTTGATATGGAACAATTTTAAACTGTAATGATTTCCAAGCAAACAACTTGGCTAAGTGGAATGAACTTTCAAACTTGGTAACTTTGCTAAGGTCACCCATAACACCCTTGCAAAACATTACAAAACCAAAGACAATTCCAAAGCCTTCCTTGGACTCAGCCACTCTATCTATCCCAACAATATTTTAATTTATATGTCCTTCAAGGGCACCTTTTGGACCTCGACTTAGATCCCATTCCTCAACAACCCATCCATTCTTGATGTTTCATTTACCATAGGCTATTAATACAAAGGTTGATATCATTTAAAGGTATCACAATTTGAGAACTAAAGTCTTGCATCCCCAAATTTCTAGTTTAACCCATAATAGCCAAACACTTCCTCTTGAGTCTTGGCGCCCCATGCAAGATTTCCTCAACTAATTGAGTTTTTCCTTCAACTTGGGTTTTTGGAACCCCCAAACATACCATACTACTTTTGTGGAATTGGGTTATTAACCTATGCTCCTAAAAACTTTTTATTTTCAACACCCCATTGAATTTAACAAGTGATTGAATCAACATAAGGTTTTCCGTCAACAACAACCTCGGGGTTAGACTCCCTTTAAAACTCCCCTCCTTTCCTACCGCCCTACACCTGATTAGATGTATAATATTTTTTATTTTCTTTATTAGTTGCCCCCATGGCATTCTAAACCCCTTTCCCATACCCATGATCCTTCAACCCTTCCCTTTAGCTACTACAAGCAAAGGATGATCCTTAAAATGACACGAGTTTAAACATAATCTACAATTGATTGAAAAGTAGTCATATTTTATTGACACTTATGCAACCCTTGCTTCATACCATTGAGATTTCAAAATATAAATGGTTCCTTGGTTTTTCAATGTTGAAGACCCATAACATGCCACTTAAATGGTTTTTAAACTAACAAATCACTTTTGTGGTCTTTTACTAGAACTGAGTATTTGTTAAAGAACCATGTTCATATATCCATCTTCATAAGGTTGATGCAACCAATGTTGTTTGTTTTTTAGGTTTTCACCCAAGTTTGGGTTTGGGTCTTAAAATTGAACCCAACAACTCTAGATGGGCTTTAGGGTGTTTAAGGCTTTAAGCTTGAATACATATTTTATGGATGAAAAGGTTTTTCAAATTGCCATAACTAAATGAAGATGAAGATGCTTGATTTTATTTTATTTTCGTTCTCCAAAGGAAAATCTAAAGTTATACATAAAACTTCTATTTATTTCATATATATTCAAACGGGTTATGGGGGGGAGATCAAGAACTACCAAGTCCCCTTTTTTAAATAAAAATGATGGAATGATAATAGAGAATCAAGATCCTCCAACTATGGAAAATCATAGACCACAAAATGTTGGAGCTAAGGTATTATGCTTCTAAAAAAAGGTGGAGACTTAAATCTTGAACTTTTTATAACTGTTAGTTTATCCTAGGCCAAGGTGAAGAACATAATTGTTTTGGGGCCAAACAAGAATATTCACTAATGGATAGTCAAAATTAAATTTTCATATTTACATTGTGATTCTCGAAATTTTGAAAAATCACTTTAAAAAACTAAAATCACTAAAATGAAAACAAATATAAATATTGGAATATGAAATTTACTTTACATTAATGACCTTGAGCCGTCAAAAAGTCAAAACATGTTACATGGAAAATCATAGAAAATTATTTTGTTCTAAAAAATACCCCAAAAAGCTTAAAGCTAAAGGTTCTCATAATTGATAACATATACTTAATCCATGAAAATTTAAACCCATGGGCCTTAGAGTCCCACTCAATGGTTTGATTGATTGAATGACAAAAATGTAATGTTAAGATTCATGGTTAAGTTTAGGGTATGCATTTAAAAAAAAAAAAAACAACCCAATTTTTAAAAATAAATTAAAACTATCTACTAGTAGGTTATGGTTCCATTTCCACACATAAATGGATTTGCAAATTTGATTATGGGTGCAATTTTCCAAAAACAATTGGTTTTTGTTCTAAAAATCAAAATTAATTTTGGCCCAATTTTCATTAATTCAAATTGGAAATGGTGATTAATTACTGATTATCCCAATGTTATATTCGCTCTTATTTCAAAACATTGTGTTTCAAAAATATTAGTTCCATATATGCACAAAATATGGTTCCACACCTAAATATAAGGAACCTAGTTCCAAGTCTAGTTATTCAAGAAAATAAATCAATTTTGAAGTCTATGTATTTAAGAAAATCAAATCAAATTCCAATTTTTGTTTTGATTTTAAAAATAAAACCTAATTCCAATTCAATTCTTGCTAACTTGAACCATCAATTTTTAATGTCCAAAGTCGGTACCCACCTAACATTGCTTACAACCTTGAACCATTATACCCAAAATGGGGAGCCTTGCCTTTCATGAACGCCTATTGAAATTAATAAAAAATAATAAAATCTAGCTATCAAGGGCCCTTGCAATTGTTATACAAGTTTTATATTAATATATAAAACAAGTATCTTTGGCTTGTCAAAATAGATATATACGATGATTGTTTATAGGTCACATAATCAACTTTGATTGTTTCATTTGATTAAGTTCTCTAAGTTTGGTGTAATAATAAAAAACATCCCCATTGGGCGTTACATGAGATGATTTGAATGAATATTAATAAAGTTGATGATTTGGGTGGTAAAATGGCTTTGAGCAAATATTTTGGCACAATATACTGTGACTACAAAAGACATTACATATTTTAAGACATTACATAATCTAATGACTCTTTTTCATTGACTAAATACAATGACTGGTCCAAGTGATTTGTTACTACTAGCAGTCTTGCACATCTTAGAATCCTAGTTTTCATGTGTATAGATAGGGGTTGGGTAAGAGTTGTCATTTTGGATGTGAAAAATATTGTTGGAAGTTTAAATATTGGGTAACAAGATAACTTATTGAAAACCCAATACTAATTGAATGAACATTCGTTCTCCAAGAATTTTGATTTGGTTAATCCATATGGTAATTAGAAATTGAAACCTTGGGAACAAGTTCACATTCAACAAATGTATTCAATTGTATACATATCCATAACTTATTGGAATGGAGCAAAGAGTTATGGCATCTTACAAATTCAAAAATTAAAGTTAAATGTGAAATAATTGAATATTCTTGGTGGGACTAATTGTGTGCAACTAATGTACAAAAAAAAATGACACAAGGTACAATAATTTAATGATTCATTTATTGTATTGAAATCAAATGTATGGCCATTTTATAAAATGTGAACTATTTTCCACATTCCTAAAATGGATTGATCATTTATGCCTTTTGGGTAAAATCATAGTCAAAGGAACCACCCAAGTGAGTGGACATTCCTTAAGACTGCATTTTTGTATGTTTGAGGGATCACAAGGGAAGGATAATAATTTGGATTGTTATAAAAAAAATTGGAGTATTTTCCATTAATTGCAAAGTTTACATGTTTGAAGCTTCACACAAATAAAAAAATGTTTTTGCATGTTCAAAGCACTGAAACATCAAGTCCTTGTTTTTTTCAAACGTCATTTTTTTTACGAAATGTGCACCAATCCTTTTGAAAATTGAAAAGGATCTTAACATTGATGATTAAAAGAGAAAAGGACTTTAACTAATGAAAATTATTTTTACAACCCATTTTAACACATATGGGTCAAAAGTGTTTTTTATCCTAAAAATTATGGAGTTTGAAAATGTGACTTTAACAAAAATTGTTTATATATATATATGTGATATAGGGCTTATACATGATATAAAATAAGTTTGTAGTCAGAATTTATTTATATCTAAAATGTAATGTTAAATGGGGTATCCAAAAGACAAAACTTTAATTTACAAATTAATGTTGAAATGACAAGTGTAATGTGCAATCCTTGCAAAAGGACCTTTACCTTGGCGCCTTTAGCTTCTTTAATTTTGATTTCACCCTTTTGAGACCTCTCACATTATAATGCTCCATTTGAATTGCTTTAGATGGCCTCTTAAGTTAGTAGGGGAAAAATGGTCATTACAAATTGTTAAGGGAAAAAAAAAGTTCAAAATAAAAATTGAATGAAAGCAATTTCATGAATGCAATGGTGTACTATGATTTTTTTTGTTGATAATGTTGTCCATAATATATAGCAAACCCATTTGCTACAAGTTATGGGTATTTTCTAGTTGTTATCATCTATGATTACTAATTGAATTATTCGTCAAATATTTATACGAAACCATGCATGTTTGTGATGCATGACCAACTTTGTAAAACATACTTCACATTCTTATGCACCTATAAATAATAACATTATAATTTTTTTCCATTATATGACACATGGCTTGTGGACATGTTATTCACTAAACCCACATGTGATTAATACAAGCAAGGAAGGAGGTTTTGTGACACCTTGTGTTTCAATTGCAACCTTGTAGATGTTTTTAATGTATTGGTTTTAGGACTTAGAGACAAGTTAAATTGACGTAGGACTTTGAAATAAATTTTGATTTGAACTAAGGACGAATTTGTCAATGACAACTAGAAATCTAGTTATATTTTTTAGATTTCATTCTTTTGAAATTTCATTTGGTGTCCAAATTAGCTAACCAAATCACATGGTTTTATCATCTTTCATAATTTTGTTGGTTTTAGCCAAAAGGAAAAGACTTTGATGTGAGATTGGTTAAAAATTTTACTTGAACCAATTTAAATGCCCATGGTTTCCACAATTTTTGTGATTGACCAAAATGCTTTTGCTACTATAATGGCAAGTTTGTTGAGAAAAAGGAAACAAATGTAAATAACTAATGTTATACTAGTACATATACTTATCAATACTAGATTGGTGGTATGAAATTGGTATGAATATCACCCTTATTCACATCCATTTGATATGGATATGAATGTAGGTATCACTTGGTAAGGAATGCATATTTAAAAAGTAGGTTTGGTATGAATATGATACCATCAAATTGAATTTCTTAAAATTCATATTCAAAGTACATGAACACTACTTTGGTATTTTGACTTCGTTTCAATCCTAACATTTGAAATCATGGGTTATGAATATTTTGCAATTTTATTTAGATTTGTGATGTTTTTTGGTTTCTTTGCCTTTAGTAGACCCAACCTTAAATATTAAATATTGACTTTAAATGGTTTGTTGAAAATTTGCATGCAATGCAAATTGGGGGCATTTTCCTTTGTCTAGGAGCTTCATTGTCCGAAACTAGCAAACAAATCACAAAATGGTTTGTATTTGAACTAAACAATTGTATCACTCAACATGGGGAAATGTTATTTTCCCAGGCCCATCCATACATGCAAGTTTTGCTTAATTTGTGATGCCCTTAACACTAATGATGTGTATTTGTATTATAATCATGCTTGGCATGGACTACATGTCATGAAACACTTAAATACATACTCCTTGAAGTGCATTGTTTGTTTTCATCAATTTTATTGTCGAGTCAATGCACTGTGCCAAAACTTAACATTTATGACTATGACAAATATAATTAGTGACCATTTCTAATCATGTATGCCATGTTTTTGTGCCTAATCGTATTTTTGTAACCATTGATATGACTACGTGACAAAAACATTTCATGGATAGAATACATGATTAAAATTTTTCTTCATGAACACCATATAGTTATTTACTAATATACAATTTCAAACATTAAAAGAAATTAAAAGAGAAAGAAACTAGGCGGTAAACATACGTTCCTAGTAACATATCATAAACTTGTAGATTATCAAACACAAAATTATTGCACAAGTAAATAACTAATACCTTAAAAAATTTAGAAATTTTGCCTCAAAGTCACTAATATTTAATGTAAATTTCAAGATAGTGGCTAAAAACAAATTTGGGGTATTTTTTTAATTAAAAAACAATTCCCAGAAAATGGAATACAAATTGCCAAAGTTCTGAAAACCATAAAATAAAATTAAAATTTTGATGTTTAAAATATAATTAAAACATTTAAGTTGAAACTTTTACTCAAAGGTTTATTTCAATAAATTGTTTTGAACTTTTTGACATTTAATAATGAAATCTATTTGTAATAGTGATATCCAATGAATTTCAAAAGAAATCCACATCCCCAAAATGACATTGTTTTTCATGTTTGTATGTGATGGGTGGCAATGAATATAAAATTTTATCTTTAGTAATTTATCAAATAATTTGTCATACAACTTGGAATTTTAAATTATATATATATATACAATCACATTTAATTAATTGAAAAAAATTAAAATTTTAATAATAATAAATTTGTAAAAACATTATGAAATAAAAATGTATGTGTATAATTAATAATTATGACATTTAAATAATTTTAATGTTTTGTATAAAATTTTCAAATGTTGAAAATAATATTATATGCTTCATAGATAACATATTTGATTTAGCTTCAAATAAATATAACACAAGGTAATAAGTACAAAATTTATACCATTTTTATCGATTCACTATATTTTTAATAGGTGGGAAATATATATATACATCCTTCTCATAAACTTACCTACCTACTATCTACTACATACCTACCTACCTATAGATAGGTAGGTAGGTAGGATATATATATATCAAAAAAACCATGTTGATTTTAAATATGTTTACTTACAAAAAAAATTATGAAAAAAAAAAAAAAAATCTTCAAGATATCATTCTTGTTCAAATGTGTGAAATAGTGAAGATTCAAATGCATTTCCAGACAGATTAATTGATATTTTTGTTAAATTTCGTTGATAGATGTGTAGATCTTGGATTTTTTTTTTAAAAAATTTATTTGGACCAAGTATGAAAAAATAATAATGGCCAAAGTTGGGTACTTTTGTATGTGACAAAGGATGATGTGCGATAATGTTGTAAATTTATTCCATATCCTTTGTCAACAAGTTCAACTTTGGAAAGTATATAAGTAGGTGAAAACATATTGGTTTACACACAATATATGCACCAAATATATTCAAAGTGCAAATATTTCTTGTGATGAGCCAATAAAAAAGGCTTGTTAGCAAAAATTAAATAGGATCTTGCTTACCTACCTACTTAGGCCTACCTACCTACCTATGCTTATGTACCTACCTATTCCTACCTACCAACCAAATGGCTGGATTAAATTGAAATTAATATATAATATATTTGATGGTATTTACGACTAGGACAAAAATATGACTAGTGGATAAGCAACATGTCCATATGGACTACATAGTCATGTAATCATGAATGCCATTTATGACTATAAACCTAGTCGTGGGTGTAACCATATTGCCATGTTTTGACATTCTAATGAAAAATTTGATCAACATTTCAAAACCATCTTGAAACTTTTTATTTTTCTGGGAATGATTGATTATTTGTCTTAAAAACTAGTGACCTTAAAATTATATCAACCAAGGATTATTAAAAGTAAATATAATTTGAATGCAAATATCATGAACTTGTGGACAAACATTTGATTTATTCAAATCCATAATCATTCATAAAATACGAATAGTTAAATATCACAAAGTTTATAGTACATGTGATCTCAACTCAAAACTATCATTAGAAGAAACACTAGAAGAAATTTGAAAATAAACAACTAATTTTTTGACTCATTTCTAGTTGTAATGGACACATGTGATTAAAAATAGCCTATTTGATTTGGACAAGTGCCATAAAATAGTTAATCACAAAACACATGACATGGCCATGAAATTGTTAGAGTATTCACAAACCTTATGATTAGGCCAAAATTTCTCATCCATTGCCATAGATGATCCTTAGTATGACATGAAACCTTAATTTGCAATTGCATTTACAACTACATATGAAATAGTCACATGTGACCAAATGTATATGGATGGGTGGTTAGGATTTAATCACATGGTAATTTAAAGAGCCAATGGGCATAAAACATGTGTCAATTTTTTTATTTGTTCAAAAATGCATATATACAATTACATTAATTAAATACAATAATTTAAAAAATAAATATAATAGTTATAGCAATGTAATATTATAATTAAAATAGTTAATTATTGTAATTAATTAATTATAATCTATTCTAGGTTAAACTAGGGTAAAATAGGTTACCTAGCATATTAACTAATGATTACCTATCCTACTTACTACATATTATTTAGGCAATCTATTATCTAGCCTACATTTAATAAATTAATTGCTTAACATCACTAATTAATTGATCAATTAATAAAAAACCACATATCACAAAATGAAGCACCCTTTGCTTAACTTACTTACCTACCTACTACCTACTAGTACCTATCCTATTTATTACATATTACCTAGGTTACATGTACCTACTATCTACTACCTAGCCTATTTAATAAAATTAATTACCTAGCCTACATTTGATAAATTAATTTTTTAACATAACTAATTATATTTATTAATTAATACAAAAACATTATGACATATCCACAATATAAAATATCTCTTGTTTAACTTACCTACCTACTTATTTCCTATTAACACCTATCCTATTTATTACATATTATTTAGCTTAATTGATTGATTACTTGCTTAACCTAATTAATTAATTACTTAATATGAAAACATGATCACATTATCACACAATAAACTAATTAACCTACCTACTACATATCCTACTTACTACCTATTACCTAGTTTACCAATTAATTAATGATGTAACGTACCAACTACCTACTCAGCTTACCTAGCTTAACTAAGTCTAACCACTACAGGAAATGATAGGTTTCTTGATCGGGAATTTCAATAAAAAAACACCCCGATATGGTTTTTTTGCCCACATGTCCAACTTAACCAAAGTGCCATTTTGGACAAATTGATTTGGATTCAACTATTTTGACTAGGTCTTTTTGGTCATTTTTTTTACTAAACCACCATGGCGATAATATAATTTGGGGAATGAAATATGTATATATTACTTAAATTATTTAGTTTAAAATTAATATGAAAATATTAATTAATTACCCTACCTACCCTACTTACTTACCTACCTGATTAATAATCCTAATAATTAATGCCAGAAAAATAGTTATTTATTTAACTACCAACCCTATGTCTTAAGCTAGGCCACCTAGGTTAGACCAAGCCATTTAGGCTAAGCCAAGTAACCTACGCTAAGTTTTTTGGCAGCTTTTACAACATAAGCTACCTAATTTGGTCACCTAAGTAGCCAAGGTAGCCTAGGTTGTAAATGTGGGGATTTGAACTCCTCACCTCCACATTGAAGAATCAAGTCTTTAACCATTGCACCAACACCCCAAAAGGAGATTTTTTTGGACAACATATTTGTAATTAACATGATTTTAGACTAATGTATTGTAATCAACTTTCACGATTTTTTTTTCAACATGCATATTATACTATATGAACTTGAATTCTTTTATTCTACTTACATAAATAGCTAGGTTATAGGTAGGGTAACCTAAGTAGGTAGGAGGTATCTATTAATAAATGCATGTGCCTCGGTAACTTATAGGTTATAGTCTAATAGGCCTTATAGGTACCTCCTAGGTCTATGTTTATACATACCTAATAAGCTATCTATGCCTATGTTTTTAATTAGGTTATGTAGGTACCAACCAACCTATTAATAGACCTAACTGAGGCATAGTAGGTAAGGTAGCCTAACTTATTAGGTAGGTTTAAGCTTAGGTTACCTACTTAGTAGGCACGCCTAGGTCGCCTAGGCTTATTTTCCTAGTTAGTATAATAGGTTACCTATGAATCATTAATACAAATAATTGAAAATGATTGATGAATTATTATAAATTATAGATAAATAAATAATATCAATAATAATAATTGATTATTACCTAGGAATTACTAATTATTAATTATTAACTAATGATTAATTATTATGAGTTAATAACCCAATATATATGTAAACCAATAATATATTTCATATTTCACTAATAATAATTAATCAATTAACAAGTTAAAGGATAAATTAATTTTTCATTATTAATTGAAATTTATTTGGTGATTAAGTAATTATATAAAATATTAATCATAATTTTTTTACTATTAAGTATCAATTATTAAATATTAACTAGTTAATGTATTAAGTTTAAATACCTACATGTGATTAAAGGTAGCATGTAAATAGTTTATTAAATTTTATAAATAGCTACTAAATGTAATATGCCTAACCTAGTGCCTATTGAATTTAGGTTTGGTATGTACCTTATGTAAAATAAACATGTAGGTTAAATAAAAAAAATTTAATATGGTTGATTTGATTAAATATTAATTCATAATGGCCAATTTGACTAATTGTAAGTCGAAATGGTCATTAAATATGGTCAATTTGACTAAGTTGTGGTCATCTTGATGGACCTCTAGCTTTTTTGACTAGATGTTTGGTTTGTCACATGGTCAAAAAGGTGATTTTATTCAAAAGTAAGTCGTGGCTTTCATGCCCCAAACCTTTAGTCAAAACAATTATCCTTTTTGGTCAGTGTGAGCATTTCAATCAAGTTGGATCTTTTAAAAAATGACATTTTCTTGTAGTGAACCTTCATAGCCTAACCCATTAGCGATACCTAATACACTAACCTACTATTACCCATAGATAACTTAGGCTAATTAACTAAAGATGCAAGCTAGGCTAGGTTATCAATGTACATAGACTTGTTTAATTTAATGTAACCTATTAAGCTTACTTAGCTTAGTTTACCAACTAGGTTATAATAGACTTTTCCATCAAACTATTAGCTATTAAATATTATATCATGGAAGACTCATGAATGGGAACATTGAAAGGATAATAATCCAATTGAAATAGCAAAATTTGCCATGTGTGGTCTATGTTTCTTTGTTCATGTGGTAGAATATATTATTGCAGTTGGAAAAACTTTCATTGTAGTTTCAAAAACAATTCCATTATCATCCATTGATGATGTAATCAAATTGGATGACATTGTTCACTTTTCATCCATAGTTTCAATGAAAATTATATTATTCGTAAGTTGTAGTCACATTTACAACTAGAATTTGGTTCAACCTTTCCTATAAATGCATATGTGACTACAACAAGTTGCAACAACATGGACATGTAGGTTTAACACACTACTAGTAGTAAAATCAATTGATTTAAACATTAATTGCATAGTAGTTGCAAAAATAAAATAACATGTAGCATGTAGTCACAAATGTTGGCTCAACATGATCTCAATGTATAATTCACAAGGATGAAACATATGATCAACAAATACATTATCATATATGTCACATGAATAATCTAATAATCCATGCACTTATTAAAGTCCAACAGACAAATTTGAATTGACTTGTACAAAACTAAAGTTAGAGACACCAATACATTCTACCGAAGTTATAATTTGATAATATTGAAACACAAATGAAACAAAACAAAAAAGACTACCACAAAGTAATTAAATTTCAAATAGTTACATATAAGAATCTAGGTGCAATCACAATATAACAACCCATGAAATGTGAAAGTTTTTCACATTTGAAAGTGGAAAGTCAAATCAATGTTGAAAATGTTTAATATACTTCTAGAAAAATGTTTTTAATATATTATGACTCAAAACAAATTGGTTTCATTTGAGATGAATTCAATGAATTAGAATACCCAAAAACATTTTTAAAGCAATGTAACCAATGCTTTCACTACTTTTTAAAAAAAATAGAATACTTGACATGATTTGAAAATGACATACTTATGAAAAATAAATTATATATACTTCTACATGATATTAAGCAAAACTATAATTATTGGGTCCATATAGACTTGTAAATATTTCTCAATTCTCAAAATATTTTCTTTGAAAATTTAATCCAATTTTTCCATATGATCTTTACTAGTTCACCCATTATTAATTTTGAAGCAGAACATTAAGGAGGTGGGTGTGGGTCGTTATTTTGTGACTATACCCATATATAATACATGTGCAAATATGTATTGTCCTATTAGGGTAAAAATTATA
Organism: Sphagnum contortum; assembly: GCA_963920785.1. Taxonomy (NCBI): domain Eukaryota; kingdom Viridiplantae; phylum Streptophyta; class Sphagnopsida; order Sphagnales; family Sphagnaceae; genus Sphagnum; species Sphagnum contortum. The sequence goes on along the minus strand of OY987285.1, from coordinate 16,925,836 downwards.
TGGTTTGAAAACTTGAGATTGTTTTTTAGTTGTACCTCAATATCTTGTCCTCTTCTACATAACATCCATAATTTGTTTTATTTGCAAACTTTTCCTCATTATGAAAATTGCTTTTGTAGAAACCTTATTGTTGTGTAACTATACATGTCCCCTTTTAACTAATATGTGCATATCTTTCCATGTAGTTATAATGCATTTATAAATAAAACGTCATGTTTAAAATTCACGAAGTTCCATTATAGTCGCATAGTAGTCACATGGATTGCCTCTTTGCAATTAGGATATGCATAGTATATACGATTTTAGTTGATGCATTTTGATTTTATTTGCAAGTTGCACAAATGTTGCTTGAGGAAATTATGGTGCAATAGGCATGTATGGACCTAAACTATATGGTCATGCCATGGTTGTGTTTTACCATTGTGGAAAATCGAAATTAGCACACCCATTGCCATGTCATCCATGGGCCAATGACTAATATGTAAATGAATTTCAACTTAGAACTCAAAATTTGGAAAATCTAAAATTTGGTGGGATATTTTCTAGATTTATCCAAAATTTGTTGCTTCAAGTGCTCCATCATATATATAGTTCAAAAAATAATTATTCAAAATAATTATTATTTTGATACCTTTCACAAAACATGAAAAGACATAAAAACATGTGTCCTTTCATGTCCATGTTACATAGTAAAATAAAAATTTGAAATTTAGACTAATAATGATGAATTATTTCAAATGTATGGGAACATATGAGGGAAATATAAAAAGAGGAAGGCGGAGGAATTGATAAACCTCCATCTTCTTGACCATTATTCTTACCTTTTAATTCTCACATTTTCAAATTTAAGCTTAAATTAAAATTTTAAAAATTATTTAACTATTAGAGCATGTTCCATAAATCTTAAATTTTTCCCCTAACCATAGGGTTTGAATGCAAATGTGACATATGATAGTAAGTTGGTAGATGTCCAACTTTGCATCAATGACCTTCATGTGCTTATGGTTGCTTTCAAAAAACTCAAGATGAACTAGAAAGGAGAAGGTCTTTCTTTCTAAAGATTTTGTGCACTTATTGGTCTTTTCATGATGAAACTATCATATGTTTACATGACTAAGATTTGTTTTTGTTTTTGTGGGTTTCAATTAGAATTATAGATGAGATGTTTTTGCAAGTCTTATTATTCAATTAGAAAACATGGAAACTTGAAGGTTGATGAATATTATTTTCTTTATTTATATATTTTTAAAAATGATGTAAGAAAATCATTTAATTTAAAAGTTGACTTGTAAAATGTTACTTATAGTTATTCAAGGGATTTGGGAGGGGTGAAGAAATTGGTGATGACAAATATGTTGTGATATTGGTTTGTGCATTTGAAAAAAATTGGATTTTGGGGTGAAAAGTGGACTTAAAATAAAATTAATTTGTTTAAACACACATGTTATTTTATGCATTTACAATAACTTTTATTGTTCTTTGTGTCATAGTGCCCAATTCGTAATGATCGAATCCATTAAAATTAAAATTGTACATATAAGGTAAGTTTAAATAAAATGGTGGTTGTGTTTGAAAAATAAAGTCTTAGAATAAAAATGCATGTGATGTCAAACCATTCTGCTAGGGTGCTAATCACTATCTCATTAAATGTGTAATTGTTTATTATGTAGTAAACCCAACAAAAACATGGAAAACAAAATGTCAAACCAACTTGATGAAGCTTTGCCATAAATGGTGAAGTTTAACATGAACATTCCAACTATGTAATGCATGTTTTGTTTCAAAATCATTGTGTGGAAGTGTAGGTTGTAATTTAATTTGTATCAAGTCATTATGTTGTATTTTAGTGATGAATTAGTTCCAACAATTTATGTATGTTGCTTGCTAAGACAAATTTACTGGCTTTACAATTGTGGAATAATTTTTATGTAGGTTGAAAAGTGTGGACATTCATATATATCTTTTGAATTACAAGGTATCTTTATGTCATATATTGACTTCATTTCAGATGACATTAAATATGAAAATAAAACAATTTCAAAATCAAACAAGATGGAATGAAAATATTATGGCTTGTTCTAATTCAAATAAATAGAAAAAAACATATCACAAAATGGACACAAAATTTAAATGTTTGAATTGGTAATATTTGGTTGTTGCGATTCATCATTTTTGTGATGACCTTTTTATGAGAAAGGAATTGTTTTGCCATAAATAACTTGGGCATTATAAACTTATAGTCAAATTGTATTAAATGAGACATTTTTTAAAAAAAAATGTTCTTACAATGTACTTTCCAATTTTGAATGTCAAGAATTGAGCTCATTTATGATTGGGGTTCCAAAATTGAATGTTTAATTTAAAAAGGATTGCAATGGACAATTTTATAGTTTCATAGTGTTTAATATATTACAACTATGACCCGAGGGGGACACTAGTAAAAACAACTTAAAAAATACACGTGTAAAAATATACGGTGCAATATATTAATTGTTGGGTAAAAATAATAAATAAAAAAGTTAAAAATAGGGTACATTTATTCAAATAACCAATTTAATTATAACATAAAGTATGTAATAATTTGAAATAATGGATTATAATTAATGTTGGGTGGCTTTAATATGTATATATTAGAAAATTAGATAATAGTACGACAATAAAAAGTAGGTTGGACAATTATCTAATGCTTTGGGCCCCCTAAAAATGGTTGTTTGACTTACATAAACCCAAACTTTGCATTAAGTGTCCCCCCTAGAAACTATGATTATTGTTGCATTCCTAAAATTGGAGTACTCAGAAAGCAAGTTTTAAAAAAATTCCAATAAATATTGGATGTTGTATGAAAGTCCTTATGAGTCCTTGACCGACTTATGGTTTAGTTGTCCATAATATATATCGAATTGTATTTTATAAAGAAATGCAAAAGGAATGGATAAAAAAATGCAATTGATTTCAAACCTTTTGTACAAGAAAAACATGTTTATCTTTATGCAACTACATGTTCATCAAGTCAACTTGATGAAAAAATAAGTCATATGAAAATTTCAAAGCTAGAAATTTTGAAACAAAGGGCTTCAAGGGAAATGATTCCATTTCTAAATCATTTAACTAGATGTTGTTTTTATCATTAGGCTCAAATTTTATAGCTCTAGATGTATGTCACATGTGTAAGAAATAATAATGTGGAAAAACATATTTATTTGATTTTAGAAATTCAATTTGATATTTTATGCATTTTTACTTGTAAACCAAAATATTGATGCACAATCATGTATGCACATAAAAAATCACCACCGTCACATGAATTATCTTATATTGGACTCCCAAAGGGGGCACTAGTAGAAAAAAGTAAAAAATATTTGAGTAAAAATATAAGACCATTCAATGTATAGGTTGTTGGGTAGAAATTATAAGTTAATTATTTAAAAAATAGGGTATGTTTTCATTCAAATAATCAATTTAATTATAATATAGGGCATGTAATAATATGAAATAATGGATTATAATTAATATATGGTGGCTTTAATATGTATATATTAGAAAATAACATAATAATAAGGTGGTAAGAAAATATGTTGGACAATTATCTAATACCCCCTTGAAAATGGTTGTTTGCTGCACATAAATCCCAAAATTTACACTAAGTGTCTCCGCTAGGTTTGGACTATTTGACTTTTCTCAATTAAATATTTTTTAAATGTAATATTTTTTAAATATTAGAAAAAATAACCTTGAAAAAATCTTGGAATCCTTGTTCTTTTTTTTAGAACCCCAATCATGAATGGATTTGCTTATAATTTCAAATCAATCTTTTGTTATTTATCAATGGTTATGGAATACAGTTCTATAATGTGTATCACACTTCAAACAACTATAATGTGTGCGCAAAGTTTGTTGAACATTATGTTGAAAAATATTTGCAAAGATATTAAAAAATATAATTATAGTTTACAAATTTCTAAGATATAATACCATGTACAAATCCTCAATTTTTAAAAAGTTTCAAAATGAATTCCAAATCAATACTTTTAGTTCAAAGTAATATTTTGTATTATATTCCATTTCCAATCATACAAATAATTGCAAGGTAATGGGAAGGTAATATCATGCATGTTTTTAGAAGTTACAACCTAGATGTTTTACAATCTTAACATCTCATCCATATATTTTTTAGAATAATTATCCACATAAGTGCCATAGAATAAGGAGTTAATTTTTTTGACCAATCTAGCCTAGCATATGATCCACATAAGCACCATCTGAGCACCTCGACCAAAATTTTCCTACCAATTTGACATGGTACCAAAACTTCCAACTTGAACATTTGGTTATAAAATTGAATTGTATGCAGTTGTGTATATTTCTTGATCATATATATGCTACAACATGTCTAGTGCAATTAATACAATTCATTTGATAACACTTAAAGCATAGAAAATTGACTTGGAGTTGGACGTGGTCATTGCAATTGAAAAATCCAATTATAAAACAAGAACTTGCATAAACCCCTTCTATTCTCATCTTGTGCATATTTTAATCATAAAGGGTCACCATGTGCAACTACTATGTGACTATAATAGAACTTTGTGAATTTTGAACATGGCATTTTTATTTATAAATGCAATGTATTTTTATGGAAAAGATGCAATTTAGTTACAAATCAATTACAAAGGACACAAAGTTACACAATAGTAAGGCTTTCATAGATGTAATTTATCATAGTGAAATTCCATGAATGTGTTACAAATTAATCAAAAATATATATGAGCTTTTAAACCATTTCAAAATGGTGTGTAAGTTTAATTGACTTTAAAACAAAATAATTAAGGAAAAAGACAAAGTCCTTTACAATATGAATGTAATAAAATATTATATATTTTTCACAATTGTAATAAAGGGTGACCATTAATTAATTTTGGGAAAGAATTTTTTTTTGCAAAGTCACAACTTTACATTGTTTTTTTAGTAAAAATTTCATTGTGCAAAAAATATTAAAAATTCAAAAAAAATCCAAAAATGTTAGACCATTTTAGTTTGTAATTACCCAAAAGTAGAAAAATACTTGATTTTTAAAACTATCTTATATATATATATATATATATATATATATATATGTGAAAGTTTATATACAACCTTAAAAATGCATCTACTTAAACTAGATGTTTGATCTTACAAAATGAGTTTCAAGTAGATGAAATAGTAATTTTTTAAACATTTCAAGTTAATGAATACCTAAAAAATATTTATGTATTGTCAAATTATGCATGTTATAATCATAGTATCACAAATTTTCAATGTGAAGTAGGTTTGAACACCATATTGACATTAAAAGAAATCTTCAAATATATGATTGAGTTTATGACTGGTATTCAAATCATAAGGGACAAAAATGATTAATAGCCCTAAAGTCATTACAGATGAGTTGTTGAAGACAATAATCGTTTAGGATGGGATGTGGCACATTTCATTCATTAGTTATAAAGGACATATGTGAAATCATGAGTTATAGTTTAATCATTGTGTTAATTTTTATTATTATTACAAGTTACAATAATTGATATTATTATAAAGTAAATAATAAGATATATTTTTATTTCCATTATTTTCATCCTATCAAATTTTGACACGTGTCACCACTTAAACTAGGTTAAAAATTAGTTTAAATGGCTAAGTAGACCACCTAATCTACCTAGGTACATACCTAACCTAGGTAGTTTAATTAGGTATGGAATATTCAATCAATATTCCATTGTTGACGACAACAATGTAATTTGTGAAGTTCTATCATTGGACCCCCTTTGGACCCCAAGGATGGAATTTAATTCCTTTACCACCAAGCTTTTAGGGAGGCACACCATTGCCTTTGCCACCAAGTTACACAAGTTTTTATTAGTAAAGGGTGTGCAACATTTTTTTTTAATCTTTTAAACTATGAAATCATTAAAAAGTCCAAAATTGGCACACCTTTTTTAATTTCACATATGATCAAATGATACGCATAAGTAGATAAATTTGAAGTTTATTCAAAAATCTCTTTGATAACTTCAACATATTTTGTAAATGTTCAAATGAGTACTTATAAACAATTTTTAAAAAATACAAATCATTAAGGAATTGGCACAAATGAATTTACAATTCCTCTAATTCCAACTACATTTCATTGTGCAATTGAACAATACAAGGTATGTAGGTGGGTAGGTAGAGTAGGTTTGTAAGTAAGTAGAGTAGGTGGGTAAAGTAGGTAGGTAGATGTAGGTAACCAAAGTAGGTAGGTGGTTATAAAATTATATTAAGTGTAGGTAGGTAAGTAGGGTAATAATTAATTATTAATCATGTGTGGTAGGTAGGTTAGCCTATTAACTAAAACTTCAGTTATTTACCTAGCATAGGCTAGGTTAGGTTATGTTTGTAGTTAGTGAATTGTCAGTAATAGGGAATGTTATTAATTTGTGACATATCTACCTACCTACTTACCTACCTACACACATGAATTCTTGACACACCTACCTAGCAAACATGAATTAATAACATTATATAATGGCAATTCATTATGAGCATAACCTAACCTAGCCTATGTAAGTAGGTAGCCTAAGCTTAATTAATAGGCTAGCCTACCTTACTAGAAAACATGTTGTGCAAACCCATAGTGCCAACCACTCATTTTGTGGTGGTACCATTACTTGTGGGTTTCCAATCATAGTAGTGACATACTCTCAATTCGATTCAAACATACGCGTATTATACGTTTTTTTGGGCTTTTTAAAAAATACTTGAAAATACTTGAAAATACTTGATCATTGTTGTCTTTGTTCACTGTTTCGGAAGTAGGTGTAAAATTGTGTCAAATGTTTTCAATCATCTTTGAAACCAATTGTAAGCTCGACAAGGACCAGACCCTAAAACTAGTGTGCAATTTTATTCAAGGTATGCCTATGCTCAAGCTGGTTAAGAAGGGTTTGGGCACAACTTAAGCTCAACTTGCTCAACGTTTTGTTCATTGTATTCACGTATTTCACATATTCACATTTTCAAATTTTAAAATACTTGAAAATACTTCTTTTTGAGCACCTTCGAAAAATACGCGTATTTCGTATGTCACTACTATGTTTCCAATAAGCTTAGTGGCTTAGGGTAGTGGTTGGTCCCTATTGGAATAAAGAAACCATTGAGTAAGTTTGGTGGTTTGGTTTGTTTAGAGTGCCTGGGCAATAGGTGTATTGATTAGTCGTTCTATGGGTGGTTTTATGTGGTGGTCGATAGGGTGATTAATCGAATGCCACATGGCATTTAGACATTGGCCACCCAAGTTAAGCCATGTGGCATTTAAACATTGGCCACCCAAGCTAAAGTCATGTGGTATTTAAACATTGATCAATTAATCTTGGCCACATGGAATTTAAACATTGGCCACTTATGTTTGGCCACATGGCATTTAAATATTGGCCACCTAGGTTTAGCCACATGGCATTTCATCATTGGCCACCTAGGCTATGTGACATGGCATTTAAACATTAACCATTTAGGCTATGCCATGTGGTTAAAACCCAAATGACCTAGGTTAAACCTAAGCTAGTAGGGTTAAAACTAAGTACCTAGGTTTAGGAGCTTAAAGTTTTAAGCCTAGGAACCTAAACATTGGTCTAGAAACCTAAAACTTAAAGCCTTGGGAACAAGGCTTAGGTTTAAGAGCCTAAAGTAAACTTAGGTAACCTAGGCCTACCTTAGGAGCTTACGCTTTGTCATTTCCTAGGTTGCATCTAAAGTTAAGCTAATAGACTAGGCCTAAATGTAGGCCAACTTGATTAAACTTACACCTAAGCCACCTAGGTAAGAAAATCCTATTTCATTTTGAATTTGGCCTTTAAAGTTGAACGATTTCAATTGGGTCATCCCAAATGGCCCTCCTTTTTAAAATATTGCATTTCTATTTTGGATGCTTGGAATGCTTCCATTTATATTCTTCGTAATTTGAAAAGGATGACAAACAATATGGGACAAATGTTTTGGGGAGGACGAACACTAGAGCCTTTTTATTCATATAACATTATCCTTAAATAATTATGTAATATACATTAATGAAGTAAATAAGTAGATAAAGAGGTAAGTAAATAGGTATGTGAACTAACAATAATTAACGTCTAGTTATATAGTTGCAATTAATAATTGCAACCATATTATAAATCTTTAAATTATATAAAATATCAATATGATTATTTTGAACTATATTCTTGATCAATAATTAGAAACATATTGTAACTAATTCTTTCCAAATTAGACTTAATTCATTTTATATTATTACAAATGTATATTCAATAATTAATATTTAATTACTTAGTTACATGTTAATTAATGTATTTTAGGTAAATAATTAAGTAACCAACTAATAACTTATTGTACGTATGATTGTAGATATCTAATTTAACCTATATATTGTTAGTTAATTATACTTAATAATTGGGAGTGCATGTGTTAAAAAAAAACCTTAGTTCCCTAGCACTTTTGGCACATTAGATGAACAAAATGTTGTGAATTTGAAAGCCCAAAAAAACGATGGCATAAATGTTGGGCAACACATTAACACACCAAGGACGATGTCAAGAAGTCAATTGAGAAGTAAATCTAAACCAAAAATGATTTTTTTTATTGCGACTAGGGATGCCTAGGGCCAATCCTATGACATCTTTTAACAACATTATTGCATAATCATTTGTATAGGTTTCTTGTTGTGTGGTTTCAATTTTTAGTTAAAGTGCATGGTCACCATTGTAGTCACTTTATAATTTTTTTTTTTGGGTAAAACACTATTTTTCAAATCTCATATTTAAAAAGCAAAACGACCTAAGGTTTCATTGAATGCTAATTTTAAAATAATGGATGTAAATATCCAATAATTAGTGTGGAAGTTGGTGAAACACATAATAAAATAGACAATATGTGCTCCTTTTCACAAAAAATGGCAAGTAGCCATATTAAATTAAATGTATTATTTTTTTATTCCACAATTAATATGAGGATAATCTTATATAATCAAATTGAAAAATTACATTTTCAATATGCATTGAAGGAGATTTCAAAAAATGCATATACTTGCATGAATATTTGGCATTCAAAATAGGTTGCGATTAGATGAAATATATTGAATAAATGTTTTTTAAAATTAATTCAAACTCAAAAAATATTCGAATATTTTCAAATTGTGCAAATTATAATCATGATATATTGAAATTGTAATATAATAAAACATTTGAACACCATATTGATTAGCCAATTTCAAAATTACTTGGCATCTGCTTTTATTATATTAAAGTCTTCAAATTTAATGTTCAATTTATCATAAACTCAACAAAAGCCTTGATGGTTGATATTTCTAACTATAAAAATATTTAATTTATTTACTTATGTTTAATATGTCAAAAACTAGTTTGATTCTAAATTAGGTTTTGTGAAGACTACGTTTTATGTTTGCTTTATCATGCTTTTGCTTAGTTGTAGATTTAGGTCAAAGGGGAATTGTATTTACATGTTGATTTTGACAAATGTCAATTAATCATAATCTAATGATAAAAAAAACTTTTACAACTTTTTTTTGATTAGTAAGGTTCATAAAAATGGAAAAATTGTGTTATGAATGGTATACTAGTGTGAACACCATGAATAATGCACATGTGTGTTATTTCAACAATGTTTGGTTCATGTTTTTAGTTTTAAAAAAAAACTTTTATCTTTTCAAACAATTGTTGGTCCCCCCCTGCCACCTTGGTCCTTTGTATTTCCCACTCTGGTTCTTTACCACATCGACCCCTCCGCCTGGTCCTTCGCATTTCTCACTCCTGTTTTTTAACCAATCGAGCCCCCTTGCATGGTCCTTCACATTTCCCACTCCTGTTCTTTAACCCGTCAACCCCCCCCTCCCGGTCCTTCACATTTCCCACTCCGGTTCTTTAACCCGTTGATCCCCCCCGGCCGGTCCTTCACATTTCCCACTCCGGTTCTTTAACTCGTCGATCCCCCCCGGCCGGTCCTTCACATTTCCCACTCCGGTTTTTTAACCCGTCGATCCCCCTCGGCCGGTCCTTCACATTTCCCACTCCGGTTCTTTAACCCATCGATCCCCCCCGGTCGGTCCTTCACATTTCCCACTCTGGTTCTTTAACCCGTTGATCCTCCCCGGGCGGTCCTTCATATTTCCCACTCTGATTCTTTAACCTGTCGATCCCCCTTGGTCGATCCTTCACATTTCCCACTCTGGTTCTTTAACTCGTTGATCCCTCGGCCAGTCCTTCACATATCCCACTCCAATTCTTTAACTTTTCGGTCCCAACAGGAACAAAAGAATTGTCATATCTTTTCATTTCAACAACCTTGCCAAGCTGATGGTTTTCGTGGAAGAAATGTCACTTCATTGGCCGGTTCTTTGACTTTGTCATTATTTTGAAGCTCATAACTATGTACCAAGACTACCTTTTTTTTCTTTTAACTACTGTCCGTCCAGATTAAAGGGAAGCTTCATGACGTCCTCGCTATATTTATCTATTGTTCGTGGCCACTATCCATCTGACTTCAGGGGAAGCTTCATTCTTCATTTAATATATGTAATAATAAAATAAACGGATGACAAGATGGATGAAATGTCTGTCCGATTGGATGGATGACGGGACAGATATAGGGGAAGCTTCATTTAACATCTCGACATCTTTTAATATATGTAATATATGGATCATCCTCTTTACTTGTCATAAACATTTGCCTTTCAATCCTTTCTTACAATGGCATCACACTGTGGATATATCCCTCCAAACAATGCCTTTAGTCATGTGCAAGAACACTCACCATGTTTGGAAGAATGTGCCCAAATAATGACAACCCTAAAGGAGCAAAACAAATATTTTTTTGGTATTGCTTTCTAGCTACATATGGAGGGAAGCACATACAATAATAACAAGTTAACATTGTTCGACAATTGGGAACCACAAGTTTTTGCATTTCCTTAGATCTTGTATTATATGAGACCTTCCATGACCCACCCAAGTGTTGGAATTTCCTTAGAGCATGTGTTATATATGTGAGATCCATGACCCAAGTTAATTTTGACATTTCCTTAAGACCATGTATTGTCTATATGAGATCCATGACCCAAGTTAATTTTGGCATTTCCTTTAGACCATGTATTGTCTCTATATGAGATCCATGACCCAAGTTAATTTTGGCATTTCCTTAGACCATGTATTGTATGTATGAGATCCATGACCCAAGTTAATTTTGACATTTCCTTTAGACCATGTATTGTCTCTATATGAGATCCATGACCCAAGTTAATTTTGGCATTTCCTTTAGACCATGTTTTGTATATATGAGATCCATGACCCAAGTTTATTTTGGCATTTTCTTACACCATGTATTATATATATTATATGAGATCCATGACCCAAGTTTATTTTGGCATTTTCTTACACCATGTATTATATATATATATGAGATCCATGACCCAAATTTTGGGATCATTTCCTTAGATCAAGCATTATTTGAACTTGAACTTTGTGCAATTGTTTCATATTTTTGTTTATTCATACTTTTCCTTTTGCTATTGATATTCAATTGGCTTTTGTTTTTCTTTAAAGGTGAGTGGAGTACACACACACACACTATATATATATATATATAATTTGCATAACTCTAAAGGACCCAAATTGCTACATAGATCAATGCTTGATTCTTGGAACTGACTTTGTGTTGTTTAATGATATATCTCATCTAGAGAGGGCTCATAGGTGATGGTCTGTACACGCTACTTTGGATGAAGAACATCCGTCAAATGGTGTGAAATAGGTTGGCCCTGTAAATTTGCACCAAATGCAGTTGTCCATGCAAGGGCGAGTGAAATGAAATGATTGCTTCTGATTGGCCAGCCATAATGATTGGCCCACGTGGTGATGTTTCAATAGCCTCTCACCATATATTGTCCAAATTTTTCATAAACGAATTGCTTTTGATTGGCCGGCCATAACGATTGGCCCAGGTGGTGATGTGTAAATGGCCTCTCATCATCTATTGTCCAATTTTTCATAAACAAATTGCTTATGATTGGCCAAAGGTTGTGACATTTAAATAGCGCCTCTCACCATATATTGTCCAATTTTTCACAAACAATTGCTTTTGATTGGCCAACCATAATGATTGGCCCAGGTGGTGGTGACAACATTTAAATAGCCTCTCCCCATAATATTGTCCAAATTTTCGATACACAATTGCTTCCAATTGATTGGCCGGCCATAGTGAATGGCTAAGGTAGTAATATTTAAATAGCCTCCTCTCTCATCATATATTGTCCAATTTTTTCATGTTTATGGGTGGGGTTGGGGAAACAATTTAATACTCTATGTTAGGTGGATTCTATGTTGTAAAGGCCTGAAAAAGGCAAGCAAACCTTTATTTATTTATTTATTTATTTATTTATTTTGCAACCTTTTGCAATTTGGTCAAAAAGTGTGCAAGGCTTTGGGAAATGCAAATCATATAATGCAAAACATGGGTGGGGTTGGGTTGTTGGTATGGACTATGGACAAGGCTCTTCTTGCCAAAAAAAATTATCAACCAAATGGTGTGTGTGTGTGTGTGTGTATACAAGTGTTATATGATTGTCAATGTTGGTTGTCAATGACAACTCAATTATCATGACATGTATAAGTTTTTGTCAAGGATAGTTGTCTTGCTCTTGCATACAAGAGGACCCAATGCTCATGAATGACATAAGTTTTGTCAAAGGATAGTTGGCTTGATCTTGTGAAATAAGAGGACCCAATGATCGTGAATGACATATAAGTTTTGTCAACGATAGTTGGCTTGATCTTGTGAATAAATAAAGAGGACCCAATAGTTTGTGAGTGACATAAGTTTTGTCAAGGATAGTTGGCTTGATCTTGTGAATAAAATAAAGAGGACCCAATAGTTTGTGAGTGACATCAGTTTTGTCAAGGATAGTTGGCTTTGATCTTGTGAATAAATAAAGAGGACACAATAGTTTGTGAGTGACATAAGTTTTGTCAAGGATAGTTGGCTTGATCTTGTGAATAAAATAAAGAGGACCCAATAGTTTGTGAGTGACATCAGTTTTGTCAAGGATAGTTGGCTTTGATCTTGTGAATAAATAAAGAGGACCCAATAGTTTGTGAGTGACATAAGTTTTGTTCAGAATAGTTGGCTTGATCTTGTGAACATGACAACCCAATGGTCGTGAGTGACATACAAGTTTTGTCAAGGATATAGTTTGTCTTGCTCTTGTGAACAAGAGGGACTAGTTGGGTCTCTTCTTGTCTTCTCTCTTCTCTTCTCTTCTCTTGGACCAAACAATGAAGTAAAAAAAGTGACCCAAGCAAGACCTACCCACACAAATTGTGATGAGTTTTGACCCTCTTTTGTTGGTCTTCAAGTAGAAGATAGAAAAGAAAGTCTCCTCCCTTTAGTACTTTAGTACTTGTGTGGGAAAATGTGGTATGAAATTTGTTGTACAATTTTGTGGATACTTGATATGAAGAGAAATGGTTGTTGCCACTTTTTGCCATGACAAATTGTTTAATTTGAATATCGTAGTACCTTGGCCATTTTTTTCAACACAAGTTCATTGAATAATTAATTAATTAATTTTGAAAATTTTCATTTCAAACCAATGGGAATATTCCTAAATATTCACTATTACCCTTCACAACAATTTCTTGATGAGGAAGAAATATTTTTTTGAAAATTTCAACATTTTTGGAAAATAATATGATTAGTGTTGAATTGGCCCAAGGTACTAGGAGGGTATATCACAACTTTCACTTGGGGTCTAGTGTCTAGTCTTTTAAGGTGTACATTTTTTTTTGTTTTTGCAACCCCGAAAAAGGCCTTTTCGCCCTATGCATTTCTTGGGCCATCTAATTTCCAATCGGATATTAATTGATAAATTAAATTCTCAAGTGGATTACAAGATTAAAGAATGGTAATATATATATGTTTTAATCATTTCTTATAATAATAATAATAATTACTATTAACCTAAAAATCCATGGGGCTTCTATCATGAAGGAAGAAGGGCAACACATTTCTCTCCAAACCCAAATTGGCGAAAAACTTGTTTGAAGAGAACATCATTGAGTTTGAAGTCTAGTTTAGCTTAGTTTATGTGCTTTGATTTTCACACTAATATAGAAAAAAAATTTCATTTTACAACTTGTTTTAGATCAAAATAATCGCAAACAAACGATAATTTGTAGTGGTTTAAAACAAGTCGCAAAATGAAGTTTTGTTTACTAGTAGTGTTGAGTATCAACATTCAAACCCTAAAAAACCAATGCAATACTTCCATTCAAGGACATGACCTAAAAAAGATCCATGCCTAATCTAAAATTGCAAATGTTTGATCTAATTTTTTTGAAATGTCTCCCACTTTCATGTCATGGGCTTTTCCTTCTGATATTGGTCCCCAAACTGGGGGGGTACTGGGACCTTGTTTTTTGGCAAAACTGGGGATGAAAAACTTAAAAAAGTAGCCATAAAAACTGCACACAGGGAAAAAGAGAAAAAGGGACCAAATGGGTTTTCTCACCTAAATTGGTCCTCACCCCAGGACAGGAGTTTCACCCCCAGTTTTGGATTTTGCCTTACCTGCACTCTCTCGCCTTCACTGCTATTCATATAATTTTGGCTAAATCAAGTCTTGCCATAACAAAGCTAATCCTGCAAATATTGTGAACAGATGGTACCCAGTTGCAATAAACAGTAGCCAATTTCCCTCACTTTGACCACCACACTCAAATTGGGGATGAAACAGGGGTTACAGGGTCAAACTAGGGCCCAAAGACAGGGTGACTTTAAGGATAACTTAATAATCAGATCTCAACTTTAAGAGAATGAAATGGATGTGTTGAGCTCATTTTGAGAAAAATTAGAATGATCACTAATTTTGGACTATTGGATTTTGGGTTGACATTCTTGAGCTTCTTGGATGTCTTTATGGTTTAGATCAAACATAAAATTTCTTCAAAGTTTTTTTTGACGCTAAACCTAAAAACATTTTTTGGGTCTAAACCCTAAACCTAATTTTTTTGACCCTAAACCTAAAAACATTTCTTTTGGTGTAAACCCTAAACCTAATTTTTTTGACCCTAAACCTTAAAACATTTTTTCTTGGGTCTAAACCCTAAACCTAATTTTTTTGACCCTAAACCTAAAAACATTTTTTGGGTCTAAACCCCAAACCTAATTTTTTTCGACCCTAAACCTAAAAACATTTTTTTGGTCCAAACCCTAAACCTAATTTTTTTGACCCTAAACCTAAAAATATGTTTTTTGGGTCCAAACCCTAAACCTAATTTTTTTGACCCTAAACCTAAAAACATTTTTTTGGTCCAAAGTTGAAACGTAATTTTTTTGACCCTAAACCTAAAAACATTTTTTTGGTCCAAAGTTGAAACCTAATTTTTTTGACCCTAAACCTTAAAACATTTTTTTTGGGTCTAAACCCTAAACCTAATTTTTTGGAATTTTTGGTTGTCAAACAATTGTTTGTTTGTTTGTGTGTTGAATATGCCCAAACTTTTGGCTATCTATCAATAATCAAAAGGTCGTGTGTTTTTCTCTTGTAGAGAGAGAGACTCTTGTGTGTGTGTGTGTGGTTTTTTTTTTCCTCTCTTGTAAAGAGAGATTCTTGTAGCTTTGTACTCTTATGTTGTTATTATATGGCAAGTTTGATTTTGGGGGCATTCGAAAGAAAGAAAGTCAACAAGGCAAAATGGTTGTGGACCCAACATTATTAACAATTATAAGGAAGAAAGTGTCAACCAACTAACCAAAGTATACTCACCACACACAAACACACATCTAGCGCCACCCACCGACCCACCACCGACTTGCCAACCCCGCCATCTCCCATCCCCAACTACAACACACTATGTAATCTATCTATCAATCCATTCATTTTCCTTTGCACTCTCTTTGCACGTCACATATAACTACAAAAGAAAGAAAGAAAGAAAGAAAGAAAAGGGGCATGTCAAAACATCACGCACGCACAATCAATCATTCAAGCAATAATAATGTTGGTTGGCTCCCATGACAAATTTTTATTTTTGGTGGCTCAAAAGCATGACTTACACACCACACCACTTGCACTTGGTGTGCACCCAGGACAAAAAAGCAAGCTGGTGGGTGTGTGCGTGCATTCGGAAGATAAGATTGCCTCACAAACACAAACAAAGAGGGTGAGTATATGAATAATTTACCCAAAAAAGAAAAAGAAAAGAAAAAGGTTTTTTTTAAAAAATATATTCTATATATTTATATACTTTTAAAAAAACACACTTTAAAAAAATATTATATTGCACAAGAGTGAAAAGAAAAGAAAACATTAAAATAATAAAATAATAAATTTGAAAAAAAAACCCATATACCCAGTTCTGAGTAGTTGTAGCTAAAAGCTGGACACCACAAAATGGGAAAAGTCCCAAACGAATTTTTAAAAATTATTATTATTATTATATTATAATATTATTGTAGTATTAATATAATATAATATAATATAATATAATATAATAATAATATTATTATAAAAAAATGCACTGCATTTGGAAATGGGTTCTTTGAAAAGTGTGAGGGAATCAATCAATCAAACAAACAAACAAACAAACAATATAGCACAAGCACATATTCAAAATAAAATTAATTCTCTAGATTTATCCAGAGTCTATGGTTTCAAGCTATTTATGTAATTATATATTCAATTACATAATTATTAAATTGACACTATATAACCTTGGATTAATCCAGAGATAATTTTTCCTGGCCCCAGGGTCCTACTATATATATATAATTTTATTATTTAATTTTATAATTAAAAAAATATTTAAAAATATTTTTGGGTGTGTGTGTATGTGTGTGTGTGGTTTTTTTTGTTGCTTCTTGAAAGTGGTTTGGACAACAAACAGCTCACATACACATAATACTTGACAAGACAAATTTGTTGCATGCTGAATGTAATTTGTAAGGTGGATGGATGATGTATGGATGATGTCATCCTGATGCTTTCAATCTTTTATTGTCAACTAGATGATTCCCATGTCCTAGTAGTTGTTAGAGACTTGGGTTGGGTTGGGTTTGGTTTGGGTTTGTCCATTCAATGAGTGCACATACATACATACATACATACATACATAATAATTTTGATGCTATAGCTGAAGCTTGTCATGACCAAGAAAGGCACTTCTTTAGAGGATTATGTATGTTTTGTTTTGTTGCTTTTTGTAGATAGATGACTCCATGCATTGAGTTTGTATTAGGGTTTGGTTATTGGTGGTGGTCCAATAGCACCACACTTTTACCCTCACATGGTTTGCCCAAAGTTCTCTCCCTTTCTCACTTGTATATATAGGTGGGCCAAAGGGGAAGCACCACCATATCTTTGCATATTGACTTTTCATTTGGAGAGCTTGTAAAGTGTGTGTGTGTGTGTGTGTTTTATTTATTGATTTGTTTGGGTGATAGGCCATTTAAAATGGCTCATTGCAAAAATGAAGAAAAAAAAAGACTTGGGAGGTGCCTCATCTAATTGATAGAAGTAACAATAGATACTCCCAATAACTTGGGGAACATCATTGTAAGCATCTGGGAACAAATTGGGGAACATGGTGGGAACACCCAATTTTTTTAAAAAATCTATTTGTTCAAGGGATTAGTTTTGGCTTCACATGTAAAATTCCCATAACAATGTTTCCTTTGTAGTCTCTTGTGTAAGTAACTTAACTTTTGGTCTTTTGAAATTTGGTGATGATAAATTTGGGATCAAACTTCTTACAATCTATTTTGAAAGTCATATGATTGAAATGCAATGTTGTAGGGTTGTTGTGGATCACGCTAGAAATGATTAAAAAAATTTGTTACTTAAACACTAGTTTGAGTTGTTATTGGGTTTTAGGGTTTTAAAATTGCAAAAAGTCTTGTTAGAATGATAATAACTTACTCACACACACGAGTGCATATCATCATAGTCTTCCGACCAAAGGAATAAACAAAAGAAAACCTAATTTCAATGTTCATGTAAATGGATTATGAAGGTTCATTCTTCCCATTTCAAGGTAAAGTAAATTGCAAAGAGGGTTTAGTCCCCATGGTAGGTAGGTAGGTAAGTAGGTGGGTAAGTAGGTAGGTATGGGCAAATTATGATTTGTAAGTATCAAAATATGACATTTCCAATAAGCTCCTTGTAATTGATCCTATACAAAAGAAAATGACTCACTCTTTTGTATTAGTTCCTTTTTGGAGTTAGTCATTTTTGCCTCGTATGTACATGATGATCACTTCTTTGGAAAGCATTATAGCATGAAACACATCTTGCTTTTAACATTTTTTGGAGAGTGTTTATATTGTTATATGACAAAAGAAAATTCTAAAACATTTTTGGTTTGTTATCAATTAAAAAATATGTTGTTACATTTTGTTTGTTTTCCATATGGAATTGTAGTTAATGCCATAAATGAATATATTTGTTGGTAGGGGAAAACCCTTGAATATCTGAAATTATTGGTTCAAGTAATTGTGGGAATATTCATTCAAAAGGATTTGCTTGATGTAGCCAATGCAACATGTGTTAAAACAAATAGAAAATTAGAGGGGCAAAATTATGTTTCATCTTTGTTTTGTACCATACTACCTTGGCAACTTAAAACATTAATTATATTATTTTCAAAAGTGTTGAAAGTTCAATTTTTTATATTGATTTTATATTGTGTTTCATATTGATATTGGTGGATAGGACATTTCTTTTGCAAGCCATTTTTTTTGGGATTTATTGATTTATATTTTGAATAGGCATCTTTTGTTGCTTCTTTGTTAAAGGGTGAAATTCTAAACATGAATTTTGTGGTGACACGAGAACATATATATCCATAGTAAGATCATTCCAATTGATGGTTGAAGACATTGCAACCCTGTCTCACAAAGAAAGGGAATTATTTAACAATCAAAAGGAGGCCATCTTATTAGGACTCCCAACTTGAATCCACATTTTGAGAATTAAGATTTTTCATGATTTTTGAAACTTTAAAGTAAGATTTGAAAATTAGATTTCTTTTCAAATTTAATGTTCATTAACTCATTGGATACTTGAAATTTTGTAAAAAGCCTTATTATGAAGTTCACTTGCATACTTGTTATAAATAAGGTTGTTTCTCAAAATGTCTTTGCTAAATTAGATTACAATTTATAATGGAAACTTATGTTTAATTGAGTATATTCAAACTCACCATATTGGAAAGTATTTGATGTGGGCTATAAGAATATAGTCTTGCATTTTTCATTTGATTATGTTTACCAAAGTGGCTCTAAGGCTCCAAATTCATGAGATATGAAAGGCAAGTTAATTTTGGGAAAAGATTTTGGGAGTTTAGGTTATCTCGACCTTTGACCTAAATTGACACCCTTTTGGTGGAATTGGCACAAGAATTGAGCCATGAAACTAGTCTTTTGCTCCAAGTAGAACCAAAATGTAAAACCTTGACAAAAAAAAATATTCAACACAAGTTTAGGTTCTTTTAGGTAAGCAAGTTGATTTGTTTTTGAAAATTTGGAAATTAGGTTAAATTGTACAACTACTTAATTGGTTTTAATTAATTGTAAAATTTCATACCTATGTAATTTACAATTTTAGGTTTTTTTTGGTAAAACTCTTTATGCCTAAATGATCTTCAATCTTGGAGAATGTAGTGTGTTACATGGAATTAGACTTAGTTTTTGAATTACGGCCAAATGTTTTTGAATTTGAAAAAAACTAATGTCAAAACTAGAATTTCATGGTTTAAAAGATTTGAAAAACCAAGCTCAAACCTACACCCAAAAAAAGCTTACCAATTTTTTTTTCTTCTAAAATGTTGAAACCTAAGCCAAATGTTCTTTTAAAGAGGCAAAACTTCCACCAATGGTATATATATTTGAAATGGGACCCCTCGGAAAGGAATTTTTTTTTTTTGATAATGTAAAAAATAAAACAAAAATAAACCCATATAGTTGTTTTGGAATGCTTCAAGTTAGATTTGTCTTGAAATTTGGATCTAGACTAAGCTTAAGATCCCCCCCCGCCCCCGCCCCCCCCCCAAAAAAAAAAAGCTCTCTTGAGAATTAATTCATACCGAACATTAATCATACATATGATATTATAGGTGCTATGTACCAAAATTTAGCAAGAAATATTTTGGTAGGAGGAGGATATTTTAGAACGTGTTCTTAAATGTGTAATGATAATAAGGTCGTCAACTTTGCAATTTTGCCATTGGAGTAGGCATTCCAATTTTTTGTTTTTTTCTCCCTCCATAATTGACATAGGTATTTTTGCTCGAGTAGGGTTTTAAATTTTATTTATTTATTTATTTTTTGCTAATTTTTTGAGATTGAAAATTTGGTGATTTTTGGGTGAAAAATTTCACCAAATTAGTCAAATTTTTTATGCCAGAAAAAAAATTCCAAAAAATTCCCAATATGTTTTTGGTTTGAAAATTATTAGTCCAAAGATAATAGGGGTTCATATAGGATGACATTATTTACAAATTTTGTATGGGTGGTGCCCCCCCCTGGGATGACGGCCTATGAGGAAATATTTTTATGTGGTGGTGGTACTCGAAAAATTGCACTGAAGAAAATTAGGTCCGGTTTTTTTTTATGTGTAGGATAAAGCCCCAGGGTGGGAACATATTTGGGGGGGCCCCTACGACAAGAAAGTGGTCGTTGAGTCCTCCGACCCCACATTTTTGGGACCTTATCCAACATAAAGGGGCACATTTGGGGACCTTATCCGACATAAAGCACAAGGTGAACCTTATCATATGAAGAGATTCGGAGGTGATGTACTAGTGGGTGGGATGGATCTTATGCCTATTAGATCCTTCCCAATTGCAAATAATAGGCCTAAGACCCTCCCTCACCTCGCCTTTTTTAGGTGGGATATTCAGAAATATAAAGGTGGGCGAGTCCTTATGTTCTTCCGAACTTTTGTATGTGTAGATTAGTCTAGACGTACAACGAAACCTAATAACACATAATCTCGAAAACAAGACATAATTTCCTTATCTTCATTCGAGTATTGGCCCCCCCCCCAAAAGAAAAGAAAAGAAAAGAAAAGAAAAAGGTGTATATCTTCGTACCCGGAGGAATTCTCCTGAAAAGATTTCACCTGGAGACGTAGCTGACCGACACACTCGAGAAAGCCCACTTCCGATAACAAACTTCACACTTTTGGCAATTGCACAATGAAGAGGGTTAGTGACCGGTGAGGAGGGGTTTTAGGACCTACACTTGGGGGTTTAGGACCTACATTTGGAGGGTTTAGGACCTAGATGGGAGCCTTTTTTTTTTTTTTCCTTTTGGATTGGTGCTTTTTCTTTAATTTAATTGATGGTGGTTAGTGTTTAATTTAACTAATACAAGGTTAATTAAAAAAATATATATATGGTGGTTCGGGTTTAATTTAATTAATACAAGGTTAAGTTTTTTTTTGATATATGATGGTTAGGGTTTAATTTAATTAATTACAAGGTTAAGTTTTTTCTAATAATATATGGTGGTTAGAGTTTAAATTAAATTAATACAAGGTTAATTTAAAAAAAAATAGATGGTTGCTTCGGGTTTAATTTAATTAATATATGGTTAGTGGGGTTGAGTGCATAAAATGCATAGCATAAGAGGAGGAAGAAGGTCAAGAGTATTGGAGTTAACCAAAGTTTTCATCTCTCATGAATGAATGAAACCCCTACTACCCTTATCATTACATATTAGTGTACTATGGACAGATTGATGTAAAAAATGTTTGATTTCCATGATACAAAAAAACTTCATCTACACATATTTTTTAAAACCACAAGGGCTTCATACCCAAAAGCAATAGAGATAAAAGTATTTGCAATTAAATCTAGGTTAATATATATAGAGAGAGAGGGTATTAAAGTTGCTCAACCTTTGTGTGATTTGTAGGGTTTAGGGTTTTAGGGTTTAGTGGGTTTACCTTGGGTAAACCCTAAACCCTTTGTGTAACACTTGGGTAAGGAAGGTCACATCTTAAGTTTTTTCTCTCAACTCACCTCTTTCATTGAGGACCTTTGAAAGTTTGAAAACTTGTGAACTCACAAGAACACCAAAAAAAAAAAAAAAAACAAACCCAAATTCCCCCAATCCATTAATTTTTTTGGGCCCCAAAAACTTTTGGTGCACATCTTTGTGAAGTTACTTGTGATCAATCTCTTTTGCACTTTGCTAGTTGATTTCTCTTTTGGTATTGCCTTTGGCTTGCAATTTAGAGTTTACAATATAATTAATTCAAGACTTTAAAAAGACTCAATTTGGAACTGAATTTTGCAGCTCCCTCATTCAAGAAACACCAACTTCTTTGAACAAAATCTCAAGAGCAATGTTGCAAAAGATTAAAAAAATAATAGTTATTTGAGATTAATGAAAGAAACCTTCAACTTCTACATCACGAAATGCAATGCTACCAAGAGTTTTCAGAAATCACGAAGATCAAGTAGAAAAAACTAATTGATAATATGGAGATGAAGACAATCTGAGAGCTCTTGCTAGCTTAAAAACTTGAACAAAAAGTTGTGTTTGAGCTGAAAAACACTGAAAGCAGTGTAATGCACTTCTGTGCAGATATCGATGAAAATTAGTTATCTGAGAAGGCAAGAACAGCAGATTGATGAACCCTCAAGCTTCAGTTGGGTTTTTCAAAACACCCCATCAAATTTTGTTTTAATCATATTGGAGAACATTAATCTAGATGCTGAAAGTAGTAGAGGACTAATGACAACAGTGAAAAGCTCAAAAGCATTCCTACACAAGTCTTATTCTTGGATGGGTTTGCTTGTCTTGAGCTTCTCGGTCTCATTTGCAAAGTAGCCACTGCAACAATCTCTTTGTTTTAAATCCCCATTGGTGTATCCGGAGAGCTTTGATTGGGATGCTAGCCATGTAAGGTTTCTCTTGGGTTCCTTAAATTACAGGTTCCATAATCTCAGTTTCCCCTGAAGGAAATGTGGAAGAGTTTGTGAATGATAAGGACTATAGTGGCACATCTGCTGTTCTCGGCATACATGTGGATCTTCCCCGCAATTGAGTCCTTGTTGCTGTTCAAAACATGAATGCAACTGATGCACCTTTTAGTGCAGTTGCAGCTTATGAATTGGACACCGAACAAAGGCTTTTGTTCACCGAACTTCATCAAGTGGGAGTCCATGAAGGTAACATGACTAGCTATCAAAGAATTCAATGAATTTCAACAATTAATCTTCCTTTTGCTATTTCCTTGAAGTAGTTGCAAGCATAGAAAAATTCAACGCGAGCTTTTTGAGTTTTTGGGTGTTGGGCCAGAGGTAGTCTTCTCCAATGCTGGGCAGTTCTTTACTTTTACGACGAACCTCCTCTGGGTGTGGTTCTCAGAAACAAATTAGAACAGTTCTGGTTCTGGTTCCACACAAAAATGGAACTGGGAATATGGGTTGTTTGTAGGGGAAAAATGCATGGTGAATGATGTGGTTGCTGCAGGAAATGTGTACCTTACAAACTCATATGGAGATTTCATTTGGAAAGTGACAATGGAAGGAACTGCATCCGTGTTTGCCAAAAACTCCATTTTCTTGTCACAACTTGTAGTTGTAAATTCTTCAGTGGCATAATGGGGGTTGAATGGTTTAGCGTACCATACACAGGGAACTTATCTTCTGGTGGTGCAATCATATTCAGGTGCACTGTTCAAAGTAGATTTGGAGAGTGCAAAAGTTCAGGCTATAAATCTAAAGAACCCATTAACATCAGTTGATGGAATAGAATTGCAGTTCAATGGAGGATGATTAGTAGCTGTGTCACCACAAAAAGCATGGTTATTATTGGAGAGCAAGAACAATTGGGAGTCTACTGTGGTGATTGATATAAATCCATTCGATCCTTCTGATTCCATTGCTGCAGTTACCATTCAAGATCAATACCAGATGCATGTTTTGCCTTTTTTTGTTTTTGATCTAGTCAATGATGAAAAGACACATAGAGAGGAATTTATACTAAGGGAGAGTGAGTTTTCAAAAGAGGATTCAGAACATGATACTTTGTGGCTTGGTCTCACACTTCAAGTGTTCTTCATTGTAGTTGTGCTAGCTTGGAGAATCCAAACTCCCAAACTATCCACAAATTACAACCAAAACAAAAGTCTCGTCACATCAATTGTTAGATTTTATGACTTCCTCATTTCAATGAACAATTTATCCTATCCTCTAACCCACTTTTGTTCGATCAAAATTGTGGTGCAAATTAGTTGTGATGCTCTTGGTTTTGTGGGAGGAATTTAGGAGTTTTGAAATGCTTTTCATAGGTTGTTCAAAAGACTCTAATCCATAACCATAGGAAGGGCTTAGGCTATGTATGATATTGCTCCACACATAAACAATGTCAAAGATTTCCAAAAACAAATTTGAAGTTCCAATTCTTAGGTGAAAATCGAAAGATGAGGTAAAGGGCAAATATATGAAGATTCTTTTGAAAATCGGCACTTTGTACATCGAACATTTTTCAATGACCACAACCATGCTTGTGAGTTTAATTTTTTCATCCCTAATGTGACAATAACACTACACAACCATGCTTGCAAGTCCAATTATTTCATCCATGAAGTGACAACCACATTGTGCTTCACTTATTCACTTGAGCACGTCTTTGAACATTGATCTAACATTACAACCTTAACAATTATATAGCACACCAGTGGGTACCCGGTGACCTTCGGACACTGTGAAGTCCCTCGGTTTCTTTAAACCATATTTATTTTCTTTAAACCGGGAGCGTCCTCTCCCGGGCAAGACGGTTCGAGTCCTCCAAAGGGGCCTCTTCTTCCTCTTTGTTCATTGGTTTAATGAGGGTTGTTCTCTTGAAGGGGGGGAGATAGGTGAAGTGGTCCGTTCTGTGGGAAAGGTAACGAGGGAAACAATAGGGATCCCAAGTTCTAGTATATCGGGAATTTTTTTTGTTTCCCTAAAGTAAAGTCGACTAATTTTCCTAATATTTTAAAAAAATTCGCCTAATTTTCGATATCACAAATTTATAAAAAAAATTATTTTCAAAATTTTATTTAAAAATATTTATAACAAAGAAAACCTGATCCCAATTCTGATAGAAAAATTAAAGGAAAAAGACCCCTTTTGTTTGTGTTTAAAAAATTTATCATTTTTTTCTATTTTTTTTTAATTCCTAAAATTTCCCAGAAAACCTTTATTTATTTATTTATGAAACGTTGCCCAAAAGAGAGGCAAGTTTTGATACCTATTAAGAAAAATTAATGGCCAAAAAAAAAATTACTATTGGCACCCCAAAAAAAAAAGGGGCAGGGGTAGGGGCGTTTGGAAATAAAATATGTCATTTCGCTGGGAGAAAAAAGGAAAAAAAATCAATTGGCGTTGGACCGGACGGACAGTTATTTAGGTATATTTAGAGGCCGAGGTTTAGGGTTTAGGGTTTTGCAGCAGAATTGTCATGTCACAGACGGACTAAGTGAATTTATATATATGATGATGACTAGTGGGTACCCGTGACCTTCAGACACTGTGAAGTCCCCCACACAAAGGCGCAAAGCAGCTAATTTTATTTTTATTTTATTTATTTTTTGTGATGAAAATTTGTTGAAAAGTCCCCCATGAAAACATACATGGTGAAGCGAGCATTTTGGAAAATTTTCAAGAAAAAAAACTAAATCGCCACATTTCCAGGAGGGGTGAAAAAAGAGTTTTGAAATCGCAAATTCGTGGAGGATTTGGGCAGATTCCAAGCTTTCTTCTTTTTAAACACGTTTATGAAGGGCGTGCTAACCCTAACCCCCTTACCCCCAAGGAGGACGACTGGACGGACAGACACCTAAAATATTATAGATAGTGCGTACCCGTGACCTTCGGGCACTGTGAAATCCCTCGGTTTCTTTAAACTTGGTTCATGTTTTAGTTTTTTCTAGAAACTTTTATCTTTTTATTTTTTATTTTTATGTGTTTTCTGTTTTTATTATTATTCTGTATAATAAAAATAAAGTGTTTATTTTTCACTTTTATATTTTTGTTTATTTGGATGCAAGTTTGAAGTTTGGAGAAAGAAGACACACCTCATTCTTTTTCAAGTAAGGTTTTTCTTCATTATTATAAGTTTTATTTTTTCTTATTTTTTATTCTTTATTTGATTTCTTCATTGTTGTAAATTTTTTTCTTTTAAAATTATTTTATTGTATTTCCCTTTCCTTGTTTCATTTGTTTCCATTCCTGTTTTATAATTTTATAATTTTTACTTTTTTTCTGTTTATGTTAGTTTCATGTTTTTATTTTTTCAATTCTTATTTTGTCTACCTTCAATTTTTTTCTATTTTTATGCATTTATTTATTTATTTTTTCTATTTTCTTTTTCAAAAAAATTCTAGTTTTTCTAATATGTTTTATAATGAAAATAATTTTTAAAAACTTTTGTATTTTTGTTTGATTAGATGCAGGTTTGAAGTTTGGAAAAAGAAGACAAACCTCATTTGTTTTTCAAGTATGGTTTTTTTCCTGTTTCTTTTGCTCTTTGTTTTGTTTCTTATTTTTTGTCATCTGCTTTTTAATTTTCTGTTAAGATTATTTTACTGTATTTCCCTTTCTTGTTCCATGTTTAAATATATTTATTTTATATGTTTTCATTTTGTTTCTATTTTTAAGTGTTTTAAAAAGTTTCTAATTGTTAAAATGTTTGGATAAACTGCTGCCACTGCCATGAGTTGTCGTCCTCCACTTGTTCCATCATCTTCTTCTTCTGGGATGAGGAACTTGGATGGACGGATGACGAGACGAATGACGGGACGAATGGATGGCAAGGACGACCAACACCGGACAAAACCAAAGATATTATATAAGTCGACAAGAGGAATTCATTCAAAAAACTTTGAGATCACGATTGGTCCAATAAACATACCAAGGTAGATGGTGGGTTTTAGATCCAAATGATTATAGCTACATGGTAACATATTATATTTGAAGTGCAATGGCAAGTTGTGTATCATTGCATTCCAAGCACAAACACTGTGTGTACCTATCTATCTTGGTAAACTCTCTCCAAGCCTAATTTTGTGATTCAAAGCCAAAAACCAATAGTGCTTTATCTGTATCAACTTCAATACTTTGAATCAACATGGAAAGAGGTAGTCGATTTCCTTCAATTTGGTTTGTGTAATCACTAAACCACTTGTAAGCCCTTCATCTTTGATATTGGATCAAGTTGAATATCCACCATTTAATCTATCAAGGTTGAGAACTTTGTTCCATGTGATAAATGCACTTTGTGTGTGTAATTTGCACGACACAATGCATACATTGTGTATTGAATTAACAATACAACTAAAGTATAGTACAATATTGCAAGATTGAGCTTAGTGCACCTTATGGGAAATGCACACACATTGATGAAATGCACACCATAACAAGCATTGATGCATATAGGTTCATGGAGATTGCACATTCTTGGAATGCTTCAGTTGCCATAAAGAACATGAGGGGACTCCACTTAATTATAGGGGTCTCCATTGAAATCAAACATACCTAGTCCCCAAATGCATGTTTTTTCATCATCCACACCTTGATCAATTGAACAAGAGGGGCATCTCTAGATAAGGGTTCTATTGAGATTGCACATGGCTCAAATGCACACAAGGGTATATGACAAAATAGTTATTAGTCTTATTATTATTAGGCACCTTGTTTTTTAACCATCCCATTGTGTTGCAGTAAATTATTTGGCACTTTAGTAAAACTATTACCATGAACCATTTTCAAATGGTTTGTAATAAACTTGCCACATGAAGTTATATGTTTTGCAAGAAAAATACATATACGTCTGCCATATGATAATGCTTAGTATTGAAAAGGATGTAATAATTGTATATTATATGTGCATTTCACTTAGTTTGTCCAACAAGGTTAATATAATGGGTCATGAAACAATGTTTGCATACAAATCTAGTTACAAATTTCCTAATCTTTTACCCAAAATGTAATTTAATTGGATTGTTATATTTGCACATCACTCAAAGCTAGCTTTAGTTGGGACTCTTTGACTTCATATGGAAATAATTGATTTTTAAATTTTATTTTTTTTTATCTTCAATATTTGAAGAGAAAATGTTTCCAATCATAATAATCTTGAAAGATCTTTAAATAAATTTTGATTGAATGACCTTGTTAAGGTTGTAATGGAGGGGGTAGTTCTTAATTAGGAAGGGGTAGGTAGGGAGGAGCATTAGAGTATGTGGTAGATTGGATTAGGAATTAGTGATGAGTTAAGATGAGGAGGAAAGTAGAGATTGTATCTATGGTATGTTGATGGTGTGTGTGTGTGTGGTGTGTCAATGATGTAGTTCTAATGGCTTTTCACAAAGTATTGAGTTAAAATTTTCAATGTAATGAAGTTATTTTGGGGTCAACATTTCAATGTAATGAAGTTATTTTGGGGTAAACTTTTCAATATAATGAAGTTATTTTAGGGCAAACCTTTCAATCTAATGAAGTTATTTGTAAAGTGATGTTTAGTTGGGCCTCATAGCCTTCTATTTGATCTCATATTTGATCCTTCGTCTTTTATTATGAGTTGTCCATGGTCAATAGAGGTCCAACATAGCTCCAAACAAGGAAAACCCAAGATGATTCCTCAAATTAAGCATATCAAAAAAAAATTCAACTCACGAGTTGTCCACCTCTAACTTATGCTAGGTATATGGGCTAGGGTGCTAGGAGGCTATGGCTTTAAGGTGCTAAGTGGCTATTTCTTATGCCATATGGCTAAGGAGTGGATGGCCTCAATTTTATAAAAAAATTGTTTATGGCTATGTGTTCATGTTTTGGAGGGTGTCAATTTCAAGTTAAAGTAAACAAAAAAAGTAGTTTACCTAAATTTAGTTTTAAAATGATTTAAAAAAAAAATAAACACAAGAAAATAAATTCAAAATATTTTTAAGTAGAAAAATGAAAAAAATGTTCATTACATTTAGTTTATGGTAAGTTACATACAAAATTTGAACAACTTTGAACAACAAGGCTAAGGTAGGTAGACTAAACTATAGAAGGGTTGTTACTAGTTCAGGTTAAAGTAAGTTAAGTTAGGCTACCACCTACCTATTTGCTTTTGTCGACTTACCTAGATCTATTACCTACCTACCTACCTATTAAAAATTTATATTTATGACAATCCAAAAAAATGATTTTAATCTAGATATAAAATTATAAATACAACTAGTCAATTGGTCCATTGTTTGTTAATCATATTTGAGTCATTCATTATTGTGACACTCAATCAATAGCATATTTTTCCTTTATGACTTGTCATATATATATATTACTTGACAAATTGTCCTTTATGACTATAAGATGGAAAATGCCACATTGAACATTCAATGATTTCTTGTCCTAAATACCTTGTTCAACATGACTGAGGGCCTTTGAATCATATAATGTCTAGTATGACTACAAAATTAGTCATAAATGGAGTCATAAATTAAAAAATTTCTTCTAGTGTTTGGGGTGAGGTAATACAAGTTCAAGACTTTGTGGAGGCAAGTCTTGACTAAGATTTTTTTTGTTTTTAAAGGCAAAACAACATCTTTTGTTTTTGGTCTTAGATTTCAAGCTCAATATTATTCTTCAAATATTTTTTCAACCTTGATTAGTTAAGATTTGAAGAAAATCACATAACTTTTGCAACATATCAAGACTGACCATAAGGATAGTAGGGCAACTTGAAATGCTAGGTGTTTAGTGAGATAATCAAAGAACTCTCCATCCTTTTGTAGGGGCCAAACAAATAAAACCATGGTACCTTAAGCTCACCTTTAAAAAAGTTGGAAACATGAAATGTTGCTATAAGCAAAATCCTTTTCCTTTAGGCTTAGTACATTCCTTTAGAAATAATGGTCATTCGAATCAAAGCTTCCCCAAAACATCACACACCTCTTCCTCACAAACTCCTTGATGGTTGAAATTATCCAAATGCTTCTAAATGCTTCTAGTGAGCATTGAAAAGTGAAAAAAGAAAAGAAATGAAAAGTTATCAACAAAGAATAACCACTAGAAATTTGTGAAAGAAAACTAACAAAGAGAAAGAAGTGGAGAAAGAAGTGAGAAGAAGAATTGGCTATGAAAATAAAATTGCACGAAAGAAACAATGAGGTGCAAAGGAAAAACATAGGTTTTGGGTTGCACACATGAGTTCCAAACACAAGATGAACTCAATTCATGCCGAATTGAAGAACATTTTTGAATTTGATGCCATGTTGGGCCCCTTTATATGGTGTTCATGTTATACCCTTGATCCGGCAAATAGTGGCTTCTCCTATTGTGTTTACCAAACTTTTAAAATATCTTTAGTGTGTAGTGAAATACTTGTAAACTTTCAATGTGCTTTTTAAATCCTAGCATTGGAACAAAAGGTTGGCATGGGAGTTCCAAAATACGATTAGGATGATGTGTCTCATGTTCACATTGTAGTCACATATATGCGCAAACCAAACAAAGAGGGTGGTTGGTGCATTTCGGATTGATTTTTTTTCATGAATTAACCATGAGCTTACATAGACTCGCAAGACTCATCATAACTTGAACATGTGAGAAAGCATGAAACTTATATATGCCAAAAAAATTTAATCTCATTATATAATTTTATCAAGTATTACAATATTAAAACAAAACACATTGAATTTCCAAGATCCCACAATTGCATTTTGTCATGGGTTGAAACATAGTAAAACAAGTCAAGGACCATGCCAAAGTAAAAGTACCTTTTCAAGGATTGCATGTGACATGTGGCATTTAGGGTAAAAAAGAATATAATGGATTCTTTTGGGTGTCACAAAGCCAAAATTTTAAAGGTTGGACACATATTATTGTATGAAACCCATATGTAAATTTTGAATACAAAATGGACTCAAACAAGTGAAACTTATTTCTTGAACACCTAACTTTGAAATAATTACACCTTGAAAACATTAATATTCAATGAAGGATGGACTTTGCATTCTAAGCAATACCTAAGTCATGGTTCATAGGAAAAATGTGTTATGAACTCATTATTTATAATTGAATTGAAGATTGTTTTCACAATTTTGGGACATGATACTTTCAAGGGTTATGAAACTTAATTTAAAAAATTAGAAAAATTGAAATATGTGATGGGTGAAAACATGGTTAATGAACTCAACTTCTAATTTTAAACATGACATTTTTTCAACATAAACACAAGAAAGTAGATTCAAAATTTCTTAAGCTTCATTAAGAAAACATCAATTCTTCCATTACTTGTTGATAGCAGGTTGATTACAATATTTGAAAAACATTAATATAATAAAATTAATAAAAAAATATGTTTGAAATTGACTAGTCAATTATGGTGTTCAAAAATAATTTTACATTATAATTGAATATATTTTGATTATAATATGGAAAAGTTGAATGTCCACAAGTACATTTTAGTATGTCATTGACTTGAAAATCTGTGAAATCTAGTATTTCACCTACTTTCATCTATTTAAACCTACTTGAAACAAATGATTCTTAAATATAGTTGTAACAAAGTCAAAGAACATGTTAATATTGATGATTGAACTGAATAATTTTATAGTTCAATTATGAAGGCCTACTTGATGATTATTTTCCATTGATATTGGCTAAGTAATTTGACTATTCATTTTATGATGCTTTCACCCTAAAAGACTTTATAATTGTTGTTATGTGCAATAAAAGTCGATAGTTAAAAAATTTCACCCTCTTCATTTTTGTTTTTAAGGTCTTTTTCAACATCCATTACATATCCAAAAGGATGTTTTTCATCATTAATATTTAATAGAAGTGTGCAAAAAGGTTAAATGTTGAACAATGTGTTAAAAGATATCAGCTTTAACATTGTTTGAATGATTTTTTTTTCAATTTTTTGCATTTTGAACACTAAAAAAACTCCTAAAATGGACTTTGCAATGGTTTTGGCACAATCCTAGTGTGCTTTTAGTCTTCATGTGTTGGAACATATTATTTTGAACTTTGCACTTTTCACACCTAATTTTGCAATTATGTGCTAGATTTAAATATATTTTGACTACATGTTGATCATACATCATGTATGTTCATGCTTTTTATCACATAAAAATGAATAATTTTTGTAAAAAAAACATCTTCAAAATTCATGATTTTCAAGGCCAAAACACATTTAAATATCAAGTGTTGTGTTTTAAAAATCTAGATATCATCAATTTCAAGTACTTTTGTTTTTTTTTTTAATGGTCAATATTAGGAACCTTGTGTTATCTGAAGGAATGGTGCACATGTGATAAACAAAAAAAATGTTTGAAAAAAAAAAAAAGTATGCACCCGAAAGTTTTGAATGTTTTATCAGTTTTGAAACATCATCGATTTATATGAAATTTTGAACATTAAAACTTTGCAAGTCACAGAACTTATTTCAATTTTTTTTTGACAATCCAAATTATTATGCTCCCTTTGTGATGTTTAAAGAATATGAAATTGTAATGTTAAAGTAGTGTTGAACTCCTTAGATGGCTCCTTTGACTATGAATATATGCACCCTCGTGATAGCTCCAATGTTTTCAACTTCCTTTTTCAACAAGTTTTTCAAGTCTTATCACAAAATTAAGACAATTCATGAAAAAAAATCACATCACAACTTGAAAACAACATTATAAGTGTCTTCACAAGAGTTGCTTCAAGGTTGCTTCATTGTTGCAATGGCACTTCATTCATTTACTACTACTATTCATGCATGCATACGTGATGACCAATGTTGGTGTTTTTTTTTGGGAGGATGTAGATTTTGATTATGGTTTTCTCACAAATTTGTCTCAAAATGTCTGGACATTGTTCCATTGATACTAGTTTTTTTTCCCCCATTTTTCCACATTCTTTGTTTCTTTCTTCCAATATCATTGCAAAGTGAAATTACCAAAAAAAGCTTCCAATGTTTTAAGCCCACATCATAACTTGTCAAGAACACTACAAAACATTGTTCATGAATGCTTGCTCGGTTGTTGTAATTGGATTAAAAACTTCATTCATGCAATGCATATTATGTTCAATGGGTGTTGGGGTTTTTTGGGGAGGATGTCGATCGTCAAGTGATGTTTCTTTTCCCAATGTTGTATTGTGGCCAATGTACTAGTTTTGATGTTGAAGCTTTTGATCTTTATTTTTCTTTTTCCAAAACTTTGTCAATTCTCTCGACATCATTGCAAAATCTTTCCAAATGGCAAACGTCACAAAGTCTTGAGAACATCATCGCACTTATTCATGGTTCCTTGAATAAGTTGCAATCTAGTGCAGTTTAGAACTTCATTTGTGCTATTACATACTATGTGATGTGTGCATTGGTTTTTTCTAAGAGGTCCGATATAACTGAATTGCACTTTCCCCAATTTCATTGCAATTCTTTCCCCAAAGCTCGCATCATAACTTGAAAACATTACAAATTGTCCACGAATGGTTGCTTAGGCGTTGCAATGGCATTTAAAAACTTTAAATGGTCATACGAAGCTTTGAAAGCACCATGCCTTGTATCAAAATTTTCATTCTCTTTTCCTATTCTTTATAATTGACTCATTGATGCATAGGTATGGGTAGAGATTGTAAAGGATTGTTTTCTTTCAAAGACGAACTTGTTGAAGGTTGCTGCTTCTGTAGGATACAGGTCTCCAGCTGGAGATTTGTACAACTTTAGTTTCCAGATGCAATAATATTAGCATAATTGCCTATCGACTTCTGTGAAGACATCAATGTTTGAGCAGGAACAGGAGAGAAGTGCGTCAACTTGTCTCCGTTCTGTAATATTTCAAGAAAGAATTGTACAACAACGGTGAGCTCATCATGTGTGGATGCGAAATCCAGGAGAGGTCATCTCCGTGATTGATGATGCGCAAGAAGAAAAGAATTTCTACAGACTTCTAAGTAAGTTGCATATCTAAGCCTCCAGATCTTGGGGACGAAAATCAGTCTAGAGTCTCAAGAGAAATATAGTTGCAGATCCTCAGGATCTTAGCCTCAGGGAAGAAATTAAATCAGAGAGCAGACGGCCTCAAGAAAAACATAATAGTTGCAGCTCAGCCAATGATAGACAACTTCACTGTGCGAGAGAGCTCTGTTGTCTATTATAGATGATGACTGCAGCCTGGGATCCATGGCGTTGGAAGCAAGGGCGGAAGAAAGCAGAATAGTCTCTGCAGCAGATTCCACGATTTACTGTATAGGAAAAAAAAACTCATACAAACAGGCAGCGCAAGCGTTGTCAGGATGATGGGATCGGTGGAGATATGTCTGAGATCGGTGGAGACACATGAGGATCTGCGGCGGCATGATGCATGCAGAAGGTGAAAGGTTGATCGTCAGGTACTTAGTGACTCCCTTGTGCGTTGCATGCAATGCGTTTGCTCTTCTCCCGCTCTTCTGCCCCTCTCCTGTGACCTCCAAAAATGATCCTGGGAACTGATATTATAAGATCTTGCAAGCAAGCCTCCGTAGATATATCATTCCGTCTTTCGCATTGCCCTTTCCTGCTGCAGCCTGTCACAACAAATTTGCCTTTGGATCATGGATCCGAAAAAATTCTCAAGAAAAAACTGATATATTATCACACTGAATGTCGATCCAATTCCAGGAGAGGACGAGAGCCTGAGTCTCTCTAGATGATGCACAGAATCGACACGGTTCCTGTACTGTGACGCTTCTTGCTATTCTTCCTCACAGGAGTTCTCTCCCGTTGTGAACAGCGACAATTGCTGCCCCAGCCCTGCATTTGGTTCAGAATCTGAAATGCTTTCAGAAGGAAATGATTGTTGGCAGACGAGTTTGATTCATTCAGAAGACTAGCCTGTGGTTTCTCGAAGTAGAAAGATTCAATGTCGTTGAGGTGATGATTGTCGTCCTGCAAGGCTGCTGCTGCTGCTGCTTACGATTCCATGCAGATCTGTGGATGTTACTTTGCAGATTGCGAGGATCGTGATACTCTACTGTACAACACGCATATTATCTCTAGATCTGTCAGACTACAGTTTGAGGAGTTCATTGGCGCGCGTTGCTTGTGAATCCACAGTACATAATATCACGCATCTGAAGCTTGTTGGAGTAGAGATCAAAACATCTGCTGCAGGCATGCACAGTAAGGATATGATCGACCTCGTCCCCTTGTCAAACGTGGAGAAATAGTCTGTGATCATGGAAAACAAGAGAGGTGAGTGCTTCTGCGTGAGGAAAAGAATCGTATTATTATTGTCAAGAGCAGCTACGATAGTTACAGTATCCGATCTGGATCCTCGTTGCAAATCGTTGGAAGGATCGGTGGTACTTAGAGTGTGCTATGTTCAGCGATCTTGCATGTTGATTTCCTTGTGATGTGCGTGACTTGATCCGAGTGAGGAAGCAGCAGCAGCAGCAGCGGTAAGAACCATGGCAGAACCAGCCAGTTTTGCGCCGCTAGAATCGGGAGTGGCGATTGTGGAAGAGGAGAATTTGAATGCATCGTCACAGCAGCCGGAAAGCTCAGATTCTTCACAGCAACAAGCAGCTTCAGACAGCATTTCACAAGCGTTTGTGAGTAGGGAAATCATTACGGCTCTTCTTGCATCTGCCGCGGCTGACGACGCCAGAAACAGTACGATGAATACCGCGGCTGCTTCTTTCAATCACCAGCCCATGGGCGCCCCCGACGCGCACACTCTCCAATCGTCCCTCCCACTCTTGAGGACCAAAAGATTGGCCGCGGGAAGCGAAGACGTCGAAGATCAGTCTCATGAATGGAACGAGTCTTCACCACCGAATTCTGTGAAGGAGCTGCTGCAGGTCGAGAGCTCGCCTCAAATCACTGCTACTCCAGCAGGACCTGCTAGCAGCAGCGGAAGCAATTTGTCAGGAGACCACCGGTGGCTTGAGATTTCCTCAGGAGACCACCGGCCGCAGCCTGAGATTTCTTCGCCGCCTCCTCCGCTGCAGAGCAAGGTTCGGAAACCAAACCTCCAGGCACTGATATTACCACAAGAGCTGCAAGCTGACAATGGACCTGAGCCATCTCTGCAGCACGGAAAATATCAGAACAACAGTCACGAAAACACTCCTATCCAAACAGATTCTCCGGGGAGGATGTATCACGTCATGAATACAACATACAGGAAGCCACCCAGGCCACTGACTGCACGTCCCAAAACCCGTCTCCAAGATCCGCCCCCTCTCACTCCTGCTGTCACGGAGCACGTCAGTCGGCGACGTTTCTCTTCTATAGTAGGACTGGGAATCACACCAGAGCAAGAGTTGGCTGCCCTGTTTACCACACGCGGGGTGCTCACCAGGCGCAGATCAATGCCAGCAGCAGGAGGACCTCCTGAAAGTCTTGCTCATTCCTTTGCTGCAGCCACTCCTATAGGCAAGATCAAAATGATTGCAACAAAGTTTTTCTCTCCACGAGGAGCTGCTGCTGCTGCACCCACCAGTCATCCCCCAATTCCAGAAGAAGAGGCAAGCATAATCTTACAGTACCCATTTCTGAATTTCTGCAAGGTATTGTGATCTGTTTCAGAGAGCGTCACAAGTCCTCTGGAGTTGAGGAATTCCGTATGAGTGCCAATGTTTTGGGTTGTGACCAGGTTGATCCATTGGGGGATGAGACCATCCCACAATACAAGATTTGGAAGGAGACAAGCAATGCATGTGTTCAGTGGACGCAATGGATTAGCTTGATGGTTGTGTGCGTACTGCTCATTTGCTCGGTTCGTCTCCAGTCATTGCGGAAGGTGTATTGGTATAACCTAGTTCTCTGGGAATGGCTCACCCTTGCACTTGTGGTGGCATGCGGTCGCCTAATTTCTGGATTTGCTGTCAAGGTAAACAGCCCCCCTTCAAACCAAGTCTTAGACAGTTCACTGCAACTTTGTGTTGCATGCTGAGATTATATTGCATCATTCTGCAATGTCTGAGTGTCCTTTTTCTCTCTACTTCCTGACCACCCAAGCCATCAAGAACCTCTCTTCTTGCTTCCAATGAACCATTTCTGCTGTGGGTATCACACCCTGGATGAAGACTAGGCCTGAATCCTTTGGGGGCTCTGTAAACAATGATTATCTGACTGTAACTGGAGATGGGTATGGTGACTTTGGGGTGCATGTAGCTGTTGGTGATTTTGATAGAGCACCACTACTTGCTGAGAAAGAGAGTGCTCTACTTTGTGTATGGGCTGCGGCATGCTGTCAAGAATTTTTTTTGGTTGTCATTAGTCATTGCAACCTGGAAGATAATCTTCAGGAATAACACTGACCAGGAAACTGTTCCTGTCATCACCAAGGTACTCACTCATTCAAATGAAACTTTCTCTACAGTGTGAAGGAACTGTAATTAGACCATATTTGCACTCCCAAGGGACTGATTCCCAATGAGTTGCTGCGACTCACCCAGCAAGATGTGTCTGAACTGGTGAGAGTGGCAACAACAGTGAGCCTCACCAATGTGGAAAACATATATAGACTCCCTTCAGTTTGCAACTTGTCACCAAAGTACCCATTCTGACATCATGAAGGGGATATGTGTGGGCTTGGGTTTTAATGCAATCATCAGGTGCTCTGGTGTTGTTTCACAGCCTCAGTGCTTTGGATGACAAAAATTTTGTTTGTGAAAGTAGCAGCTAACAGCTTCCACCGTGCAGCATACTTTGATCGAATCCAGGATTCCCTCTTTCATCAATATGTGTTAGAGACCCTTTCACATCCAAAGATTGGTGAAGGGGATGCTATTTTCACATGGCCTTATGACCTTGACAGTGAGCAGGACACAAGGCCTCTGGCAAATGTTACAGTGAGCTAAATTCTCTTGCCATTAGTCTACTCTTTTGATGGAAATGAATTTCATATAAATCTGTTTCAAACTGGCAGCAGGGTTTACTGGCATAACCATCATTGCTGACGGAGAGGAATTGATTTATTAACTGGTTTACAGGAGCCTGAACAAGGGCATACAAATTCACAGCAATCCTCCAAGTCTTCCCCTGGTTTACGAGGCAGAGAACAGCCCACAAAACCAGTGACATCTGATGTGGAGTTGCAGGTCAGAGAATTATGTGGAGACGTGGAATAATGATGTGTTCAGAAAAACCAATAGATTAATCTGCTGTTTACCGGCATTGCAATGATCTGCTATGACATGAAGTTCATGATCAATAATTTAAAATTTTTATGTATGCAATTTTTTTGAATTGCACAGGAGGAAAGGAGGGAGCATGAGCACTCCATTAGTGTGAGCAATTCTCTAAGAAGTTCACCACCAAGTGATCCTGCAGGTAAGGTCGCTTTGAACTCCAGCCATTTGATATTGCAGACATATTGTCTGAGCTTTCAACACAACTGTTGACAACTTGCTGCAATATCCTAAAAGTAAAAAGTTGATCTTCAACCAGGATAGGTTATCAAGCATAGCCTCATATTTAGGAAGTACTTAACATGTGTTGCATGAAGTTCCAATCAATAGATTGAATGTGTATGGGGAATCAGGTTCACCTGGTGGCCACAAGAAAGTGAACTTCAATGAGTTGCCTGCATCAAATAATGACACAACAAGTCCTGCAGAGGTCATCATTGCTCAAGACAAGCTGCAAGAGTTGACTTCAGATGTGAGTTTGCTGGCCTTGTGTCCATTTGGCAACATTCTTGATGTGTTAGCCAGTTTTATCATTTCCAAAGTTTTAAGTCCCAAATAACCCCCACAAGGAAACAGGGTCATGAAAAAAACAGTAATAGATCAACACATTCTTCATGCTAGAACCCATAAGTGCCATTCCAAAACTCTGCTTCTGAATCGTGTAAATGGTTTAGACAGTGTCAGCATGGACTCTAAGGAGATTGATGAAGTTGGTGCGCACCCACAACATGACCACATTTTCTTCAATGCTGTCTGCTAACTGGGAAATTGATAGTGAAGCTCAGGCTAAGGCTGCAGCTAAGCAGGTTACACCCCCCTATAACCCATTTATGGCAAGAACTATTTTTCCCCCATATTCATGATTGATGGAGAGAACCCCATAGGAATCATGCTCCTTTTCATCAGACATCCAACTGCATGTTGCATACAGATTTTCTACAACGTCGCTGAGCCAGGGAAGACAAGTCTGTCACTGCAAAACTTTGTGGAAATGTTGCCCGAGGACAAAGCAATGAAAGCATTTGCATTGTTTGAAGTATCAGATGAAGGCACAATCTCAAAAAAGGCTCTAGTGAAGTGGGTGGTTAATGTGTACAAGGAGCGCAAGGCATTGTCTCTCACTCTTAGTGACAACCGGACAGTGGTTGCAAAACTTCACAGAGTGCTGGATGTGGTAGGACAATTCAATTCAATCCCCAGGACTTCAAATGCTATTTACAGATGACAGCAGCATTTTGATCATGTGAAACTTTGGTGGCAAGGCTTTTTTAAGGATTTCCAAAGATTTTTAACTTTCCTGGTTCATATTGGTTGTGCAGCTTATGCTGGCCATTCTGCTCACAATCTGCTTGCTCATAATGGGCGTGAACACTCAAAAGCTATTGGTGGCCTTCTCCTCAATCTTGCTTCCCTCTGTGTTTGTATTTGGCAATGCAGCAAGAAACACATTTGAGTCACTCATCTTCCTTTTCATTGTGCACCCATTTGACGTGGGCGACCGAATCCTGGTCGATGGAGTGTCCTTACTCGTTGAGGTCTACCCTTCCTGCTTTGCTTCCCTTTCTCTCTCACACATTGACACCCAGCTTCTGCACTAGTCTGGTTGGACTAACAAATCACCTGTGGCTTTCTTTTTGCAGGAGATGAATATCCTCAACACCATTCTTCTCAGGTAACAAAGTACTCTCAAACTCTGACGAACAATCAATGTTGGCTGACAACATATTAGGATTTCATGCTCTGAAAAGAAGTGTGGTCATGACATTAAAATAGGTTTTTCCTAGTTTTGATTTCCCTGATTTGCCAATGTGTGCTATAAACACAGTGGCTCCAACGAGAAGGTGTATTACCCTAATTCAATCCTGGCATCAAAACCCATTTCCAACTACAACCGAAGCCCAGATCAATGGGATGCCATTGACTTCCAAATCCATGCAACAACACCGGTGGAGAAGATTGGCATTCTGAAGGAGCAAATGGGAAAGTACATAGAGAGTCTTCCTCAGTTCTGGTATCCGACTTTCCGATTGCTGTGTAAGGATATTGAGGATTCCAACCGCATGAAGATGTCACTCTGGATGCAACACCATCTCAACTTCCAGGTACTGCTCCTGAACACACAACCCCACAATTCAAATCTCCTCTGTAATAATCTATATAACAAAGATAGTGGTGTCTGTGTATCTGAACCCTTCATACCTACTTACAAACCTACCCTTCCTTCTTACAAACCTACTCTGTCCCTCCCAACCTCATTGACAAAAGAATGGAGTGGGTGGACAGATACCCATCCCTGGCTCGTATCTGACAACATAAACCCTAAAAATTGGCTTAAGATCCCACAAAAGAAATTGTTAGATGCTTGTTCTCTTTAGGCTTTTCCAATTCTGAAACTTGAAAAACAAACATGCAACTCAATTCACATAGATCAATTCCACACTAGACACTAGTGAGTCCTGCTTTGTGAGACCCTGGATGAATTCACATTAGACACCATTCAGTCCTGTTGTCCTTTTTATTATCCATTATTTGAGTACCATAATCAGGAAGCTGGTGAGAGATGGCAACGAAGAAGCAACATGATTTTGCACATGAAGGCATTAATGGAAGAGTTGAAGATTGGATTCCAGCTCCCTCGTCAAGAGATTACAGTCACAGGAATTCCTTTACTCGATGTACCCCGCACCAGCAATTAACTTAACTAATCAATGTGGCCACCCTCCTCAACAGCTCTCACATTTGCTGCAAACCCAAGTCCTCTCCGTTTCTTCCTCCAGCCTACTTTCCTTTTTCTCCATTATCCGTTTGCAATTGTTGCCTTTCTTTCTCTGGCAATTCCTGCCTGGACAATGCAATTAATTTATCAATTTAACTTTATACTCTTCTGCAGTCTTCTTATTTATTATGTCTACAAAAAACTGAAACAAATTTTTTCATTTCGCATGACCCTAACCCTAACCCTAACCCTGCATTCATTTCAATCTGTTGTTGACTGCATTTTGTTATGAGTTTTATATGCAAGAAAGCAATGCTATATTAATAACAATAATAAGAATAATAATAGTGATATTTCAGCAACTCCTAATAAAAGAGACTAGAAATAAATTATTTATACTCTAATTTTACCCTTATGGGGTATTTGTATTGTAGAGATTTTTATTATATTTCCTAGCCAATTACAGACCTCAGAATGCACATTCCACAACAATTCGTTTCAAGGGAGTAGATCACACAGTAATAAATATACAAAACATTCTGTTCATATTTTACACAGATTTTAATTTAATTTTCTTTTCTGGTAATTACATATTATCTCAAAAATGGTGCATTCTACAACATGGTAATCGTGAAATTTGACTCAAAATGGACTGGTAATGCCCATTTGAAAATGAATAATCCAAAATACCTACCTTCATATCTAAAATGAAGATGGAGTGCCCCCACAAGCATGATTCTTTATGTATCTCCAAATTGTTGTTATGTATCTCCAAATGTTCATAAGCATCAGGCCATGGTGAGTAGGCAAATCTCTAATACCTATCTTCCCAGGATGTCACATACAAGCTTCGCCTCGCAGTATAACCATGGCAAAATGTGCCAAATGAATGTGAGCTCCTTATCATTCGTTATCGTGCTTATGGCTATTGACATATCCATGTCCCATGCCAACAATTGGAAAAGGCTTGTCCAATACATGATAATATCACAATGTTTATACACATATTTTTGTTTTGATCATTACTTCAAGTGAATCAAATTTGGTGCTACCTTGCAAGACTTGGTCATGAGTTGAATTCACCATCAGGTCATATTATTACATCTTATGTCATTCCAATAGTTGTAATTGGGTCTGCTAATTAATGGAAATCCATGTGGATTCATGTCTGTCAAACCCTGGGGTGTGTTGTGCAATTGAGTGCTCAAGTTAATGGTGAGTAAACAATGACCAATTATGAAAGGGGTGCAAATCCAAGGTGGGAAACCATTCAATTGGTGAAGTAACTTAATTGTCTTTTTCACATCAAAAATCTTTTATATTTGGTTCAATAATTTTCAATTGGGTGCTAAACTTTTTCAGTACATTTATAAATTTATGCACATGAAGGTAAAGTAGTGTTTAAATTGAAGGCTAATTTGCATAATCTGAACCTATGTTTGCTTGCCTTTTGTGTCTTGCATTACACCATCAGCATCGGCATCTAATTATGGTGACTGTCTTTAGCAGGGTTTCTTTTTGTTTTGATTTTGTGATATCAAAAGTTTGGCAAAACAAATCCAGTTTTTTTATCAAAATTAGTCAAATATAGAATTTTAAAAAATTTCAAAAATTTCCAAATTTTTTTGGACCAAGTGGCCAAAATTGACGACATAAAAAAAAACCCCCAGTCATTAGCCATGCCAAAACACATAGGTACTCATAATCCAACATACAAACGCATATTTTGCAAAACATTTGAAGCACAACAACTGCGATACAAAAACATGTGTGTCAAAAGGTGAACGGCCTTTGAAATAGTAGACTGAAAGCAACTCCATCAAATGGCTCTATAAAATGTGACCATCACAAAATATTTCTGGCATCCAAGTTTTTATTACCAACTTTTTTCCAACCCAACCCATAAAACTGAAACTGGGACTGCACCTATGTGGGAGATGATCACATACTGAATGTTGCTGGAGATGCTCTTAAAAAAGCCAATTGTTTCTTGAGCCATACCATGAACTCCTTAAGTGTATACACATGCATAAATGAATGAAAACAAGGGGTGTGTGATACTGTGGCCTTGCCATTTCCATTATCAAAAAAAGTATCTTAAGGCAAAAGAAGAATTATGGAAATTCAAATATTTCACCACGCAAAAATATAATCTTCAAAAAACATCCTCTAAACAAAACCAAAATCCTTCAAGATAACATAACTCTATAATAACTAATCTCAAGTTTCAACACAAGCCAAAATATCATCTTTCAAAAATCCTTATATAACAATAGACCTAATATTACCTAGGGGCCAAAATCCCTTAAGCTACTATTACACTCTATAATGAATCTAAACACAAACAATACTTAGATATACCATAGTACCTAGGCTGGTTCAGTACCGCAAGGTGCTTAATAATGGTTTTGTTAAGTCATTTACTTTCGGCAATAAAACTGATAATATTTTACAATTAGTCTCTATACTAAAATAACAAAGTTAGTGTGCTTGAGAGTTTTTTTTTCAGATTTTTGGCATGGCAGTAGATATTTTGGCAAATCCAAAAATAATTACTTAGTTCCTAACCAGCCTGGGTACTACAATATTGGGTGGTTACAGGCTCAAGTTGAAAAGAAATGAACATTTTTTATTCTAAAATCAAGGTGATAGCAAATTCATGGGATGATGAAAAAAAAAGTGTGAACCCTAAAGCTTCAATTTTTCCATTCAACTTGTTGGCAATTGTTGGGGCTATTTGCCTAACCCCAAATGAATAATTTGAATTGGAATTGATAGCATGGTACAACAATAATTAATACCATTCTAAATGTATGATTGAAAAATCTAAGCTCCTTTTTGTTTAGGAAATTTGTCCAAAAATTGGAGAGATTCTTGCTTCTTGATGGCTGGAGTGCACTTTTGATGGAGAGATTTTTGCTTTGTGGGATGGAGAAATTTTTGCTTTGTGGGTTGGAGAGATTTTTGGTGAAGGGTGAAGAGAATTGTCGGTGACGAAATTTTTGCTTGTTGGGTGGAAGGATATTTTGGTGGAAAGATTTGTGCTTGTTGTTGGGTAGAGACATTTTTGGGTGGACAAATTTTTGCTTGTTGGGTGGAGAGAATTTTTGGTGGGAAG
The DNA here is from genome assembly GCA_963920785.1 of Sphagnum contortum. Taxonomy (NCBI): domain Eukaryota; kingdom Viridiplantae; phylum Streptophyta; class Sphagnopsida; order Sphagnales; family Sphagnaceae; genus Sphagnum; species Sphagnum contortum. Next base: position 16,881,780 of record OY987285.1, on the reverse strand, counting down.
ATTTGTGCTTGTTGGGTGGAGAGATTTGTCCTTGGCCTTGCCTACCAAGGCAAGAATATTGTGTTTAGATTCATTATAAAGTATAGAGAGCTTCATGGATTTTGGCCCCTAGGTAAATAATAGGTCTATTTTTCTATGAGGATTTTTGAAAGATGATATTTTGGCTCTTGTTGAAGCTTGAGATTAGTTACAAAGATATAATATCTTGGAGGATTTTGGTTTCTTTTAGTGGATTTTTTTGAAGATTAATTATATTTTTGCATGGTGAAATATTTGAGTTTCCATAATGCCTTAAGATACTTTTTAATGTGAATGGCAAGGCCACACTCTGACACACCCCTTGTTAACCCTTTCTGTGCTTACAAAGGCCATAAGATTAGTGTAGAAAATATATTCAAATATATGGGGTCTAATAGAATAGGCTTGTGTCTATGGATGAAAAAAAAAGCAAAGCTTATATGATCAATCAGATTGTTAGAATGGGTGCCTTGAATTGTTTTGAGGAGTTAATTTCAGTAAACAATTAACATTTGAATGTTATAATAGCATCATAGGCTTGTCCCTAGATACAAAGAAAAAAAAGAAAATTCATCAATGAGATGTTGTAGTACCTTGGCAGCTTCGACATTAATTAAATTCTTTGTAGAAATGTTGACAATTTTTTATAAAAAAAAAGGCCTTTTTATTTTATTTTATTTTATTTAAAAAGAGAACAGAATTTTTTGAATGGAAAATGAAGAATCTTATAAGAATATTTTATTTTTCCACACAAAATCCTCAAATTTAATTAATTATTCAACAGACATGTATCGAAGCTGCCCCCTTGTACTACAGTAGTTCAAAGAGGTGTCTTGAATTCTTTTGAAGAGTTGCCTTACCGAACTAGTTCTTAATAGGAAGAGAAATTTCTGCCCATTCTGGAAAATACATGCCTGCCATGTTAAAAAATTTAAATGAAGCTCTCAAATACAATTATAGCTTCATTATTTAGTGTAATGTCAAATTTTTGATTATTTGTTTTTGCTTGTTGGGTGGAGAGAATTTTTGGTGGAGAGATTTGTTTTTGCTTGTTGGGAGAAGAGATTTGTGATTCTTGTTGTTGTTGTTGACGATGTTTGACAGAAAGAAAAGATTGGGCTGAGAATATCAATTGTTGCAATCAGAAAATTTTGCAATGTCAGCAAATTTTTTGCAAGAAAGCCTCTCAGCTCATGAATTTGCAACATCAGCAGCCACTGTAGCAGCTGCTGTAGTACAACAAAGTGCCAAAAAAACTGCAGCAGTTGCCGGACGTGGGACCCATAATCCGCAACAACAGCAATCTTTGATTCTGAGTCCCTCTCATCACGCAAAATCCAAAGCTGCAGGTTTAGTCCTTTGTGTACGTGTCGCTACACAGGAGCAATCACGCCGCACAGATTTTGAAACCCACAAAATCCCATATCCCTTGCACAATTTGTGGGCTGCTGCTGCTGCTGCTGGTGATCATAATCATTATCATCATCGTGATCATTCATGTTTCTGATGATGACCTGGATAAGAGAAGAAGAACAGATCCGGATTTGGGTTCTGCTTAAAATTGGAGATTGTGTTCAGTCAGAGTCGCAAAATATCTTTTCATTGTTGTAACAAAACCCCATCGCCATCACCATCGCTATCACCATCTCCGCCTTCATCTACAACATCATCTCCATCTTCCTTTTGTTCTTGTTCTGGTTCTGCTGTTGCTTCTGTTGCTTGTTTTTTCCTGAGATTTTACTTAAGCTTCTTCGGTTGTGCTTTTTGAAGTTTTGTTGTTTTCGTCTGTTTTTTGGGTTTAGGTACCATGTTTTCTCTTCGTATCTGGGCTTTGGAGTTTCAGTCTGTAGTTAGAGCTTTGTCCCGCTTGTGTATGCTCTATGCACGGATGTGGCAGTACTTGCTGTGAAGACGAAGAGGAAGAGTGTCTTCCCAAATCGTCTTCCTCCTCCTCACTTGGGTTGTAAGTTTTCTTTTCCCTTCTTCTTCTTCTTCTTCTTCCTTCCATTGCGCAATTATTTTAGTTTCGTAATCCTTTTTATCTTGTTTGTCTTTAGGTTTTTGTGTTTGGGTTTTTGGCTTTTGCTGCTGCTGTGCAGTTTGTGAAGTTTTTCTACACACATTTGTGAAGAGGAAATACTCACTGTTGTTGTTGCTGCGGTTTTTGTGGCCAGAAGATGTGGAGCCTGAATCAAGTCTTTAGTGATGATGAATCTCTTCTTTGCTCCCATCCTAAAAACTCTGGTATGCAGTTCTTCCAACCTTTGCAACTTTTGTTGTTTCTGGTATTTTTGTGTCACAGAATTCAATCAGAAAGCTCATAACCAAAACCCTAATTTAGGAACAATGTCTGATTGTGGTGGGTTTACCCACTCCTCAATGAGAAATTATTGGTTGGTTTTGAATGGTTTTTTGAAGCCTTTATCTTCCCCAGGAAAAGCCTTGTTCTTGGATAGAAGAAGGTAAAGCAAAATTCCAGATTGCATTCCAACCCTTGCAATTCTGGATGTGATTTTGCTTGTTGCATACTATGTGGTCATGGAGTTTGAGCATGGAATCTCAACAAACTAAAACCCTAAACCCCTTGTCCAATTTGGGGGGCTTTTCCCATTACAAATCTCAGAAACCTGGCATGTTGGATTTGCATAGCAGAATCAGGGGTGAGAAGACGATTTCTCGATTGTGAACAGGAGGATAGTGTGATGTGTAGTAGGGTTGAGCAATCATAGCAGAACTTGCTTGCAAAGCTATGTTTTCATGGTTGATTTGCAGGCAAAGTTTTACCTTATTTTTGGATGGTAAACACATTCTCTAAGGTCAAAATCATCAATGTTTGTTTTCTGAACTGATATTGTAGGTCTGACAAGTTGATGTCAAGACTCTTTACTATTATTATTTGTCAACTGTTTACTCTGAATTCTGATTTTGAAACCTTTCGGTCTTTTTATGCTGTAGTGTTTCTCATAGTGTTACCTATTTGTTGATACTCTGTGGTGATCTGTTGAACCTCAGAAACATCTTGGCCAGCCAGTGTCTCAACTTCTTCTGAATTATGCTGCATTAGATAACACTCCCCCCCCAAATCTGGTTAGAGGTGATGCTCATTTGTATCCAGTGACATTCAGGAATTGGCATGTTTATTCATGTGTGTCGGTTTATTAAAGACAGTGAATCTTGTAAGGAGATTCAGGCAATAAGGATGAGGGGGGTGAATGCAAGATGCTTCTACTCTGTTGCCAGATCTTGGCATGATTCATTCTCCTGTTTGGTGTCATAGAGTGTCATTTCAGAATTAGAATCATAAGCTATAATTGAGTTGAATTTTAATTCACAGCTTTGAGAATCTGTGTTGGATGTACAACAAGCTTTTTAATGTTGTTTTTGTGGGTGTTTTCAGACAGGATCCTCCTCCACATGTAAGGAGTGCCTTTCCTTAAGGGGCTGTTGGTTCAACCAACTGGTTGGCTGGCAGCAGAATGCTTCTACATCATGGCTGCAGTCTACCTTTATCCCTTCTCCTACTTGGCATCGAATGTAGGTCATGAGGATGCACAGCAACAAATCCCATCAAAAGGCTCACCCTGCTGCAGCTCCTCTACTTGCCTTGATGGACTTGCCATGTATGGCATCTGCTTCCAGTTTGAACATCCAGTTTTGTCCTCTTCTGCAGGTCAGTGTGCAGGAGACTTTCATATATTGCCAGATAGAAATTCCTTGTTCTTGGCTGGGTATTTGATGGACATAGCATGTCCCTAAATTTTCCTGTGGGGGCAAAATGAAACTCACCTTTGCAAACCACTAATTTCCATGAAACAATTCATTGGTTTTTCTAACACATCTTATGGGTGTTATTAAACCTGCTAGTGGGATTTTGAATTTGATACACAGATGTGGAAGTTTGTTGTCAAGAATGGTGGAGTCTTAATTGTGGAGTAAGACAGGTTATATGACTTTGTTTTGATTGCTTGATGGAAAACTCTGATGCCTGGCTCACACATCCTTGAACACCCAAAACTCTGAATCCTAAAGTTTTTTTTTGGTTTGCAAATGCTGCACAGATTGGCTTGGTTTTTTGTTTGGAGTCAACAAATAAACTTGAGCCAGCTTTTGTGTATGACTATGGCTCTATTGTTGCAACCCAGATTTTTAAAAACCTCTATTCCTAGAGCATCTTCATTTCCATGCGTTTACTGTAGAAAGTAATTTTGTGTAGGATTTTATTCTGCTGATGGAACTTAGTTCAGTGTGAACATGGTGTTCATGTTTTGAGTTGAGGAGTTCATTTCGATGTTGATCAGGTTGGGGTTTTTTAGAGGAACCGATGGGTCCAGGTTTAGGGTTTAGTGTTGGGTTTAGGGTTTAGTGTTTTTTTCATAAAAATGACGACTAGTCAGTTTCAGGATTAAGGAATATGTTAAAAATTGAAACCTGTTAATTTCAAGGTCAAGTCTATTTGTTTTCAGATTATTGGTTCTTTGGGTTGATAGTTTGAAGCTTTACAAGGTTTGTTGGTTCTGGTTCTAAGGTGGTGAATTAGGTTCATTGTTTTAGACTACCGATACAAGCATTTTTGGCAAGGAGGTTTCTTCAAAGTCTGGATTCTCTTCAGCAGAACACATCCATATGGTCTCATTCTTCTCCAAGTAACTAAACTTCTTGATTCTCTTTAGGCAAACACATCCATATGGTCTCATTCTTCTCCAAGTCACTAAACTTCTTGATTCTCTTTAGGCAAACACATCCATGTGGTCTTATTCTTCTCCAAGTTACTAAACTTCGAGAAAAGAGTGCATCTTTAATTTTCATGGGGAAACTCACAATGACTAGGAAGGAGGAAGAGGGAGGAAAAAAAAAACTAAGTCATAAAGGAGTGGGAAAGTGATGGAAAAGAGGTCACAAGGAGGGAGTCAGAAGACAAAAGGAAAACAAAGGGGTGTGTGACACTATGGCCTTGCCATTTACATAAAAAAGTATCTTGAAGGCAAAAGAAGAATTATGAAAATTCAAATATTTCACCATGCAAAAATATAATCTTCAGAAAAATCCTGTTAAAGAAACCAAAACCCTTCAAGATATCGTAACTCTATAACTAATTTCAAGTTTCAACACAAGCCAAAATATGATCTTTCAAAAATCCTCATATAACAATAGACCTAATATTACCTAGGGGGCAAAATCCCAAGGGTAAACAAACAAACAAACAAAAAATATAAACAAACAAAGTCACAAGTAGCCAACACTTGTTCATTCCCATTGTGTGTTTGTGGGGTCTCATCAATATGTGTGCATTTGTTAGAGCTTGCGCCATGGTACCAGGACCCTCGTAGAGGGTCAGTAGCAGGAAATGACTGTTTCTTACCAATGAATGACTATTTCTCATTTGTCAACTACAAAGATTGGCCCAGGTGGTGAGAGTTTAAGTAGTCTCTCACTTTGTACAATCCATCTTTTCAAGTTGATCATGGGTGGGAATGGGGGGAAATTAACTAAACAGTGCTCATTGGATGTGCTACTTACTGATAGAGTGCTCCTGTTGCAGATGCTCTTACGGTGCTCAGTATGTGACTCCAGGCAGTTAAATTTATTGCCAAAAAGTCAAAATGTGCCGGTTTAGCTGAGGAAATTGGCTTTTCTGCACCATATGCACCAAATTAGTGTAGCTTGCCGTGCCTGGTAAAAGGCGCTACACAATCATGGACCTCCCAAAAAAAGTCTAATAAATTGGACCTGACTGCGGCTCAGTATTTCTGATTGGTCGATTGTAATGATTAGTCCAGGTGGTTTGCTATTAGTAGTCCTCAAGTATATGCTGTTTCAGTTTTATTGGTGGGGTTGCTAAAAAAAACCGCTAATCTCAGACATTTCATTTTATTATCCAGAGTGACACACTGAGCACCGGTGGAGATGATCTTAGTGTCCATACTTGGCCATTGAACTCCTAGTGTAGTGGCCTATATACAACACTCCAAACGAAGTCAACCTTTAAATAATGTGAAACTGAGTTTGGATCTGGACATCAGTTTATTGTAGATGAAGTACATCGATTAAATAGTGTGAATTTTGGGTTCTGATCAATGTGTTTTCACAGCTCCAAACTGTAAATTTGCACAGACTATAAGGACCTCTACATAGATCTGTTTTTCTCACACATGGACCCTTCATATGAAGCTTCGTGTAATTTTTGGTTTTTCTATGCCCGAAGAGCCTTGAAGCACTTCATTTGAAGAACAGTATATAAGTTACAACTTGAAAGAGGTTGCGAAGTTAGGAATCAGTTTTGGATGAACGAAAATTCATCCACAACTAAGTTCCAAGATTAATTCACCTTTTTGGATTTTGGAAAAGAATTGGATTTTTATTTTCCCAAAGTGTAAATTTGTTAAAAAAAATTCCTAAATTTTGATTTAAAAATATGGGGGAAAGAAAAAAGGAAAACAAAAGGACAACACCACTTAGCACCAATAGCTAGAAGAAGGGTTTTTCCTTTTCCCATTTTTTGTTGTTCCTACACCTAGTTGGTTCCTTGGTCATGGGCACCCCACCTAACGGGTGTGAGAGTTGTCTATTGAATAAAACTCAAGAGAGAACATGCATTTTCTGTCACCGCGTTGTCTATTGAATAAAACTCAAGAAAGAACATGCATTTTCTGTTACCGTATCGCATTAAATAACTCTATTCTCATGATGTTTCTCATTGTATAATTTTGTCAAGTATATTAAATGGTACAATATTCACTCACAATCTTTTTTATCCTACTCATGTCCTTCAGCTAAAAGCGGCATAAACTTAAGTACTCTTTCTTTTGTTGTTGCCATGTTGTGCACTAACTTATGTGGGCCCTTTTCTATGGAACCTAATTTTTCAAACATTTGTTTTTGGCTTACTTGTATACCTTTTTTTAAAATTTTTAATTTAATTTTAATTTTTCTTTTTTCCCTTAAAAGTGCGTTAGGTACCAATGGTCCTTTACCCATCAATATGACACTCCATAGAAAATAAAGTATTCCATACAATTGTGCACATTTTACAATGGTTCCATGTACCCATCAATATTGATTAGGGGTTAGAGCTAACCCACCATAAAATCTCCAGAATTTTTTTTAAAATTTCACACTTTCAATTATGTTTGTGGCTTCGCAAACCCAAAAAAGAAAGAAAGAAGCATGTTATGTATTTACCTATTTGTTAACCCAAGTATCTTATCTAATTACATAGTAACCATATATGTTCTCTAACCATGGTTGTTGGCTATGTATTAAAAGTTCTAACCATCCCCATGTATCTACCTACCTGTCAACCCAAGTGCCTTATCTAATTACATAGTAACCATGTATGTTCTCTAACCATGGTTAATAGCTATGTATTAAGTTCTAACCATCTCCGTGTATCTACCTACCTCTTAACCCAAGTGCCTTATCTACTTACATAGTAACCATGTATCATCCAAATATCATCCATTTGGTATTTTTATTGTGGCATATATAATATCTAACATTAATATTGTAAATTTTTCATTATTTGTGTAATGTATGCCATAACGTAATGTTAAACTACAATACCCACCTTGAGAACGTTATAAGTTTGCCTAGGTAGAGTAGTTATAGGGTTTTTTTGGGGATTTTTTTCTTGTTTTTTTTTTGGGGTGTGTAATAATAATTTTTTTTTAAATTTTCTTTTTTTTCAAATTTAAAAATAAAATAAAATTTTAAGGTTTTAAGGATTGAAAATCTAACCTACTTGGATGAAAATCTAATCATCCAAGTAGGTTACTAACACTTGAAAATTCAATACCCAGATGCTAGGTCCATTCATCGATTTTAAAGTAAAATAATAAGCGAGTTGATAACCGGGTGTTTTCTCAATAACTGACCGGCCAACATTGGTTGTTTTTTATGGACCAAAGAGGGGTTTGGGGGGGGGGGTTACCCATCCAAATGTCCGTCTCCATTCTCTTCACCTACAGAGTCATCGGTCCTCGAGTAGGTAGGTAAGTGCTGTATGTCGGACTTGGTAATAATTACTCAAAAAAAAAGGGGGAGGGAGATTTTTTTTCATTCCGTCGAAACCGAAAGTTTTACGTATGTATGTACCTCATGGGGTCACACAAGTTACAACGGGGGTTGACCCCACCGTTCGTTCGAACATATTTTAATTCAGTTGTTTCAGTTTCGTTCTGGTTTCGGAACCAGACGAACAAGGCTGGTTTTGTTTCGGTGCCTTCTGGTTCGGACCGGAACCTGTTTTGGTTCCTTCGGGTTCTGATCCGAACCAGACTAAGGGAATGAATGAGAGACCGTCACAGTTCACCAAGCCCCCATGCTGGAATCCAAACCGTGCAACCAAGGTGTTGCAAGAACCCGAACCCTTTGTTGCAGGCTTCCAAACCGTGCAACCAAGGTGTTGCTAGAACCAGAACCCTTCGTTGCAGGCTTCCAAACCGTGCAACCAAGGTGTTGAGAGAACCAGAACCCTTTGTTGCAGGCTTCCAAACCGTGCAACCAAGGTGTTGAGAGAACCAGAACCCTTTGTTGCAGGCTTCCAAACCGTGCGACCAAGCTCTTGCAAGAACCACAACCCTTTTGTTGCAGGCCTTTATTGAGCACAAAATCTCTGATTCTAAGCCAACAAACAACAACCAAGTACTACTTTTTCAGAAAGGCAAAAAGGCAGGTCCTCCTTTGTTTTGTACCCCCTAGTCAGGCAGGTGAGCTGCTATACTAGAGTCCAAAGGGCAGCCTTCAACACATGATGTCAGTCAGTCCAATAACTTAAATTAATTTCAAAGTTTTTTCATGTTTTTTAAAATGATAAAATTATTCCCGAATATTCCCCCCCCCAAAAGATTCCCTGTTTTGGTCACCAAATGTTGTTTTTCTTTTGAGCAACACTAATAATTATAATTAATAATAGTTTTTAATAATAATAATAATTCTTTTTTCAGAATTTTTAACATTTTATTTTTTTACAAATAATATAATTAATTAGTTTTGTCAAAGCTGCCAAGGTATGTACTACTACTATGATTGTACAACACTCTCTGATGATACACCATGTGGTGTAATAATAAGAAGAAGCTGTGTGTGATTTAGATGGAACTGGACCTGAGTTTTTCACAGGCAGTGCAAAGCTTTTTACTTGGAATTGTTTCTGAAAACACCAAAACAAGGGGTGTGTGTGTCACACAAACTGTGGGCCTTGCCATTTTTACATTAAAAAAAGTATATTCTTAAGGCAAAAAGAAGAAGTATGGAAATTCCAAATATTTCACCATGTAAAAATATAATATTCAGAAAAATCCTCTGAAAGAAACCAAAATCCTTCAAGATATCATAACTCTCTATAATTAATCTGAAGTTTTTTCAACACAAGCCCAAAACATCACCTTTCAAAAATCCTTTTTTTAAAAATAAACCTACTTTAAAATCCCGTAAGCTACAATATACTCTATGATGAACCTAAACACAACAATATCCTTCCCTTGGTAGGCAAGGCCAACAATGGATATTGCTAGTGCTGATGACTTTAATTAGTCTGATATTATTACTGATTAGTGCATTCAGGCTAATATGTTTTGGGGGCTGGCGAGGTAATTTTTTTCCTTCAAAAGGCAATGTTATGGGAGTCCAAAACTGGGGACCAAAAAAGAGACGACCACTGTTGGTGGAATTTGCCATAGCTGTATTACAGCCCGGAATGTCTTGTGCCGCACGGTCGTTCGAGGCCCGCCCGACCTCGCGCACGCTCGCTCGCTCTCTCTCGCTCTCGGACTGCAGCTCCTCTTGCTTGCTCGCTCGCGCGCTGGCGGATTTCCTGCTGGCAGATCGATCGAGTGCCCATTCCTAATGTTGGATTGGCTGATTAGTCGACAATAATTTTTCTGCAAAGTTTTTTTTTTCTGTTTGAGAAGTGTGGCTTGAATCGAGTGCTTTTTTTGTTGGCCGATTTTCTAGAGTTGAGAAGATTGCGTGCCGTGCAGCTAGCTGTGGCGGTAGTTGCAGCACGAGGCCGGATGATCAGTTCTCGCGGGAAGTTGCAGCCTGGAGTGATGACAGATAGATACATAGTACTTTGTCGTTGGTTGTTGTTGAAGAATGGGTTGCTGTTGTAGCAAGCAGCAGATCATAGACAGACGAGTGAGTGTTGCATGTGGAGTTTCAGATTGGGTGCAGCTGTGCAGGTGGGGCTAGATGCCCTCGACTCACATGAGCTCAAGGAAGCTGCTGTTCTGGGAGTACACATTGTTGCTGTTGACGAGGGAGGCGGAAGTGCACTTGAGTGGTTGTTGTTGTAGCAACTAGATTAATATAGTGGAAGAACAAGCGCGTTGCAGCAGTTTTGTTCTTGAGCTGTGGAAGGAAGGATTAGCTGCTAGTGATCATGATCAGTACTATTAGTCCTGATCTCTCATGTGATCTGCAGTAAGCAAGCTTTTTTACAGTTGGCGACGTAGCTGCTGCGATCTCTGGTAGAATGCAGGAGAGTAGTTCGGAGGAATATTTAGTACTGGAGGGTGTGCAGGAGCTGCCGTTGCCAAAGAAGCTCATGGGTTTGGAGATCCCGCGAGATCTTGCTGTACTAGGCTACGATTTTCCGGAAGGAGAAGAAGAAGACGTGAGGAGCAGGGCCCATGAGCTTGACCTTGAAGAAGCCGAAGCTCAGCAGCAGCAGCAGCGCCGGGCTGCGGTACAGTCGTCTGCAGCAGTGGACGCGGCTGATCAAGTGTCGGAAATCAAGCGTGTGACATATTGGCAGAAGCAGTTTAGAATCCCGGCTCGCGAGCAGCAAGATCAAGTCGAGGACGTAGCTCCTGAGAGCTTGAAGACGACTAGTGTTGTAGCTGAAGAGGCACTAGTGCTCACAGATGCGACCTCTTCGGCGGCCGTGTCCTCGAAGCTGCTACTGCCACGGTCTCTTGGCAGCGCAACAGATGAGAGGAAAATGCTAGAGCCGGAGATGGACGACATACGCAAGAAGAACAAGCTCCTGGAGGCAGCGATGACGGCGCAAGCAATGGACATGGAGGCAATGAAGCAGGAATTTCAAGAGAGGGAGAACGATCTCCTGGACAAGATCGAGTGTTTGGAACTGGCGAACGAGCAACTGCTAGCAGGAGGCGAGAACTCAGGCATGATGGAACAGCTCCAGATGGAGCTCACCCGGCTACAGAAGCAAAACACCTTGCTAGCACAACGAGAACGCGAGCTCCAGTTTCAGCTCAGCACAAAGGACATGCTACAGAAAGAAGTTCATCATCTCCAAGAGCTCAACGAGCAATTGCTGCACACAAGATTAGTGCCAGAGGAAGCAGAAACAGAAGCGGAGAGCAGCAAGATGCTGGAGAGGATTGTCACGCTGGAAACTGAATTGGCAGAAGCCATGGAGGTCAACAATCTGTACAGATCGCAGCTACAAACCGCAGTGAAAACCACCACCACCACCACTACTGAAGGCAATGATCATCTTGTTGATGCGCGGGAGGAGCTCTTGCAACAGCTCAAGTTGCAAGTGAAGGAACAAGCATCAGAGCTCCAGGAGATTCGTGACCGCTTCTACCTCATGAGCATTCGACTGGCAGAGACTGAAGCCCAACACGAAGAAACTCTGATGAAGATGAAAAGACTACAAAATCCCCCAAGTGTTCATCTCCCACGAAAGTCTTTCAGCATCAGCTCCAGCTTCAAACTTCTGTAGAAAAACCAGAAAACATAACCCCTTGTCTGTGTTTTTTCCCTCTCAGATCGTCTCCAATCCAATTCTGTTTCCCATCACCCAACAATTTTCCCTGCAACAACAAAACATTTCGATGCAGATGATTGCATTTCTTCTTTCTGCATCCCCACCGGCCCGAGTTTCTTCTTCTGCAATTCAGGCACCAAACTGTTGCATTCTTGAAACCCTAATTTTCCGATTCTTCTTCATTCATGTTGATCTACAAGTCTCCTTAGCATCGATTCTTTTTCTTCTTCTTCGCAATGTAAGAAGTGGGTACACTGGATTTTGAGACTGCACCAGCGGCTGATCCGAATTGTCGAGCTTTCGGCGGAAAATTTCTCGACTTTTCTCGAAAAAGATTTGCGGAGGTGATTTGCTTCCTTGCTTCCTTTCTCGACTCTCGCGCTTCCTTCTCGACTCGCGGCATGTACGTATTCGTTTCGTATACATTCACGTAGATACACCTATGTATCTCACATTGTACTTATATGTGTTTTCAAGTATGTACATGTACGTCTCGTATACGTATGATTATGGCATAAGAACTCATATGCATGCATCTATGAAATGTATTCTTATGTATGTATTTATGTATTCTCTTATTGTTGTACAAAGCAAGCATTTTGCTTCTATATGGACAACAAGCATGCTAATTATGTTGGGTTTATATGTTGAGTGGGAATTTTTTTTTTTTTCCTTCAAAAATTGATTGATTCTTTTCTTCTTCTTGAGAGTCTCTTGAGGTTTATAAGTTGTCTTTGATTACATATACAAGGTGTGGAGTCCAATTGGAAGTGATTTTAGGGTTTTGTAATCATGAAATTTGCAAAACCCACCTTGAAGTCCAATTTGATGCGATTTTAGGGTTTCGTAATCATGAAATTTGCAAAACCCACCCTGAAGTCCAATTCGATGCGATTTTAGGTTTCGTAATCATGAAATTTGCAAAACCCATCTTGAAGTCCAATTTGGTGTGATTTTAGGGTTTTGTAATCATGAAATTTGCAAACCCACCTTGAAGTCCAATTCGATGCAATTTTAGGGTTTTGTAGTCATGAAATTTGCAAAACCCACCTCAGAGTCCAATTGGATGTGATGTTGGGGTTTTGTAATCATTAAATTCGCAAAACCCACCTTGAAGTCCAATTAGACACGATTTTATGCAAAACCCTAAAATCGCAAAACTCGTGAGAATGGTGTGCACTAGAAAAGCATCAACACTTTTGTGCAATTGTTGGTGATGAAGAGACCCATGAGAATTCTCAAGTGCACTACTATAAAGTCACGAACTCGAGAATTTTGAATATTTTTGCTATGCCATACTATCAAAACTAACCATGTCACACCTACAAAAGGATTTCCAACAACCAACTTAAACCTACCCCAAAACCATTAGTATTTTGCAGTAAATACAATGTTTGTGCTAAAATATCCTGAATTTTGCTGCTAGAAAAGCACGAAAGTTTTATAGTTTGAAATTTGAGGCGGGCCTAGAATTAGAAAATTTCAAACAAAATTAAAACTTCTAAAGCTTTAACACTCTCCAAACTAATAAATGTTGCAACTAACAAATGGATTCCACCAACAAAAAAAAACCTACAACCGAAAAAAAAAAAAAAAAAACCTACAAAAATGTAATGTTTTGCAATGAATACCTGACACCACTTTTGGCACAAGAGAACCATGAATGATATTAAACTTACAAAACTCATGAATTTTGCACTTTAAAAGCATTTGATGGGGAGCTTAAACTAGAAAACCGAGGCAATCAAGTTCCAGTGATTTTTGTTTTATATATTGTATGATCCTCGATGTTGGACAATTTCAAAGACATTTTCTATCATCCATGGACATTTTCAAAGGCATTTTCTATCATCCATGGACAATTTCAAAGACATTTTCTATCGTCCATGGACATTTTCAAAGACGATTTTTTAGAGACAATTACCTTGTTTCCAAGTCCAACTACTTTTCTCTTTTTCTCTACTCACCTCACCAATATGGATATGAAAAGACAAATTAATATGTGTTTTTTTAAATGTCCATGATAGTTATATTGATTCAAATTTAATTTAATATTGACATAAATAATGATGAATTATGAAAAACCGTATAAAAACATATGAAAAAAAAAACTCATAATTAGGGTATGAAAACTTGAGTAACACAAGCCAAAATGTCATCTTTCAAAAATGCTCATATGAAAATAGACCTATTATTTACCTAGGGGCCAAAATGCCTTAAGCTACTATTACACTCTATAGTGAATCTAAACACAACAATATCCTTCTTGCCTTGGTAGCCAAGCCCAATTTTTTAAAAAACCCTAATAATGAGTTTTTTTTTTTCAGGAACCTAATGGAATAGTCCCTAAAAATTTTAACTGTTTCTGGTTTGAAGTTTGAACTTGCCATATGGGACAGAACCATTACCCAAATAATGTGGCACTTGCTTGGTTTCAAACAGATCCTTAATTGCAAATTCTTTTGCTGTTTTTGGGTGCAGTAAATTTGAATTAGTTGGGCTGGTATTCAGAGTCAAGGACAATCATGCAACACACAGCATTGATGTATGTAAGTTCAGAAATTTTCACAGACAAGAAGATTGCATTGTGTTGTGTTGTGTTGTGCTTTTTGGTTTTTTGGTATGATTGATGCACTTGCTTCATTATGAGTTGTAGTGTGGTGTTTTGCATTAAGAGCTGCCTCAATAATGAAAATCTTGGCAGAACTCATTTAGGAGTAACAAACAGCCAAATGGAATGGGTGTGTAGATTTGAAGTACCTACTTGATCCAGCACCTACCTGTGTGCACCACCATCCACTGGAAACCGACCTTTTTATCGACTACCTATCTAACCAGCTACAGCACTCTGGTTGCTGTGAGTGTGGACTTATTCGCTGCAACAAGTGTGCTCGAGTCGGGTACCAGACATAATTGATTGTACAGGAGCATCAAGCTTATTAGTCATGGGACACAGAAAAGGGTGAGTTATGAGGTTCAGCCAACTAGCCATCAGGTGCATGCATAAAGCTATTAGGGAGGTAAATAAAATAAAATGTCAGAAGGCAACAAAATATGTAATATAAACTGGGGAACTCTTGTTCATTGGTGTGCTATCACCTTAGGGAGTAGAAGTTCCTACAATGGGTTATGGCTCAATATTTCATAACCCGTTGGGAAGCTCTTGTTCAGTGGTGTGCTATCAGCTTAGGCAGAAGTTCCTACAATGGGTCATGGCTCAATATTTTGTAACCTGTTGGGAAGCTCTTGTTCAGTGGTGTGCTATCACATTGATGAGAAGCTTTCTACAATGGGTTATGGCTCAATATTTCATAACCCATTGGTAAGCTCTTGTTCAGTGGTGTGCTATCACATTAATGAGAAGCTTGCTACAATGGGTTATGGCTCAATATTTCATAACCAGTTGAACCTGGATTTGATAACCAACAAAAATGTCAATAATCGATCAACATTGTTAACTGTCTATGTAAGTATCAGGTAGATGCATGTGGATGGTTAGTACATAGCTAAACACCATGGTTATGGAAAATTGGAAGTTTGCAGTAAATGTGTTCATCTTGCAAAGTTAGTCCCATACGAAGGAATAGTTAAATTATTGAAGAAAGCTGCTCAGATGCATCATACACTAGGTATTATGTGAGCTCACTGGAGGGTATTTAGCGTTTCGCATATCATATTGTAGGCAACTTTCCAGTGTTTTCTTTTAGGAATTTTTGTATTTAAGCCAAAGTGATCATCATCCATAGAAAGAAAGATGTTAGAAAACTGATGATCATCCCTACGAATTTAGCCAAATCTAGTTATAGACCATATATGAAGTGCAAAACTTATATCATCCTTTTATATTTGTGACACATATATATAGAAGGAAAATCACATATAGAAATCAGGTGATTTTTAATTTTTTGTACCCTCACTTCTGGTGAATAAAAACTAAATCCAAAATTCACTTCATTTTTCAATTTTTAATTTTCAATATTTCTCTTTCTGGAGAAATTTCCCCAATTCTTTAAAAAAGGGCGCTAATACAATGTGTTAGAGCAACATTAAAATGGCGTGTCTGTACATGATACTGTGGATGAAGTAATATATGCTTCAAATAGTGTAAAAATGGGTTTGGACTATTACATATGTTTAGGGTTTAGGGTTTAGGGTTCCTTTTATGTTTGGTGTTTCAGTTCCTGTTTGTGTTTTTGTGTCTTGCCATGGTCTTCATTATGTAAGAAATGTAACTTGACTCCAACTCTGGTTGTGCTAAAATCATTGGATCATGGTTATTAAGTAGAGATGTGACAAATTACCACTTTAAAAGGAAGCTCCACTTGGTGCCCGTCCTTTACAAAGTTTGGAAGAAAAACCCCCAAAAAAATGGGTTCAAGCCATACCAACACATGTGACCCAATGACCACAACCGCATTTCATACAATCATGTCTTTGCATGTTGGTCATGTTCTTAGATGTTTAAACGAGTGAAACTTTGAAAACAATATGAGATTGTGAGAAAATAAATAGATTCATAATAAATTCAATATAAAATAGTTCAATAACTTTTACTTCTTGGTTGTGTGACATTTCCATTTTCGATTATCTTCAATGTTTTATAGTCTTAAGCATGACATTATAGTGGATGACATGGAAAGAAAGCAACTCGTAAAAGATTGGATTGATAGTAAATTTAGCTTCGACAAAAGATTTGGAATTGGGCAAGATGTAAATTCTTTCAGTTTGCGGAGAAGAAATGCAAGCAAAATAAGATGTGTTATTTGCTTACATTTCTCCCCACCCTCTCTCTCACACAAAACTTAAAACTTATAAACCCCAAGTGCCTGGTTTTGACTTGCACAGAGTCGATGATAGCCACCTTCATTTTCTCGCATCCAAGGAGAGAGAAGCCACTTGAAAGCAGCCTGTCCATTTCTCAAAGGTGCCACTCCTAACATTTCCCCATTCTTTGTTCACCTGCTTCAAAACAGATCTGTTATCTTCTGAAGTATTTGCTAGTTCTGGAAAAAAGGAAAAGTTTGTTGGGGGATAATAATTTCAAGCAAGCTTACTTAGCATGGAAAGAGATGTCAACAGACATACAATATTGGGTGACAGATGCCAGAACATACTGCAGTGTGTCTGATTCCACTTGCTTTGCCAAGAAGCTTATGTTCTTTTGAGAAAAGCAAACCTGCTATGCATTGGAAGAAAATGTTATGGTTTCTTTCACCAGTCTCAGCACCTCCTTCTTCAAACAAACCACAGACACGCAGACTCAGTACCCACTTCCCTGACAAAACAAAAGTTGTTGCACATGGTTGGTTCACATTGTAGCATTTTTGGAGCAGACAAAGGAATGCAAGCCATTGAGTCATGAAAAAACTCCAAGATGTTGTGGAATTCTTCAACTCCTGGTTTCAGGAGTGCTCAAATAACACAAGTTTAACTCTCAAAACTTGTCATAGCCACATATGTATTGCTTGTCCCAATTTACAATAAAGTGCCCCAATTCACAATCAAATATTTACAATCAAGTGTCCCAATTTGACTCTGCTTGCTTCCTCTGACTGAATTCTACTATCCTGGAATCATACCAACCAAAATCTGGTGTGACTCTTCTGTGGTATGGAGCTTCAACCCATTGAGACTGAGGCTCAAAATGTGATTGTTGGTTGGGAGGGAATGGACTCTTCAATGGGTTTTCCTGCCAATTGCTTATCACATTATCATGCAAATGTGGTAAAGGCAGGTCAAGCAGCCAAGATCCAGAAGCTGGTCATCCTCAAACCCTAAACCTTAAACCCTAATTTCAAACATGTTAAGCTACTTCTATAGACCAAGCTTCCTCACTATCACAAAAAATGATAGTGAAATGAGTTTTATTTTGAATTTATGCATTTAAAATTCACATGTTTTGAATTTTATATTTTTTTCTAAATCTCAAATTTAGATAAATAAAATTAACTCAAGTTTGCATGTACATTGGTTATAATCTTTTTTTTTTAATAAATTTTTTTTTAATATTTTAATTTAATCTTCGATTTTTTCACATGTCATTTTGTTATATTTCAATTAAACTATAACTTTTTAAATTTTTTATGTGAATCATTATAAACAACAAATGAAAACATCACACCCATAATCTACTTTCATTTGTTTTAGTTATTTAGTTCAAAAATGAATTACATATTTTTAAATTATTTTAATATTTTCACATCATCGAAAGTAGTATTAAAATTGTAATTAATCATATTTAAGTCATTGATTTTAATCACATTGGTTGAGTTGGACAATTCCATGTGGGTGCCATATATGCCACATGCTTTACACAATGCTTTTTTGGATGAAATAAATAAGTTTTTAGTAAAACCAATATCTAATTTTGATTTTAATTAAATCAAATATAGTTAATCATTTCAAACAAATGAACTTGATTTTACAATCATTTTAGTCATGATGTTATTAGCATAAAAATTATGTTTATATAGTAGTGCCCTAACCCATACTAGTTGTAGAAACAACCCCAAGTTCATCTTCCTCACACAAATCCAATTGAACATTGATAGCTTGCATAGAAGGACTTAGAGAATACTTGAAAAATTGTGGAATGAGTTGAACAACAAATAGTTTTGCCTTGCTACTCTTTTTGCATCCACTATAATTCCCATATAATCCACTTTGTTCTACTTGCCAAAACCATGACAAAGTGTGGACATAGTAGGTAGACATACAACATCTTATTTATTGGCAAGGCTAGTGTGTTTGTGACACTTGGTTGATCAACATTGAGGTTGTTAGAATTATGTGGTGTGCCCATTTTGTGTCAATCATCATGTCAACGACCATTTGTAAACATCAATTTTTTCTATTAGGTCAAACGTCAATCATTTTTTCCAATGACAAAGATTTTGATTGTCAATTTACAGTTGCCAAATTAGGCAAATGAAAATTTTTGATTGTCAATTGGAATTACTTTTTATTTGTTACCCAAAATTTTCAATTGTTAGATTGATGATGGTTTAATTTGCACCATTGATCCAATGATTGACAAAAAATTATCATTGCCCAAAAACATTTGGTTGCCAATTTTCAATTACCAAACCTAGAAAGAATTTGTTCCTTGGCTACAAATGTTTTTGGTTGTGCCTCAAAACAATTTTGGTCACTACTCCAAAAAACATTTGATTGTTGCCCAGAAAATTTCAGTTGTTTGATTGATGGTGGCTCAATCCCCACTAGTGTCCTAATGATTGAAACTTTTTTGTCACTTTCCAAAAGAGTTCAATTGTTGTTTGAAAAAATTTGAGTCATTGACCAAAAATATTTTTCAATCACCACATGAAATTTTTTGGTCATTGACCAATTTTTTTTTCATTACCACTTGAAAAGTTTTCAATCATTGTAAGGTTTAAGCCTGTGACCAAACGATGTTAATATTCGTCATTGTTAACTTTCCCCTAGGTAGCCCAACCTAGGTTTTGACCTAGATTGACCCTATATTTATATGATGTTGGGGAACATTAACATTCAAATAGACACCATGTGTCATGATGGACACCCAAATGTTGTAATATCCTTGTTCAACATATGGGGACTAAAACAATCTTTTTCACCATAGCACTATTGCCTTCATTTCAAAACAATGATATTTATAATTATTTTCACATGATCTATTAGACTCAACCTTGATGTTTTACCTCAACGCAAAAACCTTCAACAAAAAAAGAACAATTGTAACATATGCTTCCAAGTTGACACAATTTTTAAAACTTTATTTTACTAGCTTTTACAAGACAAAAACTCACCTTGCTTGTCACTAGACTCACTGAGACATTCACTATATGCATTCAATTGTTCAATGTCACCATCAACTTTTTCTTTGAAATTAACCATACATGCATTATTGGAAGAGGGTCATGAATCTAGATAGAGTGAAAGGAAAGTGAAGCATAGGCTTTGAATACAAACACAATGAATAAAAAAATGTAGCTATGTTATGCACTATGCTACTACAACTACGTGATTATGTCAAACATGTAATGAATGCTGACCTACATGGTACAAATGTAGTAAGCAAAAGAGGGGAAAAATCTTCACATGACGCACACAACATAGGAAAAAACTTGCTAACACAATGTAGGGAAATAAACAATGGAAAGGGAAAAAAAAACAAAGATTACTTATGAAAGGGAAACAAACCTTAGAAATAATGAACTCTAATGTGAGGTCAAATTATGAACTCAAATCCATGATATTAACAAGTTCATAAACATTAAAAAAGATAACCATTCAAACTAGAAGACCCAAGGAAAGGTCTTATGTTGTGTCTTCCATTATGTAACTTGAGAATGTAAAGCTTCATAAAAAGAAAACCAAACATGTGTTGAATTTTGATTTGATTAAATACACATATCTTAACAAGAAACTTGGATAAACTAATTGGCATGCAATCAATAGGAGATGTGATTGAAAGAATCAACATATGAAAATTTGTATATGTTTAACATGTATATGCAATTTCATTACAAATCAACTCCCTAAGTTAAAACTTATTCATGATGTACCAAACCAAACCTAATAGTATGTTCAATGTCCAATTCACTTGCCTTCCACCTCCTCACCATCACCTCGAAATCTTGTTGTAACATCCAAAGGTCATCTCTCTTGGTCTTGTAATTTTTCAAATCATATAGTCCAACAACAACTGATAGGGTTTACTAGAATGAGCTGTGCTTTTGATTAGAAGTGAAGAAACAACCTTCATACCCTTTAAAACTTTTAGAACCCACTCCCTTAATGTCATTGAACTCTCAAAGAATGACACTATGTATTTCCCCTTAACAAACTCTTTAACTTTTGTAAACTTCAACAATAAGCACGTTGTTTAACAAATCCAAAAAACCCTTTCCAACATGCATATAATTCTTTTCTAATTTTCTTTTTTGAAAAGCTCTAACTTCCATCTCCAAAACATCGATATGGAACTCTTCCCAACATTTTCATCTCTCCTTCCAACACAACAATTTTTTTTCTCAATTTTAAATCATGACACTACCTTCAACATTGTTAATTTCAAAAAAAGAAGAAGAAAAAATACTTAATAAATATGTATTGAAGTACCAAATTGGATAATGCTTGAAAGTTGATGCAACGTATGCCACTAGTTTACGAAAAACTTAATTATTAGTATATTGATTATCCTTATACATTTCATCAAACAAAGGACCCATGCACCTAAGCTTTATTTCCTAGGATTTTATTACATGATAACTTATGCCTAAGACGATTGATTACAGTCCCATCCCTCATATTCTGTTCAAAATACACAATGTAATTCACTTTCCTTTATACAATAAGGGCATTTGTATTTCGATACCCTCAACTCGAGACACTTGTTTCTCAAGCTTCGTCTTGAACTTCTCATGCTTTGAAAAGTCCATTCTTCCCTAGTGCAACAAAAACTAGCCATAATTTGCTAAACCCAACTTAATCATAAGCTTCATCTTGAACTTCTCATGCTTTTGAGAGTCCATCCTTCCCTAGTGCAATGAAAACTAGCCATAATTTGCTAAACCCAACTTAATCATCTTCCCTATGGATTCTACGCAACTAGGAAAAGTTCAAAAGCTTGTTGCAATAGACCCATGATTCCATCAAATTTTATTTTATCTATTTATGTTTTTACATAAGACTACGAATTGTAGTTGACAAATCTATGACATGTTATCATAATCTTGACACAATCACAATATGTTCAAAATGGGGTTTGAACTTTCACTTTTTAATCCACAACCCAAGGCCTTTACCATGCAACTAGCACCCCACATTGTGAGATACATAACTATCACAAAATATATAACACACATATCTTTTGAATATCATTATTCAATTTAACTCATTTTAATTTACTAATTATATTGAAATTTATAATGTTGTTTAATTTCAATATGTAATATGCATAACATGAATTATAAATAAATTTAACTAAAAATTTAAAAATTTCACATAATTGAATTCTATAAATTTTCAAATTCCAAATGCTAAACCATGTTACATTAATTTTATTTTTTTGGGAAAAATAAAATAAATAAAAAAAAGATTATTTAAGAAATATCATAATGAAATTCATTTCATTCTGAATTTATGTAAATAAAATTCACATGTCAAAAAATTTATAAATTTATTTTATAAAATTTCAGATTTAAATGCATTAATTTAATTCAGGTTTTGTATGTACATTAGTTATGTTCTTTGTTTGTGATAATTTAAAATAAAATTAAAAAATTTTAATCTTTAATTTTTTTCTCATTTTGTTATATTTCAATTGAACTAGTATCCCTTATTTTTATTTTGATGTGAATCATCATAAACAACAAATGAGAAGATGACACCCATAATTTACTTTCATTTGTTTTAATAATTCATTTTAAAAATGAGAGAGAGAGAGAGAGAGAGAGAGAGAGAGAGAGAGATTTTTTATATTCTTGAATAATTAATTCATCCAAGGTAGAATTTCTTTGGTGAATTAAAGGGTTTTTTTCCTCCAAATTTTTTGAGGTAGGTGGACTTAGCCAAATTTGGCTATATTTGAACCTGTGACCTTCAACTTAGAAGGTTGTTGCTCTATCCAACTGAGCTAAGAAGGGAAGTAGAATTTTTTTTTTCATATTCTGGCTACCTACTGGAACCTGTTGTAAAAAATCCGGCAAATTAAAGGGCCATCATTTTATTGACAAAAAAATCCATTTTTGTACGTGACAAAATCATATTTTTCAGGTTGAAAAAAAATGTGAAAATTAAACCCCCAAAAATAAAATAAAAATGAAACACTGCAAGTCCCATAACGCTTTTAAAACTAAAAATCTTACAAATTCCATTAATTTCCAGGATCACGAATGAATGTTCTGCAGAGGGGATGACGAGGACGGGATGGATGATATTCGGTTTCTGGATTGACGAACTACTCCAACAGAGATTGATACAATTCGCGGATGGATGCATTCACACAGTAGAGCTGTTATGGATGTCGTAATGGATGTAGAAATCGATGTAGCAACGGATGGATTGTAGGAATGGATATCGTCGATCGATCGATCTTTGCGCGCGCGCATGCGCGCTCGGGAGGAGAGGTTCCCGACTTTGATCACGATTGTGGGAAGAATTTGTACACGACTTGGGAAGAATTTGCGGCAAGAATATCGTCCATTGGGGATTTGAAATCACAAGCATGTGATCTCGATCGGACTTCCTTTTTTTTCCTCGGGTTTAAGCGATGCCGGTGTGGTGATGGCGATGATGATGATGATGATGGGATTTGCTTCTTCCTTCATGATCCGCATACGCTGCAGCAGCAGCTGGGTAGCCGTGTAATCGACTTTGCGCTGCTGCTGCTTCCTCAGCATTATGCTTCTCGTGATGTTCGTATAATCCGTATGCACCTGCTGCAGCTGCTACTGCTTCAGCTTCATGCTTGTGCCGTCGCTCGCGCTCCACTTGATTCTCAAGCCTCTCGATTTTTGCTTCAGTCTGCAATCAAAGGAAAAAATAAATTCACAATCATCACAACCCAAACCAAAAAGATAAAATTCTTCGTAACAGCTATGAGTGGTATACAACACGAGAATTGGAGCTGCAAATACAAGGAGCTTACGGATCCATCAACATAGCCTGGCGCAGTTGCAACATAAGGAGTCGTCAAATCCGGTCTCCCATAGCCAGCGCCGTAGTCTGTCGACTCCACGATACGCGAGTCGCGAGCTCCCATTCCCAGGTCCGACCTTTCGGGTTCCGACTCGTAAACTACTGCAGGCGGGAGAGGCCGCGCTGCATACACGCTGGGTCTTCCGTAAACAGAAGATTCAGGACCGTAGTTGTAAGGACGCGCAGCAGCAGCTCCGGTACTCGTGTATGGAACTGGAGGTACTCCTCCTGCTGCTGCTGCGTAGAATCCAGGCTCCTGCACATAGGTGCTGTCCTCTCCCAACCTCTCTCTAGCAGGATAGTACTCCTCCCCGACCTCGACATACTCTGAAGGTCTGCGGTGATGGTGGAACATATCGAGCAGCTACGGATGATTTTGAGAGTGTAGCTAGGCCGGTACTTCCGCACAGTACAGAGGATCTTCGACAAAGCTGCGGCTGATTATGCTCAAGATTTCTTTGGAAATTACTGACTGGCTATGCTGCCACAATCCCTTGCCGCAGCTCGTCACTAGGGAGAGATATATATACTAATGTACCCATGTGTAAATGGGTGTCCTTCCGATTGCACTTACATCGGCAGAAAACACCTGGGGAGGTACACTACTACTTTGCGGGAAGAAGCTCCAGATCATCGAGACACGTGGTGGGTGCTAACTGGAACTCTTCTCTACAACGCAGTCCTCAGCGACCCATCTTGCCTTGTCCGATTGGCGGCCCATTCGTGGCTCAGTTGCAGACGCGGTGGATGCAGTTTTCTCTAGCATTTGATGGGTACCAGCTTGCTTGGTTTTGTGTTCTACGTGCTCATGCATCCGGCATTTCCTGGAGCGAGTTCTAAGCGCTCACCTCGCTTTTGTCTTGATCTGCTTGTGATGCACGGCAGCTGGTGCGAACTCATTCGTCAGGAAGCGGAAACAGGGGGCCCCACACTGGGGCTTTCGCGTATCCATCAAGGATCTATTGAAAGCAGGATCTAGAATCCTCGTTACCCATCTACGTTGCAGCGTGCATGCGATCCATCTCATTCTCTCATCCTAATCCTCTTGCTCAAGCGGATTTGAATACGTCCAAAAGTTGATCTGGGTTTAGGGTTTAGGGTTCACAATGCCAGAACTCTGGTTTGGAAGAAATGCAAACTTGCTTCTCCATTTCTCAGCTTGGATTTGATCTGGACAAGGATTCCAATGACCACAGCTGCCCTAATCTTGCAAAACAGTCCAGAACCAGTTTGCTGAAGCTGCTGCTCTAGATTTAAAACAGTAGCTAAACAAAGTTCAAACAGGAGCTAATCTTCTGTACAAAAAGACTTAGTCTGTAGCAATACAGATCCATGTACAGTACAAGCAAGCTATAACAAGTTCAAAACATAAAACACCTTGCACAACAACCTGCTAGTGTGCAGTATGCACTTGTGTAAAAAGAGTGTGCCGGTTGTCTTGCAACCGTTGGCATTGGAGTTCTGGTCTAAGAACAGCTCCATGGACAGCAGATTTAAATCTGCAAGAATATGTAGAATCCAATTTGTTTTCCACATATTGCTGCTCCTTGGACTTCTTTTATCAGGTCTATTGATCATGAACTGCATGCACTTGCACTCAAAAGAAACAATCTTTCAGTAACTACTAAACAGGATCTCCCTGAGACAAATTGAGACTGTGCTGCTGCAATGGTCATATCTGAGGAGATCTTGAGCTTTGAAGTGGCCAACAGACATGCTGTATGGCTTTACACTTCACTAGCTGCTGTGCCCATTGTACCTTACTGACAACCTGCAAACTGGGAGAAGGTTTTATCTCAAGCTTGGAGTTTGGTGGCTGATGTTGGAGGAGCTCTGTTGCTAGATTTGGAGATTGGCTTCACATAACCCAGAGTTTTGAGTTCTTGAAACAACCTTTGCTCAGCAAATGCCTAGACCAACAATTGCAAACCAGTGATTCAGCACAAAATCCTTTGGTAATGGATGCTTCGATGTAGTGCAAGAAATAAGTTGTCTATTGCACAGAACACTAGTGGTGCAACTGCATTATTATCATGTCAGTATCTACTGATGAATCCAAAGCTGGCCTTGAAGCAATGAACCCAAAGTCTGAACACATACATGCAGAGAACTCTAAATCTGTCATGTCTGTTTCCCATCAGGAGAAAGCCTTATAAGTGCAGACCTATCTTTGGAAACAATCACATGCAATTTATCAGAGTTATCCAGAGAAATCCACAGTTTTTAGGTATACCTCAATTGTTGGTGAATTTGATGGTAGACTTGATGCCAACACTACGCTCCATCCTGTCCTCATGGCTGAAATTTGAGGTCAAAACAATTCTTGTATCAGATTACACAATTTCCTCCTCTGGCA
The DNA here is from genome assembly GCA_963920785.1 of Sphagnum contortum. NCBI lineage: Eukaryota > Viridiplantae > Streptophyta > Sphagnopsida > Sphagnales > Sphagnaceae > Sphagnum > Sphagnum contortum. The sequence goes on along the minus strand of OY987285.1, from coordinate 16,855,984 downwards.
AACTCTTAACATATGCACCATAACTGCATTACCAATCAGGAGTCCACAATTGATCACCAACACAGGAAATCATAGCTTCATTCAATGCAACACCATTTCCCATTTACAACAGCTTGAAAATACAATGTCTAGCACTGCAATTTTAGCCACTGGAATAAGCAGAGCACTCAAGCATGGGACAGTTGCATACAAAGGCGACGTGCCATGCTCGCACCAGTGCTGTTTGCTCCACCGCCAAGCAGAGCTGCTACACTTGGTGTTCTATCCTGCACCAGTTGCATCAACTTCAATAGAAAAGCACACATCTTATCCTTGCTTTTGCAATCATACTATCTTGTCATTGGCAGGCAGACACAACTGCACCTATTGGAAATGGCAGCCAAGAGATATATTGAAAAAATTCAAGAGTGTAGAAATGAAGTACACTTCATCAAACTCTAACTCTGTCATGCTCCACCAAACCCATAGAGACTCTGAAAGATGCACAGAGGAAAGACATGGCACTTCTTACCCAGGGAGTTGGCAGAGCTGCATACATATGTCCCATCCGCACTGTATTACAACCTACCCATATATACAGCTGTCCCATCAAACCAAAAACATCCTCTTCTCAAACACAACAACACAATTGCTTTCTTCTCTATAATAAGCACATTAACAACAATTGAAGCTGTCCGTAGTTGTGCATTTTGCACATCTTTGACATTTTTTTCCCCTGCAGTTACCTACTGTTGCCACAATTGCACCCTGTCTCCTTGGCATCCAAGAAAGTATTGCTCTTGATTCAACAGGATGGCACCACCACCAGCAATTCCTGATTCTTCTGTTTCCATATACACATGTAAAGAAGATTCTATTTCCTTGAAGAAAATAGGGAAGAAGATTGCTTTCTCTTTCAGAAGATTGTGGGAAACAAACACATAGCGCAGCTTCAAACCCTAATCCTTCAACATGGCACCACCACACAGCAGTTCCTGATTCTTCTGCTTCCAGGTGCATGAACAAAAGATTTTTCTCCTTGAAGAAAATAGTGAAGATGGTTGCTTTCTCTTTCAGAAGATTGTGGGAAACAAACACCTAGCAAAACTTCAAACCCTAATTATTCCAGGTTATGAGAGAGAGAGAGAGAGGTACCAACCTGATCGGTGAGATGGAGGATCTGGAAGTGGAAGGTGGAGTCGTGAGCTTCATCCGAGAAGGCAGTGAGCTTGAAGGCCTTCTCGTCAGCAGCAGCAGCAGCAGCAGGAGGCGCATTCTGATCTTGGTGGGAATCCATAGATACAACAGCCAGACGAACTCACGTTCTGTCGTTCTCCCTCTCAACCAAAACAGAAGCCCAAAACAACAGAATAATCCGCTTCGTCCTCCTCCTCGAGGACAAGGCGAAGAAAGAGCAACAAGAAAATTTTCGAGAGAAATTTAGGGTTAGGGTTTTAGGATGTGTATTTCATAGCGCAGAAGCTTCAGCAGACCGTTTAACAGCAACTTCGTCTCATCAAAATCACTATTTTGGAGAAAAGGATTTTGCACCCAACATAGGATTTTTACATTTGGGAGAGTTTTGGTCCTCCAACAACAACCATGAAGGAACATAGACTGCCATCTCTTTTTCTCTCTTTCAGGTTCTGCGGCTTTGAATTTGGGAGAGTTTTGCTGCTCCTCCAACAAACATGAAGGAGCATAGACTGCCATCTCTTCTTCTTTTCCAAGTCTGTAGCTTTGAATCTCCCTCCTGGTGTGCTTTAAAATTCTTTGGTTCTCAACTGGATTCGCAGTCTCACTAACCAAGAAGAAGGCATAAGTACCAAATGACCTTTGCTGCTTGCTTGTTGTAGTTGCAGAGATCAATTACAGAAAGCAAGTCTTGAGTAAAAAGCATCCAGAAAACTCCCATGGCTTCGACATTGGTCTCTTTGTGCCAGCCAGCGTTGGGTAAGACTTCAGCCCAATCAGGAATAGATGCAATTGGTTTCACACCAACAGATGTGTCTAGTACCAAGGGGTGCACCGTAGATATGTAGAACAACACTCTTGGTCCATACCCAAAAATCCATTTCATTTCTTCCTGCAAATGCTCTCTGCAATGCTCTTCTGATTCTCTTTTTCTGTTTCCAGTGATCCAGATCCCTTCAGAATTTCAACAACAAATGCACACCAAAATTGGTACAAAACAAACCTCCACTACCACCTTCAGTACACCCTTTCCCCCTCTCGCTCTCCTCTCATTCCCTCCTTCTTCTCTTGTCCTCCCACTGCCCTTGCATCTCCTCATTCTGTCTCTTATCCTCCCATTCTGTCTCTTGATTCTGTGTTTCTGTCGCTTCTGTGTTCCGAGTCCAGTAGACCTCTCTTGTTCCTGCAGATTCTTCAACAATTGTATTAGCAGTTGATTGCCAATCAAGCATTCTCTTTGGCACATATTGCAATCTTTGACTCAGTCTACACCAGTGAGTTTTTAAAAAAACACATTTGGCTGCTGTGGGGATGGTAACTGCCTGAGGATGGGCAAAAGACCATTCAGGAAGTTGCCAACTGTGAAAAAAAGAGGCCTGCTTGAACAATTTGATGCAGAAGACAAGATAAGAGCCATTCAAGTGGCGATGTCCTTTGTATACTCAGATTGTGTTGACAACTTGAATATTGAGTTTGTGAAGGCAGTCATGCCCCATTGCACAAATGACCAGTGGGATCGGATCAAAACTTCCAACCCTGAACTTGATTTCAGCCAGATACAAGTACCTCCGCACATTGATCGCAAGCCAAATGACAACAAGAAGAACAAGGACAAGCAAAAGATGAAGAAGCACATACGGAGCCCTTCTCCAGGTGAGGCTTCTGGTTCAAAACCAAAGAAGCGCAAGCACAGGAGACACTCTCCAGAATAATGACAACCCTAAGATTCGGGTTTGACACTACACCATCTAGCAGGAAATTGGTAGTACTGATCTTGTTGCTCATCTTGGCTTGTGATCTTGCTGCTGATCTTCCTGCTGATCTCACTTCTGATCTTCTTGCTCATCTTTCTATTGATGTTACTGCTGATCTTGCTTCTGACCTTGCTACTGATCTCATGGCTGATCTTGCCACCAATCTTTGTGCTGATCTTGCTACTGATCTTGCTGCTAATCTTGTTTCTGAGCTTTCTGATCTTGCTTCTGATCATGATGATGAAATTAGTACACTACTGAATTGCATCGGCAAATTCCTTTTCCTTCTCTTTTTTACTTACAGTGTTTGATGGAACAATGTGACCCTCAAAGGATTCAAAGTTGGGTTGCCGAAGAAGAAGAAGAAGAAGACAATGAAGAAGACCTTGAGAGGTAAACCTCTTTGTAACAATGACTATGAGGTTAATTCAAGAAAAAGTTGTTCACAAAAGATGGAAGGAAAAAAAATTCTATGTTTGTGGCCACCATCCATCCTCCTTCAAAAATTATTTTGGTAACTGATTCAACCATGCTTTTTTGGTTTAGGGTTCTTGGGGGGGGGTAATGTTCCAAAGCAAATTAAGTTTGCAAAGTGAGACATGATGATGTCTTGGATACCCAAATTAGGATCTGTATGAGGACCTACATCAAGATCAGTATTAGGATCCATGTATAAAATCTGGCTATTTATATCAATGCTTTTTTTGGAAACAAGATTTATTGTGTGGCAGAGGAGATTTGGGGTGCAAGGTTTTGCACCTGAGACCAAATTTTCCAAGATAAGTCACAAACTTTTCTTCCTGCAAAGTTTTATATGAATTCTATAAATAATGTAAAAAGCTTTAAGAAGAAAGTAAGTTCTCTTCATTGTACCAAATTACAATAGTAAGATTTTCTTTCCCTCTCTCTTGAAATATATATTATTTTGCATGTGCACAACAGCAACTGCATATGTTTCTGCTGAAGTATGTTAATGCCCATCAGCCGTTTCTGAATTGCTTAACTACTAGGTGCCATTGCAACCATTTGGTAATAAAAAGTAAGAAATACTGGAGGACTGATAGTAGTGATATTGTCACGTCAATTGGGTAATTGAAATTCTTCAACACGCTTCACTCTCCTGGAAATGGAAGGCGAAATTGTTAAGCTGAGTACCTGTAATGAACAAGAGTGAATATGACACTAGGAGTAATTTGGAAATGGTCATTTTGTGATTAAGTACATTGTGCCACTATGCTCATGCCATTCTATTGTTTCAATCTGAAGCCCATTGATTTGCTGCGGGGAAGTGACTCACTGTTGGATTGAGATGCATGGTTGCAGAAAAGGAGAATGTGGGTTGATGTTCTGTTTGTTCAGATATGGAGGTAATTAAAATGATCCTTAATGTGCCTCATGTGAATTTGAGTATTTTCAGATTCTGCAGACTTTGCATTTAGCCAAGAGTTCTTTAAGTCAAGTTTGTAGCTCCCATACATGGGGGTTATAAGGCTTTTCAAGAAAATTGCAGTTTCGTATTTGCATTTAGGGTTAGGAATATGTCATAGCAACATCTTTGCAACTAAGCAAGTTCCTTGGTTAGAATTAGGGTTGGACTAAACACACATTAAAATCTTGGATTTCACTCATAATTAATTAGAGGATTTTCAATCAAGTGGTTGAAAAGCATACAAAGTTACATGACACTGCTACTTAGGGGCTTTAGAATTTCCACTTGGTGGTGTGATAGAGTGTGTTGGACAAATCAAATGCAAGGAATGGTTAATCCTTGAATCTTAATATCGATGGGAGCATGAAAGAGAGAACCAAGGACTTTTTTGATATGAAAAATTATTTGCAAGGACATGGGATGTAGGGTAATAGCTTCGAAATATCCTTTTACAACGATAACATGATCCCGCTAGAAGTTAAAGAGTTAAAATGCCTCAAGGTAGTAAATATGTTGAGCAATAAAAGGTTATTGATGTTGATAGTCACCAACATCCCCAATGAGGCCAAGTAAGCTTGTTAATCCATGATGAAGAACTATGAATTTTTTTTTCATGAATTCTAGGGTTAGGCTTTTAGTCATGGCAGCTTGATTATGGAAGGTACCCTTTTCTAATTTGTCTCTTTGTTGCTCTTTCTTTCTCGATTAAAGTGAGCAAAAGCAAACAAAAAATTGAAGGTTTTTTATGCATGGGAAATGCAATTTTTGAGATCTTGGCCTCGACTCGCTTGCCTTGTAACTGGTGCCTTAAAGATAGACCCTTCTCTTATACAAAAGGTAAAGGAATAGGCGACCGATGGCCCATATTCATAATATCATGCCCACCACGAGAAAGGAAGAAGTATTATATGTTGCATAGGAATGAATTTAGAAGACATGATGATGGTCTTCTCTTTCCAAATATTAGAAGAATTTTTTTTTCCAAGATATGCCAAAATGGAAACCAACAAAAGGCACAAGATTTTAATTGAGGCTCCAAAAAGTAAAGTGAAAAACCTAAAGAGGCATAATAACCGTAGTTAAACTGACCCAAATAGGTTGCTTACAATTTTCATTTCTCCAATATAGTGCCACTTGACTACTAGATCCATATGATATGTACAAAAGCCTTAAAATTATGATGTCCAAATGGGCTTACGATTGCATAATTGGGCACATTGTTTAAGAGCATGGTTATTGATCAATTTAAAGCTTTAAGTTTTTTTATTAAAATTCAAAATTTTAAGTTTGCTGGGGTTTTTTAAATTTTAATTCAAAAATTGACATAGACATGTTTGGAAAAAATTTCCCTTAAAAATTGACATAGCAATGTTTGAAATTTTTGACCTCAAGAATTGACATAGTAATGTTTGAAAGTTTTCACCTTAAATACTAGCAATAGCCACATACTTGAAATGTTTTGGCCCTTTCAAATTGAATAGTGTTTTTCTTTGAACATGTTTTGTTGGTTTTCTGGACCAAAAATTAAATTAAACTAATTTTGCTAGTTATTTGTTCAGATATTTGTCGAATTTTTTATGTCATAGTAATATTTGACCAAAAAACTCCGCACCTGAAGTATGCGCGGCTCCAATGTGAACACAGAAATTCAGTAATATGAGAATTTCATCCTAGTAAAGTGAAGTTCGTTATAAAGTGGTTGCAAAACAATCATGGGTTTTCAGGGTTTATGTGGAATGTCACCAAAAAGTTGGTAGTCTAGACACATTACGTGGAGAATCGTCGAATCTAATTCCACCCAAAGTGGAGCCACTCAACATTCCACATGCAAAATATGCTCATTACACACTCCTTTACGATCCGTACAATTGTTTGAGAGACATCCCACGAGCCTAACTCACATGCTTTTTTGGTTGCGAAGAAAACATGGCATTTGATCATTTTTCATATGGCACATGCTCATTGTTGTTCCTTGAATGGCCAAAGAGCCATTCCCCCATAAGGTTCATGAAACCCTTCGAAAATGCAACTTTTTGCTGATGAGCCACACAAATGCCTCAATTTGATGGGGGTTTTTTTTTTTTTTTTTCAATTTCAATTTAAAAATTGAGTTGCAACTTGAATTTTGTACGGTTCTCCCATGAATCTAGCAATGTTACCTCATCAAAATGAGGTCACTATAGCCATCGAATCTAAAGCAAGCAACTTGTTCGCCCGCAAATTTGACATGAGAAAATGCCCTTTTGTAAAGGACTAGCCGAGTATGCCAAACATATGCATCCCAGCTTCACCGTATTGCCCCATCTAAAGGAAAATAATGTTTATATATTTGGGGATTTTCCAATTAAACAAGCAAATGCAAAAGTAGGTCAAACTACCATGTGATGCCACAATAAATACAACCGTATTTTATTTAGTTTCTCCCATTTAAAAAAAATAATTATGACAATTTACAAGATAGGATTCAAATGCAGTCTTTTTTTTGTTGAATTTTTTAATGTAGCCAAGGTGGTAAATCATCCATAAGCTGAAATAGCCAAATTTGGCTATTAAAAAAAATGAAATGGGGATTTTACATTATAGAACGTGCTTCCATGTAGTTTTATCAGAATTATTTATTTTCTCCCAATGTAAAAATTAGTATTACAATTTGCAATGGAGGAGTCAAAAGCAGTTTGTTTTTTTTTTCAAGTTTGTGATGTAGCTGAGGTGGTGAACATTCATATGCCAATTGATTTAGCCAAATAAATTTGCTATTAACAAAATATGAAAAAGGGAGAAGTAAAAACATCATTATAAAAAAAATTCTACCTATTTGTACCATGTATATAAATGTAGCGATTTTCAAAGAATTTTTAAAAATAAATAAAATTTGGAGAATTGTTTTTAAAAAAACATTTGAACCATTACAAAACAATCAAATTTGTTTGCAACGGTGCAAAATTTCACACCAAAAAAAGGCTAGTTGAAAGGGTCCAACAATATGTACAAGGGATATATATATATTGGTTTTGTGGGGACCTTTTCTAAGCTCGTTAAAGCTTTAAAAGTTAGTGTAAAATTATGAACTTGGATTCTAAAATTTTGGGGAAAAAAAACCAAGCCCATATCAATGAATTATTTGACACACCAAAATATGTATACACACACACTTGAAAGTTGAAACAAGGGGGGTGGGGGCGTAGTTTTTTTTATAAAGAAAAAGGAAATGAATTGTTGCTAGGGTGATGATGATGATGATTCTTTAATATAATTTAAGTCCATAACAAAAGTCCCAAACTTTTTTGCCCTAAAATTGTCACATGTACACATTCAAAAGAAAAAACATTTCAACTCATGTGAAAATTTTCAAATCATAAATAATTTTGAGCCAAAATTGATATGCTTTTTATTTTTTTGGCAAAAACCAAAACTTTTTAGGTCAAAAGCTCTAGTGAACCAAAGTGGAGTAGGTACCTACAAAGGGAGTCGTTGACCGTTGACTGTTGGTTTTAGAGCTGCGAGCTACCTACTAGGTACTTGTTTGGTTGGGATATGGCGACTCTCTCTCCAGTCCATATGGGCAGGGTTTTTTTTTTTTTTTCTGGCGACCCAAAATAATGGCTGGCGAATCCAACAAAGGGATTTTTGAGATTTTTTTTCAAAAACTTTCGCCATATCTCGAGGGGAAAAAAAAAAGTTAGAAGTAAGTCGCCAGATTTAAACAGTGTGTTCAATTCGGTCGCCAGAACTATATGCAGGATACCAAAAAAGAATCTACTTACTCCACCAGGACAGTCGCCATTTATTACTAATTTAATGCTGAGGATCCTCGCCAGTACACCTACTTGAGGAATTTGAAAAAACAAAAACCCTGCTCATGGGGCTCAATCTTATATATAATTACAACATGTGTGTGCGTCCGTGCGTCCGTCCGACGGGACAGTTCCGCGTTTTAATGGACCGGCGTAACCGGCCCGGACGGTCGGATTCCGAAAACGGGAACCGGCCCGGACAGTCGGATTCCGAAAACGGGAACCCAGGGTTTCGGGACCTCGACGGACAGGACCTCGGACAGGACCTCTTTTTTTTCTTTTTTTTTTTTTTGCCGCCCTAAACTGCCGTCGTCGACGGACAGTGTCCGACCTCGTTTTTTTTTTTTTTTTTGCCGTGTTCGAAGGTCACGGGCACCCACTAGTAGTAGTAATGTAGTTTACAAGTGCCCCCCCACCCCCCAAACTAAACCATATTAACTACATATCTACTTCCAAATTTAAAGGCAAAAAGAAACATTATGGAAATTCAATTATTTCACCATGCAAAAAATATATTAATCTTCAAAAAAAAAATCCTCCAAAAGAAACCCAAATCCTTCAAGCTATTAGAACTCTATAATAACTAAAATCTCAAGTTTCAACACAAGCCAAAATATCATCTTTCAAAAATGCTCAAAGAAAAATAGACCTATTATTATTATTTTATCTAGGGGCCAAAATCCCTTAAGCTACTATACTCTACTCTATAATGAATCTAAACACAATATCCTTGCCTACCAAGGCAAGGCCAACAAAAGTGAGTGCAATCAAAATTCCTTAATACTTAGTGATCAAGAGCTGAAGACGGGGGTGAGATTATACTCTTGATGGCAATAATATTATTCTTGCAGTTAGTAGTAGCTAGCTGGTTTTTCATGCAATTTGGTGACACAAGTAGCTATGTTTTGGTTTCGGTTCTTTTTTTAATTTTCAAGTGAGGCCAATTTTGATTCTCAATTTCAGATAATGTGAGATTCTGATTCCAACATCCAAAATATCAAAATGGACAATGCAAAAAAATTAAAATAAATTTAAACACAAACTTGAACTTTTATTTCAATGAACAAAATTATTATAATTTTTTTTAAATCCCAAACTAATGCAAACTAACCCATTTTTGAAACTTTAAACACTAATATACACTTAATGTCTCTAAAGGATCATAACCTTTTTATTTTGATCAATGTCATGTGGTTCCATATGTAAGGCTTCCAAAAGTGCAACTACCAACTTGAATGACCTTTGTAACTTGTAACCTTCCAAAATCCCCAATTCTACCCTATTTCAAATCCCCCAAAAAAAAATTATTTCAGATTCTCCCTCAAAAACCCTATTTCAAAACTCCCCAAAAATATTTATTTCAGACTCTCCCTCAAAAACCCTATTGCAAACCCACCAAGAAACCCAAAACCGTATTTCACACCCCTAAAAAAATTCTCTAAACCAACCCGGGACTGGTTCCCGTGATGTTAGGTTCGGGCCCGGTTCCAAATCCCGGGACTGGTTCCCGTGATGTTAGGTTCGGGCCCGGTTCCAAATCCCGGGTCTGGTTCCCGTGAGGTTAGGTTCGGGGCACCCGGATCCAGGACCGCCGGTTCCTAACCGGCAAGCGATCCCGGTACCCGGTCAAACGCTACTGGGTACCTCCATTGAAAAGAAAGATCAGTGTGCTGCAAGTAGATTCTGTACTGGGAATCTTGAAGAGGAATTTCGTGGAGTGTGTGGGTGGAAGAAAGAAGCTTAGCAGATTTTGTATTGGGAATTTTGAAGAGGAATTTCATGGAGTGTGTGTGTGGGTGGAAGAAAGAATCTTAGCTTTTCTAGTGCACTAGTGATGGCCAGTGGTGGAGCAGCTTTGTCGACCAGGAGAGCGAAAAGAAAAAGGCAAAGGGTGGAGCGCGATCGTCGGAGCCGGAGAGGGACTCAACCCAGCGATAGCTGCACCGTGGCAGAAGCTCATGCTTGCGTTCGGCCGCTGCTCTTTTGCAGCATTTTCTCTCTCTCCCTCTCTCTCCCTCCATCACGTGCTCTAATTTGCAGTGCTGCTTTTCAGCCTACTTGCCTGCAGTGTTTCCCAATTCAATCAGCACCACCTGCAGCAGCTCTAGCTAGAGGACGAAGTACTAGCTTCTAGCTAGACCCCCAACATGCGTGTGTATATATTTATATATATATATACGTAGATCCAGCATGTCTATTAAGAACGTCTTGCAGAGGCTCCTCTCATGTTTCATCACGCGTCTTCTTCTTCAAGTGCCCAATACATATCAGCTTGACGTCGAGCGTTAATTAAACAATCTCGACTCCACTTGCAGTTGCAAAGATCGAGTACAGACAATCCATTTGTCGACTTGTCTGCAAGCAATAAAAGTCTTCTGTGCAACTGTCGGCAGTTATTAAAAAAGGATTCAACTTTCTACATGTATGTATTTTGTGCACGAGCTTTGTTTCTGATCTGGTTCATAGATTTCGAGTTCCGGGACGCCTCCGTGGTGCTGCTGGCTAGCCGCGCTTGATTGGTATAATAATCAAAAGGCGTTGAGAATTTGATACTGTGCACATACTACTCATAGCCTGTATTGGGCGACTTGATCAGCTGAAAGTTCTGAATCTGATTTGCTCTAGTCGTCAAGGTCCGTCGCGATATGCTGCGAGGATGGCAGCTCCCGACTTCGTCGGAGATAGTATCCACACTAGAGTACAGACCGTCTTGCCGGAACAATACTCACATCAGGAAGTCATCGTTTTTCGGATCAGGGACCAGAACTACTATTGCCCATATCGCCCAGCAAAAGGATTTCGGCTTTCGCAGCAATGATCAGCAGTGCATAGCTAGACCGCGAGTGCCAGCTTTATCGTCGAAAAAAGGAACTGGCCGCGCCTCGTCGGTGCGAGACGTAAGAGACTTCAGTAACTGGGCAAAACAGGAGTCGGACTCAGCTGGAAGCAGCAGATCAAAGGTATACTCCGGCTTTGATTCTCCCAGCAGCTGCTTGCAGGAAAGTCTGCCATTGAACCGACAAGAGTTTTGCGGCGGAAGTCTAGGATATTCTTCCTCGCCCTCTTCGGCTTGCGATTCGAGATCAGAGCTTGAAGGTGCGGATTCAAGAGAGAGTTCGTCGCTATCCAACTTGTGGAAACGCATCTGTGGGAAGAGAAGGACGAGAAGCTTGGTGATTCTCAACTTTCTAGCAGCTCTGTATGGATCCAACACAGTAGCCGGCAAGTTTGCCGCAGAAGCGGCCCCATCACTCCCAGAAAGTCTGAGCTCCACGGTTAGCTCCTGCTCAGCACTTGTGTTGTTCCTTCCAGAATTGACGAAAGTGATCAGGAACTTCGACGCGCCTGCACTTAAAGCTGGTATGGAGCTCGGAGCATTGTCATTCGTAGCCACCATTCTTGAGACATTGGGCAACAACGGCGGCGTCTCGAGCGACGCACCTCTTCTCTTCGCTTTCACAGTGAGTAGCGATGTCCATGGGTCGTCTAGTACGCTAGCTCATTGCAAACGCGAAAACTAATCTCTTCTCTTATCTACTCATCTAGTAGGATTTTCTCGGCTCTTGTCCATACCCAGATTTCGGCAACAGTTGCTGATCATCTTTTTCCTTTGCGTTGAAATGGGTGTCTACAGATGATCTTTGTTCCCATCATGGAGCTCTGTGCAGGCCGACAATCTGTCCGCAAAGCCACAAGACTTGCATCGCTAGTTGCTCTTTCAGGTATAGATATGCAGCTCTTGCCCAAATCTATCAGAGCATCTCCAGTAGATGCTCAATATGTGACCATCCAAAAATATTTCTCACATCCAAGTTTAGTAATTTACTTTTTTCCAACCTCACCCATAAAACGAAAATTGGGACTGTACATAGGCTCAGAGACTACCAATAGCAAACCAATCAGAAACAGGGAGCAGCAGTCCAATCATATTTATTACACTCTTCTCTGGCTGGTGTTAGGCTTTACTGTGCCCTTTATCAACGTTAATAAACTGTCCAAACTTTGGGCCAATACCAATTTGTTGAGCCGAACCGGCACATTTTAGCATTTCTTCATCCAATTTTAATTTGCAGGGTTACATACTGAGCACTGTGGAGTTGCTCCACGCACGTACAGTATGTTATAGCACCGTGCAGCTGCAGTACTTGCAAGACTCCACTGATCGTATGAGCTTTGTTTTGGGTTGTTGTGCGCAGGGATGGGGCTTCTTGAAGAAGAGGGAGCTGGGTGGAAAGGTATTTCTGTGCCACGAATCGAAGATCTCTGGGGCTTAGGAGCATCTGCAATCTTAGGATTGCACATCTTCCGCTCGGAATGTCACAGCAAAAGCGTCGATCCGGTCTCTGTGAATGCAGTACAATGTGGGACGCTTGCCGTGCTGAGTGTTTTGTGGGAAGCTTACAGACTGAGCAGCACGTCGTACGATTGCATGCAATACTTGACGCAGTTGGAGTCCTTGCCTTGGATTCCTCTCGTGTACAGCGGTCTCGTGTGTGCTGGGCTCTGCAGCTGGCTGGAGCTTCGAGGTCTTCGCTCTGTGTCGGGATCGACCACCACCATGATCAATACGACTATACCTTTATGGGGCGCCTTCTTCTCGTTCTTGCTGCGTGGTGATGTTCCAGGCGAGTCTGCCGTTCTTGGTGGATCTGTGATCCTTTGCGCCAGCTTCTTCGCACAAATGGCGACGAAGCAGGACGACAGTGTGCTGAACGCCCCCAAACCGAAGATCAGCAAACAGCAGACATTCAATCAAAGTGGTGATCTCACAACCTCGAAGGCAGCAGCTTCAGATCAATCTCCGGCAACAAGCACGGCGAATGATGTTTTTACACCAGCAGCCGATCAAGTCCAAGAAGCGATCATCAACTCACAGCTCAAGTCTCCTTATTACGCCGCGCAAGTCAAGAAGCTGATAGCGGAGCTCAAACTCACGGTCGTGTCAGCCAAGAGCGCAGTAGCCGCGTCGCTGAAAGTCTTAGCAGGCACTGCAGGTAGCGTCACCACTAGCTCACTAATGTCATCGTCGAATGGACCTGCAGAAATGTCGTCGAATGCAACAGCAGCGGCAGCTACTGCCGCCGTGCATGCAAGTACCACAGCTTCAACCGCAAGCGCCATAACTAGCGCTGCAGCAACAACAGTACATCAAGCGGTGAACAACATCGGCGCCACATCCGGCACGAGTCCGACTATCCAAGCTACTCCTCTACTGCAAGGAGCAATCTCTAGCCTTCCCGAGCTGATCAACACCCATGCACCGACGACGTACCTCCAGTCTGCGACTCAGTGGGTGGATCAGGCCGACCACTTTCTACAGCGGATCGCGGAGGATTCGATCTCCGCGGCGTCCACTGCTGTGAACACAGTCCTTTTCCAAGGACTCCAAGCGACGGCGAATGAGCTCACTAGCCAGCTGCACCTGCTTGATCACTTGGCTTTACTTGCGACACAAACAAGACTGGACAGTCTTGTTATGAATAGTTCTTTTCTTCACCTTGGGATTTTTCCTTGGCTTGCCCATCACTCCCATCTCATGCAAATGATTCAATTACATTAAAATTTAGTATCGGCTTAGTAATTAGCATTAATGATGTAGCAAACATTCATTATTTGAGCCTGGAGATTAAGCGGAAGTTAGAGTCATTACACTCAAACAATTCTTTTAGTGCACAGCTCAGTAGATTTGATGCTTGCACACAGTTTTGAGGAGCTACTCAAGTGCACATTCAGAGCCTAAACCCTAACTCTACAACCCTAAAACAGAGAACACTAAACCCATTATTGATCAGTTTCCTTTTTTTCGGGTTTAGCAAAATTTTGATTTATTGTAACAGGTGTCAGGACCTGTTAGAAACGTGACAAACAAGCATAATACGCTTGAATTGCTTGGACATAAGTGATGCATAATTTTTAATGCAAAAGATGAATTTGATATGTCTTATCAAAATTCATCAAAAGTTATGAGTGACAACATGGTAAAGTAAAGATTTTTGAATACTTGGCATATAAATGAAAGTAATCCTACAATAAGTTTTAATATGCTGAATTCAGAAATATTAAGTATTTCAATCATCCATATATGAGCTTTTCGAAAAACCTTTATTACAATGATACCATTATATGGTGCTCAATGCTTGAAGAAATCTATATTAATTTGTGTGGGATCTAATTAAAGTTTGCCACCTACATACCTGGTAAAGAGAAGTACAAGCAAAACAAATGCTTTAAATTGTATTTTGACTTGTGGAAGAATTCCCAAATCATGTACCTATTATGTTCTTGTGGATGTTAATCCAACATTTCATATCCAAATCTTCAGTTTTCTTTTTGATTATAAAATTGTCGACTCTGATGTACAAAAAGATTACATGACCACAAAGAAGGTCCAATTGCAGCATCAACAAATTTTAACAACAGTGAATGTAAGAAGTAGAAAAACAATCATTCCTCGAGCTGCTTGATCATAAAACCATGGCTAAATTTATGGTTGCAAAATGTTTAACCAAAAATGAACCAAATGGTTCTTGCATTTGAATAACCAAGAATTCTTCCTTTTAATTAGAAAAGAACAAACTACTCCTCACACACTACCGTAGTTTTCCTCCAGTAGCCATCAGGGAACCCTTAATAGTCCTTGCAGAACCCTAGATTAGTCAACAAAACAAGCTAACTACTAATCAATTAGACAATCAGGTGGCTAAAATGAAAGTAAACATTTTCTCATTTTACATAGCAAACATCATGGGCCATTTTTCTAGGTAAGAATCTACTGCTTCGATTCTTAATTCCAACCTTACTACAGTCACATAACAACATCTTGGATCCTAAAATTGAGCAGAAATTTGGAGGGGAACGGGTTGCCTAGCTCTGGCAATAAGTCCCTTGATTGTCCCTTTCTCTGTCAAGTTGTATTTCTCAACCCAACACCCCTGCTAATTCATTTGCTTCATCACTATCACACTCGTAGTTCCAAGTGGTGTTTTGAAACTGAGTTCAAAAAACATTTTGAACCATTTTAAAATGTTCTCAAAAATGGAAAGAACCGGTAGTTTATAAAAAAAACCAGCCTATGTAGAATCCTAAAAAATTGTTGATACACAGTAAATCTTCTCGCCTTTCTACAATACAGCTGCACAAATGGTCCTTCTGCAAAGCTGGTGTGGCGTAGCCTGTGACTGGAGAGAAGAGCAAGAGGGCTAGTGTTGTGAGGATTGAGTGCTTCAATTTGCTAGAGAGCAGTGCATGGACTGCTGTGAGAAGTGCAAGCAAACACCTTGTGTGTGTTTGGAGTAACAATGAGCTTGAGGAGCAATTAATGGGTGGAAGATTTGTTGGAATTTGATGCACATGTAGGTGATGTTTAGTGAAAGGAGACAGATCATGAGTGTGTTTTCTCTGTGACTTTTCACTCTTCTCCAGATCTTTTTCCAGTGGCACAACAGCAAGTACCACAATCCTAGACAAGCATAGGAGACCACTAATCTAGTGGTGTGGATGCACAGCTCTGTTCCAGAGTTTATGGGAGGGGGCAGTCTCTAATGTAACAAAAACGAAACAGATTGAACCATTTGTTTGCCAGTCTCGAAATTCTAGACTGCAGTTTTTTGCAACTTTGACCACTTACATCTTTTCAACGTTCCTAAATTCAAGCTTTGTAACACCCATCCCAGCTATGTTAATCTAGTAAACTCCCAATACCTATTAACCGCCAACAATATTTCTTCAGAAGTATATGGACACCAGTAAATTCAAGTGTGACAAGGACATGTAATTTTCTAGATCACAATTGCACTCAATCCAATAAGGTAAGGAAGTTGGCACCATAGAGTGATGATCAGAAAGGCTTTTTGAGTCAGTAGTGCACACCAAAGAAACTCCTTCTAACATATCTTTCTCACCTCAGCATTCCACACATGTTTCATTGCTTACTCCATTCCTGAAACAGTGGAGCATGAAACCTATGGTCCCAACATTTCCAAGGTTCTCATGGCAACCCTCTGGGACATGGCATTCAAGACTTGCTATGCTTATCTTTGCAACAGTAGAATGAAATGCATAAAAAGTGCATGTTGTTCATGAGCCTCTATGCTTGCATTTGTCTCTAGAAAAAGAAATCAGATTTGCAGACACAGAATTTTGTGCAAATAAACATTGCTTTTACCACGCTTTTGAGTTGCCAAGATCATGTTCCTCCATGATGTGCTTTGTAGTTTGTAGGCTTCTGATCCTGCAAGAGTCCTTAAATCTTCCGTCAGCCCAGACACTCGTTGCCTACATAAGAAATGCACCATCAACTGAAAAGAACTCCAATCAGCACACAAGATTTTGCAGGATGCATTCCTACTTGTAGCAAGCCTTTGGTGTTCTCAAAACAAACTGAAAAAGGTTGCATACAGCAAAGCACCTGCCTTCATGCAGTCTCCTGCATTAGGAGCTAGATGTTGGCGCTGGATGATTGACACGGAACTTCTCTAGGACTTCTTTTATCTTGGAATCCAGATCAATGCCAGCAGGAGATTCCACTATCTCCAATCTTGCCTCATCTTCCATGTTGTTTGGATCATCTGACAAATCTATCAGATCACTTTTGCCAACAGAGCTTGCTTGCAATGCAGAGGCTTGTTCGTAGTTCTGGCTCTGAACAAGGACAAACAAATGATTCTGCCAAACCCAGAAATTCAACAAGTATCAGGCTCTGTGGTACTGTAGATGATTGCCATTTACCAACCTACAAAAAAAAGGTGACACATGGTTAAACAAGTTCAACATTCAGATAAGACATCTACGACAATGGTGAAAAGATTACTTCTGGTGTATATATGGAATCGTTTTGGATGTGTTCATATCCAAGTGAAAGTCTATGTACTGTGGAAGTGGGGGCCACAAGATTACTATCCAAGAGAATGGTTAAACAAGTTTTAGTGTTTAGGTTTTAAATACACTAGTTACTTCTAGTGTATTTATGGAATCCTTTTGGATGTGTTCATATCTGAGTGAGAGCCTACATACAGTGGAAGTGAAGACCACAAAATTACTATCCAAGAGAACGTGGACCTTGAGATCATTACCAGTGACTCCCACCAAAAAGCAAGAGTTGTCAGAAGCCCACCCACCAAACCCCCCCACAAGGAAAACTGCAACCAGAAAAATAGGAGAGTCTGCTCCAGTCCCCCACCATTCCACAGTTTCAAAACCTAGAAACACTGCTTCATGTTGCTATAAGAGCTGACCATTGTGACAAACCTGGTTTCATGATTTTGGAGGGAATGGTCAAGTTGAACATGCTATACAACCCAAAATAGAATTCCACCATCTAGTCAAGAAGCCCATTTTCTGAAAACATTTGTAAAAAGTTGAGATTCTGCAAGCAGCAAAGTGCTCAAAGGCAACCTGAAAGAAGCAATAAACTACAAAGGGCATGCAGAAAACACAATTCAAGAAGGTAACCTCCAAGCTTGCTTCCTGAATTGCCTGGACAACTTCCACCAACCCTTGGAAGCTGAATCTCCCTAATCATCCGATTGCCTCAATCAGCAATAAGAAGGCAGCAGCTGCTGCGCATGTATATGACATCAAAATCATTTGAGAAAGATGCCTCTTTTCCCTCACCATCTCTGTGACCAGTCATATTCAAGCCCCCTGCAATGGTTGTGACATCACCTGCCTCCAGAATACATTCACCAAGTCCAGCACATGTTAATGATAATTTCAAGCATTTTCAATAGATAACAAATAAGTGTGTGTTTTGCAAGGGAACATGGAAACCTTAGAATGATGAATGTTTCTTCACTTTCCCCAACAGTATAATACAACCATATGCACAGACTCAGACTCCATGAAGCTTGAGGACATGAAGCAAGCAACCCTAGAATGGTGAATGGTTCTTCACTTTCCCCAACATGATTGCAAGAAGACTCTGTGAATGAGGACATGCCTGTATCAATACTGACTTTTCAAAGAGCAAAGTTCCTAGGGTCAGCAATGTAGATGTTTCCAGCATCATCAGTGGTGAAGCTCTTGGGATTGTGAAAAAGAGCTTCATCCAGACGTCCATCACGATACCCTGTTTCTCCATTGGGAGATCCTGAAAGAACCTGAGAGACACTGCCTGCAGTTGCAAAAACTTGGCCTAAGCTAGATTTTACTATTACATCACAGATCAAGGTGCAATACACTGGAGCTTCTAGACCCTAGCTGGGTCAGCATAACAAAACATATATGAAAACTTGACTCCAGGAGAACTTCAAAACCTCACATGATCCTCACAAGCAAGCAGGGTGAACCAATACTATGCTTTCACAATGCTTCAAAGTTGGAGAACATAATGGAGCTCGTGATGCTCTAGGTAGTGACAAACTCTTACTCAGAGACAAAGGCAGAAGAATTCTGACAATATTGCTACTGGTGGAGTCCAACGCCACCACCGATTTCACCATGTTCAGATCAGTCCCGATGTAGGTTGAGATGCTGTGAACATGAGGCAGGCCGGCCTTGTTGCCATCAAACACTGTTTCCACCACAAATCCTTTCTCATAAACCTTCTCCGTATCGGCAGTATAATATCCTACAAAACAGCACAAGACACCGAAAAATCAAATGTGCACGAGTCCATCGCTCTTGCAAGTTGCAAATTTAGAAAATGAACGAAGATCAAAACTCCAGAGGTATGAAAAGGCATTTACAGGCATACTAATAGAGGAATCATCTTTCTCTCTGCAGCAGAGGCGACATGATACCGAGCACCAAAAACACATTCTACAAATTTAAGTTCAACTATTCCATGGTTTTCTACCGCATCTAATTGCTGCACCGACTAAATGACAAGTTCTCCAACACACAGAAACATGCATACGAAAACCAGTTGCACAAATCACTAACAAGTGCACGACAGCGAGACGATATTCAATGTCATGCGGGGTGGGAATATTATTCAATTACCGGATGCCGCTGAGTTCCTGGCTTGATAAGAAGCGTCCGCTTCTAGTGTATAGAGGAGAAGCACTAGAACAAAGACACCTATAAAGATGTGAAACATGTGCTCAAGCTGGCGGCATGTAGTAGTAAGTGCGCGTGCAACCAGCGCCATTCTTGCAAAACTCCTCGCTGCTCCACTATCTTATAGCCGTTTTTCGGCAACACAAAATTCTTGAAAAGCGCAGAGGTTCCTCTCTCCCTGCTCGCGCAAAGGCTCCTGTGCTCGTGCGGACGATCGAGTTCGCAGCTCCCTCATGCAAGCAACTACACCTCCGAACTAGGTACTACTAGGTACCAGGCGCGTTTCTTTCTATCCATGGTAAAAACTGAAAATCTAGTCATCATTTGGTAGCGTTCAAGAAAAACCCAGTAAATAAAAATCAAGGATGGGAACCCATCCATCAAAAGTACAAGGCAATTGAGAACCCAAGTAGACACAACCCAAAGAAAAAACAAAAGCAAACAATCAACAAAAATCAAGTAAAGACCTAGGCCGAAAGGACTCACGACTAAGAAATGACAATCTTATATATTAATTCACTTGGTCTATCAATGTGTCTGTCTGAACCTGTCCATTTCGACTCGTTAACAGTCTTTGCAAGGCCAATTCTACAACCCCCAGATGACATAAACGAGGTTTGGGGGGGGACCAACGGTTGTTTGAAAAAAAAAACTTTTTTAAAAAATCAAAAACATGAACCAAACATTGTTGAAATAACACACCTATGCATTATCCACCGGGTTCACACTAGTCAACAATAACAAAGAAGACCTAAAATGAAAGACCTATCATTTGCCACAAATCAACTAAAGATTTAGGCCGAAAGGATTGATGACTAAGAAATGACAATCAACTATAATAAAGAAGACCTAAAATTAAAGACCTATCATTTGCCACAAATCGACTAGTGATGGCACTGCTCTAGCTATAGTGTGGAAGAAAAGATGAAAAACCTTGACCAAGTTTGCTAAATATTCGTTATGGCTTACACACGTTATAAGGCTACGGACACATGTTAATGTTAATAAGAAACAAGCATTGAGAGGATTGAAAAAGACTGTTGATGATGTGTGATAAAGGTCTATGCACAAATAATTATCAAAATGAAAATGAAAAATCTCATACATTTCAATAGCAAAGAGAATGAAGTCATTGCTTAATGTTTATTCAACATACAATTGTGTTTTTTTTTTAACAATCGTCATCGTTACATGTGTTGTTGTCATCGATGTTTGCTACACCATATTTATGCAAGTTGAGTTAGCAATGACAATGTCCATTAAGGTCTAGAAGCCATCTCAATGATAAAAATATCCATTCGTCATCAAGTGGGGCAAGGGAAAAGATGGGAGACCTCCTTCTGAACATGTGTTCCACTTTTGAAAACGATAGTTGTTATAGTATTTCAAAATGTATCATGGGCTATTATATGTTCATTCCCATAAGGGCATTGAAGTAAATGGATACTTATATCGTTAATGGTGTGACCACATTATCATCGTGAAAAATGGGGAACTATAGGATGTGGCAAGCCAAAATGGGTGCATAATGTTATAAGGAAATGGGCCAAGGATAAACAAATTGCAAATGTGGTAGGATGAGCTAATAACCAAGCACCTGCCCCTAGACTCGCACATGAGTGGAAACATGTTCACATGATAGGAAACATGTTCACATGATATTTAAAAGAGTGTTTTTTAAAAGTGAAGCAAATTTCTATTCATGTAAGCGATTCGTCAAAAAAACTTACAACTAAGGACAAGATTGAACCACTAAGCTTTCAAAAGGTGGGATTAAAAGCAAACAACTTAGGGTAATAGGGCTTGGGTATTTCATAGTGCCATCTGGAATGAAAAAGTTATAGTCTTAGCATGTGCTACTACATCTAAAAGAATAGGGTGATCATCTTGTGTGAAACAAATGATCTATCAATGCCCAACATCTCAAGAATGCGAAGGTAATAATCCAAATTATACAAGGGAAAGCAAACTTGTTCGAAGAAATAAGATGAATGGCCTAACTACAAGTTAGGTGACTAATAGAACCACCAAAAGATCCCACACTAAATAATTTTTCCAATGTAACTATGGTCTAAATATCAAACTCAACATAATGCTACAAAGTACCTAGAGATGGAAACAATATACGAAGTAAGTAGCAAGGGTGTTGGGCATAGTGTAATGAAAGCATCATAAAAGCCACCTAAGGATTTTGCAAGCACAAGGAAACTAAATATCCTCCCAAGATCCTCATGAAAAACCTCAACCATAAACAATTCAAAGAATTGTTTGGATCCCACTAATATGCCCAAAATATGAAATCCTCAATTGAGAGTAAGAAAGCCAAGAGGAAGTGATATATAGTGGTCCAACCCTTGTGGAAACCAAGATACACATTTCACTTGCTACATTAAAAGCCCTAATGTTAAAAATTCATATTACAATTGTAAAAAACCAAAAACCACATTTGACACATGATGATTAAATAGTCGAATTCTTAAGAGCATTAGGAGATTTTCAACAAGGATTTAGAGGTATTGTTGAATTGTTGAAGGATCAAAAAGGTGGATCAAGAAGTAAAATGTTTGTTCTTGTTGTTGTTGTAGAGGTGAGTGGGATAATGCGTGAGACTAATGTTCGATCATTAGATAGTACCATTGTTCAACTTCTCCAAAAACGTTGTTGCACATGGAGAAGTAGGATAGGGAACAGATATAAGTCACTTAGGGAGGGTTCATATGCAAATGATGACAAACAATAGAGGATTTGAAGGAGCTGGCTTGTAATCTCATTCTCTTCTACAAGTTTGATACACTCAATGACGCGATCCTTGGTCCCGGGGTGAACCCACTTGAGGGTTCACCAGATGTCAAGTTGCGGAAGTTGGGACCGAAGGGCACGCTCTCGGCTTCTAACTCTAGAAAGGGGTAAAGGGTTGAGTTGGGAGCCCCGGGATTAGACTAGGAAGAGGGACTAGAAGATCAAGCTTGAATCTGCATCCAAAAACCAACCACGGGAGGTTAGTTTAGCATTCGAGACACCCTTGGGTGTTGGGACTTGCCACGGGCACTTGGACACACAAGATTCACCACGACCCGAACTCGGGAGTAAGCCACCACCTTACTCCCTATAGTATTCTCTGTAGCTCGCTGTGGAGACTACATCCAAATGGCACAAATTCCCGGGACTCCCGAAATGGAGTCCCGAAATTGTCCAGGCGGGACTTCTGGAACTTTGAACCGCCATAACTCCCGACTGCAGAGTTGGACCGCGACGAGGTCTGAACCAAAGTTGTAGCCCTCGTCGATATCTTTCCAACGCCATGTCGCACACTCAAATCGGACGTCGGGAAGAGGTCGATTCCCGACTTTTAGTGGTCGGGAGTCAAACTGCCAGTTTGACTCCCGGCCCTTCTTTTGCCCATAACGTGGGCTGCAGATGTCCGAATTGCCAATGCATTTTCGATATCTACGTTTCAAGACCTTTCTAATGACACCAAGAACACCCCAATGTGAGGTGTTTTGCCCCTTATTGTCGAGCTCTGAACATTCGGGAGTCCCGGAGGACTCAAAATCCCAACTTTTCCAAGTGTTGGGCTTCACCCCCACACTTGGCCAAAGTAGGGGTGTGACACTCAAGGGAATCTGAGCACCTATTGGGTTTAAAGCAGACCTCATAGTTTGTGGCAAATGCCAACTTTGCCAAAATTAATTTAATTTTGGCAATTTTCTTTGGGTAATTTTGGCAAAATTGGCAGTGTGTATTTTAACGTGAGAAAGTGAATTTCAAGGGTTATCGCCATCGTTTGCAGCATTTTGACGTTTGAAAAGGGTCCTTTAAATCCTAGGGTGAAGTTGAATCCGGCGTGACATTTTGGGAATGGCCTTCATCATGAGCATCATAAACCATGAGGGAAATACTATTATGGACCTAAGCTTACATAGGTCACTAGGCATAGGAGAACAAGGATGTGTACACCTAAAGGTCCCTCCCTCTCTTAAGGAGTAGGCCTATTCTCAAAGCCTAAGCTTACATAGGTCACTAGGCATAGGAGAGCAAGGATTTGTACACCTAAAAATCCCTCCCTCTCATAAGGAGTAGGCCTATTCTCAAGGCCTATGCTTACATAGGTCACTAGGCATAGGAGAGCAAGGATGTGTACACCTAAAGGTCCCTCCCTCTCTTAAAGAGTAGGCCTATTCTCAAAGCTTAAGCTTACATAGGTCACTAGGCATAGGAGAGCAAGGATTTGTACACCTAAAAATCCTTCCCTCTCATAAGGAGTAGGCCTATTCTCAAGGCCTATGCTTACATAGGTCACTAGGCATAGGAGAGCAAGGATGTGTACACCTAAAGGTCCCTCCCTTTCTTAAGGAGTAGGCCTATTCTCAAAGCCTAAGCTTACATAGGTCACTAGGCTAGGAGAGCAAGGATTTGTACACCTAAAAATCCCTCCCTCTCTTAAGGAGTAGGCCAATTTTCAAGGCCTAAGCTTACATAGGTAACTAGGCATAGGAGAGTGAGGATTCCTACACCTAAAAGATCCCTCCCTCTCTTAAGGAGTACTCAGTAGGCCAACTCTCCAAAGATTATTTGCCTATTATTACTACTACTACTACAACTACTACTACTTATACCCACTTAATTTTGGCAACTTTGAGTTTTTATTTTTGGCCAATGCCAAAAAAATTTGTAGAATGCCAAATTTTATGAGGCCTGGTTTAAAGGCATGTTTTGTAAAAGGGAGTACCTGATGGCATGGGGGGCATATTGTCTCACTTCACAAGGCTTCTGGGAGGTGGATAGCACATTGGGGATTTATAGTTCTGTCTTTGTGTTTTATGGTGGGATTTGTAATCATAGGATTTGGGATTGAGGTACTATGAAGAAAGTCATTATAGCTCCAGAGAGTGAATCTGGAGAGATCTGATCCAAGTATCCACCCATAGAAGATGCATTGTTGTGATACTAATTTGCTCAGATTTGTAATTTCTAGGGGCAGCAGGAACTCTTGCATCCTTTTCTTGTTGAATGGTGAACTTCATTAATTATTAGAGTTATCATGAATGAGTTATCCGTAAAGTAAGGAAAACACAGCACCAGAACCTTGAGTTTGCTGATACACAGGATGAAAGTAAAAAAAAGTCTTAAACAAAATACATTAGCATTAGGGTGGGGGGAAGGAGGGTGTGAAACTCAGAAAGTCATCAATTTTTGGGATCAACTGAATTTCATCCCGTCTTTCGTTTTTCCTGAGCGCCTCCACTGACTCTCTGTGCATGAAATGCTGAGTTACTCAGCATTTCAAATTGAGATTTAATAAAATTTCCTTACTTTGCAGATACCACTGAAAGATGGGATAGGGGGTGAATGGAGGCCCAAAGACAGGGTGAAGACAAGGTGACTTTACAGATAACTCTATTGTGTATTTCTAGTTCTCCTTTTTTCATTACGATAGAACTTGGCTTCAGAAGTTGCGTCTTTCAACCCTAGAAGTCGAAGAATACCTGAAAGGCAACACATGACAAAAAAAAAATTGAAAAAAAGAGATAAGGCTTTATTTTGGCTTTATTTACCAATCAAACCTGGGGATCATCAAGCTTTCAACACCATTAAGATCAACCCTCAATTTGTGGAGGGTGAATGGGTCTTTGTAGAACCCTAATAATTCCTTTTGTGGCGTGAAGGCTGGAGGTAAGCAAGGACTAAGGAGCCTGGCTGAAAGGAGGGTCTTCTGCCAAAGCCAAGAGGGTGTAATACTCTTGGCTTCAGGAAAGTGTAATTGTTTTACCTTGTGATGAAGGGAGCACTAACTGCTATTATGGAGTATGGTGGGTTCTCGTGCTAGTAATGAACTTCATACCCCCAGCCGCAATCAATTTGGTTTGAGCACACTAGGCTCCCAACATTTACAAAGATTTTCAAGATTGCCAAAACCTTAAAGCACTACTTTATGGTGGGTCCTAGAACTTGTGAGTACATGGAAAGTTAGGTGAGGACCCAAACAAACATCATGCAAAGTTTCAAAAAAAAAGTAGAAGCTTTCCATATTCTTGTTGTTGTTGGCCTAGTTCCCAAGGATTTTGTCACATAGAAAGACAAAGAAGAGGTTGAGTTTTTCATTGGACTTAAGTACTTACAATATTTTAAAGTACTTGTAGTACTGGGGTGACATCCAGACCATATCTAAGCACATCCATAGATATTTCATAAGAGAGTGCTAACAAGTCATTGGTGCTTTGCAAGGGTCCATAGTACAAATTCAAGACTTTTCATTAAAATTGGTGGGTGACAATGATAGTCGAATGCATTGAAATTTAAAATTCCAGACTACTACAAACTTCAAAGGGAAAAAGATGCCTAGGTCTTTGTCGATATATGCGACTATCGAATCAAAAACCACCATACCACCATCCCCCAATCCCAAGACTACTCAAAAGTATAATACTCTTGAGCTAATTTGGTTTTGTAGAATAATAATTCTACCGATGGCCTAGTGCTATGGCTATGTAGCTCTTACATGACTCCTACCAAAATCCCTCTTGGCTGCTTTAATAGTGAACAAATTGTAGGTTTAGGGTTTGGGGATGGAACCCTAAAAGACATGAAACCTTCTAAGTTTTCTGACAGTTTTGATTAACCCAATTTTGGAATCCTAAGTCATCACCCTCAATTGAGGAGGTCCAAAGTTGAAACTGACCTCACCAATCCAACTTAATCCCAAAGAAAACCAGCCTTACAAATTCCACACTTGGACAAAACAAGTATTGGGTGGGTAAATAAAGGGTATGTGTCAAAGTCATTGTATAGCATATATGTAATGCATGTGGTTATGATGGATTTGTTTGAATTATTATGACAATTGATTATTGAATATTATTTTTCTTATTGCATTTTATTTTTATTCATCACATTAAAAAATAATTTTGAAAAAAGTCTTACCATATGCTCTTGCAAATATTTTTGATTTTATATCATTTATCATTATTAAAATGGTTTGAATATGTTTTTGACTCTATTGATTGATTTGATTTTTTTTCAGCTTTTTGATAAGGTGTTTAAATTTTCACATCTTCATGTTTGCAAAACCAATTGCACAAGTAATTGTCTTTTTGCAATTTGAAATGTGCCATATTCAATGTGAATATTATTTTATCTTATGTTTTTTTCCACTCATACTTGCATGGTATATACAAGGTAATTGATGACATATGTAAGAGTACCCTTACCTTGCAAATAGGATAAATGTTCAAGACTTACTCTTTACTCTTACCCAGAATGATAATTTTGCAAAGCTTTTATATTCTTGTCTTAACCCAATTTGGTTTTTTTTTTAAGCCTATCAACCATTACTAAATGAGACATTGTTTGAATTTGTACATTTAGCCTTATTTGGCTGATATATTAAACTAATATACCCACCCAACATTGGATAAAATTCATCTTGCTAATGAACTTAAAACCCAATTCTACAACCCCCTCCCCCTTCCACACCAACCCAACAAGAAAAAAACACTTAAAAGCAAGGTTTTTCCGCACTCTACATTCCACATTTGAAGTTAAACGCCGCACAACAAATCATCATATAAATCAACACTTGTAATGAACACCATTGATATGAATTTAATTTCCATGCACATTAGGTATCAGTTCTCAAGAAACATTTATGCTCATCCCACAATAAATTCCCAATACCAAATTGCTTGGCCAAGTGATTTTTTTTTCTGGTGATTTTTTTGCCATTTTGCACCAAAAGAATCAAAAAAAAATTCTGTGATAAATTCTCTTTTTTTGGGGGAAAAATATTTAAGCTAAAAACACCAACAATAGTTTTAAATATAAAATGGTACATGAGGTTCCCAAAACATGAATGCACAATTCACAATAACACCTAAACTCTAAGTAATAAGTACTACTGTTGTGCGGTTATTTAATTTTTTAAATAACTGGTGTTTCCAGTTCTTCAATTTTTTAAAATCAAAGAACCACCAATTTCAGTTTTTTTTTTTTTGAGAAAAAATCAGAATTAGAGTACCACTGTGTTTAAGGGTATTTCAGAAACATCAAAGAATCCACAAATTTCATGAAAGAATTAACAATAAAAAAGGTGGGTTTTTGAATGTTGCAGAAAAATTACGTAATTGCTGCACAGTCAATAATGGAAGTAAGTTTGTTGTGGTTATTTTTTGCAAACTTGTTTTTTTTGTTTGTCGTAAGTCTGTCTGTTGTTTTTGTTGTTTGCCGTTGTTTCGTGTAGTTCTAGATTATGAAGTTTTTATAACTTGCAGTGAGGGGGCGAGAACGAGATCTCTAACGAAACTCACTGTCTCATGGCCCCCTCCTTTTGTTTCTTGGTTTTTGAAATTATCATTTGGTAGCGTTCATAAATAAAGCTTGAAATTGTTTGTCTGTGTTCTTTTTGTGTGCGGCTGCTGATGATGATGGTGAACGTGGTTTTGATTTTGTTTTTCGTGGTGAGTACTGTCAGTTCGGTGTGATATGCTTTCGTTTACAATACTAATGGGATGTGAAGCTTTGATTATGGGCATAGAGTATTTCGTCACAGAGAAACCCTGAACTGGAATCAATCTTTGCCTGTGTAGGAAGCTTATATTACCAAACCGCTGCAACGCCCCTCGGAGGCTAAGATCTCAACCCTGCAATATCAAATCGGGTGAGCAAATGTTGCATCCGACTCGGCCACAAGTTTCCAGATGCATGATTTCAAAGAAGACCAGATTATGTAAAACCCTCCTTTGATAGTGCAATATGTTGCTGGATGTTTGACATTCTTTTGAGATGATGCTTCTAAAATTGAAAGGTCTCCATGGCAGGTACAAGTTCAAATCGCAAGCTCTGCTCATGGATGTTTTGACACATGCTTCCTATTCTGAGCACAACAATGAGGCACTCAATGTTCTAGGAGTCAGGGTTTTGTAATGCAAATTCTTCTACTAATTATCCAGAGCAGATATTGTCCACTAAAGTCCATGAAGGTCGACAAGGTTTTGTGTTGAATGGGAATGGAGATTAAGAGGCAATTTAATGATGAAGCTTCAGCCTTCAAAGTTGCCTTGATCCCTCCCATGTGCTGAAAATATTGGCAAGTAATTTCCTGAAGAAGAGGCATTCTCCAGGACACTTGGTGATGGATTTTTCTTTGCAGGGATTTGCTTTGCAAAAACAGTTTGAAAAGACTGAGATGTTGTATAACTCTCTCTCTGTCTGCGTGTTCAATCACAACATAGGATCATGTTTTTTATTAGTGTTTGGGTACTATTTTTTAAATGAAATTTTTGCATAGGCTTTCTGGCAGCACCTTGTCAATATCCAGGTGTAACATTTTGTCACACAGTTCATCAATGCCATGCCTTCCAGGTTTCTTAAATCTCTTCCATCTCCATAGATTTCAGCAATTCCACCAAAAATTTGAAAAAGGAATTGGCAGAAACTTGCTTATAGATTTAAAAGCTTCTCAAGGACTGGAGAAGAACATCTCTGGAAAAGTTCTAGTAAAATCCAACATAGATCTGAACCCAATTGCATATCAATGTGCTTTGCAAAACCAGTTTCTTTTCTTCTCCAATTCAAAACACCCATAGTGCAACCTTTTTTTCAAATACACAAACGGGCTTTAAAACTGGACATCATGTTGAGTTTTGATATCTTGCCAATTGACGATTTAAACACATATAAACTTGTTGAAGGACCTTCAAGTTTCATTATTATGGTCTCTCGATGGGATGTTTCTAGACTTTCCAAGCATGTATTTATTTTCTCATTGACTTGAAAATACCTTTAAAGACAACATTTGTGTCTAAATAAAGAGTCCTTGGGGGTTCTCCCCCATCATTTTGAAGAGAAAGTGAAGAAGAAAAAGTATTGATGATGTAAATGGGTTTGGTACATCATTAGCAAGTGTAAATGCCTTACTCGAAACCAAAAACTTAACCCAACACATGTCCATAACTCCATCCTATTCTCAATTGATTCTTGAAATTAAAACTTGGGAAATGGCAATGGTCACCACAAAGGTATTTTTTGCTTTTCAAAATGTCCTTGAAATTTATTTCTTACTTTGATGTAGACCAAGGATCAATGGAATGCTTTGAAATTAAATTAGACTTATTGGATTTAAACTCTTGAACTAGTGTGCATACAAATACAAACTCATGTAGACACATTATGATGCGAAATTAAACTCTTTAGCTATCCTAAAACCTGGAGAACCCAAAAAGATTTAATTTGATTATCGACATGAACCTTTAATTTACCTTGGACCATAACATTTCAATTTGGTGATTATTTTCATAAGGGAGGGACTTATTGGCGTGGTAAACCTTAATTTGAGGAATGTACAATTTGTTGATTTAATTCAACCAAGCCATAATTTTTGTGGTATGGAATACTTGCATGAAGGCAAGAAGACATATGTGACTTAACACAATCAAAACAACATCTCATACTAATAAACCACAAATCCTTAGCAACATAAACCACCTATTGTGGTTGTTCATTATTTTGGTGTGAATGTGTCAACATCGACGCCCATGATACAAATCATCTCACCATGCAAATAATCATGTGAACTCTTGCCATGCAAATAATCAAAATAGCTTGAACTAGTTTAACAAATAATTTCCCATGTACCAAAATGTAGTTATTGCCAACTACCAAAATGTAATTACTATAAGCTTTGAGTGGTTATTGCCTTGATACCTTAGCATGCAATTATTATTGCCTTTGTGCAATTTGTACACTATGTTTTTCGTTTAGCCTATTATTGCTTGGATAGCTCTCAATCAAGAAGGCTTTGTGCTTTCCTTTGCATTAGATATGCAATTTTGGTTTATAGTAGATTACTTACAAGTTAATGTACTAACTATTATTTATTAATATGAAGACATGCACAAGTTACAAGTTAATGTACCAACTATTATTTATTAGTACAAAGTCATGCACAAGTTTGTTTGGAAACAATTAATGCCTTTAGGTTATGGGCCCACAAATCTTTTAATAAATTGCGTTCATTCATAAGCTTATTCATCAATTTACAAATATTTTGTTGGTAGGTGTTAATCATGGCAAATTCACATAATAAAGAATTGGGTAATATAGAACATTGTAATGGAAAGAAAATCCATCTATGTAAGTTTCAAATGCATGCAGTTTTCATGGGAAAAGAATTGTTGGGCATTGTTGACTGAAGTGAGGTTGAACCAACAATTGTTGAAGTAGCTCAAGCAAATTGGAAAAAGTGTGACAATCAAATGACAATCTTATGTGCCAAACACTTAGCAAGAAGTAGGTGGAGTACATTGTTGCATGCGACACTACACATGTTATTTGGGACAAGGTTTGTGTTATCCAAGAACATGATTCCAAAAAAAATGTCCATGCATTACAACAAAAGTTTTTCAAATGTGATATGGTGGAAGCATACACCATTGCTTTGTACATTGGTAAGATTGAAATGGTCATAAGCTAGTTAACCAACAAAAGATGTAAAACTTTTACTATTAGGGCCATCATTGCCAAGATCATGATCATGAGCAATTTACATGCTAAATATGACAATGTCATGTCTACATGGGATAACATTCCGAATGCTTCCAAGACTTTGGAAAATCTCACATTTTGATTATTTCAACAAGAAACAAGATTGAATAATAGATTGGAAGGAAGTGTTGAAAAAGTGACAGCATAAGCAGCCTCATTGAAGGCTAGTGAAACATGAAGAACCAAGCAACGGCCTACCTTTACGTACGAACAACATTAGGCACGACACAAGGAAATTAAAGAGAAGAAAATGAAGAAGTCAAAGTGCCACAAGTGTGGAAGAAAAGGGCATTGGGCTCGAGAATGTGCATATGAAGATGTAGATCAAGGAAAAGACAAGAAGAATGATAGGTCAAATAGCAAGAAATCAAGAGGCCTTTACAAAGTTTTCATGATGAACTTGTCAAAGCTTCATAACTTGTAGTAGTATGTTAATAATGGTTGTATGCAACACATGACAAATCAAAGGTCATAGTTCAACGCTTATCAAGGTAAAATCACAATCAAAGGAGCCACCCAAATGACACTAGTAAAAAATAGTCATTTTGCAATTGGTCCGTGCGACTAATTTTAATTACAAATGACATTGCAAGTAAAATCTCAATAGTCGCTTTGGACAAGTTGCATTGACATTATTCGCAAACAACAACAAATTTTGGTTCAAAGAAAAAAAATGAAATACGCCTTCATCCTTTGACTAATCATATATGTGTTGTCGCTTATAACTAAGATGCGACTTTTTTGGTGAACAATGGGAACAAGTTATGTGTTGCCATGTGTCTTGACTTTAATAATTTAAATTATTTTATCATTATTTTGAAACAATCTAAAATGTTTAATTTTTATGTTTGGATGGTTTAGATTTTGACATGTGGTGCAATAAAAATTTGCCATGTGGCATATTAATTGAATTATTTCCAAATTAAATTTAAATCAATATTTACGTACATAGTTTACATTACATACCTACCTACCTAGGCCAAATACCTCTTTAAGTAGGTAGGTAGGTAGGTTAAAAAGTAAGTAGATAAGTTAAGGAAGTAAGTAGTTAGGTGTAAGCACATGAATATTTTTATTTTATTTTGGGTTAAGTCATTTTTATTGATTCATCCCATATGCCCATCTTTTTAAATATGAAAATGTGAAACAAAACACTTTGTTTATATATTTTTCAAGATGAGATCAAAAGCCAAAACATATGGGATAAAATTTTTAATTGTAAATCATTTGCAACTAAAAATGTTTAGTTGCAAACAATTTGAAATTAACAATCTTATCTCATATGTTTTGGCTTCCATTCTCATCTTGAAAAGTATATAATTAAATAAATAATTGATAATTAACTAGCTAACTAATTAACTAATTAATTAATAATATTACTAATTATTTAATGAACAAAATATTTTATTTATTTATAATAACCTTGCTAATTAATTAATTAACAACTAAATTAAAAAATAACTAATTATGTATATTAATAATCATCAATATTTTATGATTACTAAATCAATTATATTACTAAATATTATTAAATATCACTTAATTTACTAACTAGATAAATAGTAATAATATTTAATTGATTATATATATATATATATACTATAACAATCTATCAACCAATTTAATAAACTGTTAATTGAAATAATTAACTAATTATTAATAACTAATAAATTATTAATTCATAACCAAATAAAGTATATAATAACTGAATATTCAGTATTTAATAATTATTAACTATTAATTATAATATTGAATACTAGTTTTTAAATATTTATTAATACAATTAAAACCTATCCTAGGCTAACTATTTTATTATAATTTTTCCCTTTAATATTTTCATTATATAGTTAACAATTAATATAAATGTAACTATTTAATGAGAACAATAACATTAATTCAAGGATTATTATAGCTAGTTGGTATTATTTTTATTATTCATATTATTACTTCACTCATTAAAGCAATTTATGAACCATTATAATAAATATTTTATATTTTCAATAAGTATAATTTTCCTTCAATGACAATTTCTACATTTGTATAACAATTTATTAGATTTCCAATTCTGATTAATATAATAACAATTATAAAACAATAAAGTAATAAAACTGAAAATAAAATTATATATCGTTAATTTATTATAATCATTGAATTATTAATAAGTAATGAATATCAATCATAAAATTGAAATATAGAAACTTAAAATGATATATTAATATTTCTTAATAATTATTATATTAATCTATTAATACTTCATAATTGATTACTTATAATGATGATAATAATGTAATTTGTAGTTAGTAGAGGTTAGCTATTTTACTATAATTATTATAATGATTACAATATATTATTATGTCATTTGTTAGAATTATTATGATTTATTTTAAGTAATTTTCATTTTTTAATAAATAAAAATTAACTCTTAATAAGTAAATTAATCAATTGAAAATAATTTACGAATATATTATTATTATTTTGATTTCATGTAATCAATATAAATATAGATTTTAATTTTAATTTTTTAAAAATCATTTGCAATAATTTTTAAAAATATAATAAGATGGTTTGGATAAACTTTTAATATGGGCATTGTATATATATCGATTTTGACTAATAATTGATTTTATATATCATATATATTATGTATCCATGCCTTCTATCACATGTATATTATCAACTTTTGTCACACTTTTAAAATCCATAAATCTCAAGGTCAACAACATTTTTTAACCAAAAGAGCTCAAATGGGTTATTAAAAAACAATTCATCAATTCAAATCCTTTTGCCCTTCTAATCATCAATGTTAAAATCCTTTCAATTTCCAAAAAAATGGTGTACAATTGGTAGAATAAAGGATGTTTGAAAAAAATAAGGATCGTCCACTCTTAGGGTTTGAATGCTTTGAGCATGTAAATACATTTTTGATTTGTGTCAAGCTTTTGAGCATGTAAACTTTGCAATTAATGAAAAATATTCCAAAAAATATAACAATCCAAACTATTTATGTTTCTTTTGTGATCTTTCAAATATAAAAAAATGTAATTTTAAAGAATGTCTAGCCACACTAATAGAAATTGGCCAAAATGTAACCATTATATTTGCAACTACATGCAACTATTACTTACTTACAATTACATTTGGATTTATTTGCAATTATTTCTTGTGTTGGTCATATTTGTGACTATAGTGCAATTAGTTTGTAACTATTTTAGTGTTCATCCTTCCATGTGAACAACATTTAATTTAAATGTATATTTGATTATATTAAATTTTTATGTAAAATATTTGCTATATATATGTTAAAGGGGGTATCTAAAATACAGAACTTTAAATTATAAACAAATGCAAGAATGACATATGTCGTGTGTAATCCTTGGAAAATGACTTTTACCTTGGTGCCCTTAGCTCTTTTGACCATGATTTCACTTGTCAACCCATTAATAGAACAAAAGATTAACCAATTGAGGGCATTAGTGGAATCAAGATTAAAGTGAAAGGGCTTAGAGAGATTCTGGTACAAATCAAGAAAGGTGATAGTTATAAATGTGTGTACTAACACATGTGTTACTTGTGTCAAATCTTGGTAGAAGCCTATTCTCATGTTATAGAGCAACACAAAAGAACATCTTCACTTTGCACATGAAATGTGATTCCCAGTTAATCCAAAAAGGAAATGTGGTCATGACTAGGGTGAATGAAAGCAAGATGTATTCATTACAGATAAAAATTGTCAATGAATATGATTTAAAGGTTGTGCATGCAAATGTCACAAGATCGTTTGGTGTTGAAACAAAGAAGGAGAACACGTAGACATTGTCTATGTGGCACAAACAATTAATAAATCTAAATGACACCATGATAAATAAAAAATGGTAGCAATTGGAATGGTTGATGGCTTGATTTTGGAAGGTAGATAAGAAGAGTTTTATGTTGGTTGTGCATATGGGAATAATCATAGGAAGCAGTTTCCATGGAATGAGCTTAGAGAAAGAACGCAATTACTTGGGGACCTTGTGCACACTAACTTGTGTGGTCCAATGCAACAAACCAATGATGGTGGAACTCATTATTTTGTCTTGTTCAAGAATGATGTTATTTGATTCAAAATGTTTAAGTGGAATGAATCCAACACAAGAAATGTGGTATTGGCATGTCTAAAACGGTTTATGGGATGGTTGAGGCATAAAATGAGGAACATGCTAAAAATTCTCCGTAATGATAAGGGGAGTGAATTCATTGGTGTTGAATTGAAGAGCTATCTTGAACAATTAGAAGTAAACAACAATTCACAACTAATTATACACCTAAAAAAATGATGTTTCTAAGATAAACAAATGGACAATAGTGGAAGTTACAAAAAATATGTTACATGCAAACAATATCAACATGCGATTTTGGTAGGACAGCTATGAATACATTAGTGTATGTGTTCAATAGAACTAGGATATGAACATTGGATATAATGATACCTTTTGAAACATGGTTCTAGATCAAGCCTTCAATGGCCCACATAAAAGTCTTTGGATCAAATGCTTACTAGTTAAAAACATGGTTAGGTCGCTCACATTTGACATCTTACATCAACTACAATTCTTACGTGTAAAATAATTATCAGAATAAAAATCCTATAATTATCCCCTATGGTTTTGATCACAAATATTAATAAACCACCTTATAAATAAATTTATAGAAAAATGTTAAGATTTCAATGTGACATGGAATACCAATTGTAAAAGATGACGAAAGTCACAACGAGTTAAATTTTTAAATATGAAAAAAAAATTATTGGAAAATTTTCAATGCATCTTATAATCAAATTATTCATTTTATGGTGGCCTACTTTTTTATTTTTATTTTGATATTACTATGACATATTTTTTAGTCCACAATTTTCATTTTCAATGTGTGATAAACATAGTGTCGTCATTTCAAAAGTTCACAATGAATCCATTATTTTCTTAAACCTCATCCATAATTTTAAATAAGATTTTCACTAAAGTCTATTGCAACATGGATAATGAAAAAATTAAAACATTAAATGTTTGATATGATTTTACATTTCAAGTTCATCTATAATCCAGAAAAATCACAACTACGATAGTCCAAACAATCCACTTAATTGTGCTTTCACCCTACCTTCATGTTGCTAAATAATTAAAACAAGTTATTGCCCAAGAGTAAAAGGGGGATACTAATGGGTTATTTTAACACAAGCAAAGCATACAGGTTGCGGGATGTTGATGTTAAGAAGATTGTGAAAATCAAGATGTGTTGTTTAATGATACCTTTATATGGAATCCAATATCAAATGGAGAAGATCGAATGATGAAAGGAATTATCCACCAAACAACCGATCTTGTTCAACAAATTGCAAGATCAAATATTGGATTTGAAAGGCATTCATAAGGAGTGGAAATAATGCTACCACCTACACCTAATCAATCTGAAAATGAACTTGATAATCCAATGATGCCAAGTGATCCAAGAAGTGGGTCAAATGAAAAATGGGAATACTGGACTTGGAACCAGAAACAACACTAGTCGTAACAAAATTGGTTGGTGTTCCAAATTTGTGGTAGTAAGCACATCAATTGAACTTGGTTCTAGATAAAGAAAACCACCTCCAAGGTATGGAAAGTGGATCTACCTTATTAATTGAAACAATTATGTTTATGCAATAGTTTTTGTTAATATTCCTAATGAGCCTAAATCGTTTGAAGAAGCAATGGTGTCTCCAAAGAAGGAACATTGGATACACGTGATGCAGGAAAAGTTTGAATCTTTGATGGAAAATGGAACTTGGGAGCATCAAGAGTTGCCAAAAGGAAGGAAAATAGTAAAGAACAATTGGATGTACAAATTGAAACTTGTAGCTGATGAAAGCGTGGATCATTACAAAACTAGGTTGGTGACTAAGGGGTTCACCCGAAAAGAAGGGCTAGACTTCAAGAAAACATTTAAACCCAATTGTGAAATTTTATTCAATAAGAATGGTGTTTTCCATAACAATTGCAAAGGATATGATATCACCCAATTTGATGTTTATACCACTTTTTAATATGGTGAAATAAAGGAAAACTTTACATGACATAACCATTAGGATTTGAAAACATTAAAGAAGCGGGGAAAGTTTGCAGATTGCATAGGATGTTATATGGGCTTCAACTATCTTTCAAAATTCCTTTCTCACTTGATACAATCTCGCTGCCACCACTGCTGATGGATGTTTGTACTATAGTACATCAAACCCTTGTTTAATCATAACCATTTTTGTGGATGGTGGTGTGGCATTCAATGTCAAGGAGGATTCCATTGAACACATTTTGTCCCTCATGGGTGATGCTTTCAAAATCACAATAAGGTATTTAGAAATGAATGTCAGGTTACATATCACTCGAATGAGAATGGAACATGTGATTCACATTGACCAAACTTGATACATTTTTTCCAAGTTGAAGAAATATGGGTATGAGAATTGTAATCCAATGATTGTACATGCTACCTTTAATATTGTATTTACTTTAAGCTTGTACATGGGAAATGGAAGCATAAAAAATCAGTCATTTTTCCCTTACAAAGAGATTGTTGGGAGCTTACAATTTGCACAGTTGTGACATTTCATTTCAGTCACACATGAAGCCAAGTTCACCAAAAACCCACAAATGTGGCATATTACAACATTGAAATGCATCATGAAGTACTTGGAGGGCATTGTTTTGATGAAGACTACATACAATGGTAGTGGCAAAAACCATGTTTTACACTCATAGTGTGATGCAAATTTTTCCATGGATTTGAATGATCAAAAGTTTCAATCTAGCTTTCTGCTTATGCTCAATGAAGGACCTATGGCATGGGGTTCACGGAAGCAAGATTACACTATGGGGAACACCAGAAAGGTTAAATATTTTATTGCACATGTAATAACTAATGAAACCACTCAAATGGACAAATTGTTGGGAGATCTTGGATACAGACAAATAGCTCCAATTGAATAATGGATCAATAACCAAATTACAATTTGATTAGTCCAAAACCTAGAATTCCATTGATGTACTGAACACATCAACTTCAAATACCACATCATTAGGGAGAAATATGAAAATGGTGAGATCACTATGGCCTACATTAGCATGGCAAACCTTCTAATATCTTGAGGAAAGCTTTACCTTGTGATCGTTTTGAATGTCTTTTCAATTTGACTGGGATGAACATAGTAGTTGATGTTTCTACAAATGGGAGTTTCGATGTGAACATGTCAACATCGATGCTTATCATACAAATCATCCCACCATGCAAATAATCATGTGAACTCCTACCATGCAAATAATCAAGATAGCTTGGATTAATTTAACAAATAATTTCCCATGTACCAAAATGTTGTTATTGCCAGCTTTGAGTGGTTCTTGTCTTCATACCTTAACATGCAGCTTTGAGTGGTTCTTGTTCTCATACCATACAATTATTATCAGCTTTGTGCAATTCATACATTTTTTTTTCCTTTAGCCTACTACTACTAAGATAGCTTTCAAGCATGCTAGGATAATTTTTAAGCAAGCTAGGATAGCTCTGAAGCAAGAAGGTTTTATGTTTTCCTCGAGAAAGTTTTATGCTTTCCTTTGCATTAGATATGCAACTTTGGTTTTACAATAGATTATTTACAAGTTAATGTACCAACTATTACTTATTAATATGAAGTCATGCACAGGTTACAAGTTAATGCACTAGCTATTACTTATTAATACAAAATCATACACAAGTTTGTCTAAAAACATTTGATGCCTTTCATTATTGTAGTTCAAACCAAAAGGTATGAAGTATGAAACCTTGGAAAGGAATTGAATGCTAAACAAAGGCCCAACTAACCAAATCACTTTGGACCAAAATTATTTGTATTTAGCTTTCCGATTCATAAATTTGGATTACAAGCAACAAGTTGGATCATTAAATCAAAACATGATTTCCAAAGTTAAATTGAAAATAAATCCCACAATCGTCATTATTTCACCATCCATATAAGATTTGTAGTAATTAAATTCCATTATCCAAATCTCAAGTTTGACACTATATCCTTGTGTTAAGGTTTTTGTTTTAAACTCAAAATGAAATTCACCTTAGATCACCCAATGTTTTTTTCCTCAATTTTATGATATTTGCCCAAGTGGTGATCATCCACAAATATATTTAACCAAATTTGGCAACATTGAAAACATGAAAGTAGAAAATTTATGCACCTTATTAGACTGTAAGTAATCGTGGTGATTTTTGGTCTTTTTTATTTTCGGTTTTAGGCCAAAAAATTCCTCAAAAAATAAAGAATTTGTAACAAAATATTCTTTTCAAAAACATTTATCTCATTTTGGCGAAAATTCACCCTAAAAATGAAATCACTTATTAAGTGACCATAGGTATATCCTTAATTCCATAATGTGAGACAAAAAGTATGAAGACAAGATTTACAAGTTAGAAGTTTTCTTCCCCATATCACAAATTTATCTATGTCACAAATTATGCAATTGCATAGTTCCAAATTTCAAATGCCCTAGTATTATTACATCTTGATACTTTAGTCATTTAATTCATTCCAAATATGTGCATCCTGTAACAAGACCTTTAGTTCATATCATTATTAAAGACCTATTAATAAATTCCTTGTTAGACATTAAACATTGTGCACATTATTACACATTTTGGTAAATTCAAGTGTCAAACCAAAATTTTGTTTAAGACAATTAAAGAACCAAAATAACATAATCAACCTTTAAACAATAATCTAGTTTTAAATTAACCTTAATCCATGTTCAAACGACATTAATCAACCCTTGATCAACCTTAAATGCTCCAATAACTTTGATGTAACCTTCTCACATCTTATAAACCTAAACCAAATTCATTGGGAAACATCAAAATCATTTAGCTAACCATAAATAGCCAATTATCGGTAGTGGGAGGAAATTTTCCATTCATGAACAATCATATTGAAAAATAGTAGCACAAAACTATAAGAACTTTCTTGGGAATCACATTTCTTAAACTTTGCATAAAAGCTAAAACTAGTTAATTTGTTTTGCAGAAATTAAAGTTGAAGGTTCTTCTAAAGCAAAAGAAACCACTAAACCAACATTCATATAAACTCCATACGCATATGATGAAGGCCTAAACTATTAAAAGTTTCCTCCGTACCTTGCAAAGTTTAGAACAAAATAATGCCCCTTGCACATAATTACTCTGGGTCTAGATTGCATTCAAACTTTAAAAGTTGAAGACAAGCCTCTATAAAAATTATAATGCAAGATTTGCATGTTTGGATTGAATCTTATTAATTTACCTCCATGGTGGGCAATCACAAAAGATGATTAGTAACGTGATGTTCAAATATGTTCTACAACCAAGGGAGATCTAATAAGGAAAAACCAACAAATTGTTGCCATATTAAAGTTTGGAATTCCTCCAAACTTTGAAGAGCTCAATATGGTATAAGAACATCAACTGGGAAAAGTTTGAGAGAGCAAAGTTTGAAAAAAGAGAAAGACGGTTATCCAAATAGTTTAAACTTCCCATGAAGAAGCTCAAATTTTTGGAATAAAGGACATAACATAATTCAAAATGCCTACGTTTCACTTAAGAGATTCACATGTAATATATCATATTAGTATACATGTCATGTTATCATACAATTTTGAATATGATATGTATACAGTGTTATCATACAAGTAACAAAACAACTTGAACATGTAAGTATATATTCACCATCCACTTTGCCACCCGATCAATTTGGAAATAAGACCCAAACAACCTACATCAAATTGCTGGAAATTTTGTCAAGACCTTGGGTAACGATTGCACACCAGGCTCTTGAAGCTCTGTGGTTCCATAGCGATGTATGTGGTTCATCGCATGGTTGATGAACATGGATACTTCATATTGTTGCTGCATGAACATAGGCATTTCCCCTTTTACAGTTGACCTCCTCAAACTTCCAATGGAAGTAATGTCTCGTTTAGTTTTGAATTTGTAAAGACAAGCCTCCTCCCAATCCAGTGGAACCCATTCACCAACAATGGTTGGCCAAAGAGTTTTGTTGATGCCAGCATGCATGAACTGTCTACGACCTTTTGCAATTTCCTCCATAATTTCTACATGGTAGAGAAAATTAAAATTTAAAGAACCTGGGCATTCATTTGGATTCACAAGAAAACTAGCAAATTGAGTATTTGAAGACTCCATAGTAGCTACAATAGCATGACTATCTCCAAACGTGTCTATCACACCCAAAGTTCCTTGAGCTTGCATCCCAACGCCCACTAGCGGTATTTGAACTTGCACATTAGCTTGACTTGACATCTGGTTTGCAATAGATCTTGAACCTGTCAATGTTTCTGTCCTTGAACTTGTGGTAAGGTCTATCCAAGTCACTGTTCCAAATAAAAGTCTTGCAGCTAGATTTTTTTCACAAGTGAGAGAGATTGTGATATTATCATGATAATACCCCAAATCCCAATCTTCATGATACTTAAGTTGACCCCCACCCAAATTGCATTGAGTCACTATTGTGGTGGTTATCTTACGACTGTCTCCCAACTTTTCAAACTTGAACTTAAGCCATGGGGCAATTGTTGCATTTTTTATGCGATCAAGTGGCTTAGCAAGTTCCTTTGTCAATCCTTTATGGAAAGTACCCCCACATTCCGGTATAACAATCACAATCAAAGACCCATTCTTTTCTGAAACTATTGGTCCTTTTCCTGAAGGACACTTAGAGAGCAACTAGAAAGGATTTCCTCCAAATGACTGTTGATCAACTTGCCCACCTAATTCCATGTCTTCACTTGAAGTACCCCCTTGATTACTTACTGCACCTTCCATAGTTTCACATGAGGTAGCCCCTTGATCATGGTCTCTAGCATCCACAGGTTCATTTGAGCTACCACCTTGATCCCTAACTTCGCCTTCCAATGTTTCAGTTGAAACATCCTTTAGATGTTGCAACCATGAAGGCTTGGCATTCTCACTTTTAAGCCCCATCTTTTCAACAAGCTCAAAAATAAGGGGAAACATTTCACCAGTTTGTTTGTTCATGTTATCCTCTACATACATGTAAAGGCCTTCAGATCTAAATTCCCCCCAATCCAACTCCAAATCTTTTTGATGATTCTTCTGGTGTCAAATTGCACATTGGCAATTTGTAGTTGATTGGGAGCTTTGGAACATTGATGCTCATTTGTACAAAACTTGTTTCCTTCCACAAGTACAACCACATGTGTTCACTGATCTGTATCACCATCACCCCAAATTTTTCTGTGACCACAACCTTGGACCTTTGTAGGCCTACCCCTACAACTTTTGACATGTCTTCAACTTGT
The DNA here is from genome assembly GCA_963920785.1 of Sphagnum contortum. NCBI lineage: Eukaryota > Viridiplantae > Streptophyta > Sphagnopsida > Sphagnales > Sphagnaceae > Sphagnum > Sphagnum contortum. The sequence continues at coordinate 16,813,935 of OY987285.1, read as the reverse complement.
TCAAAAAGAAATTCTATCGCATCAGCCCCTTCAAAAGTTCCCTTTCTTCCCATAATAAGGATTGAATCATTTTCCAATTGTCGAAGCCCAATCTGGAAGCAATTTTCTGAGGTGTCACTTGCTTCAACCATTGACGATTGCTTTTGTTGTCGGAAATAATCATCACTCCCAAATGACTCACTGAGGGAATCTCTTCTGTACCATGAACACAAGTCACATTCCCTTAGTAAATGTTTATTTAACAATTCGACATACTATCAATAGAACCATGTTTCACTTCTACAAAAATATTAACTATGGCTTTTGATATCTACAATTTTCAAAGGAAACAAACACCTCAAAATTAATTTTATACATCACACAATCAATTAAAGTTGTTTTGAACAATATTTTTGTCTTAAATGAATACGATGCTCATATCATGTCAATAACAAAGAGACATTTGTTTGTCATAATTCACATTTTTTCACATTCCAATGAAAACATCATTGTGAATACTAAGTGCACAAATTTAATCCACTTGCAAACTTGCAAGTGGGAAATGTTTGGACTTCGAGATTTTGTGGACAACTGTGCAAGTGGTTATAGGTTTGATTGAATGTCACGTTGGATTTACCCATGATAGCTAATGAGGTCACTAAGAAAATTGATCATCAAAATTATTGGAACAAAATTATTTCAGATTGAATTTGCAACAATATTGGTGTCCTCATTATGGTGGTTTTAAAATGCTCAATTTTGAATACGAAGTAATGGATCTATGAGCTCCCAATCATATTTAGTCTCAATAAACATGCTGCCATTTTTCCACAGCCAGTTCTTGTTACCAAGTTGTGTACCCCAATTACTGTACTTGCACATCAAAATTGAAGCTTCAACCTCTGGGTGTTAAATCTTAATTATGCACTTTGCACATAGATTATTCTAGGTAATTGAATTATTTTTAATCATGGGTGCAACTATGTTGGTTTCATCCATTTAACCTTTGTTGGTCCCATGATGTAACATAGCCATCACAAATTTTCCATACACAACCCATCCAAGCCTTTTCCATTCAATCATATCTATAAATAAGTCCCACAAATTACAGGCCTTAATGGATTGTCATGACCAATGTATGTTGTTAGAATTTGATTTCGTTGGACCCAAACAATACTTGGTATATAGAAGACTAACCTTGAACCAGATGGATTTTCATAGTTTGATATTTGTTGATGGTGATCAGTTCCCTTTCCCTGGGGGCTGCAGCACTGATCATCATCCACTTCGACCTGCAAAGTAACAAGAAGACACATCTCATCAACATTTATGTACTACTGCAGTGTGGAAATTTCTATGCATGGGTTAAAAAAGGGATTGCCAAGATTAAATTTGCCTTGGAACAACATAGTAGTAGTAGGTCACTTTTGCTTTAAAAATTCAGTAGAATTTTTCTAGTGTACATGGAAGACACCTTACATCAGTAAAATTTCTCCTGGATTTTGAGTAAAATTTCTCCTGGATTGTGAACCCATCTTGCATCGGTGAGGATTCAAATTTCTGTAAAATTGAAATTGTTAGTGAGTTGGTCTCAGATTGTACATATGAACATAGGCATATGAAACACTAAACAATCAGAAGCACAATTGTCCTACCTTGATCAAATCTCACCGCCTCACAAAGCAGATAGCCTGTAGTTTGTTATGACCTTGATCTCGTACAACAAATTCTCTACTATATCAGTACCTTCAGATGCTGGGGAGGGAGAACTTACATGCGCAAGAATAATTGGTGATCTATCACCAAGGTACTCAACTAAGGGCCTTCCGATTTCATCCTTCAGGGCCAAATACTCAACACAGAATGGGCCGTGATTTTGCCTAGGATCACCTTCCTTCAGTAAATGCCGGTGGAACCTCAGACGAACCTTCCATTCAGCTTGAAGCTTGACCTCATCCACACTAAACTTCTTCCTGCTGCTGGAATTGTAAACCCAAATATGCTTTTTCCACAGAAGTGCATTATCCAAAGTTGTCTCAATTTTTATGAAGCCAAAGTTTATTAGTGGCCTAATATTGCATCTAACTGCTATCTTCTTCTTGTTGATCGTGTACTTGATGATGATAGAAGTATCCATGGTTTCATGGCTGAGAAAACTGCGCCAAATCCCCAATCCCCAGAAAAGCATTTAGTAGGAAACCAAGAGCATATGCAATGCTTGGGAATAAATGTAGGTGGGCATAACAACTTCTGAAACATTCTTCATAATTTCTGCTTATCTATATCAAACATTGTAAGCCGTACAAGCCACTCACAAGCTCTTCTTGATATTGGACCCGAAACAAAACAGTTTCTAGAACTGCATAGGTATGCAATGACTATATGTTAACATGTGACAGTAATAGATGAAAATGAGGGAAAATCTGAGATCAATCAAAGCTCGAGTGTCTCAATTATACTGATTGCTAGAGTTTGCTTGAGACAATGTCTGTGCTCCAGAACTCCCTTTTCCATGATTTGATGTTCCTTCATTTTTACTGAAGGAATCCTGTAAAACACATTTTTTCCTTTAGATTTTCATCATGCCAACCTGATTGGTGCCAGTTCTGTGTTGCAATGCCTAATCATGGTAGCTACATGATGCATTAGAAGGGTTCAGGTTGAATGACAAGGGACTTCACTTTCATCACATTCTTCGCTAGCCTTCAACCTCCAACTGAGGACAAACTAGTGCTCAGATTCAGTGGCCTTTTAGTAGAGGAGTTGTGCTTCACTACACTGAGATATATATATTGGTTCAGGTTCCAGCCTCACAGCAAGCCATCAATACCCATCCTTGATCTCCAAAGCATTTGTCCTTGTGAACTCAACAAATGCATGGAAAGGAAATCTAAACAGCAGGTCCATTCCTAATCAAACAACAGGCTCAAATAAATACCCAATTGACCTGCTGCTGCTACAAAAGGATGTCTATCTGCTACCAAAGGAGAAAAACTCTTGAAAAATAAATAACAAAACTCTGACCAGTTAAACTGGTAGTAGGGAATGTAGTAGTCAGGATGACAATGGTTTTTTCCACCGCCCAATGTCTGTTGATTCAAAGTAACACTGTGCAAGGTACATAGATTGAATGTGCAAGAATTCAGTTCAAATTTGAGGAGAGTTTGTATTGCAACAACAGACAGGATTCACAGGGAGGCTTACAAAGCAGCTGACCTCATTGCTAACTTCACAGCTTGAATCCTCCTCACAAACTGCAATGTCATAGAGCCTTCTCACAACCTCCCTCATGTCGGGTCGTCGAGCTCGGTCATGCTCAACGCAGGCCATGGCCAGTTGCACAACTGCCAGTAGTTGTTGCTGGGGCATCAACTTACTGCCTGGGTTGATCTTAGCATCCACCATCTCGGGCAGAAGTAATGGCAACAAGTCTAGATCACTGCACAAAAATTCTCTACACCAATCCGCCAAGTATATATTTTCCTCAATGACTCGTTTGCCTGTCACAAGCTCAAGGAGCACCATCCCGTAACTATATACATCACTCTTTGCACTAAAATCTCCGGTCATGTAGTAGATAGGATCAATATACCCCGGAGTACCTCTGATGGAATCATAGGTAGGGATATCTGGAGTCAGTGTCTCGCTAATTGCAAAGTCTGTGATTTTAGCATGCATACCAGCACCTAACAGAATGCTCCTTGAACAGATGTCGTGGTGGACAAGAGTTGGCTTTGCATGGTTGTGGACATACTCCAGCCCCTGTGCAACATCAATTGCCACCTGCATTCTCTCAGGCCAGTCCAAGAAATGCCTAGTGTACTCAGTCGAGTTCTCACTCTTTGTTCCATGCAGGTGCTGGTGCAGGGAGCCATTCTCCATAAACTCGTACACAAGAAAGAGCTCGTCCTTTTCAATGCAATAGCCAAGCAACGCCACAATATTACGATGGTGGAGCCCGGAAACCATCCAGAATTCATTCCAGAGCTCCTTCTCAGATAAATATTGGTTGTTAATGTACTTAGATCTGTTGCTCAGCAACCCACCCAAAGTTCTGTCCCCGTTGAGGATTTTCACTGCAGCCTTTTGCCGTGGTTCTGAACCTGGGAGAAAGCCTTCATACACAGTGCAAAAGGGACCATTCTCCAAAACTACTTCAAATGAGTTTGTCATGCTGAGAATTTCCTGAAGTGTGAACTTTCTGAGAGGCTCCACCTGCACGTCTGTTGGACTCTTCATCATCATCTGGGGGTTTCCGTGGCTGCCAGATTCTGAATTTGATTGATGGTGAAGTTGCTCCTGCAGAGAAGCCTCCGCCTTTTCTTTCAGCATTTCCACCAGAAGCTTGTCAAGAAATATGCTATAAAAATGATTGCAATACTGACTAATGTTGTCCAAATATAAGTCCCTGTGTCATTGGATCTTGCAAGCTTTGGAATTGGGGTCATGCAGCTGCAAATGGGGGACCTTCTTGGGTTGTGTACAAGTCAGGTGAGAGTTTGTTCGGTGTCATCATTGTCTCGATTGTTGCTTGTCCAGCTTGTGCTCCCTGTCCGTTAAAGAGCATAACCATCATATTTCCCAGTATGAGTATAATCAGCATGACTGAGGACATCCTCATACTTTCTGGATGTCGTCTTTCTCTGACAAACGCTCTAAAGTCTGTAAGCTTGTGGTTGTCTCCAAGAAAGTTCACCTTCTTTATCTCTCAAGCTTTCTCGAACTCCCTGGAAGCAAGCACATACAAAAGTGATGTTAGAAACAAAAAGAAAAAAATCCGCCTTGTACTGGAGCTCAAAGTCAGGGGCCTTCTACAGATCTTGGAAATCAACCCAAACACTTTCTTCACAAGGTGAGATTCACATAAATACTCACTTCTAAAGCTTGACCAAAACAAAAGCGCAAAACTCAAAAACATATGAACTGATATAAAATTCCACCAATTCCCACTCTACCAAAGCCAATAGGATTGCCTGAAAATTCTTGCGCAACACTCCACACAGCAGCAAAAGATTCAAACACACATACACACACACACACCGAACCCACCCACCCACCCACTTGGCGAAGGAGCTGGAAACAGAACAACCCAAGAAAACAAATTAGAAAACAGAGATGAATTTCTGAAGCTTACTACAAACACTTGGATTGATTGCTCCACGAAACCCTCTCCAACATCCACAACCCATCAAATCTTTTTCACAAAGTCCAGGAGACGAAGAAGAAGAAGAAGAAGAAAAGGATTGTAGGGTTAGGAGTGCTTTGCAAGCAAAATGGCACAAAAAGTCAACAACACCAGTGGTGGGCAATTCTTGCTCTCATTAAGAACCTCCGGTTCAGGTTCTCAATAAACATTATAACCGTTCCAGTTGCAGTTGCGCACTGTAATTAAAAATCCTGGGATTCCATTGTGCGTCTGGTTCTGGTTCAAAAAATTGGACCCAGTTCCAATTTCCGTTTTTACAAACTGGAACCCGACTTGACGATTGTAACTGGTCCAACCGGGTACCCACCCAACATTGGTTAGCAGGATGATTTTGGGTTTTGTGGGTACCTCAAATTTTTAATTACCGGGTTAAACATTCATTAATTAGTTAATTAATTAAATTATTATGTATGAGGTTTAATTAATAAAATAATTCGGTTTTCATAATTAATTAATTAAATTAGTTAATTTTTAATTAGTGGGTTGTTGTGAAATTTTTAGTTTGTTGTTGGGGGGGGGGGGGGGGTCCAGCCTTTTCCCTTTTGATGAGGGGGGGTCTTTTTTTGGTTTGCTTTTGGGAGAGTGGAAACTGGGCAATCAATTCACTAAATTAAAAATATGTGCCAATTCACTAAATTAGAAGTAGGAAAAATGTGTAATTTTATTTTTTTCTCTTTTTTTTTTTTTCTTGAGGCCATGTTTTTCTCTTTGTTCATTTTTTTTTCTTTTTCTCTTTTAGGTTTCTTACATCTCTTTCTCCCTATTTCTTTCTTCCTTAAGACTGCTTGTGTACACAAGATGTGCATAGGGGAAAGAAACAAAAAGAAAGGCACAGAGCATTTGTCCATTGAGACTTCTATTGCAATTGGAGTGGTGCCTTCAAGACAAGGAATTTGGTTCCTACCTTCACATGTGAAAGAGACCAATTGTATTGAATTGATAATTTTTATACCTATATACATAAAAATTTATAGATATAATGTACAACTTCTAATTTTTAAAAGTCCCTTTTTTTTTATTAACCAAAGTTTCACATCGCATTTTTTGTCATTGGCCAATCAGAGAAGCCCATCAATTTGTTTTTTTCTTAAAGTTTAAGGGCTCTCCCTGCCCAAAAATAAATTAATAGTTGACTCGATAGGTACCTAACCAAGGATAATTGTGCATGTATTATCATTATTGATTAATGGGTCAACAAAAGGGAACAAGTAACAAAAACTTTAACCCTAAAACTTTGAAATTGCCTTAATTAGCCATTACCAATAATTTTGCGTGGTTTTAGACCTATCTATAGTATAAAAAGAAATTTTTGTCATAATTTGTTTTTAGGAGATCTTAAGTAGTGCATAGGTTTAGGGGTGGGGGGCAGGGGCGTTCAACAAATATGGCTGGAGTTTGTCCCTCCTCATCTTTTCATTCTAAATTATGCTAGTCCAAAAAGGTGTGCATCAATGCTAGCAAACAAGAGCGTTGGGCAAGAAGATGGAACTTATGCACAAGGAGAAGAGGAGCTTCCAACATAGGAGGACTTGAGACATCAAGTCCAATCTACAATTCAAGGTGCATTGGATGGTATCACCGACCTACCTTCTCAATCACATTTTACATGTTCTCGAGAGTTGCCTTATGAAGGTAGAAGACAAAAGAATTTCAAAAGGAATGATAATTGGACTAATTCAGAATTGAAAAATGCAATGACGGTAGTAGAAGATGGGGGTTGTATAGTTAGAGCAACCTCTAAGCTTTACAACATTCTTGAGAATTCATTGAAGCTTCATCTTACAAGAAATTCTTTGGGAAAGCCAAAGTAGTAGGGTAGGAATATTGACAACTTTTAACAAAGCTAATGCTCCTATTTATATATTGAGCCAAATAGAATTAGAAGCCAAAGGATATGGGATAAAAAAATCCATTGCAAACTTTATCAACCATGTTAGAGGCAACTAATGTATTAGAGTATAGCATCCAAGGAAAGGCTTTTTTGCTTCTGATATCCAAACAAAATTTGAAGCCCTCCTCTTGGTGCATCTAATACACTAAGAATCATTGAAAACAAATTAGAAATGAGAAAGTTATGGCCCCCCAAAGTAAAAGGGGTCAAAAACTTTTTTAAAAACCATTGAACATTACAAAGGCCGATTCTTAAACACCCAGAAAGTTCCTTTTATGTTGTTTTTTTCTATTAAAGTTCAAATATGATTTTTAGAACTTCAGATGGCGCTCCTATAGCATTTTAAATCGTTTAAAATGAATAAGAAATAAGAAAGTTATGAAGTTTGAAAGTAGTAGGGGTCCAAAGAAAAGAAAAACAAAATGTTTTGTAACATAGAAACTTATTTTTCTTATTTTTCTTCTTGTTAATTTTTCATTATTCCTTTTCTTTTGCACTTCAAATTAAAATGATTGTAAAATATTTTTAATAATTATGATTACTTAATGAAAGTATGGTTTTAACATTATTATATAACTTAAACTGTAATTAGCTTAAGATGTTTGTGTACTTGTAGGTTAATTCATGTAACCTACTTACATTAATATTTTAACATAAATAATAAAATTTAAATATATAATACCTATTGATATTCTATATATATATAATTATCATTATAATTATAATAAACATTTAATTGATAATTATGAATATTTATTATAAATTTTAATATTATCATATATTAATTGATTCTGAATAATGTTTTTGTTTAATCAAATTTACATTTTCCGAAAAAGATTCCAAATAAAATAAATCAAAAAATTTTACTTACAGAAACAAAATATTTAAATATATTTGACAAATAAAATTTAAAAACTTGCAACATATATTTAAACCATGGTTTAGTTCAACTTAATTCAATTTAATATAATATAGTTTAGTCGTAAATATTTTAGCCTAACTTGGTTTAGCCATAATTGGTTTGATCTAATTTAATTTGCTTAATCTATTTTAGCCATAAATAATCTAGCCTAACTTAAATTAGCCCTAATTGGTTTGGCTTAATTTAATTTAGCCATATTTATTTCATGCTAATTTAGTTTAACTTAATCTATTTTAGCCATAACTAATTTAGCCTAACTTAATTTAGCCATAATTAGTTTGGCCTAACTTAATTTAGCCATATTTATTTTAATCATAATTAATATAGTTTAATTTATTTTAGCCATAAATAATTTAGCCTAGCTTAACCGTAATTAATTTGGCCCAACTTAATTTAACCATAAATATTTTAGCTTAACTTAGTTTAACTATGGTTAGTTTAGGCTAATTTAATTTAGCCATGGTTAGTTTAACTTTTTAATTTATTTAGCCTAGGTTATTTTAGCTTAGGTTAATTTAGGTTAGCTTAAGTTAGCATGGGGTTAACCTTAGTACCAAAGGCACATAATATTATTATACATAGCCTATGTAGATATATTAAGTATAATAATTAAAATATGTATGAGTTTAGGCTATCATTTTTATGACACATGTCCATGTTGTACACATTTAGTTGCACGTTAGTTGCACACACAACCATATAGTTGAAAATTTATACAATACCAAATTTATAATTGCAAACATGATCAAGATAGTTGCAAATGACAACCAGTTGCATGCCAATTGCATAGTGACTGGTTGCAAACGATAGGATTTCTAGTAGTGTTTTCAACTAGAACCAACTTGTATGGTCATATTAACTCTTTATCCATAAAACATTTTTATGCGCTAGAATCAAGTAATGTTTTGACCTCCATCATCATAAGCTTATTACATTTGACAATGATTGGTACCAATAAACATGGTGCTAGGTTTGAAGATAAGTTGGGACCATTTTCATTACATGATGCATCAAGGTGTAGCCTTGCAATCCCTATTAAAATTAGACATGTTCATTTTCTGATTCCTCTGGTAATGGATTGGTAATAGAAATGGCAAGTGTTGCATGTGGTCCACACTTTTTTGCACACTCATGAGCAACATGATTTGGTTCTCCACAATACAAACAAAGATTGTTTTTACGTTAACATTGTTTTTCCTATTCCATGAAGGGCTTGAATTTTGTCTTATCAATCTGCATGGGGTCATCCTTTAGTGAGGTTACCAAAGGCTAAACTAGCATTGTAGGTGGAAAATTCTTTTGTGTTGCCGATGGTGCAAAGCTCCTTTGTGTTGTTGATGGTGGTTTATCACACCTTTCTTATCAATGTTCAAAAAACCTATTGTCCCACATAATAGTTTTGGGTACATTTTCTTGTCATACCTTTGTTCTATTTCTTCTTTGCAATAAAATCCTCTTAGATTCTTGTTTACACTTGTCGTGTTTTTGTTTTTGTTTCACATTAGTAGAAAATGGCCATTTCGCAACTAGTCCATGCAACTAATTTTTAGTTGCAAGTGACATTTGCAACTGAAATCTCAATAATCATGTTGGACACATTGCATTGACACTAATCGCAAATAACAACAAATTTTGGATTAAAAAATAAATCAATGAAATACACCTTCATCCTTTGATTAATCATATATATATTATCATTTGCAACTAAAATGCGACTTTTTTGGTGAACAATGGGAACAAATTATGTGTTGCCACATGTCCTAATTCTTAATAACAATAAAATATTTTATTATTATTTTGAAATAATCTAAAACATTTAATTTTTATATTTGGATGGTTTAGTATCTGACACATGGTGCAATAGAAATTTTCCATGTGGCATATTAATTGATTTTTTCCAAATTAAATTTTAAATCAATATTTATGTATGTAGGTATGTATTTACCTACCTATATACCTACCTACCCATCTAAGATAAACATCTATTTAGATAGGACCTATTTACTTACTTAAGCCAAATACCTACTTAGGTAGGTAAATTAGGGAAGTAGGTAATTAACTATAAATACATGAATATTTACATTTTATTTTGGGTTAAGTCATTTTTATTGATTCATCCCATATGCCCATCTTTTTAAATATAGAAATGTGAAACAAAACACCTTGTTCATATATTTTTTAAGATGAGAATGAAAGCCAAAACATATGGGATAAAAATTTTAATTACAAGTTGTTTGTAACTTTATCCCATATGTTTTAGCTTTCATTCTCATCTTGAAAGTATATAATTGATAACTAACTAGCTAACTAATTAGCTAACTAATTAACTAATAAAATTACTAATTATTTCATCAATAAACTATAGAATTTTTAAAAATAAACTTGCTAGTTAATTAATTAACAACTAAACTAGAAATTAACTAATTCACTTTATAAACTATCCAACTTCGTAATTATTTATAGTAATAATCATTAATATCTTATGATTACTGAATTAATTATATTATTATTTATTATTGAATATTACTTAATTTATTAGCTAGATAGAATATATATATAAACTATAATAATCTATCAACCAATTTAACTAACTAGTAATTTTCTAATATTGAAATAATTAGCTAATTATTAATAATTAATGAATTATTATTTTGTAACCAAATAAATTCATATAATAACTGAAATATTCAGTATTTAATAATTATTAACTATTAATTATAAATATTGAATATTAATTTTTACATATTATAATATGATTAAAACATATCATAGGCTAACTATTTTATTTTTATTATTCATATTATTACTTCACTCATTAAAACTATTTATGAACTATTACAATAAATATTTTCTATTTTAGTAAGTGTATTTTTCCTTCAAAAATAATTTTTGCATTTGTTTAATAATTTATTAGATTTCCATTCTAACTAATACAATAATTATTAATAATTAATAAATATGAATTTTTAATTTTAAATATAAAACTTAAAACTATATTAATATTTCCTAGTAATTATTATACTAATATAATAATACTTCATAATTTATTACTTATAATAATAATAATAATAATAATAAATGTCATTTGTAATGATTTTAAGAAATATAATAAATGGTTTGGATAAACTTTTAATATGGGCATAATATATTTAACAAATATTTTACATAAAATTTTAATATACTCAAAATATACAATATTTAACATAACCATAGTATCAATGCCATTTAAGGTAAGAAGAATACCTAAATACACATATGGTTGTTCACATAAATTCAAAATGTACATGTATAAATTATAATACACCCAACTATATTCCTTATAATTCACAAAATACACCTTTATGTACTCATAAGGTTACAACTAAATTGGTCACATTTACAATTAATGGGACATAAATTATTATTTTTGGATGAGAATTAAACTAAATGTTGTTCACACGGAAGGATGAACAAAATAGTCCCAAACTAGTTGCACTATAGTCGCAAATATGACCAACACAAGAAATAGTTGCACGAATGTCCAAATGTAGTTGTAAATAATTAATAGTCGCATGTAATCACGAATATAATGGTTACATTTTGGCCAATTTTTCTATTAATGTCATGATCTAGATTTGGAAGTAGGTTTGCTTTTGTTTTCGTTTTAGTTTTAAAAATTTGTAGTCTTGTTTTCGCGCCTCTAACAATTTGAACAAGACTAAAAGTAATGAGGAATTTTACCTCTATTATACCCATTGGGGACCTAACTTAAGGAAGTTTATCAAGAAATTTCCAATTTACATGTGGCCCATGTTCACCCATGTGTGAACTATGAATGAATTTAAACTCAACTAAAAATGAACTAAAATTTAATTAAGAGTGAATTAACAATTAATTAAAAGTTAACTAAGGTGAACTGAAATTTAACTAAAAGTGAAGTAAAACTTAAATAGGAATTAACTAAAAATGAACTAGAAGTGGACTAAAGTGAATTAAGATTTGATTAAATGAACTAAAAGTGAATTAAAACTTAAATAAGAATTAATTAAAAGTCAACTAGAAGTGGCTAAAAATTAACTAAGGTGAATTGAGATTTTTAACTAAAATGAACTAAAAGTGAATTAAAACTTAAATAAGAATTAATTAAAAGTCAATTAGAAGTGGCTACAAATTAACTAAGGTGAATCGAGATTTAACTAAAATGAATTAAAAATTAATTAAAAATTAAATAGGAATTAATTAAAAGTCAAGTAGAAGTGAACTAAAATTTAATAAGAAATTAATTAAAAGTGAATTGAATTCAAATTAAAAGTTAAGTACAAGTTTATTACAAATCATGGATGAACATTCAAATGAATGAACCCCATGGCATTGGCATCTATGATAGCTAGATAGCTATTGTTGTTTTTAGAATGTGATTTCAAGATTATGTACAAGCTTAATAGATCTCACTTAATGGTAGATGCCTTAAACTAATCATCCAATAACTTTGAACTTGTTCGAATACTGATCAAACTAATGATGTTCATTTGTTCACATTATAACATGAGTGGTTATAAAATGTTTATGAATACATGCTAGAAGGAATGACATGAAAGAAATTTATTATTTCACAAAAATAATATTTACCCCAAAAAACAAAACCTTTAGTACTTCAAGGAGTGTTATATTAATTTGGATAAAACAATGAGTTCACGAGTTTTGCAACCAAAATTAGCACCCACAATGCTACAAAAACTACATGGAGGAGTTGTAAAGAGACATTTTTCCTTTGACATCATTGTGTGAAAGTCCCTGGATGCCAATTATTGGTGGCGTGTTTTGAATTGAAATGTTCACAAATATTGTAAGACATGTGATTAATGTCAACGAACAGGTGACCTATTGATGCAAATTTTGGCAAAATTGGTTGCCACTTTACTTAAATGCCCATTTCAAAAATGGGGTTTGGACTTCATCAGACCAATCAAACTTGTAAGCAAATTGTTAGGGAACATTTACATTTTGATAACCATTAACTATGTAACAAAGTTGGTGGAGGCACAAACATTCTGCACCAACATTGTTATGATGATTATTAAGTTTTTATAGAAACACATACTTACCCAATTTGGATGTCCATCAACCATTGTCACTAACCAAGGTACCCATTTTATCAACAATGTTATTAGATACTTTACTAATCATTATATCCTTAAACATATAGTTTCTACTATTTATTATCCACAAGGAAATGGTCGAGTTGAGTTTACTGATAAGGTTTTCAAAAACTTATTAACTAAATTAGTTAATTAAAACCAAAATGATTAGGATAAACACATGTCCACAATACTATTATAGTCCTAAACAACATATAAAGTTAGAACCAATCACATGCTGTTTCAAATTGTTTATGGATTACTTCCATTATTACATACAAAATCTTTGCTACCATCTAGACTTGGAGAAAACATAGATCCAACACTTGTCCAATACTAACTAACTATCAAAGTTAAAAGAACTATAGGAGGTTTGATTGATTGCACAAGATCTAGTTGTTGTTAACCAATGGAATAGGTCATTATAGTCATAGAACCAATACATTGAAACCAAGTTCCATTTTTAAGATTACATGTTATGATGGTTTCTAGGGGTTGTTTTAGCACATTCCTAAATTTCAAATAAGGTGGTTTATGTTTTATAGGATACAATATTGCCTACCTAATCAAACAATTTTTCTTGTTACCATTGACAAATTTGATCCTAACCTGGTCCTAATAAATATCAATGAACCAAACCCATACCAATTAATACATGATAAAACATTGCAACATACATTTACTTGTTATACCTAATGACACGACTACTGAGGAACCTATTGAAAATGAAAATTTTGAATTAATATTTTTTGAACCATTTATTAATCATTAGAATGACAGATTATAATTATTTCAGATTCTAAAGAGGAACAAGAGATTTGTGCTCATTGAAATTTGGTGTTACGAAATAGCCATAGGAAATATTTATGTAAAAAACAAAGAGGAAAAGGAGTTGTAGTAGCCAACTACAAGTGATTTTTAAAAAGCTTTCTTTCAAGATCTTTTCCAAGAAGAATTTGTGAGATTCATTGTTCTTCAATGTGCTAAATCCCATGTGAAGTCCATGATGAAAAAGAAGGGAAAATTATTTACTAAAGGGAGTAGTTCGCTTATTTCAGCATCCATGTTGCCATCACATAATTTAATTTGACAAATAGTGCTTGAGAATCAACCAATGCTCTATTATGCTCACTCAAATGTTAGTAGAACTTACCCGATGGACAAATTACTAAAAGAAGATTGCAACCAATAGGTAACATTTGGTAATAGCAAAGTTGCAACCTATTATTTAAAAACCAATAATTGTCATGTTAAGAAAGTAGTTTCCTTTGCTTGGAGCCTTGTCACCAAACACACAACCTATGATGAAATTGTATTAGTAATAGGTCAATTTAAACGAGTTGTTGAAAAGCAATTCACTAGAGCATGTAACCTTAAACCGGGGAGTAATTCCTAAAAGAAAAAAGGTTAACACAATCTACAACAACTTCACCCTCACATGTACATCAATTTCATAGGTTAAAACATGTATAATTCTGTAAACACCATGGGACAAGTTAAATTATGAACCTATTACTTGTTCACCCAAGAAAAAAACTCAGACCTATGCAATGATTTTAATTGCTAAATCAAAAGATAATGAGGAAACACATTGAGAAGTTGGTCATGGAGATCAAGAAGGGCCACAACAAAAAATGATTAAAGTTTATTATAGGGAAGAAAGTTAGATTAACACATAACATGTATTTGAAGTTCTTAAAGTTGACTTACAAGTTAAACTTGTAGTTTCAGTTGTAGAAATTACATAACCTACTTCAAAAGTAGTTCAACCTACAAAACCTATAGTTGTGTAACCAAAAAGAAAGATGGGACCCACAAGTCAGACAGCCAATACACTGCCTACTACGAACCCTTGCCGACCTCACTATCCTGTTGACTGCATTGCTCATCGACGGACACCCATCGCTCCACAGACTCAAACCATCACCTCTCTACTGCTGATCTGACTATAATTCGACAGATCCATCAACACACTACTCAACTCAGTACACACCTCTCACAAGATCTTCTCACACAGACACATCACCAAAATGCTTGCATTTCATTCACAATATGTACATGCTCTGAAAGCTCAAACAGGTTTCTTCAACACGAAAAAATGACGAATCTGATCGTTCTAGTAGTTCTTGTTCCTCTCCTACATCCTCCACTCTCCTGCAGCACGAACCTAGTTACTTATCAGACGCAGCGAAAATCCAAGACATAGCCGAAGCTATGAGCTACAGAGTTCTTCTCTTCTCAAATCCTTCCATCTCTCTCCAAAATTATCTCGCTCTCCTAGAACTCAGCATACTCAGCTGTCTGAGATCTATCTTTTCTATATGTTGCATATCCTCTACTCTCTGTTCTATCTTCTACCTTGTCCCCCAAAAATTGTCCTCTCCCTTACAGACTTCCGATCTTTCTTCTCAAAAGGTCCGTTCCTTCTTCCAGAAGCTTCTCCAAAACGTTCAGTTCCGATCCAATCCAATCCAGGATCCGCCGTCTTGCCACCTTAATTGAACATACTTCATCAATGTTGGCCGCCGCCATCTCCATCCCTGCACATAGCTCAAAAGAAAGCCATGCAATCTTCATGCAATACTGATGGGGTGCCGTCACACTAAGTCAGTTGATGCAATCATACTCAGAACCCTAAATTAGATCAGAGTTCAAACCACCTCCTTTCGTGTTACAGTTGAACCCACCAATTTAGAAAACCCACAATTTTTTGTCATTCATGAAACTTCAAACTTTAGTAATTATACATAAAACTTGATGTGGATTATTATTATTTTGAGCAAGTTGCCCAAAATGTTAACACTTGGTCAAGAATCTTATAAGGACTCACCAACCTGAGTGTTGGATGTGTTGAAACCAAAAAAAATTTGCAAGAAATTAATATTTAGTTATAGATCCACTGCATAGCCTAGAGTAGATTATTGTGCAACAAACCTTGAAAAATCAAAAGAGGGAATTAGTTCTTGTCAAGGGGCAATTAGCCAAAGTTCAAATTGAGAACCATAACTTGTCCATGAGGGTGATTCAAAAGGAGCAAGTACAAAGAAAACAAAAAAATTGTAACATTAATAGAATGACCTTAACTAGCTCAATCAAAAGACTTGGAACGACTTGAAAGCATTATAGAACAAACATGAATGAATGACTAGAAATGACAACAAGATGGAGCAATCTAGTATGGAGTAGGAGAAAACCATAACCGATTTCGAGTAGACTTGTCAAAAGCAAAAGGAGTAACTTGTTTTAAGTAACATAGAGTTGGAAAGCAAACCTAAACCTTGCATGCTCAAATCTAAAACAAGAAAGGGTAATTACGATATAGTTTCAAAGGGGGAAAATGTTATTCAAATTTTGTAATAGGTGATAGACCTTTATAGGTGACACAACTTAACAAATGATAGACCCTTAAAAGTGACAAAACCTAATAGGTGACAAAACTTAACAAGTGGCAAAATTTGACAAGTGACATGTCAATAGGTAGTTGGCCAAACAAGTAACAAAAAATAATTTTTGAAAATTTTGGATTATTATTGTATATACTAGCTAATTATTAGTTGAATGGTCTAATCAAATTGTTAATTTTGAAATTAACATGTATATAAATAGGACAAGAAGAAGGATGAAAGGAGCTGGGAGAATTTCAGAACTTTTAAATGTTTTCATTTCAAACTTGAATAAATAAACTTTACATTTTAAACTTTTTTTTTGCTTTGACAACTTGTGTATGTATTTTTGTTTTCAAATTTTAATTCACACATACATAAAATTCTATTTTCTTTGGTGTAAACACTTGTTGCTTTAGATCAAAACCTATATTTAAAAAAAAAAAATCAATAAACTTTGATGGGAAACCACAAAAAATCCCATTAACATAGATCAATATTGACACAATTGAATCAAGTACTTGCTACATAAATGATGTGTAGATAAATGGCTAAATGTCATAGAAAAATCATTTCATTGTTGCAAATTCCAAAATAATCAAATTGGCAATATGTGCAAATTCCTTGCACTAAGCTTTTTTTAATCTTTTGTGAAGCCGAAATTTCCTACCAATGAACAATATTATTATTTACACCCAAACCAAATATTGAATCTCAGGAATTGGTGCAATGTTGCAATTAATGATTAGTCCATTGCATTTTTTAGAAAACTTGCAAGATAATAAAAGAATTAATAGATTGCAAGTTTGTGTGTTGGATAATTTGTTGTGCAGGTCAAAGATAAAACCAATTTGATATTATTTTTTAAAAACATTTAAAAATTGTAATTACCGATTTTTGTAGTATTGGATTTGGTTCCTAGATTTCACTACTAGATTTATTATTATCGAAAATGTATCATTGGTTTTTGAAGTGTATATTATCAAAATTGAAATGTTAGTTGATTAGACTGTCTTTGATGAGGATTTTTTAAATAGGATTTATTGTAAGTCTTGAAAAGATTTTTGGGATTTCTCTTATTTACGGGGTAATCCATCATTTCTAACCCCTTCAAAGGATGTCCTTGAGAGAAACTTGTGCAATTTTTCTTGGTATAATGATCTTTTGATTCTACCATGAAATACACATAATTCTTTGAACATTTCTTAATATATATATATATTTTCCAAATGTAAGTATTTGTATTTCTTTTTTGTTGTATGTTTTATTGCATGATAGAAACTTACAATTTATTTGTCCTACTAATTTTTTGTGATGTACATTGTTTGTTTAAAGGTTTATCTGCACATAAGTGTGGGTACTGGTTTTGCAAAGTGCTTGCTTTGGGGTCCAAGAAATATCCATGGAATATTTTTGGTTCACCACTTTGGATTCCACCAAAAAACAATTGTATCCAATAATGAAAGATATGATTGCTAAAATGTTTTAGCTTGTAGAAGGAACCATAGTTCTTGAATAGGTTTGTAGGCTAGATCTTACCATGGTAATGCTACTAGAAAAAAATAAGCATGGTCTAGCCTTCAAGCTCAACTCCAACTACATTGTTAATGGTTAATCTTCCTTAAGAGCTCTGTCCCTTTTGCTATAAATGTATCATGCTTCATTTGCTCCTCTCTTGGACTTTGATCCTCACCAACAAGTGACATTGACCAAAGGTGGAATGGGCATTATGCCAAAAACCCCAATCCATGATTACATCAATGACGAGGTTGTTAGTCATATGAGACATTTGTGACGACTTAGTCAAATAGGATACATTGCTTCAAACATATAGTTGCTATGGTGACTTAGTTGCAAATGATTATGCCTTTTGCGACTATAGTCACAAACAATGTCAACATTATATAAGATGGAGCACTTTTGGTTATTAAATAAAATGCAATAATTATTTTGAATATATGTGTTTAGCATATGCGGTGTGAACACATGGCAACTACAAATGCATCCACAATATGCCACATGTATCTTCTTTGTGTTTTTAGGGGTAATATATATTGATAATATTACCATAATTTATGTTGTATCACTAATAGACACACAACACAATAATAGTGAACCACAATTCGCCACATGTTATTTTCCTATTCATATAGATCTGAACTCACATAACATTATTAAGGTTTTGAAATTATAGGATGTTGACACAAGACATGATCTAAACCAATTGTAAGGTGCCACATGTAATGTCTCCCTTTTATGGCATGAAAAATGATTGAAACACCAAATTAATCCATTTTTGGATAATTACTCAAGAATGCACAAAGAAGGGAAAAAAACACTTAATGCTATAACTTCTTAGAACTCAAATCTGGATAAATACTTGAAAATAGGCAAAGGAGGCAAAATACATAGTTGGGTGAAATTTTTTTAATGCTACTACAACAACAGTGGTCCAATCTCCACACACTTCACACATTTGGAGCCTGACAATTTAATACCTTTACTTGAGGAGAAGAAAGAAATTAGAAATCAAAGAGGGTATTCATAACTTAGAAACAGTTACTGCAAATCAATAATGGCTAGAGTCAACCTCAGCCCCCAGCACACAATCCATTGGGAGTCTCACATGACTTAGTGTGGATAAACCTCAAATGAGTTTATGACAGGTTTCATTCTGGTGACTTATCGTAGGATGATTAAGTGGCTACTTGGTAAGTTTTTAAAAATTAAGGTAATGGTTAGTAGTTTGGGTGACTTTACCTGAGCGTTCAAGGTCCAGGTACCAATGAATTCAAGCAATCTTATTGGTGAAAAGCTTTAAATCGGTCCCAAGGCCTTAAAGAAGAGGGTCCAAGACCAAAAAGTGGCAAATTGAAGCTAAACCTACATGGCACCTATTTTGGAGGGAAAATCAATTGGTTTGGACCAAAAACTAGTGTTAAAAACAAGAGTTCCTGATTTAGAATCAGGCTAGGCACCAAGGTAAAGTCCAACTCAAGGATTCAATTCGCTTCAAAATACTCCAAATTAGTTCCTAGGAAATTGGAGCTTGAACCCTCATCTAAAGTGGGCCTTAGTATGTAAGTAATGGTTAGTACATAGTTAAAGGCTACTGGTTTCTGGACCCTCGATCCTCATCTAAAGTAGGCAAGTAAGAGAACTAGAAACTAAGCTGACCATTGAAGGATTCCATGTAGGAAAGCTGTTTTAATATCAAATTGGTGAACCTCAAAATCAAAGTGTGCAGCTAATGCTAATAATTATATTCTTACGAAATTTATTTTCACTATTGAGAATTGAAAAATGTGTCTCCAAAGTCTAGGCTTGCAATTTGTGTAAACCTTTTGCCACAAGGCATGCTTTATATTTATTTATATTATCATCTGGAATATGTTTTTATTTTTAACACCCATTTGCTGGAAACAAGTTTTCTATCCTTGGGCAAAGTGGTAAGGATTCAAGTTGTTGTTTTTTTTTCCAAAGGAATCAAACTCTGATTGGATGGCCTTTTCTCAATTTGACGCATCTGACCCACTAAAAGGGCTTCCATATATGTAGTGGGTTTTGAATTTGAAAAACTTTGATGAAATAATGCATGAGGATGTTTACTAGTACTTGGGGTTAATTTTCCTTCAAATGTTTTTATGAGTCTATTGGGCTTTTTAATGACTCTTTGTGTTTGTCTAGGATTTTGTCTCAAATGGCTTCTTTCATGTGCTGTTAATATTCCAAGTACAGATTGGACTTCATTTTGGTCATCATTATTACTTAATCTAAAAAATCTTCAATAATTCTAAGATTTGGGTTAAGTACATGATTATTTGGAGATGTAAAAATCATCAAAATTAATTAGTTATTCAGTTGAATCTATTGGTGTAATATGACTAGATGATGAGTTCATTGGTTGAATTGGTTGAATATTGATTGAACTTATAAGATTAGGAGGGTATGTGAAACTTTTGAGAAAATTTTGATCCAAAAGGAGGTCATGCATTTGGTTGACTAGTTCTACATGTATATCTTTGTGTGGTGAAAAGAGAGGGGTTTCATCAAAAGTAACATCTTTGGAAATTTTAATTTTTTTTGTGAATTTAACTTGGAGTGTATATGCCTTAGATTATTCAAAGTATCCAAGAAAAATGCACTCACGAAATGGGTTTCTAATTTGTGCCTAGATTCTTTAGGAATTAATGCACAGGCTGCACATCCAAAGATTTTTAAGTGCGAATGTAGGGGAAATTCCTATGCAAACTTCATAAGGGCTTTTATTTTCTAGGATGGTTTTAGTTGGACATCTATTTTGAAGTAGTTGATAGTTAGTAATGTTTTCCCCCTAGTAAGACTTTGGTAAGAGAGAATGGAAAAAACATAGTGAGGACTACCCCTATCAATGTTCGGTTCTTCCTTTCACAAACTCCATTTTGGTGAGGGGTATGGGGTGTGATGAATTGGCATTGAATACCATGATTTTGACAAAAAGAGGTTAAACTCATTAGACTTATACTCACCACCATTATCACTTCTCAACATTGTTATCTTTTTCCTAGTTTGATTTTTGACTTCTATTTTATATTGTTTAAATTTTGAAAATATTTCTGCTTTATTTTCTAAAAGGTAAATTTTGATGTATCTAGACCTATCATCTATGAAGGTAACAAAATATGTACATCTTTAAAAATAGGAGTTCTTAAGGGACCACATACATCACTATATACGAGTTTCAAAATATCTTGAGCTCAACAAGCTCCTTCCTTAGGAAATTTAATAAGGTGTTGTTTGCCTTGAATACATGATGGACAAATAGATAACATTTTCTTATCAAAGGATCCCAATTTCTTAGACATAAACTAGATTTATTTTAGTCTTTGTTAATTTATGTAACTTAGCCTCATATACCACAAATATGTTATATTGAGGTGTGTGAGGTTTAATTTTTATTTAATTTAATTTTCTTGTTTTTTGGTAACACTCAACTTGTAAAAATCTGCTTCCAAGGTACATTTAGCAATTTGTTGACCATGTGAATTTTGAAGAAAGTAATTACCAAATTTGATAAGAATTTCACCATCAGCATGATCAAATTGCTTTGCTAAGAAAAGGTTCTTTTGGATTTTTGGCACATACAACACATTAATCACAGTTTTTTATAGTACCATCTTTTAGTTTTATGGAAACTTTTCCTTGTCCAATTATTTCATGGGTTGAATTATCCCCTAAATAAACAAATTGGCC
Source organism: Sphagnum contortum (assembly GCA_963920785.1). Taxonomy (NCBI): domain Eukaryota; kingdom Viridiplantae; phylum Streptophyta; class Sphagnopsida; order Sphagnales; family Sphagnaceae; genus Sphagnum; species Sphagnum contortum. Next base: position 16,792,205 of record OY987285.1, on the reverse strand, counting down.
TTTCTCCCACTTATGGTATATATGACACAAATGATTCAATGTCATGTGGTTTTTCACACTGGTGTCAACATACTAAATGTCATCATTACCATCTACTATTATCAAAGCTCCCACATACAACTAATTTTGTTTGGTAGCTATCTTGGATTACATGATACTTGCCTTTTCTTCAACAAGACGTGATCTGTAATCTTTAATTCCATGACCCATTTTCTTACATCTAAAACACCTAATTTTCATTTTGGGAGGTTCAAATCTTGGGTTATTACTTGTAACTTAGGATTAAAATTGTCCTTACCATTTAAGGACCATTGGAAGAAAGGTAGTCCAACTTTTTGGATCCTCCCTTTGGCATAATATGGCCTTTTCGCCAACATATAAGGCTGATATACTATTAGTTGTATTATTTAAATTTTTCATCAACACCTTTTCTTTAGGAATGTTTGTGACGAGGGATTACAAAATAATATTAGGTGCAATCACAATCAAACGAACCAACACGATTATTTTGCAAAAAGACTATGGCCCTTTTTTTAGTCCTCCTGACTTTTGCATATAAAGGAATTTTTTAATGAAATCTTTTGTAACTTGTTATTAAAATATTTATAGTTTCTCTAATGCATCACATTTTTTATGTTAATCTTTTTCAAATGATTATGATTTTGTTAAAAGTGTAAAACTTTTGTTAGATTATGCATAATGTCTAAAAGAATTATCAAAATTTCAGTTCCTTCCAATATATGTTAAAGTCTTTGGGTTTTCTTATCATAAGATATGACTTTGTTTTGTATGTCATGTGTATTACACACCATTTACAAGTTGTAAAAGACTTTAGAACTTTTGAGATTATAAAAACCTACATTGAATTTTAGAAAAATTCAAATTCCATAATTTTTTAATTATGAATGTTTTTTGAGTCCAAGAAATAGGTTAATATCATGTAAATTTTCTTATCATAATTTTTTTTTTATTAAGAAAGTCCTTGGCATGTTCCTTTGTAAATTGTAGTGCTTTGGATGTAATTGTTTTTCAAGTTTAAAAGTATTTTTATTAAATTAAAACCCAAAAATAAATTAAATGAGTTTTTCATTTGAATTCTTAGACATTCATATTATTCGTTTAACACAACTTCCTATGATTAACATGACATTAAAATGGCACCACAAAAACATTTGTAACAAAATTGCAGTTTTTTTCGGTCACCTAACATGTTTTTTGACTTGTTTGATTGTGATCACACCCATCTGTTGTTACTGGAGCTCTAGCAATTGACAATTGTCCTAATAAGGATCGAAAAGATTGAAAATGTTTGATGACAATTTCCCCATCCTTCATTTCTAAAGTTTGTAAATTATCTTTTAAGAACATTTTGATGATTACATCTTGACTTTCAAACGTTCTGAATAATTCTTGCCAAGCATCATGCGATGTAATTATTGATTGCAAATTGGAAACAACATTTTTATCTGAGCAATTATTAATGACTTGAATGGCTATTGCGTCCTTGTCATCCCATTTAGTAATACTACCTATTCTTGTGGCTCCTAAGATTGCAGCTCCTGCGACAATTTGAGTAACCATAGGAGCAATAGGTGTTGCTTACGTACCATTGACAAAAGGCCATAATTTTTTGATTTAAACAACAAAGTTAATCCGTGTTTCCATATGTTGTAATAAGTTCCATCAAATTTCGAAATATGACTGATGTCAATTTTAATGTTAATTGATATCATTTGTCAAATTCTCCATATTCTTAAATTTATCAATTTTTAATTATGGCATTCAGATTCCACTTTAATTTTCTGGAGTTATGTATTTGTAACATATTAAATTCATTGAAACATTTAACAAACGTTGCAAAGCTAATTCCTTCCCTGGAGAATGTGAGTATCTGCCATGGCCCAATTCCACACCAATTTCTCCCACTGCTTTTTGATCCATGCTTGGAGTGTCAATTCTGCAACATTGAAGAACTTCCTTTAATTTATTTAAACATGAGACAAATGTATATGGGCATCATTTGACCAGGAGAAAGAAATTAGTTTTACTACTTTAAAAATCTCAGCTTTGATACCATGTTGGAAAAGTAAAGTAAAGGAAAATGAATTGAATTTTATTCATAAAAGCTTCTCCTTTTATGCTTAATGAAGGAACTACCTTCAGTATCTAAAGGTCTAGAAGAGTTGTGTCTTTCTATGAATGTCCATGGGCGAAAATGCTATCAAAGTTCCCAGAAGAGAGAAACTTGGAACTTTCAGGCTCACAAGTAGGATCAGCAATCAATTTCACATCGCAAGTGAAAAAGCGCGTCTGGATAAGAGCCTTGGTTCAACAAATTATTTCTACTTCTGTTGTCTCTACATGTCTTTTCAGACAGTTCAATCTTAGCGTTGTTGCCAATTACATATAGTAAAGGAACAATGGTACCGACAATGGTACCGACAATGAAGCCGCCCCTGAAGTCGCGGACGGACAGTCGCCTTTAGAAAGGGCAAGGTTTGGTCTATTTTCATGGACTCGCAGATGCGAAGTGTGTGGCAGCACGTAGCGAGGTTGAACAAAACCTTCATGTCCTCATCATCAATTTCAACAATCGGCATGTCTAAAACGTGGAGTGAACTTGCTGTCTCTGCAAGCAAGTTAAATATAGCTAAATATACATGGACTCGCAGATGTGAAGTGTGGCAGCGCGTATCCAAGTTGAACAAAACCCTCATGTCCTCATCATCAATTTCAACAAGCGACATGTCCAGAACCTATAGTGAACTTGCTGTCTCTGCAAGCAAGTTAAATATAGCTAAATATAGCGAGGACGTCGTGAAGCCAGCTGCTCCTTCTATTGTTGTTGCTGCTAGCGTTGTTGTATTCCTTATGTTTATCAACAACCTCAACATCTTCATGGAGCTCTTGGTTGGACACCACCATGCACACCGAGGTTTCTGCTGCTAGGGTAGGTGGTGTTGCGAAATCAAACTCTCCATAAGAAGGGATGGAATAATGCTCTGCTACTTCTGATGTAACAGGAATCTCAAATTCGTTTGCAGTAGGCAGGACATCCAACGCTGGTGTACAACAACAATCAAAAGAATCCTCTGTTTCTGAAGGATGATCATCTGTTTTTGAAACATCTTGTGGTGTAGAGGAAATTGCAGCAACGTTTGTAGCATCATCATCATCGGCTGCTACTTCTGCGCTGCTCTCGAGCTTTGAGCAGCGATGATGATGATGATGGAGGAAGAGATGTGCAGATTTGGAAGAAGGCGATAGAGAGAAGGTGTTACTGCCATATCCTGATGTTCCTACTACTGATGCCGCCGGCATTCTTCCTTGCAGCAGTCTCAGAAAAAGGAAGCTCAGTAGAGTTAATCAGAAAGACAATGAAATGATTTTGTAGCTACTGAGTAGTTTTTGAAGTTTCGAGTTTTGATTTTTGGCTTCCCCCCCCCCACCCTTTTCACTTTTAGAAAAATAAAGTTCAGTGTTTGTAGATCCTTGATCTCTGAGAGAGAGAGAGAGAGAGAGAGAGAGAGAGAGAGAGAGAGAGAGAAAGAGAGAGATTATGTTTTTTTTTGAAGACCCATTTGGGCCATGAGGGAGATGGAGGTGGTATTGCTATGAGCTCCAACAAGAAGAGACAATGTACATACATTAGCCCAGTTTGAGCTAGGAGGGAGAGATGGAGTTGGTGTTGCGATGATTCTTCTACAGCAAGGAGGAGGGGAATTGAAGAGAGAGATAGAAGAGAGAGACAGAGGGACGCAAGAAACACGGGAGGAACCAGAAGAGGCTGCTACGGGGAGAGTGGGCAACAACGAGGATGGTGAACAACAGATTCAAGCACAACAAGATGGACTCATCAACAACAACATAGCTTTCTCGGTTAATGCTGCACTTCTTCTTCCTCCTGCATCAGCAGCACCACCTGCTGCTATCTTCACGGTTTGCACAACACAAAAACCCTTTGCAAAAAAACTGAGATTAGTGTCAAATTAGTAGCCTAATTTTCTGTTACATTTTGCTTGTCCTGTACATACAGTAGTGAAGGATAGTAAGGCCATTCAGGTCAGAAGGTTTTCTGTTGTAGATTTGGAAGGCTCATGTGGAGATTCTGGAACAAATGGTTTGGAAGGCTGTTTTAGACCTGAGAAGAGTGATTTCCAACCTCTCACTCAGAATGGTGGGAAGATTAACATTGTTATGGATTGTACAAGCCAGTGGCAATAAGTTTAACATCAGTAACTGATTAGTTGAGTAAATCCAACAGGTTCGTTGCTGATGCTACACTTACTGCCACTGGCCTGTACAATCCATTACACTGTGATTGAAATAGTGGGAGCAATTTTAAAATGCAAACAAAATCAACACTGGAAGAAGACTCATATACCTGTCACCCATAATTAAGCATTTCTCCTGCATTTCCCGAATTGTTGTTTCTGCAATCTTTGGATTGGGAAATTTGACCAAGGCCTCCACTCAGCTAAGCTAGCTAGCTTGCTATTACGTACCTGTTCATGTAGACGTGTCAGCAGAGGCATTAGATCTAGGCGGTAAATCCAACGGCAGAGGAGGCCATACGAAATCAGGCCGCCAGGACCCGGGAAATCTCACTTATCTTGGTGTATTTTAATTTTTCCTAAGAGGATTAATCTCCCATGTTAGTGTCATATATCCGACGGTTGTAAAAAGTGGTAGTGGGCATTGGTATATCCTCTCCCTTGAAATACTTACTTGACAAGGTAAAACATTTTAGAAAATCATTTGTGATATTTTTTGTCAAAAAATGGTGCTATTGGGAATTATTTGGGAATATAAGGGAACATAAAACATACCAAGGAAGGTGGAGAGGAAAAACATAAAGGAAGAGGGAAAGGAAGGAAGGTGGGAAAATCAAAAGAAAATTTGCTTCTCCTCCCTGACACACACACACCTAAGGCACGGGGCACACACTAGTACATGAGTATGCATCATGTGGGAAGAGAACCATACACCAAAATGGTGACCATAGGTATATCCTTAATTCCATAATGTGAGACAAAGTATGAAGACAAGATTTACAAGTCACAAGTTTTCTTCCCCATATCACAAATTTATCTATGTCACAAATTATGCAATTGCATAGTTCTAAATTTCAAATGCCCTAGTATTATTACATCTTGATACATTAGTCATTTAATTCACGTCCAAATATGTGCATCTTGCAACAAGACCTTTAGTTCATATCATTATTAAACACCTATTAATAAATTCCTTGTTAGACATTAGACATTAAACATTGTGCACATTATTACACATTTTTGGTAAATTCAAGTGTCAAACCAAAAAATTGCTTAAGACAATTGAAGAACCAAAATAACATAATCAACGTTAAAACAATAATCTAGTTTTAAATTAACCTTAATCCATGTTCGAATGACATTAATCAACCCTTGATCAACCTTAATTATGCTCCCATAACTTTGATGTAACCTTGCTCACGCCTTATGTTCCTACACCAAATTCATTAGGAATCATCAAAATCATTTATCTAACTATAAATAGCCAATTTTTTGTAGTTGGAGGAAAACTTCCATTCATGAACAATCATATTGAAAAATAGTAGGACAAAACTATAAGAAATTTCTTGGGAATCACATTTCTTAAACTTTGCATAAAAGTTAAAACGAGTTAATTTTTTTTGTAGAAACTAAAGTTGAAGGTTCTTCTGAAGCAAAAGAAACCACTAAACCAACATTCATATAAGCTCCATATGGCATATGATGAAGGCCTAGACTATTAAAAGTTTCCTACCTTGGAAAGTTTAGAACAAAATAATGCCCCTTGCACATACTTACTCTGGGTCTAGATTGCGTTCAAACCTTAAAAGTTGAAGATAAGCTTCTATAAAAATTCTCATGCAAGATTTTCAAGTTTGGATTGAATCTTATTAATTTACCTCCATGGTGGACAATCACAAAAGATGATTAGTAACATGATGTTCAAACATGCTCTACCACCAAGGGAGATCTCATAAGGAAAAACCAACAAATATGGTATAAGAACATATTAAATAAATCACTTGGGAGAAGTTTGAGAGAGCAAAATTTGAAAAAAAGGAAAAATAGTTATCCAAATAATTTAAACTTCCCATGAAGAAGCTCAAATTTTTGGAATCAAAAGGACATAATATAATTCAAAACGTCTACCTTTCACTTAAGAGATTCGAAAGAGAGGGGAGAATTTCAGAACTTTAAATGTTTTCATTTCAAACTTGAATGAATAAAATTTACATTTTAGTCTTGTTTTGTACTTTGTACAAATTGTGTATGTATTTTTTTTTTCAAATGTTGATTCACAAATACATAGAATTATATTTTCTTTTTTGTAAACACTTGTTGCTTTAGATCAAAACCTATATTAAAAATATAAATTTCAAAAAACTTTGATGGGAAACCACAAAAATCCCATTAACATAGATCAATATTGACACAATTGAATCAAGTACTTGCTACATAAATGATGTGTAGATAAGTGGCTAAATGTCATAGAAAAATCACTTCATTGTTGCAAATTCCAAAATGATCAAATTGGCAATATGTGCAAATTCCTGGCACTAAGTGTTTTCTAATCTTTTGTGAAGCCGCGATTTCCTACCAATGAACAATCTACCTATTACACCCAAACCAAATAGATTTGCTCACCATGCCTTCTTGAATTCTAGGAATTTCCTACCAATGAGCAATAAACATATTTGCCTGTGAACCAAATAGTTTCATTCACCATGCCTCCTTAAGCCTCACGTTGGTTTTATTTTCCTTATGTTAAGTGAACCTTTCAAAATGGTTGTTCACCACCAAATAGTCATGCATTGGTGTAGCTTTTCTTTCCTGTATGATATGTGGTTTCCATTTTCCCTTTGCGAACAAGGTGTTAGCCAATGAACATCCATGTTTTAGCATCATTTAAATTTTTGCTTCATTTGTTTCATACCGTTTCACATCTTGTCACTCTATTAAAGGCTAGAATAGACTTTAACTTAGTTTTGGACATAGAATTCTACACATAAGTGTGGGTACTAGTTTTGCAAAGTGCGAGTTTTGGGGGTCTGGGAAATATCCATGGAATCTTTTTGGTTCACCACTTTGGATTCCACCAAAAAACAATTGTATACAATAATGAAAAGATATGATGGCTAAAATGTTTTAGCTTGTAGGAGCTATAGCCTTGAATAGGTTTGCAAGCATGATCTTACCATGGTAACGCTACTAGAAAAAGATAAGTGTGGTCTAGCCTTCAAGCTCAACCCAAGTGCAATTACATTGTTAATGGTTGATCTTCCTTAAGAGCTCCATCCCTTCTGCTACAAATCTATCATACTTCGTTTGCTCCTCTCTTGGACTTTGGTCCCCACCAACAAGTGACATTGACCAAAGGTGCAATGAGCATTTTGCCAAAAACCCCAATACATGATTACATCTATGACTAGGTTGTTAGTCGTATAAGACATCCACGACTACATGATTACTTAGTCAAATAGGACACATTGTTTTGAACATATAGTTGCTATGGTGACTTAGTTGCAATTGATTCTTTGTGTTTTTAGGAATAATATGTATTGATAATATTACCATAATTTACATTGTATCAATAATAGACACACAACACAATACTAATGAACCACAATTCACCGCCTGTTATTCTCCTATTCATATGGATCTGAACTCACATAATATTATTAAGGTTTCCAAATTATAGGATGTTGAAACAAGACATGATCTAAACCAATCCTAGGGTGCCACATGTAATTTCTCCCCTTTTATGGCATGAAAATGATTGAAACACCAAATTCATCCCTTTTTGGATAGTTACTCAAGAATGTGCAGAGAAGGGAAAATAACTCTTAATGCTATAACTTCTTAGAACTCAAATCTGGATGATCACTTGAAAATAGGCAAAGGAGGCAAAAAACATAGTTGGGTGAGAAATTTTTGATGATACAACATCGGCAGTCCAATCTCCACACACTTGGAGCCTGCCAATTTAATACACAAATGGGTACCTTTACTTGAGGAGAAGAAAGAAATTAGAACTTAACGAGGGTATTCATAACTTATATCTGGTGACTTATCTACATAGGATGATAACTGGCTACTAGGTAGATTTTAAAAATTAAGGTAATGGTTAGTTGTTAGGGTGACTTTATCTGAGGGTCCAAGGTCCAAGTACCTATGAATTCAAGCAATCTTATTGGTCAAAAGCTTTAAATTGGTCCCAAGGCCTTAAAAGACAAGGATCCCAAACCCAACAGTGGCAAATTGAAGGTAAACCTACATGGCACCTATTTTGGAGGGAAAATCAAGTGGTTTGGACCAAAAACCAGTGCTAAAAGAAGAGCTCCTGGTTTGGAGAACAAAGAATCAGGCTATGGACCAAGGTAAAGTCCAACTTCAAGGATTTGATTTGCTTCAAAATAATCCAAATTGGTTCCTAGGAAATTGGACCCTGGACCCTCATCTAACGTGGGCCTTAGTATGCAGGCAAGTAATGGTTAGTACATAGGTAAGGGATACTGGTTTCTGGACCCTGGACCCTGATCTAAAGTAGGGAAGTAAGAAAACTAGAAACCAAGCTGACCATTGCGGCTAGAGAGGGAAAATGACCCCATGAAAAAATGTTTCCTGTCCACCCACACTATCCATCCCTTTGATGAATGGTGAAGGGCTGTATTCATTCACTCTGCCCATTTGTAACAAAGCATAAAGAGTTTTCACACAGCATGAAAGTTGAGAACAATGACAAACAAAGCAAGTTCATCTTGCACAAAACAAAGGCAGATTCTCTCTTGTGCAAGAAAAAAAGGTGGACTTTCTCTCTTGTGCAAGAAGCAAAGGTGAGTGCAAGACAAGTGCAACAAATCAAATGCAGCACAGCATCCGGAGTGGAGGTGGATGGAAGCAGAGGGTTCAAAACAAAGGTTCTACTACGAGGTGTAGGTTGCATGTCGGCTCTTCATAAACCCCTAATTTTATAGCTCCATCATAATGTCCTGCAATGAAGGACTCCAGTGATGGACTTTCATCTGTCATGTTGAAAAGGTTTCCAATGCAATAATAACACTTTTTGTGGCGACAAACAACCTTTGCAGAAATGAAGAAACATTTTTCCCTCCTTATATAATTGAAGTGCATAATTGTTTCATACTAATGCTTGATCTCAAATTTCAGTCAATAATATGATTTGAGGAAGTCAGAAAACATTTATCCCTTAAGCTTAGTACAAAAATGATCCACCATATCTGGAGACTTCACACTGCCAAACTGTACCAGTGAAATGCTTCAAAAAAATTCATGATCATTGATAAATGCTGAAGATTGAGGCTCACCATTATGTACAATGAACCAGTAGGGAAAAATCTGTTTGGTCAAGCATCTTCAGTAGTCTTCTGCAGCTGTTGAATAATAGAATATAGTTGCAAACAATCCCCCCACTGATGTGATCAAATCCATCCACCCAACTGCACATCAGATGAACATTTGGTGCCTCAGAGTCAGGTTTCTAACTCACACACCCAAAAGTCATACAAAATGATGATTTTTCACATATCTTCTATAAAATTTGGCAATAAGTTGGTCCAACCCAAAAATTAGAGGATGGAATGAGAAAGGAGCAATATTCATTTACCCCTGACTCCTCCAAAGATGAGAAATCTCAAGCAATCAGGCAAGTTCCAACAATACAATCGCAGAAGAAAAAGAAGTAAGCAATCTAGCAGTGATTCTTGGGGAGTTGGGAAGATAACCAGGGATGAGAGATAAACCTTCATCATTAACAGGAGTCAGTTTATTCCCGCCAGCAGTGTAAGTGGGCACTTGATGACCATCAAAAGCACTACTCTCCCATCCTCTTAGACAACTCCTTTATTGATACACCTGCCATGTCCTAGCTGTCCAGATTTTTTTGCCTACAAAACATTGTACACAGCAGGTCATCCACTTTAGTTTCAAGCAACACTTTGAATGGTTGTCTGCACCTCTCTGCATCCACATCAGCAATTCTTGGCTGACTTCCTGCATTGACTTGATCAAATTTCCCCATCCCTGAATGCAAAATATGAAATACCACCAGAAACGAAAAAGTTCACTTAGTCATCCAGACTTTGCATTTCAGATTTTGCAAAGGGATGGTACAAACCCTGCTTTCTGTTGTTGTTGTTTTCTTTGCAGCTTTTGCTCCCTAGCCTTTTGTTTCTTTTCTTCAAGTTCCCTTCGTGCTACTTCTTTCTGCAGTAATTTCTCCTTATCCTTCATAATTCTTTCATCTCGCTCCCTTTGGAGTACTTTTGGATCATCCAACTTCCAGGTGGATTTACCACCTTTGTCCTCAAACCGCACCCCAAGATCCACCATAGTTTCATTACGCAACCTATCTGCCAGCTCCAGGAACTTCTCCTGTAGATTTTGTTCAAATGACATATTCCCACACTCAGTCCTCTCTTCCTCAACAGCTATCCTTGTGATAAGAGTTATTGCATTCACTGGAAGTGGACAGGTTTACTGCAAGGTGCTAAACATCACCAGCGAGTTTCAACCCATCAACATTTTGGTTTCAAATGAGCTCGAGATCATGGATGTTCTCTACTGCCATTGTTTCAAACACAAAAAGGTAGTAATTAGATCAGTGTACCTTAGGAGCACCCTCCCTTGCAGCTGTTCTAACTTGATCCCTAAAACCAGCAACTGCATCCAAATATGGAGCCTGCAACACCCCACATATCAAATGAGGAAAAAATTACACTCCTTTCTATCAGTATCCTCATCTAAATTTTTTAAACTGGCAATTACTGTCTGCTTGGACATGCCAATCTTGAGCACCCTTCCATAAAAGCAAACCAATTCACAGTTTAATGTCAAGCCCAACAATAATGGCATATCAACAATATGCAAAGGCCCTGCATCTGGTTCTGAAGGATGTATCCAAAGGAGAATTGTAATATACAATAAAACACACTCAATTTTGCACGGTTTGTTGCCTCCAGATCTACAGGGCAGCACTTCCAATGAACACTAATTGTGCCAAAGGAGACACAGGGTTCACCATTCATACCACATCACCTTCAAGACTTCCTGCACTTGCAACTCCCTGGCTTGCAGAGGATCCAAAACCAATATCCCCTCTTCCAGCATCAGATAAGCCTGCAATGTTCCAGGATAACTACTTTGTTCATCACCAACATTCACCATTTGACAAGGGTTGCACCTCTTAGACAGTTCCTAAATGGCCTACAAAATGACCTCCATGCTTCAATATGTCAATAAACCATATAACCACCAAAGCTGCTGGCTGCAGTGACTAACAGACTCCTTATCTATTCAACATCTATGGAGGAATTTATAGCTAACATCACCAGACATTTCAGGTTCCACATATCTGGGTATTAAGATGCATAAAATCCTAAACCACACAAATAGAGCAAGCAATACAATGCACAAGTCTTACAATAAAAGCATTTAAAAACTTACCAAAAATAGAGAGAATCCATGTAATATACACAGCTGCTTTCTGAATAATATAGATCCTTGGCTTCACACTCATCTGCATCAAACAGATTACTTCAAACACCAGTCCTATCTTTGTCCACCAATCACAGCTTATTTCATATTTCTTTAGCCATTCTCCCAGCTCCTGTCATGTATATGTAACTTTGGTGATAAGGTAAGACCCTATGTGTTACAAGTTTAAAATGCCACCATAGCACAAAGGGCAGGTAGGGACAAGATGGAGGGGGAATGAGCATACTGAATTGCATTTGTCAATGTAGGAATGCACATCCTTGACCAACAAGAGCAACTCTGACACAGCACCTGCAGTGTCAAAGTTGTCTTCCAGTCGCACTTGCACCTGCTCATATCTATCCACATCGGTTATCTTTGCACCGCATAAGAATCATTCCAATGCCCATGAAGAACAACACACAAGCAAGACAAGTAGGTGCAGCCCAGGATGAGAGTACCTTAGACTGCACTTCTTGTATCCTGCGTTGAAGTTGTTTCTCATCCTCAGGCCACGTTTGGACATCATCAGGCCAAATTTGGTCATCCTCTAAAGCCTGCCACACTCAGAAAAACAAAACTCCCTCCTTTAGTCACAACCTACCACAAACTGTTGCACCAACCACAACAAAAATATTCCTGTAGAGGAGGGCCCATCCAGCAACAATGGACGATCAACTGTGTAGTGCATACACATTGGGCTCCATTGGAAGATCATCCATAAAATAGGTCCTGGATGCAAGATCTACCCATGCTGCAAATGAACAAAAGTAAGAGCTTACATACCGCCTGTCTCATCTCCACTTGTACATTGGAAAAGAAATTCTTGAACTGCTTTTCCTTTCCAACTGGCTCATTCACTGCTGCCTCACTGAAATTTATGGGCTGCACAGATTGTAAAGGGGAAAAATGTGATACACCTAACTGTAACCTCAGAACAATCCAAAAAACCTACAAACAATAGATTTGCAAACGACAGACATGATGTGGCCTAAAAAAGAGTAATTTTTGAGCCGTCTACACATCATCTGCTGACTCTTGAACAGATGGCAGGAGACAGGAAACTACTTGATCATCTACCTTGTCCCAGGCATGAATCACAAATAACATACGAAGTTGCCTTGAAGTATACTTCTGCAGTGCCTGCAAACCCAGAAGCATCCCACCCACAACAATTCCCAACATTGCTACTGTGGACTCCCAACAACAGAAATCTCCTTCCAAACTCATGTGCCCTGCCTCCTCCCACCTAATAAACACCAAACTAATGCACTGAAAGGAGCACAAAGAAGTTGCATTAAATGAACAAGAAAGTGCTTGCTAACTTCTAGCAGTACAAAAGGTGTATAAAAGGCAGGGATGCATGTAACCAACCTCTTTAATGGTTATGAAGTTTTTCAGTGACTTTGACATCTTCAAGCCATCTATCGAGAGGTGGCCTGAGTGAAAAAAATATTTTACCCACTGCAATCACAAAGGTCCAAAACCCGCCTAGTCACTCAAAAGTTGAGCTGCTTCTTGCAGCGTGTCCCTTACATCTATCATTCTGGAAGTATTTGTTTACTTACTAGTTTTCTGAGTGTAGAATTGAACATTGAACATTGTGAAACCTCGTATCAGCATAATGCAAATAGAGGGCAGAAACTACTGAAGGAATCCAATCAGAAATGAAGACTGTAAGGTGAGAAAACCCACTTGTGAGGAATTGAAGTAGGCTTCAGCTAGGGCTAACTCATTGTCATGGTGTGGGAACTGAAGGTCACTGTGAACCCCCAAAACACTCTGATAAGAAGACTCTTGCCCCTCTGCAAAGGAAAAAGTAAACCAACAAGAAATCAAGAAGACAGCTTTGGGATGTCATACTACATCATCCACACAATGTCAAAAGCAATCGAAATTGGAAATGTACTTACTGTCCGCCAGAGTGGATGTCCATACAGTCACCAAGGATATCACTGGCCATTGCAGAGCACTCTATGTGCCATCCTGGACGTCCCATTCCCCAAGGAGAATCCCATGCAGGCTCTCCTTCCTTGCTTTTCTGCATTACTTGAAAAAGTATATATCATGATCTGATGGATGTGACTTATCTAGAAATACAACCTAAACTCAAACAATACACAATAGGACTGATCACAAACCCATTTTTGACTTCCATATAACTCTAGAGCTATGAAGACTTCAGACAAAACAAGTTGAGGGAACACACCTTCCACAATGCAAAATCACAGCTGCTCCTCTTCTCTGTGGTCTCAAAGTTTGACTCACTCTCAGATGCCAACTCAGAGCTCCCTACAGCCCAAGGATTCAGTTTCCCATATGTATGGCCTGCATCCCTGCCAACATGAACAATTTCATACCACATCTATAAATAGAACCTTTCCTCAATGTGCAATTGTGTAGTGCCATGTGCTGATAGAATGTAGTGAAACACCCTCAATAAGATCTTCCCCTACAAGAAGCATATATCTCACTTGAAACTATTTGCACAGTCCTCACAATGACAATACTAACCATATTAACCAAGATCACATACCTGAAGGCTTTTGTGTCAAAGTACACACTGTTGTTGGCAACATAGGCCAGCTCATGATTCAGGATGACTTGCACATACTCAATGATCTGAGGAATATACCTACACCATGATTGTCACTCTGCATTAGTCACTCTACAGCACATCCCAACCAGTATTGACAAGTTGGCCATTGTTCTGGTTGTGGTACTCACTTGGTGACTCTAGTAAGCACATCAGGTTCCTGCACACCAAGGCTTTTCATATCCTCCATAAACTCATGCTCATACCTGCAACCAAACAATCTCCAAATCTTTATTTCACCCTCCACACCCCACATCTACTGCCACATAGAACACACTGTCCACGCAGAAAATTACGGCAGAAGAATCACAATGTCTATAAGACTTTAATTGGATCACCACAACACTGTGGACAAACTTAGCACATGGATCCTTATTACAAACCTGGACTACTGGTTGAATTGAGGAATACATAAGGTCTCAAGGAAACATATTCCACATAACATATTCACAAATCCCAAGCGCTGGAAGGCTACCTGGCAGCATGGGAACGGAAAATAGCATGGTCTGTTACTGATGCCTTGCCCTTCACATCAAGATGAGATGCCAGAATGTCTGCAATGCCCCCTGATAGAAGCTTCTCAACACCTTCTTTGCCTCCCAAATCACAGGCTTCCCTTTTGAGCTTCTCAAACCTCCCCTTGGCTTCTTCAATCTTCTGCAGTTTCAGCTCCTCTTGCTTCACTTTCTGCCATTCAACACAACCCCTGTCAGTCTAGAGGAAATTTTCACATACTCATCTGCTAGATTAGCGTTCACTTTGATGTCAGCAGTACTCCATGATGCTGTTCTTCAGAGCCAAGCTAATATCTTCTAGCATTTCAAGCTACTGCATAAGCCAGCAAACTAGCAAGGTCATTCACTTGAATGCTGATGTCCACAATTGCAAATTCTGCTCATGGGAACAAACTTGTAACATCCAAATATGTTGAGCAAAAACTTGTGGAGTGTCAGCTCTATCATGTGAAATTGGGAGAAAACTGCAAGAGTTGAAACTCACATCCCATATCTCATCCAGCTGTCTAGATGACCTTGCCCTTTGATGCTCTCGAATTGTAACTTGCACCTGCAGAACTCCAAAAGTTTGAGATGATTTTACAACACTTGCAGAAATACCTTGTCAAAAATCATAATGTTCATAGGCATAGAGAGATTCTCAAACTTGCAAATTAAATCAACATGAATTCAAAAATGATCAAACAAAAAGGTTAGAATAATTTGAAATACAAAAATATATCACTGGCATTCAAAAAAGAAGAGAACCACTCCTAAAATAGAAAGTCAACCTGAAAGGAATTGAAAAATGACCAGATAACAAGGTGATGTGACAGCAAATCAGTTAACAAGAAAACAAGGAAACCCATATGATCCCCACTGACTTAATCAGCTCCTGGCAGTGGGTAGAGGTCCATGTCATACATTACACAATGTACTGAGTTTCAATCAGAAGACCAGGCTCAAACAAGAAGAGTTGGCCATGGTGCTGGTTAGCTCAACAAAAGCTAGAAAAGGATAGAAGACCATGGAAACCCAAGAAGAAAAAGGAAGACAAAACAAAAAAAAACAAGAAACAACCCTACAAGGAAAGATAGAGAAACAAGACAGCAAACTTTAAGAACATGATCATCTGAGAACAAAGACAGAAGCCATAAAAAGCTCACAGAATGATTTAGGGTAGATGCTGCACCAATAGAATGAGGAAGCAGAATCAGTCGTTTGAACTGTTATACCAAAGACCCAGCCAAAAAATTCTTCCACTGAACAACAAACACACCTGCATTCTTTGCTTGAGATGTTCTCTAGCATATGCTTCCTCAAACTCAACTGTCACCTGTGGCAAAACCTCCCCCACCTCCCTGAGTATTGCAAACTCTCACTGAGAGACAGCATAACACTAGATCCATCCAGCAGTTATCAGGTTCAGATTATCAGTGAAGCAGACAAATCAATCAGCAGATTGAAAATTCAAGAAATACCTGGCCAGGGTCAGTTGCAGTTGCAAGAAAACGATCAAGAAGATAGTTGTGGCGAGCTCGATTGATAATCTTGTCATCAACATCAGTAACATTCATGACATAGAGGATGCTGTATCCAAAATAATTCTGAAAACCAACCAGGCATTTAATGATGATAAAACAACACACTCCATATTCCAAGCTGCGCTGCATATGATCCCATGAAGAATCTAGCTCTCTATGACATCCTCAAATTCCAATACACAATAATTCTTGCAGCAACAAAAATAAAAACATAGTCAAGAGAGATCTACAACAAATAGCAATGACAATGCTGCTTGCAACAGAAACAAACAGTCAAGAGAAAGATCAACAAATACCTCAACAATGCTGCTTGCAACAGAAACAAAGAGAGAAGATCAACAAGTACTTACCTCCATGATGCGTCGGATGATGTCAAATGTCACATAGTTCCTTGCATGTCCAAGATGCGAAGAATCGTAAACAGTAGGTCCGCAAATGTACCAGGTGACTGCAACACATAAGACCATAATGAGGATGAGGATGAGCAAAGAAATGCAAAGATTAAAGCAAAGAAGGAAGGAAGGTCGTTAGTTCTCCTGTGCCATGGCAGCAGCATGCATTGTTAGTTGCGAAACAAAGGATGAGTCCGCAGAATTATCTAGCTTCTCAAGATATGCTAGATCTCACAAGAGTGACGGGATGATGCTCCTAGAACCAAGCCTTTCACGATCAGCCAGGTCTTCTTCTTCCCAACCAAGCCACGATCTTCTTCTGCGGCAAACTCTCGGATTTGTACAAAAGCTTCACTCTGACATTTTCTTTTCGGATATCGTGTTCTCTATTGCTTCTGGAACGAGGATCTACGGACGGAGCAGATGCATCACGATTCTGTTTCTTCCCGAAAAAGTACCTTGATTAGAGCCATCTCTGGTGACAAAAGGCTCTTTCTCTCTGCTTAGGCTGTTGTAGACGTGCAAGCCCCTGGCGGGCTTCGAAGTGGGAGCCGGCGGCGTCCGGTTTCTGCCCTCTGACTCGAATGACTCCAATCCATTTTGCAATGACGCCATATCTATCTTACCCAGGTTCTCCTCAAAATCCGCTCTCCCGCTCTTCCGCTCCTAGTTCTTCTCTTCTACGTGATCTCTTTCTTTGCTTGCAGCCAAATCCTGAAAGTACTTGTGGGAAGAAAGAGTCCTTATACCAGCTGCTGTTCTAGAAACCCATGCTCCTTGGTGGAATGGGTGGGGTCCTACATACCCGGTAACATGGGATCAGTGGTCTAGAAACCTTCTAGAATGTGCTTTCATTGGATGCTGGTGCTCTACTCATCTTGGCAATTGTTGGGGATATCATCATGCCAGTCTCGTGAAATGATGAGCTGCTTGGGGAAAATGGGTGTCCAAGGTGGTGAGTCAGGAGGTTCGGGGTCTCTTGCTTGCCCCAGTGAACCAACGCCAACTACGATGCATCTATCTACCTACAAGTAGCCACCATGTGCCCGAGGGGGGTTTCTTCTTTAAGGATTTTGTGATGTAGTCAAAGTGGCAATCATTGAGAACATAATTTAGCCAAATTTAGCTATGTACTAAATTTGAAAGTTTAAGAAAAAAACAGAACCCTTCTATATTCTTGACTACCTCCTGGAACTTATTATGAAAATCTGGCTATTTGGAAAAAAAATTCTTTGAAATATGACGAATTTGGGCCATTTTATTTCCATGAAAAATCCTTTGCATTTGTTGTAATCATTTGTTGGGTATTCTTTTATTATTGAAATTTGCCAACAAAAGAAACAATGTGCCTTTGTGTTATTCGTTCATAGTTCACACCTAGTAACCGTGTTTATGTTCCCTTCCTATGTTCTCACAATACTTACCCACTTACATTGGAAGTTGTCAAGGTAGTGTGTGATGTGGACCTTGGAAGTAGTAGAGTCCTTCCTGCAATTCTCTATTTTTGGGTTCAACCAAGATTCTCATTTGCTTCCGACAACTTTCAAAACAAGTTCCATACCAAAAAATATATTCATTTGCAAACCGCCAAACATTACTATGAAAAGTAAGTTTGTCGACTACCTACAATTACATATATTAAAAGACGTCGGGATGTTAAATGAAGCTTTCCCCTGAATCCGCCCCAACCGTCATCCACACAAACCTGTGAAAGTGGGAAAGAAACGGGTTCAAGTGGTAGTCACAAAGTTTTGTCAAATTTTCTACTTGAGTTACTCGAGCTGAATCATGGGTTTCTGTTTTGTTTCCGGAAAATACTTTGCTCACTCCGTCATCCGTCTATTTACAGCAACAAGAGCAGCAGCCCGCAAGAGCTGCCAGTTTACACAACCAGCTACGATATTTACAGCTGCAGTTCATTGTAACCCATGAGCAGATCCGGATGATGCAGGACACTATATCGCATTATACATAAGGCAATGCTGCATGCGATCGCTGCCGACTATAATCCTGAGGAAAGGAGCTCAACTCTTGTGGGAGAGAGACAAACAACAACCACAATATCAAATCATCTTTTGAGTTTTGCATTAGGAGCAGCATCACAAAGAAAATTTGCACAATTCTTTTTGGGAACTGAACACACGATTGTTTTGAGAGAGTAAGAGAGAAAAGCTTCACATGATCAACCATGGAGAACTGAAGTTGGTGTTTTCATTCTCCACACAAAAAAAATTGAGTTATGAGTTGTTGGGTGGCGGAAGGGAAGAAAATGGGAGGGGGGACTTGTAGGCGGAAGGGGGTAACTTAGCAACTTCTCCTTGTCCTCTCCCCCTAAGTTTGTTGCTCTTTTTTTAAGGCAGGAGAGATCACTAGTTGCCTAGAAAATTCCAATCCAAAAGGGTGGGGTGTAACTAATTAATTAATGATTTTAATAGTACTTTATTTTTGCAAGTTTCCTAAGCAACAAGAATTGATGATTGCAATTCCTTACAAAGCTTTTTTTGGTGTGTGTTTGTTTTTTCTGGTGGGTCTTTGTTGCAGCAAAAAAAGAGTTGCAAAAGAACCCGGTTTTCTAGCAATCATCAATCCATGCCATCAATTTTTGCATTGCACTCACGTCTGTTCTAAGGAAAAACAAACACTTGCAAACTCCAAAGCTGCTCATATCATGAAGTCTTTTGCAAACAAATCCCATGCAAGCTTTACTTGAAATTTTTGCAAAAAATCCAAAGCAGGTTTTCATGAATGCTTTTTGTACTGAAGTCCAAAGCAAAGTTCGAAAGCTGTCATGACGCTTTTACAAAAGTCCAAAGCCTTTTTCATGAGGTTTTTGCAAGGTCCAAAGCTTTTTTCATTCATGAAGTTTTTGCAAAATCCAAAGCATTTCATTCATGAAGTGTTTGCAAAGACCTTCAAAGTTTCTTTTTTTCAGTGTTGGAGTTAACTTTGCAAAGAAAGGTTCTTAAAAAGCTAGCTTTTAGAGAACTTGTTGCTCTTTTGTTGTTTGTTTGTTTGTTTGGTTCGTGCTTGCTCCCTCTTTGATAGTTCCTTCTTTTTGTTTTCTTAAGATTTTCGTGCCACCGACGAGAGAGCCACTCGGACATCCTGACAACAAGAAAACAAACAAAAACTTTTCCAATATTGTTTGCAAAATAAAATTCCACACAAAAAAATCTGCTGGCACCTAACTAATTCTCGACATAAAAAAAAAGTGATGAAGTCTCGACGACGATTTGATGACGAGAATGGATGACTGATGAGGCGAGTTCGCAGTAGATGCATTGATGATGATGAGTTGTGAAGACAACAGATAGGATTGATGGTGAAGTAGACGGGAGATTGATGGGTGGTGTTTTGCTGTTGGGTTACTTACATGGTAGATCTCCGTATTGTGAGTTGTCCTCGTTGTTGTCGTGATGGTGCAATTTGGTTTGCAAATTTGGTAAAGAAAAAGTTTCTCAAGAAGAAGAGGAGGAGAGAGAGAGAGAAAGAGAGAGAAAAAATAAGAGTTCTGTAAGTAGTCCTCGTGGTGATGGTGATGGCAGAAGTGCAATTTGGTTTGCAAATTTGGTAAAGAAGCAGGTTTCTCAAGAGGAAGAGAAGCAGAGGGAGAGAGAGAGGGGGGAAAAAAAGAGTTTTGTAAGTAGTCCTCGTGGTGGTGGTGGTGGTGGTGGTGGGAGAAGTGCATTTTGGTTTGCAAATTTGGTAATGAAAAGAAGTTTCTCAAGAGGAGGAGAAGGAGGAGGAGGAGGAGGAGGGGAGAGAGAGCGAAAGGGGGGAAAAAAAAGATTAAACAAGAAAGGGACTTTATTTTTGTGGGTTTGTAGGAGAGCAGGAAGTGGGTCCCTAATTAAGATCCGAGTTTTTTTGTGTTTTGAGGTATGAGAATTTTGTTGCATGGACCGACTGTTTGTTGTTTTCTGGCGATTCTCTTTCATTTCTTTTCTTGTTCACGAAAGTTGTGAGAGTTGGAGCACACTAAGGACTTTTATAGCAGATCATCATCTGATAAGTTCTTACACTAAAATCTAAACAAAGAAGATTTTTTTGTTGCAAATGTAACTGTGAAGTGGAAAAAGAAGAAGAAGAAGAAGAGAGAGAAGATAGTCTATGTGATGATGATGATTCTCTAATCCTCGACTCAGCATTTTTAGCTGCTGCTTCTGGAGTTTAGAACATCGCAAATCTCTAGGCAACATTAGCAAAGTTAACAGTTTGTGAAAAGGAGAGTCTGAAGGAAGGAAGGAAGTAAGGAAGGATGTTGTTCTTGGTTCCAAGCTCAATGTGTTGTTGCAACAACTACAAGGTCTCAAAGCTCCGGTTTTTGATGGTTTTTCCTCTTTTCTCTTTGAAGTTTTTCGAGAACTGAAGGTAGAGGGGTGCGGGGGAAACAAGCCTTCTGCAGATTCATCACGGAAGTTTGATTAGTTCAGTAATGTCCTTAGATTTGCAAGCCGTGGAAATGAAGAAGAGCTGGTGAGCCAAGCCCTTCATCAGCTACACAAGAACTCCATGTAAATCAATTTCTTCGTTCAAGCTTTGTTGCTGTTTTGGTGTGCACACATGGAAGAGGGTTGTGTTTTCCTAGGGCTAACATTAAGAAGAAGGAGGAGGAGGAGGAGGCGGAGGAGGAGCAATGATAGTGTTGTTGAGCTCCTTGGTTGGTAGCAAGAGACACATCTTTAGCACCACCACCACCCCCAGGTCAACAAGCACTTGTTCTTCTTCTTCCTCCCTACTCTTCAAAGTTGAGCTGAGCTGCTTCTGGATTGTCTGGAAGAAGAATAGGATGGTGAGAACAATTTTTTTGATTTTGAGGGGGGTTTTTTTTTAATGTTTTCTGAATGGCAACAACCATTTGGTGGTTTGTTTAGTGAGAGCTTAGCAAGATGCTAGAGATCATACCCATTGGGGCAGTCTTATCCCTCATCACAACCCAGGTTTTAGAAACAGCAAGAGCAGCAGAAGATGTGCTGGTGGAAAAAGAAAGCTTCAGGATAGTAGCACAGTATCTTCTCAGCATTCAACCTGCACTTTCAGAGCTTCAGAAACAAAATTTGCAAAACTCACCAGCTGTTCATTATGCACTCAAAGCTCTGCAAGAAGATATCAAAAAGGCAAGAAATTTGATTGACAGGTGCATCACAAAACCATGATTCTATCTCCTTGTCAATTGCTGCAGCATTGTGCGAGAGGCACAAGAAATCATTCAAGACCTAAGGAAGGATCTCCAGGTTTTGTCGCTAGCAAGCTTGGAAGTTTCAGTTGACATCTAAGAGAATGTGCAAAAGCTTCAAGATGAGATGATGAATACTGAGCTTCAGCTTGGTAATCTGTTTACATCCACCATGACCAAGCTGGAGCTAGGTATAAGAGAGCACAGGACTGATCAAGGATTTGCAAATGACTTGATTTTTTCAGATTGCTCATGCAGTTGGGGTTCCGGTTGAGACAACAGAAATTAGGAAAGAGCTTGCAAGCTTTAAGAAGGAAATGGATGAAGCAGCAGCAAGGAACAAAGTGAGGAGATGTTCATGGAGCAGGTGCTGGTGCTTCTCTCACGTGCAGATGTAGCTTACAATCCAGAGGCAACAGCTCATGCTTACAAAGAGCGTGCTCAGAGCATAAGTAGATATTATTGTAGTAGTGGTGATAATGATGATAATACTTTTCCTCCATTGCAAGCATTTTTGTGCCCTCTCAAAATGGCCGTGATGAATGATCCAGTTATGCTCCAAAGTGGAAGAACATATGAGCGAGAGGACATCAAGCGCTGGTTTGATGCAGGTCACAAGACAGATCCAGTGACAAAAGAGGAGCTCTCAGATTTGTCCATGTCCCTCTCCATCAATCAATTGTGGAATGGGTTGAGTGCAATTACTCTTTGAGCATTCACCATGTGAAACACATGATTGAGACTGGCAATGAGGCCAAGCAGCGAACAGGGTTTGCTAAATTGCAAAGTTTGTGTGAAGAGAATCGAGTGAACAAAGGTTGGATTGTTGCAGAAGATGGCCTCTTGAGTACCATTGTGGGAGTGCTCAAGTCTCAGAGCCGGGAGATCAAAAGAGATGCTCTCTTGACATTGTTCATGATTGTGAAGAATCATGTTTCAAACAAGGTGAGCTTTATCTATATAGCTATAATCTGTTCATATTTCTTATGTTTTTGGTATCAAAGAACTGTCGCCTTTTCATGTCTTCTTCAACCAGATGACCATCAGGATTCAATGGAAGATATTAGGTTTATTGTGCTTTGGATCAGATGATGATCAGCTTTGCTCAGTTGCTTCCAGTCCTTGATCTTTGGATATGGCATGATTTTGTTTCTCTCGTTCTAGGGCAACTCATGTTATAGTTGTCAAATTTTCTCAGGAGATGGTGGCAGAGGTGGGTGGAGTGGAACAAATAGTACGGTGCTTGGCCCGAGACATGAGTGTTGCCAGACCAGCAGTAGTACTGCTCCATGAGTTGGCACAGGATGGGAAAGGTGGCAACATAACTTCTGTCGGGGTTAAACTAGAGAGTGATCGGAGTGCCATCTTGTGCCTTGTCACTCTTGTGACAGGGAGGGATCCAGAAGCTGCCACAAGTGCACAATTTGTGTTGCAACCTCTCTCTGATAGGGATGAAAATGTGATCCAGATGGCAAAAGCAAATTGGTTTCCTCCGCTAATTGCACGCCTCCGTGAAGGTCACCTTCTTTTCCTCCCATCTTCTATTTGCAGTACTCTGCTGACTTATCTGCTGCCATGCACAATGTAATCAATGCCTTCTTTAGTGGTTAGAAACCCTTGTTGTGAGCTTGGCTATGTCCTCCATGCCTCATATGAGGCATGGCCTTTCATGGTTTTGAGAAAGCACTACTTCAGAGTGTAAATGAGGCTTACAATTGCCACCCCCATACTTGGCAAGATTATCACTGTCTAATTCGAGGCATTTCTTCAACAAAAAGTGTTGATGGTTTACATGATTATGCAGGAAGTGCAGCATCAAAATTGGCCATGGCTAATGTGGTTGCAGAGATGGAGCTAACAGCTGATGGGAAGCAGAAGATGGTGGAACAAGGTGCGGTGGCACTGCTTGTGAACATATCAATGGAAAAGAGCAATGTGGAAGTGACAGCAGCTGCATTAGGTGCACTTGATCGCCTATCTTTTATGAGCCAAAGTAAGAGTTACTTTGTGGATGCAGGCACTGTACCTGCCATGCTTCACCATCTCTTTGCAGGTTGGTCACATCCAAATATACAAGAGATAGCAGCCTCCATTCTGAAGAATTTGGCAGCAGAAGATGGAACTGACTACTTTCTTGACTCAAGTGGTGCACCACTTGAACTTGAGCTCCATATACAAAACTTGCTTTCAATGCAGGAAAGTATGGGGTGTTCACATGTGGTCCAGAAGCACTTGTTGGGTGCACTCTTGGGTATGGCTGCAAAACCGAATGCAGTGAAGGTGCGAACTTTGATACGCACTCAACAAGGCATCCTGAGGCTCTTGTCCATAATACGAAGGGTTGAGAAGGATACTCGTGATTGCATTATTCACCTTCTTTGGCATTTGTCCGATGAAGCTGGCACACAGATTGCTTCTCTTGTGCATGGACAGCAATTAGCTGATGATTTTGTTCTTTGGCTCAAGGAAAGAGGCAAAGATAATATCCAAGTGGCAGCTGCTGGAATTCTTGCCAACCTTCCTCTGGAAGATGAAGTCCTCACAAGGTCATTGGTAGATGCAGGCGTGCTTTCAGAACTTGTGTCTGTGCTTCAAAGCAGAAATGAAAAAGCACAGGAAAGTGCAATCAGCGCATTGATGCGATTTACAGATGCCTCCAACATTGAGATCCAGCAAGCTCTGGCAAGCCTTGACATCCTTCCACTGCTTGTAACCTTATTGAGTTCCGGAACTGCATTTGCCAAAACAAAAGCTGCAATGGCATTGAGAAATTTCTCAATAAGCACCACCTGCTTGAGTGTTGAGCCGCCCATGACACTCAGTTGTTTATGCTTCAGTCCTGCACAACCAAGCGTTTGTAGAGTTCACCCTGGAAATTGTGACGTGAGGACCACATTTTGTTTAGTGACGGCAGAGGCAATTCCAGCACTCGTTCTGTTGGTGAAGGAGAAAGCTGAGAATGGAGCTTCTGATGCAGCGATCAATGCTCTTGCCACCTTGGTTGGTGATGATCAAATTCGTAGCAAAGGAGCACACTTGCTTCATGAAAGCAATGCTATTGAACCCATGATAATTTACTTCTGCAGGGCTAGTCATGATTTTTTTTTTTTAAATAGTTAACATTCATAATTGTACTTATAAAATCGATTCTACAAATTTTCTCAAAAAATATTACCAACTTATGCAAATAACTTATTTCACAAGTTACATATAAACTTATTTATTAAAATCATTCAAGAATGTATGTGATAATGTATTTTTATAGATCATTGTTCAGTTTTTAAAAACAAAATCTATTTATAATTCATTAAATTTAAAAATATGTGCCAATGCTTTTAAACATGTTGTGAAGTTTTTTGTCATGCAAACACACTGCAAATAATTTACTAACATGATAATTTAACATAATTAAATTGTAAATAAGAATGTGATGTTCCATGGTTACATCAAAAGCATTTAACATGAGATTATTTTTTATTTATTTTGAACTCATGTAATATTAAATGTTTGAACTCTCTAATTATTTTCATTAAGCCTAAAAGTAAATTGATACTATAAA
Organism: Sphagnum contortum; assembly: GCA_963920785.1. Lineage (NCBI taxonomy): Eukaryota > Viridiplantae > Streptophyta > Sphagnopsida > Sphagnales > Sphagnaceae > Sphagnum > Sphagnum contortum. Next base: position 16,766,919 of record OY987285.1, on the reverse strand, counting down.
AATTCAAAAAAGGTGTAATCATTGTTTAATTTTATATGTTTATGAATGGTCAATAAAGTTAATATTGAAAATGTTTGATGCATTTATATAATAACTTTTTGAATGCATTACCAAGACATTTGGATAGGTTTGAAATGAATACAATGAATATAAAATATCAAAAACATTTAAAAATTGATCTAACCAATTTTTTCAATATTTAATGAATTTTTAAAGGGATTTGAAAATGAAAAAATATGATTACATAACAATATAATGTAATTTTTTTTGGGTTGTATGAATTTTATGCCAACTTGTAAATCATGATTTAAATTTTTAAAAACTAATGTAATGCTGTCAGATTATTTTATTTATATAATTTATCGTTTTAAAGCAAAATAAGATGGAGTTAGGTGTGGGGCATTTTATTAGAAAGGTGTTAGGATATTATACCATTTTTTTAAAAAAAATTCCAAACTCAAATTTCCAATGTATTGGTTTGATAAAAATTTTGATTTTCCACATTAAAAAATATATATATATTTATGCAATTTTTTTTATTTTTGAAAAAAATTAAACATTAATTTAAAAAATTAAATCAATTCGCTTCATCTATAATTTACTTAAATAATCGCCTATCTTTTGCAGATAATTACTTGTCCAATTCAAACGATGCACATTCTTTCTTTAGTTTTGCATATTCTTGTGTCATCGCGATGTAATCATCTGCTTATTAATGTGAGAATGTGATTTGTTGAATTTGAACGTGCCTCCTTCTATCATCCAGCATACAAATCCATTAGGAAACAACATTAGTTTTAGTTTGTTTTCATCGTATAGATTTATAGAACAAACATTGAAACCACTTTGGATTTGAATAACAACCAAAAATAGATATCTAACATTTTGTGATAGAAGATCAATCATATCAAAAGACCTTGTTCTAGGGAATATTCAAGTTGTGATAAAGTAAGATAACTAAGGAAGGAGAAATGTTAATGTGAGGAGAACTTTAAATGAAAGAATGGAGTTCTAAGGTAGCAAAAAAAATTTGACAATGAAAAAAAAACAGTTATACTTTGTTTTGGTGCATTTGTTGTTTACCTTTTCGAAATGAAAGTGTATTTCATGTAGTTGTAATTACAACTATATGTTGACTTCAGGACTTGAAGAACTTTGTTTTAAAAATAACATATAATTAAAAAAAACATATTAATCCAAAGGCTTGTCGATTATCAAGAGGTTTAGTCATTACTAAAATTCTAGATTTTTCAAACACCACAAGGTGACTAACTAGTCTTTTTTTACCAATGGACATGTCCATTTTAACTAAAGGTTAAAGGCATGTAATTTTTCCACTTGCTAGGCGTCCACCCACTATCACCAAGGCAACTATAACTATGGTCATTTGGGGAATAATTCATCTAAAACATGAGACCTTAGAGGGCCTTTGGATGAACAAGTCCTCTAAAGCATCGAACACCTAGGGCTTCCAAATCCTTGGAGTAGAAAACATTGCATTTTACATTTTCCCACATTATCAATCTAAAGAAAATTTGGAAGTTGTCCTAAAGGTGAATGCAACTAAGCTTTCAATGACAACATTCAAACTATTTTTTGATTAACATCCCGATCAAAACTATGCCTACACAACAAATAGATGTTGATCATTTTGCTTTCTTAGAGATTTCAAAATGACTTTCATAAATAGATTAAATTACGTGTATTTTTTTTTGTATCAAATGAATGGTTATGTATGATGCAAATGTTTTTGTGTGCATATAAAGCGTAAACTTTGATTTAAAAATAAAATTTAAGGAAAAGTTGAAATATAAGTTTGTAATAATGTGCATGTTCAATACACCTAATTATTATTTATATGTAGACTGAATTTTAGTTTACAACATATCAAATAATGATACATAATTAACATTTTTGTGAAACTCTAATGTTTATTCATTTTTATACACATGATATTTGAGTATTTTCTTTAAATTGTAATAAAATTTCATTAAACATTAAACTACCTATTAAATTTTATTTGTGTAAATGAATGGTTGTGTATAGTGCAAATATTTTTCGTGCATATAAATATTTAAATTTCATTTAAAAATAAAATTTTAAAAAATTCTGAAATATGAGTTTGTAATAATGTATGTTCAACATATGTAATTTATTATTTCTTTGTAAATCAAATGTCAATATACAACAAATCAAGTAATTATGCATAAATAAAAAATTTGTGGGATTTTAATGTTTATTCATTTTTATACATATGGTGTCTTATAATATTTTTAATATTACAATAAAAATTCATTAGTTATTAAGGTATATGTAATACATGAATGGTTCATTGGTTATGTATGATAAAAACAATTTGTGAGTATAAATATTACATTTTAATTTGAAAATAACATTTAAGGAAAATTTGAAATATAAGTCAACTTAATAATATGCATGTTCAATACATGCATAATTTATTATTTCTATGTAGGTTTAATTTTTATTCTAATGTTGGCTATTAGTTCCAATAATTTTTTCATTTTTTCATTTTATTATCAATATTTTACTAGATAATTATGATTAAATTATAATAATGATTGAAATCATTAACAAGTATATATAATAAAATATTATATAATTTCAGAGATTATTTTCATTTAACACTATTATACTTTGAGATATATTTTCTATAATTTTTTCTTATTTAATATCTATTATACTAGTTCATAATAGTTCCAACAAGTTGATAAAAATATGAATAATAATAGTTAAATAACTAGCCTAGCCTAACTACTAATTACAATATTACTTATTAATGTTGTTGTAATTATAGCCAATTATTAATTATCACTACATTTTGATAATTATTTGAATTAAAATATCATTTAAATTTTACAATTGATTATTTATGTTTGAGTTAATTTGTCCTTTTATCAAATGTTAATAAGAAGTTATAATGGATTTGGAGTTTTTACAAAATTCAGTAATAACTAATAATTAATTATTTAAGAGAGAATTACACCTAATTGCTGGTTTAAAAAAACTAATAACCATATTATTTAATAAATGATGATAGTATGTTTCATTGTTTAATCATACAATTATACTATTAAAAATAGTCAATAAATAATTACTACAAGTAATTAAGGTAAATAACAAGACTTAAGCTAGGTAGATTATTTGTTTAAGTCTAGGCCTAACTAAGCTTATATAATCAAATTACAACTATTTAAATTACAATTAAGACATAGCAATTGGATAACTAATTTCTTTATCCCATATATGTTTGGCTTCCATTCCTTGAATCCAAACTATATAATGGAATGCACTAGGATTGCTGGAAAACACAATAAACATGAAAATGTAACAACCAATTGGGATGAACCAATAAAAAAGGTTCAACCCTAAAAGTTAAACCAAATGGATTATGATTTCATTTATTAATTACCACATGGCCTAGGTCTAGGCCTAACATAGGTGTCTAGGTCCAGCCTTAACTTAAGCGCCCTAAGTTAAATGGCCTATGTTTAGATTTAATTTTGATGCTTAGGTTGAAACCTAAAACTTAACCTATGTTAGGCACCATGTGGCTTAACCTATTGATGTGGATGTGCTACATGTCATTTAACTATTTGTTGACTTCAAATTTTGTGAGCATGCCACATGTTAATTAACTATTTATTGACCCCAAATAGTGTGAATGTGCCATGTGTCAACATTTTGACTATGCCATGTGTCTCCTAACAATTGGTCAAATGTTGAACTTACATAGTTGTAACCTAGTTGAAATTGTAATTACATTTTGGGGTGATGTGATGCCCAATCAATGGATGAAGTTCATTTGCTAGTCAAATCCAGTTGACAACATCCCTTCATTAAATTGATAGAACAATTTTCCATTAAATTGGTAAGTAATGGCATGTAGTGGTTATTGCTATGGTGTTGGCACGTGGCATACATTTTTTACTATAATTTCATTCTCAATTTGTACTTGTCAACATTACTGGAAAACAATTGCAAAAAACAAGTTGCAACTATATGTGTAGTTTTTAATTTGGTTTGTAGTTGAACACTAGTTGAAAACATAGTTGCAATAGGATTTTACTAATGAATGTTGATTATTACACTATGTGAAAAGATGGCTACCCTATTACAATTATTTCAATGTAGCTAGTCTTAGGAACCCTAATCTAAACCCTAAATTAAAACCCTAACCTAAACCCAAATTTTAAAACCAAAACCCTAATCCAAACCCTAACCTAAACTAAAACCTTAAAATTAAAACCCTTATCCAAAGGCTAAAATTAAAAGTTTAACCAAAACCTTAAAACTAAAACATTAATCCAAACCATAAACTCAAAACCTACCTTAAACTCTCAGAACCCTAAAGCCTACATGTGGCCTATAGTTGGCAAAAGAAGGGGAGTATGGTCAATGTTTGAAATTTCTTAGGAGGAGTTCTATTTGAAAATTATTTTTTGGAAAATATTGCAACGAGTAGCTATTGTTTGCTTGACCATGCCTACACCTAATCAAAATGTGACATATAAAGAAAACACCAAAAATTATAAAACAAAAAAAATGAAAAAAATGAAACAAGGAACCAACCTCCTAGAACCTTAATACATGGCATTTACATAAGTTTGTATATTTATATGGGGTTGCATAAACATAATTCATTTTTTTTTACATTGTTCACATGTAAATGTAAAAAAATACACTTACAAGCCGGTAGTGTAAGTGTATAAAAAAATGGTCATGAAAATGTAAACATTTACACTTACACGGATAATAAATAGTGTAATACAACCATTGATAGTTACACGAGCAACATTGGTAATTACACCAATTTGTACAAAAACATTTGTAATTACAAATTGACACAAAAGATGTGCGATAAATTGGTGCACTTATGAATTAATGTTAGAAATCAATGAAACTATGAACTTGGTGTTAGAAATTGATGCAACTATGAATTGGTTTCACATATTGGTGCAATTATGTTGCTTCTTATTACACTTTAATAAATATAGATGTATACAACAACATGGCACAAATTCATATGAGTTTCATTAAAAGATTTTATTTTATTATGATTATAATACAAAGTTAATGCGAAAATATGTATCATTTATTTCAATTTAGGAATGTGATTAAGCATGCAAGACCACTAAGTGATGTTATTTTAAGGCTCCCATACTTATTTGTTTCAATTAACAAATAGTGTCTCATATGCACACACAAACATTTGTGTTATCAATTCTAATTATGTTGTAAACAATATATCCAATGAACCTATTGGTAGGTATGTAAAGAACCAATACATTTTTTTGGTGATAGTTTTGCAACCAAGTTGGTTAAAACTAAAGCATTTCATAACACCATGGGGGCAAATTTTTTTTGGGGGGGGTCAAACACATTGCCATTTGGTTGATCGTCTAGGTCAACAAAGTTTTAAAGGTGTTTGAAGACCATGCTTGAAAGGCCTACCAACTAAGAAATAAGATATTTGGATGAATGTTGTCCAAGGATAAATCTAGATCTACTTTTAGTTGTAGAATATTAGCTACACACCTGATATAATAAATTAGTTTTGATTGGTTGTCTTGAAGTTTTGTGACATTTCACCATTTGTAATCAATTAATGCTTGGACATTTGAAGAAGTAACGTATAGTCACAAATGGCAGAACTCCATGTTACTAGCAGTCAATTTAAATGTAAATAACATTAAATGGTTTCTAAAGTAGTTGGTCCAAAACAAGGGGAGCAAGTGTTCTAGTGACATGTGCATATTCTCTAGTGCACCTTAGGGTTAAGCTTTGTTCCAAACAACAAAGGTAACATGGTGTAGATAAAGGGAACAAGTCTTAAAGGGATGCACCATCTAATGTGGTCAATTTAAAAGTAATGTTGAAGTAAAAGCTTGGGCGTGGAATAAATTTTCTACCTTGAGCTCCCCCCAATCACTTGAAAGAAATCATCACATGCACATCCTAGTATTTCTATGCATAGTTGTGCCTTCGCCAATGGTGAAAAAACACCATTGCAAGATTATAAGATATAGGTGGGCCATGTACTTATATTGGAGGGGTTTTGAACCAAGTGATCAAGGGGAGAGTAAAAAACAATCTCCATCTCTTGTTTCAAAGGAATTGGGATTAATGTCATTTTGAAGCATTGTTAGTTATTGGATACAACAACGTTGCCATTCCATTTCATAGATAAGTAGGTTTAAGCACATCTTTACTTGGGTAACAAAAGAACAAACAATGGTTGTAGATCAACAAAATGATAAATCATAAACCTATTTTAGTTGTTGACTTGATTTTTGGAAAATAATGGTGTTGATTTTTGGAAAATAATGGTGTTGATTTTTGGAAAATAATGGTGTTGATTTTGTGGAATGGCATTGGTGGTGTTTTGTTTAGGCAACTTTGGAACTCCTTGTTAGGAACAATTTTGGTGCACAATATCAATATTGGTTTTTCAATATCTATTTATGGCCAAATTAGCCCTGTTGAAATCACATAATGTAATACATTTCCAAAAATTCATTATTAATGCTCTAAATTGGAATGAAAATTTGAATCCAAATCCTTCCCTATTGTGCTTTTACCTAAGAAAAAAAAATTCAAGGTATTATGAAACTAAAATGACATAGCCTATAATGTTGAGGCATAATAGGAAAACATGAGCATTAATGAAGAAACAAATAAATTGAAAGAGATATTCAATACCAACAGTTACCATGCCCACAATGCCTTGTGCTAATCTTATGGCTTCTCTTGGCCCAATATTAATTACAATTTGTCACAAGTCAATAAAGAGCTTGTTTAGGCTTTGGAACCTTTTTGTTGTAAAAAGTACTAAGAACAAAATACCTAGAACAATATATAGGCTCATGACCTTATCCCTTGATATATATGTGATATTTGGCTTGTTTGGTTTGGCAAAAACCCATAGAATTAACTTCTATTTAATAAGGTTTGAAGTAGAATTAAGGATGAACTTCTTGTTATTATGAATGATTGAGTGAAAGAACATGAATAATATAAATTGAATAATTGAAATTGATGATGTCAACTTGGGGTTTCGTTTAATCAATATCCTCTTTTTAATTAAATACCATGTGAAGATTATGGTTTTCATGGTTGTATAAGGGTATATAAATTGGACAAAATGACCTTAATAAGGGCTAATCATGTCATTGGCTTTCCAAGTCAACTATTCATAAAAATTAAGATTTTTCAATGCACTTGCATTGACAAATTGTTTTAAAGGATAATACATAATGTTTTCAAACATGCTTTCCATTAGTGCCTAAAGGAAATCATCATGAAAAATGAAGTGAAAAAAATGAAATGAACAAACAACATATATTGGTGTTGAAAATAAAATAAATATTATACAACAAAGAATTGTTTAAGGAAAAACAACCATAAATGTTTTATTGATAATTTGAAAGAATTGCCATTAAACATTCAAGAATTAATTTTGAAGAAAACGTAGGATAGATGCCCACCCAACAAAAAATATTTAATCATGATATGAAAATTGCTTAAGAGGAAGAAATTTTGAATATTGAAATTTTTTGAAGCTTGTTTCATTGGAAGCACATTACAAGAATAACAAATTGTTAGAAGTGTGAGCAATAGAATAATTACATATGATAGACATAGTTAAGTCATTATACACCTAAATAGTTTCATTATGCAATGGAATTTGAATTACCATGTGAGCCATACAAATCAATACAAAGGGTCGGAATGGAACTTCGAGCAATCTTTAAATTACAAATATTATATATCCCAACTAGTTGGATTTAAAATATTAAAGTGTAATTGCTTGAGAAAAAGAATTGTAATTTTTGTTCAAATGCCGTTTGATAACAAAACTAAAGCCCACATGTCAAGAGATGTTTTGGACAACATTTTGATGTTGGAACACCTTGACAAAAAAACTCAAAATCACATTGTTAAAAACACAAATTTTCACAAAAATCCATTAATTTTTTTGGATAGTTCAACTATTCACTTATAAATACATATTAAAAAACTATATATTAATTATGGCCATCCACCCTTTCATTTAGCTTAAAAAGAACCAATGTATGGAGTTTTTAATAAAATAACTTGGTAACTATAATAGTCATAGGCACTCCAAAGTCATAAGCACTTTACACTTGGGGTTTCCTTAATCCAAACACTCCAAGATCAATGGTACCCCATACTTGGGTATTAAGGTTAACTTGATGTAAGGTGCATGACGATATTTAGGTGAAAGATGAAAGCAGAATTGTCGAAGCATGGCAACTAACACTACTTTTGCTTGTTGTAAAGCAAATCCTTGTCCTAAACAAGACTATTTTCAGTTTTTTTTATTCTACCGGATGTCATTCCCTTATTTCCATCCTTCCCTCTTTACCCTAATTTTCATTTTTTTGTTTTTTTTCTGGTTGTTATTTTTTATATTCTTCTTTTCTTCTTCTTACTCAATGTTTTTTATTTTTTTTATTGTAGTTCCTAGTTTTACATTTTTTTTATTTCTTTATATTTTACTTGTTTTTTTTTTTGTTCCTATACATATGATTTCCCCACTATGTTCGTAAGGACAGGGGCTGGGGGCTGTTTGACCACCAAAAACCCACCATAGTGGGGGGCTATTTGAGCGTAGTGAGGGGTTGTTTTTGTTGACTTCTTTTCACTTTTTGTTACTTTTTGTTTATTTTTTTTTACTACTTGTAACTTTTGAATTTTTTTTTTTTATTGTTCAAGTTTCACTGTTTGTTACTTTTTGTTATTTTTTTTACTGCTTGTAACTTTTATAAATTATTTTTTACTGTAAAAAAGGGCCAGGGATATTATTTTATTATATTTATTCATTGTTTAAGGGGAGCGGGTGCGCCTTGATTTTTTTTTTAAAAAATCTTTTACTCTTGAGGGGGAGGGGGGGTACAAATAAATGTTTTTGTTTTTCCTCCTTCATTTGACATGTGGAAGGAGGAAGGGAAGGGGGTTAGTTTCTTTCTCAAAACTTTTTTTTCATTGTTTAGGGTTTAGGGTTGAGGGTGCGCACCTGATTGGCAACCAGCTCGTACATACCATTTTCGGGATCGATCTAATGGTCTACAATGCCATACAGTTTGTCACGAGGTGTCCACCCATAATAAATAAAAAACATCAATAGCTTTGTACACAAGGAAAATTACCATGGAACCTTATACATTTTATCTACAAGAATGTTAGTTTTTAAAGAAAAAAAAAGACAGCTACATAATGATATTTTTTTATAATTGAAGGTGCACACCTCCTAAATGCCAATTAACAACTACAAACCATGATTGGGACCGATCTAATGGTTTGTAATGCCATACAGCTCGTAAGGAGGTGTCCACCCATAATAAATAAAAAACATCAATAACTTTATACACAAGGAAGATTAGCATTATCACACCCCTACTTTGGCCAAGTGTGGGGGTGAAGCCCAACACTTGGAAAAGTTGGGATTTGGAGTCCTCCGGGGCTCCCGAATGTTCAGAGCTCGACAGCAAGGGGCAAAACACCTCGCATTGGGGTGTTCTTGGTGTCATTGAAAGGTCTTGAAACGTAGATATCGAAAATGCCCTCGCATTGACAATTCGGACATCTGCAGCCCAAGTTATGGGCAAAAGGAGGGCCAGGAGTCAAACTGGCAGTTTGACTCCCGACCACTAAAAGTCGGGAATCGACCTCTTCCCGACGTCCGATTTGAGTGTGCGACATGGCGTTGGAAAGATCTCGACGGGGGCTACAACTTTGGTTCAGACCTTGTCGCGATCCGACTCTGCAGTCGGGAGTTATGGCGGTTCAAAGTTCCGGGAGTCTCACCGAGACAATTTCGGGACTCCATTTCGGGAGTCCCGAGAATTTATGCCATTTGGATGTAGTCTCCACGGCGAGCTGCAGAGAATACTATAGGGAGTAAGGTGGTGGCTTACTCCCGAGTTTGGGCCGTGGTGAGTCTTGTGTGTCCAAGTGCTCGTGACAAGTCCCAACACCAAAGGGTGTCCCGAATGCTAAACTAACCTGCCGTGGTTGGTTTTTGGATGCAGAATCATGATCTTCTAGTCCCTCTTCCTAGTCTAATCTCGGGGCTCCCAACTCGACCCTCTACCCCTTTCTAGAGTTGGAAGCCGGGAGTGTGCCCTTCGATCCCAACTTCCGCAACTTGACATTTGGTGAACCCTCAAGTGGGTTCACCCCAGGACCAAGGAGCGCGTCAAGCATGGAACCTTGTACATTTTATCAATAGGAATGTTAGTTTCTAAAGAATAAAAAAAATGGTTACATGGCAATATATTTTTTATATTGAGGGTGCACACCTTCTAAATGCCAATTGGCTCGTACAAACCATGATCGGGATCAATCTAATGGTTTGTAATGCCATACAGTTCGTCACGAGGTGTCCACCCACAATAATTAAAAAACATCAATAGCTTTGTAGATAAGGAAGACCATTGTGGAATTCAAAAATATCAAAATGAACTACAAAAGCACATGTTCTGTTACAAACGTTATGAGTGTCATCCTCACATTCCTTCAAAGTGGGGTTACGACAATCTTGCTATACAACCTCGTAAAACATATATCTTCATAAGTAATTAAAAATATATCAACAATACTTGTAACTAAAATCAACCTATAATTACTTTATCATAAGCTTAAGATGATTTCAAATACCAAAACATTTCAATACAAAGGAAAGAAAGGAAACCCACCTGTAAATGCAAAGAAAAAAAGTGATGAGCTATTGAAAAACAACGTTAGTCACATATCTGTAAAGAAACTTAGAAATAAACAATAACAATTTCAAGTTAACATAAAAACGAGTATAATCATAATTTACGATAATCATTCACAAAATGTCCAACCATAACCCTAATCACAAATAACAACAATGTTGTCATGCTTACCCATTGACTTCATCAGCTCCAGATGGTGGTACCTATGGGTAGGCCTCTATAAAAATATTTAATAATTTTCCCAAATTTTCATTCAACCATTTTATATAAGATATGTGTCTTGCATTTTTGTTATCTTTATGGAAGGAGCAAGAAAACTCAGTCATGATGCTACCTAATTGACGCGCTCCCAAGTCCCTTGCTAGACCCACTTGAGGGTCTATTTTGTGGAAATGCGGAAGGAGTTGGGACTTGGAATCACTTTCGACTTCTAGCATTAAAGGGGGTGAGAGGGGCATGCTAGAAGTCCCAATATTACATTAGAAAGAGGGACAATTATTCACTTACATGATCCTGCATCCAAAAACCAACCACAAAGTGGTTAGTTCACATTCGGGAACACCTTTGGTGTTAGGACAAGCCACGGGCCGACTAAAAATAACTTGATAAAACATCGATATCCAACATAGATGACACAGATCATACTGTTTTCAATTACATAACAAAATAAAACAAAAAATGAGAAAAATAAATTAACATTTGATATATTTGTGACTAAACCCTAAAACCCTAAAACCTAAACCCTAAACCCAAATGGTGATAAATTAGGGAAATTTTATTACACCATTGGAGTCAAAACCATATACATATAATCTTGCCACTACACCCGTAAGGACAGGGGCTGGGAGCTGTTTGACCACTAAAAACCCAATGTAATGGGGGGTTGTTTTTGTTGATTTCTTTTCACTTTTTGTTACTTTTTGTTATTTTTTTTTATTGCTTGTAACTTTTGGAAACTACTTTTTACTATTGAAGGGGGCCACGAGAGTTGTTTCATTTTTATTTTTTATTGTTCAAGGGGGGGTGCGCCCAAATTCATATTTTTTATTGTTAAGGGGGAGGGGGGTGGAGGTTAATGTTTTTTTCTCTCCTTCATTTGACATGTGGAAAGAGGAGGGGAAGGGGGTTAAATTTTTTTTGAATTTTTTTTTTTTTTCATTATTGAATGGCTAGGGGGGTTAGGGGTTTTTTTTAAAAATATGTTGAAGGGGGATGGGAGGGGGAGGGGGTTGAATTTTTTTTACAAATTCGATATGGGGCAGGGGGGGGGGTTTAGGGTCGGTTTAATTAATGTAATTTTAGTTAAAAGAAACTCACCTAAACTTGCCTCATTAAATTCAACCTGACTAAGTTAATTTGAACTTGGCTAAACTAATGTAAAATAAAATAAATTTTACAAAACTAATATAATTTTGGAAAAATTAACAAAATTTTGGGACACAAATAATATGCACCAAAATTTTCCGACAACCATAAGGCCTACTAACCAATGAAAAGTGGGGAAATACCTTTATTTATATGTCCAAAATGAAAGTAAGGAATTTTTATTTCAAAAGATTACAACTACATGGGTTATGGGCCAATAAAAATTGTTGAAATAGTCATTTTCTATTCTATTAATGGTTATTGGTGGTTATTTTAAAAATGGCCATTAATAACCAATCTATTGGTGGCTATTGATAACCCAGTTCTTAAGAAGGGGTATATTTGCCAAGGTGAAAATGGTGATGAACAATTTTGAAAAGAGAAATTTCATGAAACCAACAAGAAGGCTCAGCTTGCACCCATGAATGTCCAGTTTTTTTCTTTTTAAAGAGGGGGCAAGGGGCATTTCTTTTTCCCTTTGTTCATAATGTCTTCCCATCATGTTCCCATGGGGTTCACCAAGATGTTACCAATTGCACTTTGGTTTTATCCCATATGGCTTTGCCCAAAATTCACATCCTTTTGTATATAAACTGAAAAGTAAAGTCTAGGGTAACACATTTGTTTCTGGTTCCAAAGAGGTGCTTCTATGTGGGCACGTCCAATGTTCCAAAAAGAATTGCAAATGAGCCAATAAATGTCGCTCTTTTTGCATTAAAAAAATAGCTGTGAGCATACCGAGTTCACTAATTAATAATAGCATGATAAGTAACCGCAGTGAATAGGTAGGCTGTTCTTTGCAATTGTGTGTGTGTGTTTTTTCGTAAGTAGCCTAGGCCAAAAATGGTGACGAACTCTTTTGGGAATAGAAATTTCAAGCAGCCAATGGAAGGCCCAAGCGTGCACTCAAGGTGCCTTGCTTTTCTTCCTTTTAAATTTTGGGAGGAGGGGCGAGGGGGGAAGGATTTGTTTTCATTTTTCTTTGGTTCCCAATGTGTTCCCCAACATGTTCAATGGTCAAGCATCTTTCATGAGCCAAAACTATTTTCCTGAGCCAAACCGGCATGCAGCAACAGCATGGCAGAGAGACCCTAATTGGCATCCTTCTATTTTTAAATAGACGGATGGCGGGATGGATGAGATGTCCATCCGGCTTAAACAAACAGATGACGGGATGGATGAGATGTCCGTCCGGTTGGTGTTAAAAGAATGTAAAAAAAATGTTAGAAGCATGGTAACTTAACACCAAATCTTTAAAAAAAATTAAATTTCTAATTAAAATGGTCATATTAGTTAACAACCTATAAAAGGGCTCTTTAACTCAATGTTAACGTCTTGTATTAAAAACTTCAAGGTACTCCATAACCAAATGATGGAAATACCATTCAAGTGAATTGAGAGAGAGAGAGAGAGAGAGAGAGAGAGAGATTTTTGTGATGAAAATTGAATTGAAATGTGATTCCTGGAAGACTTGCTCATTGCAATGGAAGACACACAAATTCTTGGAAGTGCTGAACTTGCAACAAACTTCTCCAAGCTGAGTTGCCCAGCCGCAAGTCAGGAATCTCCAGGTATATTCTATATCTGTCTACCATTCTGGTCAATGCAAGAAGTCTTGCTCATTTCGAAGACATGGAATGTAGAGGACTGGATATTATATATTATATCAAGTTTTTTTCGATCCTTGATGAGCTTCATAATCATCATCATCACGGATATTGCTATGGAATTGCTCATTGGAACGGAAGACAGATCTTTCCTGGACGTGCTCAATTAATCGCAATAAACTTCTACATGCTGAGTTGCTCGGCCGCAGATCAGGAGTCTGGTATGATCTCTTTGTATTCCATTTTGTGATTGATTCCTGCAAGACTTACTCATTATTGAAGACATGGAATGTGGAGGACTGGATATTATATATCTTTGGTTGGATCCTTGATGATGAGCTTCATCATCATGGACATTGCTGCTTGCATTTGATAATAATTATAGACCTCTGATGCATGATTTGTAGTGAAGAGCTTCAGGTCGGGCGGGCGGGCGGCCGCGCCATCACGACCACCACCACCACCACCGTGCAGCCTTGACAGAAGTGGACAGCCCTACGCCGTTGCAGCAGAGATGATGGTCGCGCCCCCAATAACACACATATCTCTCTGTTGCTGCTGCTGCAGCAGCCGCCTCCTCCTCCTCCTCCTCCTCCTCCTCCTCCGCAGGACACGGAAACTGGAAACTCTCACAATCGAGTGACAACTCTCTCATCATGTGTGATATATGACAACAACAATCACATCAAATCGACCCTGAGATGGACCCACAAACAATTCTGTTTCTGTATTTTTTCTGTTTATAAGGTAGTCCCTGAAAAAGGAAGTAGGGGCGGTGCCGCCACTCCACCTGCCACAGAAACTTGCATCAGCATAAGTCAATTTTGAAGTTCACAAACATCAGCTTAGTAGGGTTTCCCCTCCCAGTTGGTGTTCCAGCAGAAATCATGTGGGACAGATGCAGCAAGTTGATGGTGAAGCTGTACCTGACCATCAGAACAGGCACCCAGTACCTGCTGAAGCAGAGCCGCATCGTCTTGGAAAATAATGAGTTGCGAAAGCCATGTGCAAGTTCCTCTTAATATAGCTTCTACAAAGTGTAAGTGCAAGGTTGCATCATCAAGTGCACCATCCCACCACACTTGTACACACTGCTGTTAGCCCTATGAGACGTGTGCCACAGATGTAGCAGACGACAACCTCTCGCGACCTTTTCAATCTGTGTTTTTGTGTGTGTATGCAGGTCTGTTTGTTTTCTTTGAGAATCTAAAGAGCCGGAATTGGCATCCTTACTGTCTCACTCGTCATCTTTCCTGATCATCTGCTCTCTTGCGTGCGTCTCACTCGTCATCTTTCCTGATCATCTGCTCTCTCACTCGTCATCTTTCCTGATCATCTGCTCTCTTGCGTGCGCGCCTGCACGTGTGTATGTTCTCTTTGTGAATAGAATAGTAAGAAAGGTCAAAAAGGAGACTGTCCGTCCGGCTTCAGGGAAGCTTCATTGTTCCTTTAATATATGTAATTTGAGACTCCGGAAGGTCGACTTCTGGCTTCACCTGCTGTTTGTTGTGCAAAGATCGAGCTCTCAGATTTGTACACAAGGAGTTTGTTGAGCTACGACCGATCGAGATCGCAGCTTTGTAGACAAGGAGTTTGTTGAGCAAATCGGATCGATCGAGATCGCAGTTTTGTAGACAAAGAGTTTGTTGAGCAAATTAGATCGATCGAGCTCGCAGCTTTGTATACGAGGAAAAAGAGAGAGAGGCGACTGCATCACAGGTTCACACCAAAGTTTGAAGCTTTGACAAGCGAAAGGCGTAAGCTATTTTACCGGTTCCAAGTGCAGTAACAGATATGGAGGATCTGTTCACGATGTTTACGAAGTTTTTGGTCGTTCCGTCGCTCAGAGGGGAGTATGCGAAGTTGACGCTGCTCTACAAGATTCTGTTCCTGGTAAGTATAATGCACAGCGAGTTGCGCCGATTTCTTTTGTTCCCTTCAGATCGCGGTGAGGCATGGCTTTCGAAGTCAGTTGATTACAGCTGTGACCAGTTACCATTTTCTAGAATTGACGTTGCATATTGGTCTTTGAGATTATAAGTCGTACGTTTCGAGCGGCTTGCAAGTATTATATTGCAGCGAAAGTTTTGCTAGTGTCGTGAAGGTCGAGTATGCCACCATTTCTGAGCACATTTGCTTGAGTGGGATTTTGATGTCCAGATAATGCATCTGTTCGATAAGTACTTGCCGTGGTACAAGATGCCAGTCGTCATCGGCTTGTTCTACCTGGAGATTCGCCGAACCGTTCTTTACAAACACAACCTTATACCGGTTGGTCCGACGAAATCAAAACTTACCTTCAACCCAAAGGAGTACCCTTTCCGCACTGCAAATGGGATGTTCAACGATCCCAAAAACGCGGAGACAGGGTCCGAGGATTCGTTCTTCGGACGAAACAACGAGCCTCGACCACAGCGTGAGAAGGTCAGCCAAGTTAATTAATCTTGTATTTAGAAGACTAAACGTACAGGTCATGGAGACTAACTTAAACCGTAATCGAAATCCTGGAATGCAGATCATTTGCCCGCGGGAGTCGCCGAAAACAAAATCGCCAGGCCTACATATATATTAAGTCTGATCTAATTAAGTTGCATATATGAACTTATATTCTTGTGTATCTATGTATTTGCAGATCATGGATCCGCACCCGACAGTAGTTGCAACCAAGCTATTGGCACGACGAGAATTCATCGGGACTGCCAAGCAGTTCAATTTGTTGGCAACTGCGTGGATTAATTTCATGATTCCTGATTGGGTCGATCACATGGAAGACACCAAACAGGTCTGCATAGAAGAGCATGCCCGGTGGTTCCCCCTATTTGAGCCTTTATTAATAGTATCACGTACAGCCGATAGGGTTGAGCTGTTCCCCCTTCACACCCATACACATAAAAACTGAGACAGTAGAGTTATCCGGACAGTCATGCCCTGTTGGGCCTGAGTTGCACCCCTCATTTGATGATGCTTCATCCTCTCCTGCTTGTTGTCTGCAAAATCATGAAATTTTATTAAATAAGGGTATGAAATTTTCAGACTCAGGATTAAACGCACGAGGCTCGAGAATATTTATAGGTACAGTACGTATAGAAACAGCAGTGATTGGTTGAAGGCGTTCAGGAAAAGAAAGGACAGGGCGAACTCAGTTTAGCATCAAATTTGGGGCTAAACTCAGTTTCATACCCTACTATTTAGGAATAAGAGGTCCCTTACAACTTTGTTAGGTGTAATGTGCCTCATCTTTTGAGGAGGCATTAAATTCATTCGCATGTAGGTGCCCTCCAAGTAGGATAGGAGTTTTTTGGGAGTGCTTTACAGTTTCTGCACGTGTCCAGGAGTATCTTGCTGATGGCCCCATGGCTAGAACTTGTGGTCTCCATCTTGCAAGCAGTTTCTGAGTTCAAATCAGCTCATCATGCTAGCTGCTGGTTTATGGTAATATAAAGTATTATAGCTATAAATTCTGCAAATATTCGAAAAGATACTGCTGACTCTGTGGTTTGCTGCTGGCAGAGTTGCCAGCAACAACCAATTCTGCCATCTTACTAAATCCTTTCCTCCAAATAGTCAGTTGTTGTGAAATGTTTGTTGTTGTAGCCAGTGTTTTCACAAACCTGAAAGAAAGAATAACCTTGCAACCTCTTTTATGCTTAGTTTCTGATGTTCATCTACTATTTCCTCAATTGCCAGGTTGAAATCACTGCTCCAGAATCTGTTGCCTCCAAATGTCCACTGAAGAGCTTCAGATTTTTTGTTTCAAAGGAATTTCCAGTCGGTAGAGGTCAGATGGGCTACAAAAACCTACGAACGCCACGGTGGTATGTTTTATGTCTTCAATTATAAACCTCATCACGCTTCTTTTTCTTGAGGAAAAATAGAAACAGTAGACTTAACCACCTACCAAGGATGTTTCTAGAAGTTAGGGTAGTATGTGTGTTTAAGCTGAAAGCCAAAAATTAATTCTAGATTATGCAAAATCAGTCATGTTAATTGAAAGTTGACATACTAGGGAATGGGTCAGATAGGAATGCAGCAAGCCTGTTAGAGCAAGTAATCTTCGTACTTCAATTTTTTTTATGCTTTTGAAGTAGATCCACAAGTGGAACCATGATCCTTCTTTCCACTTATATTATCTCATAATGTGATTTGTACAGGGATGCAAGTAACATACATGGCAACGATGCAGCAGAACTGAAGCGGGTAAGAACAATGAAGGATGGGAAACTATTCATTGCACATGATGGATGGCTTTATCACAATGCTGAAGGAATTAATGTGAGTGGTGACATAAGGAATGAATGGGCTGGTATTGCACTCTTGCAAGCAATTTTCATCAAAGAGCACAATGCTGTCTGCGATGAGATCAAGGTCAGCTTCTCACACTCTTGAAGCAGCAGTACAGAGATTTCAAGTTGTACTGAAGTAGTCCATCATTGCAGTCTTTGTAGCATTTGATTCCACAGCATACTAAGTTTTTCTTAAAGATGAATTTTTCCAAATTCCTAACATGAAATCAGTCTGGTGACCATTACACACAAAATTTGTGGGGTTTTTTGTGGCACTTTGTTCAAAAAACGTCGCAACATACATAGCTTAAAAATCTGCATCCAAGAGGGTCAATATGTGATTGTACTGGCTGTTCGCATCTGAATTTTGGGTTGCCATTCCAGCATGGCACTAACAATTTTTGGCTGCACATCTGCAGAGAGATCACCCAGAGTTCACTGATGAGGACCTCTACCATCGGGCTCGGCTTGTTACTTCAGCAGTTATAGCCAAGATCCACACAATTGATTGGACACCACAACTCTTGAAAACAGACATGATGCTTGCAGCTTTACGAACCAACTGGTAAGTATAATCTTGGTCATCATGCTGAGCTTGTTACTTTAGCAGTTGTAGCCAAGATCCACACCATTGATTGGACATCTCAGCTCTTGAAAACAGACATTATGCTTACAACTTAGTGAAGCAACTGGTAAGTATAATCTTTTTCTTTAGACACATTGATATTGACTAGTGGGTACCCATGACCTTCGGCTACTGTGAAGTCCCCCGGTTTCTTTAAACTTGGTTCATGTTTTAGTTTTTTTTAGAAACTTTTAACTTTTTTATTTTTTTTATTTTTATGTGTTTTTTATTTTTATTATTATTTTGTATAATAAAAATAAAGTGTTTCTTTTTCACTTTTATATATATTTTTATTTGGATGCAAGTTTGACATTTGGAGAAAGAAGACACACCTCATTCTTTTTCAAGTATGGTTTTTCTTCAATATTTATAAGTTTTATTTTTTCTATTTTTAAAATGATTTTACTGTATTTCCCTTTCCTTGTTTCATTTGTTTCCATTCTTTTTTTATAATTTTTGCGTTTTTACTTTTTTTTTTGTTTATGTTTGTTTCAAGTTTTTATTTTTTCTATTCTTATTTTGTCTATCTTCATTTTGACAAACAGGGCAGGTCCCCAGTTTTCCCCAAGGATTTCTTTAATAGAAATCGCACCTCGCCCGGCCCCTCGCAGCCCTGGTCGCCTTGCCTGCCCTGTTTGTCACCACAGATAGACATAGGGAACAGGCAGTGACTGTAATTTTCCAAGCATTGCCCACACAGACAGACAAACACCACTGTTGCTTTTATATATAAGATAACACTTTTGCATTGTAATTAATTCAGAGGTACCAGTTGGATAGAGAATGGAGAACCAAGAAAATTGAAGCTGACAATTACAAAAACACTTTTCTTGTCTATGTGCGAGAAAAGTTTTATTTGCTTAGGACTCAATTTTATGTACACACACTCAAGAAAAGTATTTCCTTGAGATCAGATCACCTAAAAAACTTGCTGCATTGTTCCAGGTATGGGTTGCTAGGAAAAAGGATCAAGGACACATTTGGCAAAACTTCGAGTTCCATTCTAAGTGGCCTTGTGGGCTCAAAGCCTGACGATTACGGTGTGCCTTACTCGCTAACAGAGGATTTTGTGTCAGTGTATCGTTTGCACCCTCTCCTGCCTGAACAAGTTGATGTGCGAGACATCAAAGCTACCCCAGTAGAAAAGTACACACCAGCTGTTGTTGATGAGTAAGCGAAGCCCTTACCTACATCATGAAACTCAATGAAATTTTGCCCTTCTGACCACTGTTCAACATGTTGCAAACTCTTTTTGCCAGCTAGAATTACAAATTTATCTTCCGTAGTAGTGACTGGATTAATGAAAATCTATGTGCAGAGTGCCGATGCCAGAATTGCTTGCACACAAGGGTGATGTAAATGCGCAGAAACTTGGAGTTGAGACCCTTCTAGCATCACTTGGTCACCAAGCATCAGGGGCTCTCACCCTCTTCAACTATCCACTGTGGATGCGGAAACTTGTTGCAGAGAATGTGGATGGCACACCAAGAGCTGACCTTGTTGACATGCCCTCCCTTGAAAGTAAGAGTCTGAGAACCAACTGGAATTGAACATAATCCTTCCACCAGATCTTCAGAGAGCTGCATAGAGTGCTAGTGTGTAATGACAAGAGAATATGAGAATTTGAATGGAATTCATATGTGCATCTAGTTGCTGCATTACAATACTTGAAAATATTTTGACATGAGCATTTCAAAATTTGTAGAATTTTTTGGGAACAGTGTACCGCGATCGAGAGCGTTCAGTACCTCGCTACAACCAGTTTCGTAGAAGCTTGCTAATGCTCCCGATTGCACGATGGGAGGATTTGACAGACGATAAGGAGGCCATAGCTGCAATCCGTTAGCTATATGGCAACACTGTGGAGAATCTTGATTTACTTGTGGGTCTGATGGCTGAAAAGAAGATCAAGGGATTTGCCATCTCCGAGACTTCCTTCTTCATCTTTTTGATCATGGCATCACGGTAAACACCTGATTCCTTTGCATCAAAACTTGAAGCCCTAATTTTTTTGTTATTCTAGTGTTTAATATGAGTCGACCAATTATGCACTAAACATTGAACTGTTGACAAGCCCTAACTAAACAATCAACTACAAAAGCTTACTATTATCCTGGATCCACTTCTTTTTGTGCAGGAGATTGGGTGCAGACAGATTCTTCACCACTGACTTCAATGAACAAGTGTATAGCAAGGAAGGGTTGAAGTGGGTGAACACCACCGAGGGATTGAAGGATGTGTTGCAACGCCATTACCCTCAACTTGTGCATAAGTGGATGTCAGCTACCTCTGCATTCTCTGTGTGGAACCAGACCCCGGATCCCTACAATCCCATCCCTATTTATCTGCGTTGGTCCTCCTGAATGTTTTGTGCACATAAAACTTGGGTGTGCACAGTGCACACGCATACCAAAGCAAGTCTTCTCACACATTGAAAGGGTATGCAAGTTCACAATGCAAGTTTTAGGTCTATTGCCATAATCGTTGTTGAATATCAAAAACTAAAAAGCATTTTCATGCCACTCTAAAGGATGTTGATGGAAAAGCTCACTTATCCGATCAGAATTTGGTTTTGTAGTTTTCAATATGTTTGTGTATTTGAATGTTTTTGTATTACACAATGGCTCACTTGATGATGGGGTTTCAAGGACCTCAAACTTGTCCAGTGAAGTTGAGCAACACCATCTTAAATTTCAGTGATAGTAAATATGTACCTATTTTGCTCAAGACAAAACCCCAAAAAAATTCATGCTACTATGAATGGTTGGATGGCTGCTGATGACATTTTACATGAGAACAACCATAGGAAGATCATTGCAATTGTTCAAAATTCATCTATTGGCTATGCCCACAAGGAAGAGAGTACACATTGGGATAGGATTTTCGAGTAAAATCTAAGCTCAAACAACCAATATGTGGCATGATTGTTGGAGAATTTCCTGTACTTGTTAGGGTGTTTCTTTCATTTATCTAAGAAGTTCTAAATGTAAAGGAAGTTATATTTTGAACCTGCCATAAAGGGCATAGCCATTATGTGATGTGCTGCTTACTTATTTCAAGTTTGTTTGTCCTGGGAAGAGAATTTGTGTTCAGAAAGAGGGTTTTACTAGTTATGGGTTTGTCATTTGGATGTTGATGAAGCATCAAGATTATTGTCTTCATGGCCTATATTTGTTAACTTCATTGAGTTCTTGCCATTACACAAGGGTTCAAAGTGAACATGCATGGAGGGAAATGAGAATAGAAGGAACCACCTCAATGATCTAATGAGACTTGTGTGTAAATCAAATCACATAAAAAGACGAGATGCAAGAAAGACTAATGGGTCAAAATTAGCTTGTAGGAGTCAATTAAGGCATTGGGGAGTGGTGAAAATTATTGCCAAGAAATGTTTATGTTTTACTATTTAAAAGTCATAGAATCATTCCAAGTTGTGTAAATGACTAATATGAATGTAAAGAAATTAAAATAAAATTTTCATTTAATATAGTTTTATGTTTTGGTTTGAATTACAGACCAAATAATGTTCATTTTACAAAGGGCCTTTTTAATTCTCAATTATACATTTGTTAATGGTCAAATCTTTTTGGGTATTGGAAACTATAATTCACATACCACATTATTTTAAATATTTCAAAAATTCAAAATATGTTTTAAAGCTCAATTTTTCAAAAGTTCTTTATCACATGCAAATGGGGTGCCATATAAATCTAAGTTTTAGCTTATCATAAAAGGTACTCAATTGTGAAACCGTGAGCATATTTAAATTTGATTTGAAATTCTGATCATTTTTCATACCTAACAAGGAATTTGGACACTTTGAAAAATGCATATAACTTCAACATTAATTAATATATGATAATACCATTTGAGATATGGGTCAATCATCAATATTATTAGCAACAAATTGCCAAAACAAATTCAATTTTTTATGTTTGAAATTTTCATTTTGGGAAGAATGCATGGTTGAGTGGCTCACTTTTGGTGTCAAAATGGTCATTTATGCGAGGTGCATTGTGTTTAAATGCTTATAATGATAACATAAATTTGAATTTGTCAATTGAAAATTGGTAATACAATAACATGATGATTATCAACATATTTGTAAAATCATATTTCGAAAATATTGTATTCATTATCAATAATGGACTTGTGAAATTCACAATATGGACTAGTTAGTTAATTGAATTGTTGATAAATTGAAGAATTAAATCCATTCCAAAATGTTTATAGTTATTAAATATGCCCTAAAGAATGAAATAATAAAATTAGATTTGAATTTTTTTCTTTAAAACCTTTGCTAAATGTTAGTTATGGACTTTTGAAAGGTCAACATTGGACCTAATTTGCAAAACTCCTTTTGAAATGGATTCTTTTGTTGTTTTTCAAAAACATTGTGCTTAATGAACATGTTTTAAACATCTTTACATTGGCTTTCATTCATATCAACTTTATGGGTATTCTTTTTAAGATTTCCAAATGGCAATCCACCATGATAGGTGACATCAACGATCTTTGATATAGGCTTTGACCTCAGTTTAAACCTAGGTTTAAGAGGTTTCATAGGTGGGTGAACATTTGGTATTGAAAGATTACAATATTGAAATTTTACAAATTAACAACCATGTCCATTTGATCACTTATTAAAAACTTGTTATGGACTTATATGGAGTCTCTATTCGCCAAAAATGAGCCATTCAACTATGCATTCATTTTTTGAAGCAAAATGACCCCATAAGTCTTTTCATTTAGTAACATTGTTGGTTTTTATAAACTCATTTTGAAAACAATTCTAAGTTTTTATTCATTAATTTAATGGGTTATGTTCATCTAAACGAAAATGGTTGAAAAGTTTATTCATTTTTGCTTGCGTTAGCAATACCATCAACAAATCGTTTTGGCTTGAACTCATCAACATCTATCCCCCATAATTCAGGGCCATGGTGAATGGCAAGCCTAGGAAAAAATGTACATGCCCCTTTTGGAATATGTAGGTCCCCTATCATTGTATCCATTGTTGCCTGTTTAACTTGAGTTGGAAATGGGGGAAATAAACGAAGAGTTTCATATAAAATCATAGTCAATTGCACCCCCATCCAACCACATAGTAAATAATCAAGTTTGTTTCAAGATGTGAATTGAAAAGAAATTTCCAATGGGTTGACAAAAAATTTTAAATATCGTTTTCAGTTTGTTGAACATTTCGAAATTAAGTGGATAATCACCATGTCCACATACTTCTATGACTTCTTCACGGGCACGTTCTTGCCATGTTGTGTGGGATGCCAACAACATCATGGTCCATGTGACAAATATATGTTCAATGTGCCCCTGTCTAGAAGATAATAACAATCTAAACCCACTGTCTGTAACAATGGATAGTATCTAGATGAGAACAGACCCAAATTGGAAATAGTAGTTATGGGTTTTCGAGGCTCTACCATTTCCGGTCTGAAGGTAACAGGGCTACTCCAGAGTGCCCCACAAAGACATTTGACTTGCAAACCATTTTGATTGCCATGTTCATCAACATCCATTGAAGTACCATCACACCAGCACCCACACTCCGGATCCCCACAAAAGTCAATGTCTTGCAATGCCCTTTCATTATTGACATGATTCACCAGCCTACTGTGTCTGCTCACACTTCCCAACACTGCTGATAAACTAGCCAATACCATCAAAAGTTGCTTTATCCTCCTCCTTTGGATCGGTGGGGTACAACCGCTTCACACAGATACTTCGTGCCATTTGTTTGCTGACAAACCCTGCTTCCTGATCTTGGTTTCTTCCCAGCTTCTGCGCTCTAGCCTTCTGTTCCCTTTCTTCAAAGTTCCCT
Organism: Sphagnum contortum; assembly: GCA_963920785.1. Taxonomy (NCBI): domain Eukaryota; kingdom Viridiplantae; phylum Streptophyta; class Sphagnopsida; order Sphagnales; family Sphagnaceae; genus Sphagnum; species Sphagnum contortum. The sequence continues at coordinate 16,742,437 of OY987285.1, read as the reverse complement.
TCCTGCTACTTCGTTCTGCAGTAATTTCTCGGTATCCATCCAACTTCCACGTCGATTTCCGCCCTTTGTCCTCAAACTGCACCCCAAGATCCACCATAGTTTCATCACGCACCTTATCTGCAAGCTCCAGTAACTTCTCCTGTAGATTTTGTTCAAATGACACATTCCCACACTCAGTCCTCTCTTCCTCACCAGCTATCCTCTTGATGAGACTTATTGCATTCACTGGAAGTGGACAGGTTCACTGCAAGGTGCTAAACATCACCAGCCAGTTCAAACCCAACAACATTTTGGTTTCAAATGAGCCAGCGATCATGGATGTTCTCTAATGCCATTGTTTGAAACACAAAAAGCCTGTAAGTAGATCAGTGTAGCTTAGGAGCACCCTCCCTTGCAGCTGCTCTAACTTGGTCCCTAAAAAGAGGAAATGCATCCAAATATGGATGCCTGCAACACCCCACATATGAAATGAGGATGGAAAAAATTACCCTCCTCTCTATCAGTATCATCATCTAAATTTTTAAACTGGCAATTAGTGTCTGCTTGGACATGCCAGTCTTGAGCACCCTTCCATAAAAGCAAACCAATTCACAGTTTAATGTCAAGCCCAACAATAATGGCATATCAGCAATATGCAAAACCCCTGCATCTGGTTCTGAAGGATGTATCCAAAGGACAAATGTAATATACAGTAAAATACACTCAATTTTGCAAGGTTTGTTGCCTCCAGATCTACAGGGCAGCAGTTCCAATGAACACTAATTGTGCCAAAGGAGACACAGGGTTCGCCATGCATACCGAAACAACTTCAACACTTGCTGCACTTGCAACTCCCTGGCTTGCAGAGGATTCAAAACAAATATCCCCTCTTCCAGCATCAGATAAGCTTGCAATGTTCCAGGATCACTACTTTGTTCATCATCAAGATTGACCATTTGACAAGAGTTGCACCTCTTAGACAGTTCCTTAATGGCCTGCAAAATGAGCTCCATGCTTCAATATGTCCATAGACCATATAACCACCAAAGCAGCTGGCTGCAGTGACTAAGAGACAACTTATCTATTCAACATCTACGGAGGAATTTATAGCCAACATCAGCAGACATTTCCGCTCCCACATATTTGGGTGTTAAGATCCCTAAAATCCTAAACCACACAAATAGAGCAAGGAATACAATGCACAAGCCTTACAATAAAAGCATTCAAAAACTTACCAAAAATAGAGAGAATCGATGTAATATACACAGCTGCTTTCCAAATAACAAAGACCCTTCACTTTACACTCCTCTGCATCAAACAGATTACTTCAAACACCAGTCCTATCCTTGTCCACCAATCACAGCTCATTTCATATTTCTTTAGAGATCTTCCCAGATCCTGTCATGTGTATGTAACTTTGGTGATGAGGTAAGACTCTATGTCTTACCAGTTTAAAATGCCACCATAGCACAAAGGGCAGGTAGGGACAAGATGGAAGGGGAATGAGCATACTGAATTGCATTTGTCAATGTAGGAATGCACATCGTTGACCAACAGGAGCAGCTCTGACACAGCACCTCCAGTGTCAAAGTTGTCTTCCAGTCGCACTCACACACCTGCTCATATCTAACCACATCAGTTGTCTTTGCACTGCACAGGAATCATTCCAATGCCCATGAACAACATCACACAAGCAAGACAAAGTAGGATGGAGCCCAGGATGAGAGTACCTTAGACTGCACTTCTTGTATCCTGCGTAGAAGTTGTTTCTCATCATCAGCCCACTTTTGGTCATCCTCTACAGCCTGCCAGCCTCAGAAAAACAAAACTAGCTCCTTTAGTCACAACCTACCACAAACTGTTGCACCAACCACAAGATCTACCCATGCAAATGAACAAAAGTAAGAGCTTACATACTGCCTGTCTCATCTCCACTTGTGGTTCTTGGAAAAGAAATTCTTGAACTGCTTTTCCTTTCCAACTGCCTCATTTACTGCTGTTCACTGAAGTTTATGGGCTGCACAGATTGTAAATGGGAAAAATGTGATACACCTAACTGTAACCTCAGAACAATCCAAAAAACCTATAAACAATAGGTTTGCAAAAGACAGATATGATGTGGCCTAAAACAGAGTCATTTTTGAGCTGTCTACACATCACCTGCTGACTCTCGAAGAGGTCACAGGAGACAGGAAACTACTTGATCATCTACCTTGTCCCAGGCATGCATCACAAATAACATACAAAGTTGCCTTGAAGTATACTTCCGCAGTGCCTGCAAACCCAGAAGCATCCCACCCACCACAATTCCCAACATTGTTACTGTGGACTCCCAAAAACAGAAATCTCCTTCCAAACTCATGTGCAGGCCTCCTCCCACCTAATAAACACCAAACTAATGCACTAAAAGGAGCACAAAGAAGTTGCATTAAATGAACAAGAAAGTGCTTGCTAACTTCTAGGGGTACAAAAGGTGTAAAAAATGCAGGGATGGATGTAACCAACCTCTTTAATGGTTATGAAGTTTTTCAGTGACTTTGACATCTTCAAGCCATCTATCAAGAGGTGGCCTGAGTGAAAGAAATATCCTACCCACTGCAATCACAAAGGTCCAAAACCCACCTAGTCACTCAGAAGTCGAGCTGCTTCTTCCAGCGTGTCCCTTATATCTATCATTCTGTAAGTATTCGTTTCCTTACTAGTCTTCTCAGGGTAGAATTGAACACTGAACATTGTGAAACCTCGTATATGCATAATGCAAATAGACGGTAGAAAGCACTGAAGGAATCCAATCAGAATGTCAGGACAGCAAACCCACTTGTGAGGAATTGAAGTAGGCTTCAGCTTGGGCTAACTCATTGTCATGGTGTGGGAACTGAAGGTCACTGTGAAACCCCAAAACAGTCTGATTAGAAGACTCTTGCCCCTCTGCAAAGGAAAAAAGCAAACCAACAAGAAAGCAAGAAGACAGATTTAGGATGTCATACTACATCATCAACACAATCTAAAAAGCAATCCAAATTAGAAATTTACTTACTGTCCGCCAGAGTGGATATCCATACAGTCACCAAGGATATCACTGGCCATTGCAGAGCACTCTATGTGCCATCCTGGACGTCCCATTCCCCAAGGAGAATCCCATGCAGGCTCTCCTTCCTTGCTTTTCTGCATTACTTGAAAAAGTATATATCATGATCTGATGGATGTGACTTATCTAGAAATACAACCTAAACTCAAACAATACACAATAGGACTGATCACAAACCCATTTTTTACTTCCATATAACTCTAGAGCTATGAAGACTTCAGACAAAACAAGTTGAGGGAACACACCTTCCACAATGCAAAATCACAGCTGCTCCTCTTCTCTGTGGTCTCAAAGTTTGACTCACTCTAGGATGCCAACTCAGAGCTCCCTACAGCCCAAGGATTCAGTTTCCCATATGTATGGCCTGCATCCCTGCCAACATGAACAATTTCATACCTCATCTATAAATAGAACCTTTCCTCAATGTGCAATCGTGTAGTGCCATGTGCTGATAGAATGTAGTGAAACACCCTCAATAAGATATTCCCCTACAAGAAGCATACATCTCCCTTGAAACTATTTGCACAGTCCTAACAATGACAATACTAACAATATTAACCAAGATCACATACCTGAAGGCTTTTGTGTCAAAGTACACGTTGTTGTTGGCAACATAGTCCAGCTCATGATTCAGGATGACTTGCACATACTCAATGATTTGAGGAATATACCTACACAATGATTGTCACTCTGCATTAGTCACTCTACAACACATCTCAACTAGTATTGAGAAGTTCGCTCTTGTTCTGGTTGTGGTACTCACTTGGTGACTCTAGTAAGCACATCAAGGTCTTGCACACCAAGGCTTTTCATATCCTCCATAAACTCACGCCCATACTTGCAATCAAACAATCTCGAAATTTTTATATCTTCCATAAACTCACACTCATACCTGCAAACAAACAATCTCGGAATCTTTATTTCACCGTCCACGCCCCACCTCTACTCCCAGATGAAACACACTATCCACACAAAAAATTACGACAAAAAGATCACAATGTTTATAAAACTTTACTTGAATCACCAAAACATTGAGAACAATCTTAGTACATGTGATTTAAGGTACATTAGGGTACATTCTCCACCAATAGAATGAGGAAGCAGTGTCAGTCTTTTAAGCTATTATACAAAAGACTTAGCCAACAAAAAATGTACCCATGTATTAAGATTGTCCTCAGTGTTTTGGTGATTCAAGTAAAGTTTTATAGACATTGTGATCCTTCTACCGTAATTTTTTGTGTGGATAGTGTGCTTCGTGTGAGAGTAGAGGTGGGGTGTGGACGGTGAAATAAAGATTTCGAGATTGTTTGATTGGAGGTATGAGCATGAGTTTATGGAAGATATTAAAATTTTGAGATCGTTTGGTTGCAAGTATGGGTGTGAATTTATAGAGGATATGAAAAACCTTGGTGTGCATGACCTTGATGTGCTTACTAGAGTCACCGAGTGAGTACCACAACCAGAACAAGAGCGAATAGGAGTCATGCCCGCCACACGCCTCTTGCATAGCACGATAAACGGTCGTCGCTCGCGAAGAACGGTTTCACACCGCGACATGAGTCATGCCCAAGGCACGCCTCTTGGGAAGCACGACAAACGATGTCGCCCGGGGGGAACGGTTTCACACCGCGACAGGAGTCATGCCTGCCGCACGCCTCTTGCGCAGCACGACAAACTCGTCGCCCGAAGGGAACGGTTTCATACTGCGATAGGAGTCATCCCCACCGCACGCCTCTTGCGCAGCATGACAAACGGTCGTCGCCCGGGGGGAACGATTTCACACCGCGACAGGAGTCATACCCGCCGCACGCCTCTTACGCAACACGACAAACGGTCGTCGCCCGGGGGGAACCGTTTGAAACCGCGAGAGGAGTCGAGAGTGACCGTGAAACCCTAATGAACAAATTTGTTGAATTAGGGATTGAAACTCCCAAGCATTTGTGGTCGTTGTGGTCTCCGGCGATGCCAGTTCGACTTGCGATGTGTTCTTCCGGGGATTACTGCAACAATGTAGTCTAGTGTGTCGTGAGAGAAGGAAACCAAACAAAGAAATAGGTTACAGCATCTCCTTCAATGGATGCAGCAGCCAAGGAGATTTGGAAGGAGCTTGCAAGCAACACAATGACTGCAACTGCAGAGGTTGGTTCTTTCTTGTCTGCACGTGTTTGAAGCCTTGCAACGCATGGGTATGTTGTTTTTCTTTCCTTCTGCAAAGTGTGGTTGTTGTGATCTGTTGTTGTCGAGTTTTTTTTTTGGGGTTCTATAATCAATCTTACTGATTGATTGTGGGTAAGCTCCATGCAGAAAGGTATCTTGCCGGTGGTGAATTGAGCCTGGGTGTGTTGTCGTCAAGTTACAAGAAGCAGCTGATGATGTCCCCGCAGAGAAGATTCTTCAACACAATTCTTCTTTTGGAGTAGTTGAAGAAGTAATGAAGCTCTTGAATCACTCAAGAGGAACCCAAAAATCTTTCTTGAACACAATTCTTCGGGAGTAGTTGAAGAGGTAACGAAGCTTGGGAATCGCTCAGAAAGAACCCACGATTTTTTCTAGAATACAATTCTTCGGGAATGGTTGAAGAAGTCATTCAAGCTCTTGAATCACTCATGAAGAACCCACAAATCTGTCTTGAACACAATACTTTAGGAGTAGCTGAATAAGTCATCAAGCTCTTGAATCACTCGGGAAGAATTGACAAATCTTTGTTAGATTCTTTGGGAGTAGTTGACGTAGTCATGAAGCTCTTGGATCGTGCAAGAAGTGACAACTTTTTCCTATACACAGATTCATCGGAAGTAGTTGAAGAAGTCATAAAGCTCTTGAGTCACTGAAGAACTGACATATCTTTCTTCCTATACACAGATTCTTCAGGAATAAGAGGTAGTTGAACAAGTCCATGAAGCTCTTGAGTCACTCAAGAACTGATAAATCTTTCTTATGCATGATTCTTCTTTGGGAGTAGTTGAAGAAGTCATAAAGCTCTTGAATCACTTAAGAAGAACTGACAAATCTCTTTCCCACGCTGTTGCAATCTTTTGGCTTTCTCATCTCTATCTATAGGTTCATGGAAGGTAGCAAAAAGAATTCTTAGTTGACTGTTATCCTCTCTAATCTTCTTACTCTCTCAAAATTCTCCATCTTGTTTCTCTGTCTCTTATATTCCTCCTTCCTTTATCGGGTCAATTCCATTGCTTGGTTTCTTTCTCTTTCTCTTTCTCTTTTTGTTCATGTTTCATCTTCAGGTTTTTGGTGTTCTCCTTCTCTTATGGGTTATGTCAGTGAAGGTAGAGAGCATGAATGTGGTCACAGAGACAAGAGATATATATGTATATGGGTGAAATCAAAAGATGCAACTGAGTAGAAAAATCTTTGGAGGATGCTTTGAATTGCAGTTTTGACAAGCCTTGGTGGGTGTTATGCCTGCAATTCTCTTTCAAATTCACATCTGTCAACACTCCTCCATGTATGTTTGACAAATATGGGGATTATGGATTCTTTCAAGCTTGATGTGTGAGTTGATTGTTTGTAGATAAATGAAGCTGATGGTGCATCATATGATCCCAAGATTGACTTCACTCTCTTTTATGCTATTAAAGAAAAATTTCCATTCAGTTGCTTATTGCTTACTTTGCAACCTAATGGAGGCTGATGACAGAATGAATATGCACTGACATGATTCATGTTTTGGTCTGGGCATACTGAGCTCAATATCCAATTAACAATCCAGTTCAACCCTTCTTCTTCAGCTGAGGATGATGAAGCTCAAAGGGAGAGGCTAGTAATGATCCATTGGGCAACTCATGAATCTGTAGAGTGAATATATTGCTATACTGCTTGAGCATTCTGCAGGAAAGTGGCCATTATTCTGGTTAGCTCATGCCACATCATTGTCTGCTCAGATGCTCAGAAATTTTTACTGATTGTGCTTGAGGTCAGTAATCTAATCAGGGAGCCACCTGTAAGCATTGTTATGTGATTGAATGCATAAGCAATGTGCAATCTGCGGTAAGATGCGAAATAATAATGTGACTCTGTTGTTTTCATGGAAGCATCTATTGTCCTCCATGAAACCTTGTTACAGAGATTTCTCTACAGGTTCAGAGATTGTGTTAGATTGTGGGTTTTCTGAAGGTTATATGTGTGATATAGTTATGAAATTTGGAATATGTTCTTGGGGGAGATAAATATCCACAGCAGACACAACAGAGTACATGATGGCAGAATGTTGGTGTTAGACAGTTGCTATTGGAGTTTGATCAAGAGGCTTTAGAATGGCTGACCTCTTCTGAAAAGATCTGTCCTCTCTTTGTCTGGGCAAATTGTGGTTATGTACTCTTTTTCATGACTTTCTGAGATGAAGGTCAGTTACTGATAATTCATTTCAAACTTCTTCAGTGAAAGGTTGCCTCTCATCTGCACAACAATGTCTGTGGGCACAGGTAGGTGTGCATAAGTCAAATAGGAATGCTGAGTTTTTGCTCCAGTTCATTCAAGAACAACTTGAGAGGTTGGTGAGCAACAATGTTATGTCGAAAGGATGAACAAATAAACAGTTGCAGACTCTGATTTTGTTCATGAAGCTTAAATAGCCAATTGTCAATGATGTCTGAAAGGGGAATGAGTTGTCGTGAAATTTGGTAGTCAACAATTGGTTTTGTGATCTTTTTGAAGATGGCTTGTGAATCATAACAAGCTTAGGATACTGTTGTCATGGTCTTGAGTTCTGAGTTAACCCAAATGTGGATCCAGCCTTGACTGCATGCATATTGCTGGTGCACGAGCTTGTGTTTTTCTGTAAGGGTGTTCCCTTACCTAGCAACCAAGGAAGGAATTGATAGCAGCAATGAAAGCTGAGGAATCATCTAGCTACTTCCCCTTATCAGATCATAGACCTTATCTGATATCAACACATGTTCAAAGTTTAGTTCCAAATGTTTAGAATTCGGTTTATCCTTCAGCACTACCAAATGTATTTTGTAGAGAGCCAGTTAATCCACATGTTTCTGTTCCATTTATTAAAAATATCATGGAGCAAAATCCGGTAGGTTTTCCAAATTCAATGTATCCTCATGTTGGACCTTATACACCATATTTTTGTTCTAGTTATGGGGGCATAGGTAGTGTTCCTACAATGTGCCCTCGAATGTCCAATCCCTTAGCTAACTCCACAGCACCACCAAAACCAGTTTTGGGAATTACACAAGATGAGATTGTGAAATCATGAGGAGCCTTTTGGGGGAGGATGATGATTTTTTCGCAAGAAAGCATAACCCTAGGATGCCAAGAATCGTTCTTACCAAAAACCATCATATTCACATTTTATTGGATGGTCGAGATATTATTAATTTATTAATACTGATGAATATTGAAATAATGTTGAAATGCCACATGTCACCATATAATTGAGCTTCACAAATGAACATGTGTAACCATGGGACACCCTTGCAAAATAATGTTAATATATGTAAAGTATAAATTCATGCCATATATATTATCCACATACATATTGTCATATGCAATTACTAGTCGTGTGCAATTTGTTTTATGCAACTCTGGGGTCTAACAATTGCATGTGTCACATGCAACTGAAAACGAGTTGCATACGACAATTGCAAAATGACAATTTTTTTCTAGTGAAATAATCTACATCGAAATTACACATTAATTTATATATTAAGCTTAGTAAATCCAAAGTATATTTATATCTTAATATTTTCATGTAAGTCTACTAATTTTGCCTTAGGAAGTTCAATGTGATGAACATAATAAGTCCCAAAATGGTATTATCATTCCATGAAATGATTTTGAATCAAAAAAACACTGGACCACATGGTGCCCATTAAGTCTATCAATTTCAAACAACACATTTTGAAAAATGGGATGTAAATTCAAGAAAAAAATTATAGTTTATATCAATAATTTTTTCATCATTTTGATCTAAACTTTTTTAGTGTACATAATTTCACAAAATATCATGTCAAGGGGTAGAAATTTCCAAACTAATTAGATTTGCCATATGCATCAGGCTAACAACTTAGAATAATAATTAGTGGAAGATTTAGTATTGTCCCTTATTAATAATATAAATGTTTAATTTAATATAATATGATATTAACAATTTTTTTAATGTAAAAATAAATTATATAAAATTTCCCACCGCTTACAAGTTTTCAAAATCTATTTTATTTCTAAATTACAATTATATAATATAATTTGCTATGAAATTTTATTTCAACGTGTAATAATAATAATATCTAATTTATCTAATATGCAAGATAGGTGAATCACATATATATTGCCAAATTTAATAACGTCAACAACATTGGTGCATAGAATCTAATGAACCTTGGAAAACAAATTTCAATCTGAAATGTTTACAATGGCCAATGTTGTAGGTTTGATTACATGGGACTTGTGGATGGACAACAACAACAGAGGGTGATGAGCCATGAGAAGGTTGAAGAAAAGCTATCAAAAGTTTTACGTGTTTTTAGGGCAACCCAATGCATTGTGTTGTGTTGTATATAAAGAAGTGATGGGGGGGCGGGGGAGGGGAGGTTATGTTGCGTTGTTCTAAGCGAAGATGAAGTGGCTTTGTTGAATTTGGTTTTAGATTTTTTTTAAAAATCCAACTAGTGAATAATCCAATGTTTCGCACTTAGGTTGATAATTGTCAAATTGTTTTTGTAATATGTTGGATTAGTTGATAGATGGGAAATGAAGGATTTGGAATTTAACCATATTTGCAAATCAATGGTGCATGAGTTGATAGAAGAACTGAAATAATTATATCATGTGTATACTTATTCATAATCTTGATGGTGTTGGTCACATGCATGCACATAAAATTTTGACATGAGTTTTGAATTTGGTTTTGAAACACCAAAATTCCATAAGATTTTCATACTATATAACATCATGCCTATAATGCCACATGCACATAATATATTCTAGGTGATAGTAACAAAATGTGGTTCAGAAGCATCAACATTCCATCAAATTTTCACACACAGCAACATGTCTAAAGACCCTTTGGTAATTATTTAAAAGTTCCTCCTTGTAAGTCCTATAATCTAGAAGACTAATCGTTAAAGCTAGTTTTAGACTTAAAAACCAAAATCAATTGATCAATTTATAATATAAAACTAGTATCATTCTGAATACACGTTTAAAAACTAAATGGGTGTATTATTTCCTATCATTTTGTGTGACAATAGGTTTTTGCATTGTACAAATTGTTGATCTTCTCATACTAATACTAGCTTGAAAATGCCACATTGATCTACCCTAAACCATTTAAAAAAAATTATAGGTCTAATTGCCTCATAGATTCCTAATGAAGCACAATGGCAAAATTGGTTTGGAAATGACAATGTGAGGAAGACACAAAGAAATCAAGCACATGAGAGTGTGTGTTATTAAAGGCAAAAAGATCAATCAGTCACCTAGAATAAACATTGGGAATGCATGGATAGAGTTCAAGACAACTAAGTAGGGGGCCATCTTTCACTGAAAGTAGTTGTAACAACAAAAATTTGTAATGAATTTTTGCATTTTGAAGGATATTAAGTTGAAGGATAACTTATTTGCAACTATTTCTCAAATCTGATTTAAGACCACAATGTGCATGAAAATGGCAAAAGAAAAGTAATTGTTTTTAAATATTTTATTACATATATAAAAAAAAATTGACCAATATTTGTGAATTAAAGGGCACCCATAAAAACAGTGGGCATCCACATCAAAACAACATATTAACCATGATTGACATGCTACAATAATTTAAGTTGGATTTCCCATCAAAATGTTGAGTCAAAAAATGAAATATTAACCATGTAGGCTAAATTCCAGTATATTTCAAAGAACATTGTGGGAGAGAATGAATAAAAAGGGATGGTTGCCATCTTGTGTTGAATTTGGAATGTTGGTTCTCTACTTTAACGACGTTAAGGATAATTTAAAACTTAACATGAAAGGACAAAGGCAAGCCCAAAAACAAGGTGATTCAAAATATATTAAATTTATTGTGTAATTAATGTGAAGTTAAGTCATTGGTTTGTCATGTGCAATATAAGAAATTTGGGCTATATTATTAGGGTTTCATAGAATTCATGAAACATAGTTGCACAAAAAGGTACTAGGCATGCCCTTTGCCATGTGCACGACATTGGGCCTTCATGGCAACCATGTATGACCCTATCATTCACATGTCAATTGCCATGTCATTGCTATGTAACAACATCATAGTGGAATGGTCAAATTTCCATCAACAAGGACAAACCACAAAATAGAATCAAATTATAACAATGGAGTGCAAAGACAAGGGTGCACAAACCTACTTTCATTAAATATAATGTGAATGCACCCTAGGCATTTAAAGTGCATGCATGGTAACATGGGGTGTTTGGACACATACATGTGCCTAAATGAAATAACATGGAACCATGAAACTTGGCAAACAATGAAAAAACATTTTGATGGATGTCGTTAATATTGTAATTCCTAAAGTCTGACCATGGGATCACAACATTATTGGAGAGGGGTTTTCCATTTTAAAAAGGGAAAACACTTATTTGTTGGACTCTAATTCCATAGCTAACATTTTAGTAGAATTTTTGTCTTTTTCAACCAAGGAAACAATGAAGTCTAGTTGTCTTAAATGACTCTATCAATGACCATTGTCATATATTACAACTTCATTATCTATGTGGAATAAATATGAATAGTATATTACTAAATCATTTATATGACTAATGGATGATTTATACTTACAAAATTGAAATATTTCATCCATTTTCCATCAACCATATTTCACCTATTATGGTTTTCGGGTGTGTGTTAAAGAATAAAACACCAATGTGGGTTAGCTTGTTGTCATTTTTTCAAATACTGAAATATGTAGATATAGTTTATGATTAAATTTGGAAATGACATGGAAAATATTATCATGATTTCATGGTTTTTATATTTAATTACATAATATCCTACATCATTGGAAAATGGGTCCGAGTATATGTTCTAAATTTAACAGACTTATAAAATGACTAATATATGATTCAAAAATGAATTAGTAAATTTCAATATGGGTACAAACGAACATAATAAAATACAACATGTAAGGAACTTAATTTAATTAATATTATACATATAATAATATGAAATTTAACTTTAATATTTTAAATATTATACATTGAAATATATTTTAATAGTAAAAAACTATGATATATTATAAATAAATTTTATAACTATTATACCTTTATTTTTTTAATATTAAAATAAAAATCTAAAGCATTATTGGAAATATATAGTTTATCTGTGCATCAATGAGCTTTTATCATAAATGTAAAGTGAAAATTAATATAATATATGTATAAAATAAATAATTTTACATGTGATGAAACATTTATATATATATATATAATTTATGATCAATTAATAAATATTTCACGTGGATAAATTTCATGGATTCATACATATAAATTAAAAGTTAATAATTAGTAAAATTATGATATATTGGAAGCAAAATTGTAATACAATTCTTAAACCAAATGAAGGTTTAAGATATGAAAGTTTTATTTTACTTATTCACAAATTAGGATGAATAATTATATTCACAAAAAGTTCAGTTTAGTCATAGGAATAAATCCAAAAAAACCTTTACTAGACTTTTGATTCTTACCATGAGAATAATCACATGGCCAAAAAAAAACCAAACTTTTGGAAAATATTTTTTATAACTATTACACGCCCCATCTGTTTAACCCTTAATAAGGAAATATTCTTATAATGTTATCAACCAAAGATCATATATGAAAATATTCCATACCAAAGATTTGTGCAAATGTTAATTATAATAGCCATTTTGCTAAATTCCATAAAATTTGCATAGTTTTGAAATTGAAAGGGATGAAGAATCTGGATGATCTTGGGTTTGTTGGGATATTATGAAATTGAAAGGGTAATACTATGTGCAACAAATTTCAAGCCAATTTTTAATCCTTTTCCATTCAATTTGTTTTCGTCTCTTATCCAAATGAAATGTCATTTTATTTTTATTTTTAAATTCTAATTCTAATTAATCACTTGATATGTTTTGGATAAATCTGATGCATGCATGTTGAAGAAATCCATGAAAACAATGAAAGTTTATTTTTATTGATTTTATTCCTTACATGTGGTTGGATAAGATGAAAATGAAATAAAACACAAGTAGAGATAAATTAATTGTGCGTGTTTTGTTTTTTCAAGCAATAAAAATTCATTCTTCCACCATGTCGCTACCATCCTTGAAACCCTTTTGCCAAACCCTAAAACACATTTTTTAAAAATTTGATTGCAAAATTTGATAGTTTAATCCTTTAAATGATTCACTTCGATGTTGTGGTGGTAAATGAGTTTTTTTGATACTTAATTCCATTTAAATGGTATTTATAATATCAAAATTATCACATATTATAATTAATTGCATGTAATTTAATCAATGTCAATACAAATTAAATTATTAAAGCACATAATATCTAGTATTAAACATTTCACCTAAAATTCAATTAATGTTAATTATATGTACAATTGAAATGTTACACTAGATTATAAACCTTAAACCCTAAATAATGAACTTTAAACCCTAAACCATCAACCCCTGAAGTTTTGTAAATGCCATAATAACATTATACACCATATGCTATACATTCAAAACCTTTTATGTTCAAATGTAGAATCCTATGTTATATTAACATATATCCCACACAACCTAAGGTTATGCTTTACACCTTAAACCTTAAATGAAATAACACAATTGCCCTATCCCATATAATGTCAAAAGATACCTTAACATTAGAAGAAAAAGGCCAATATGTGACCAATGCATTTACAACTACTTGTAACTATTTGGTTTTTGCAACTAAATTTTTGCGCTTTACAACTAATGTGACATCATGTTAACATCAACCAAATCACCTATGACTAGCTCGGGACTAGTCTATAACTAAATTGGTTTACATCTATATATGGGTTGGATTTATCATCAAAGAGTAACCATTTAAAGTCCCAATAATAAAAAATGAAGTGATGTTTAGTCGTAATCAACATATTTTTATATACATCAATAATAATAATAATTTGAGTTATGATTAAACTTAATATTCATACTATTTTTATTCTAATTAAAATCATTGATATGATAATTGTAATTATATTAATTTCATTACGTTAAATCACTATAATTAATATATAATTATTATACGATTATAATAGTTGATTTATTTATATATTTATTACAATAAACACATAATTTATAATTCATCTTAATTATTCATTATTTTAATTTTCAATATTAAAAAATATATATTGCCACTATAACTAAATGAAATATATATTTTCAATAATTATAAGAATTGCATTCCAATATATTAGAATATTTAATTTTGTGCTTATAATATATAGTTGTTACTATGTCAAAAAAAATTAGAATATTTTTTCTAAAAATTTTAAAGAATTATAAATTATTTTAGTTCTTATTTATTACTGCTGATGTAAAATAAATAAGTAATGTTACAATATACATTATCACATAAATTAAAATGATAGCCCCCAATCATAAAAAACATTATTTTATTTACAACACTTATGTTTTAATAGTAAAAAAAAAAAAATTCATGTCCTAATTGAAAAGTTATGTCCCATAGTTAAGATTTTAATTTCAAAATTTTATAATAATCTTCAAATAATGAGCAAAATTGCTGTAATTAATGTATTTAAAAACAAAGATACACTAAAAATAATTATATATATTCTTCATTATTTACTTTTTTAGAGTATTTTTTTTAATAAAAATGATAATTTATAATAATAATAATAATAATAACTGTATAGTGACATAAAATCATTATAATTACTTTATTTATTTATAAGTTAGAACTAAAATACTTGAATAATTAATTTATTTTTATCAAATATACTTATAATTTCCAAATTTATTTCTTATTTAAGTTTCTAGAATAATCATAATTTAATTAAAACAATTAATGTTATGACCATAACTACATGGATTTTCATATAATCAATTCAATATTTACTTATTGTAACTACTTGTTCAGAATCTATCATTTTTATAAATAATATAAATGATTATATTTATTAATTATAAGTTACACTATATAATTACAACATAAGTTTTTTTATTATATAATTTAGATTCTTATAGTAAAATAAATCTATTAATGTAATTAATGTTACAATATTTAAAAAACATTTTAATTATTTCAGATAAGAATTAATAATAGTTTCATAATTGTTTTCTAATTGAACTAATTATTCACAATCTGTAATTTATAACTTTAAATCTGAATTAAAATTTTGGAAAAATGTATACCGTGGTTAAAATTATTATTGTAATGATTATAAATTCAAATTATTATGTATTAATTTTTTATTAAGAATATGTAATTACCAAGTTATGATAAATATTTTTATAACAATATTATAGTAATTGAAAAATATTAATATATTTTTAGCATATTATCATATTTATAGGTATTAATTACCAATGGAAAAAAGAACATTTACTTGATCGTTAATATTTTTAAATATTTAAATTATTTATTTATGTATGAGTTATGTATCAACAAGTTGGGAATAATTAGATAGTTAATTAGCTAAATATTAAGAAGTTATTAGTTATTTAAATAATTGATAATGAATGCTTAATATTTGTAATGTATAGTTTATATTTTAAATATATGTTAAATTTAATCATGATTAATTAAATTGTTTAATTATCTAATGAGCCATGTACTTGAATTGTTTAGAAATTTAAAACTAGTAAGAAAAACATGAAGAAAGTGTAACCGAACAAGGGGTGACCGCACAAAAATCTTGAGATTGTGCATTTTGTGTGAATTCGAAAATTGCTGATTAGGGCTAATCTAGTTGCCTACTTCATTGATGAGGGCGGCGGATCTTATCTTCTTTTGAGGAGAAGTTAGTCCTGATTATGCATGGAATGCATGGGAGAATAACTATCTGGCTGTTTGGGACGGGTTAGCAGAAAGATGACAACGGGATTAATGGAGTGGAGCGGCACTGCATTGATGAGTTATGGAGGAAGATGTGGCGGCGGAAAGGTGTGGAACGAGGCAGACTCGTGGAGGAAGCCAGAGTGGGAAACGAGAAGAAAAGAAGAACAGAACAGATAGAGAAGCGGGAGAGACGTTGGAGGAGAGGAAGCCCTGAGGATAGCTAGAGAGACAATGAAGGAGAGGAGAGACAACATTCTGTCTGGGGATGGATAGATGGAGTTGTAGAGGTCTTTGTAGTGTAGAAGAGCCTGAATCTTCAGTCCTGTGTTGTTGTGCTATGGAAAGCTTGGCTGGTTGTTGAGATTGTCCTCTGTGCCAGTGACTTAGCCAACTAGGAATTTCTTGATTTTTGATGAACATAAGAGAAGAGGAAGCTTGTGTTGTCGGGGACTTTGTAAATCATGAACTGTGAACTTTTGATTTGTGGGATTCAGTTTTGCTGATTTATGTGTACAATAGCTATGTTTGTGGAAATTCACTAGAGGATTTTGCATTGATGTTGTGAACTCTTTAGTCGGAGTTTGGTGGGGTTGGCAGACAGTGGTTTTGGATGTAGATCAGTGTCGTTGGTCATGTTGTGCATTTGATAGACGATCAGCCAGTTTCAGCAATCGACTGATCAGTGACACGCTCCTTGGTCCCGGGGTGAACCCACTTGAGGGTTCACCAATGTGAAGTTGCAGAAAGTTAGGACCGAAGGGCACGCTCCCGGCTTCCAACTTTAGAAAGGGGTAGAGGGACGAGTTGGGAGCCTAGGGATTAGACTAGGAAGAGGGACTAGTTTAGCTTGTGTGAATCTGCATCCAAAAACCAACCACAAGAGGTTAGTTTAGCATTCGGGACACCCTTGGGTGTTGGGACAAGCCACGGGCACTTGGACACACAAGACTCACCACGGCTCGGACTCGGGGGAAGCCACCACCTTCCCCCATATAGTATTCTCTGCAGCTCGCCATGGAGGCTACATCCAAATGGCACAAATTCCTGGGACTCCCGAAATGGAGTCCCGAAATTGTTTCGGCGGGACTTCTGAAACTTTGAACTGCCATACCTCCCGACTGCAGAGTCCGATCGCGATGAGGTCTGAACCAAAGTTGTAGCCCTCGTTGAGATCTTTCCAATGCCATGTCGCACTCTCAAATCGGATGTCGGGAAGAGGTCGATTCCCGACTTTTAGTGGTCGGGAGTCAAACTGCCAGTTTGACTCCCGGCCCTTCTTTGACCCATAACTTGGGCTGCAGATGTCCAAATGGCCAATGCGAGGCCATTTTCGATATCTACGTTTCAAGACCTTTCCAATGACATCAAGAACACCCCAATGCGAGGTGTTTTGGGCCTTGTTGTTGAGCTCTAAACATTCGGGAGTCCCAAAGGACTCCAAATCCCCAACTTTTCCAAGTGTTGGGCCTCAGCCCCACACTTGGCCAAAGTGGGGTTGCAACAATCAGACTGGAGCAGAGGGGTCTTATTGTTACTTTTGGCCTTTCTTTTTTTAGTGACAAAAGTTTTAAAGTTGCATAACTTGGTTTGTGAAGAAATTGCAACTTCAAAACGTATCCCATATTGTTTGTTCTTCATTCTTAGTTTGAACATTATATAAACAAGGACTGTGGTAATCCAATTTCACATTGAAAAATGTGTGCACATGGGATGAGCCATTCAAAATGCTTAACCCAAAGCAAAAAATAAAATGCACAATTTTAAATCACCTACCTCCCCAACCTACTCATCTACCAAGGTGGGTAGGTTGTTAACCTGGTGCTTAATTTGACCTACCCACCTAGGTTGATTTATGTATTTACCTAGTTAAATACCTACCTATATGAATAGGTATTTAACCTAGGAACGTAAGACGTACCTACCCACCTTTTTACTTAAATAGGTAGGTAGGTATTTGGCATAAATTTGTAGGCACCTACTTAGGAACCTATCAACTTAATATTATTATCTTGTATCAAATTCATTTAAAATGCCATGTGGCATATTTACATTGGGCCACATGTCATAATATAAATCATCCAAACATGTGAATTGAACGTCCTGAATTATTTCCAATGAATGAAATAATAAGTTTAAATAATTAAATATTGGGACACGTGGCAACACATAATTTGATCTCAATAGTGACAAAAATAATCGCATCTTAATTGCATGTGATAATACGTATACAATGGAGTCAAAGGATGAACTTGTATTTGTTGATTTTTTTGTTCATCCAATACATTTTGTCGTTTGCAACTAATATCATATGTGATTTTTCCAAGGCAATTAAGGAGATTTTAGTCGCAAATGTTGTTTACAACAAAAATTTAGTTGTAGAGACTAGTTGAAAATAAATGTTTTTCTTTTAATGTAATTTAGTTTTGAAACATTATACTTTTAACCTTTAATGATACACCATAAATCCAATGCCCTACATCATAAACCTTAAATGTTATAACATACATCTAAAGCCTTACACCATGAACCTCTAAACAAAAACACCAAAAGTTGGTATATTGGCAATAGTAGTATCTCATAAAGATTCAACAATAGGCAAAAATTGAAAATTGAAAAAGAACATTACCATGTGGCATAAATTGCATCCAATTTAGTACTGAAACCTCAATACGATCTCATCAATCATTAATGGAGACTCCATTTTCAACATTCATCGTTACAAATCACTGAGGCATGAGATACTTAGACACAAGTCTCGTGAGCCATTCTTACGATAAGGAGGTTTAAACAGTTGACAACCTTGGGTTGGAATGCGAGTTTTAGTTATTTTTTAGAAAATAGACAAAGCACAATTGAACTTTCCTTTAAGAAATTTATTTAGTCTAAAGTTGGCCTCATAATAACTGGCATTTGCCACTTTTTATCCTTTTTAATATAAAGTGGCGCGGCGCCAAAGATTGGCACCACTTGCTACCCCAAAATGCAATTTTCGCCCTAACTATCAGAAAAGTGTGGTCTACGGAGTTATAATGTGGCGCGGAGTGACCACACTTACGCGCTACATTATATAATGTGGTCTACGGAGTTATAAAAAAACTTATAATGTGGCGCAGAGGCCTACGGAGCAAGTGGCATAAGTGGCGTGTAAAAATAGAATGCCATTTCTTATGAGGCCAGGTCTAAAGTCAAGCGAAGTTAGGGTTTGGGGGAAGAATTTGAAACACCAAGGATTTAGAGCTTCGAAGGGCATCAAGGGTAGGAAAATTGAAAACACAAAACACCATCAAGCTCTCCATCAAAAAGTTTTTCAATGTAGGAAACAAGTGAAGTCAAGGTTTGGGGGAAGAATTTAGAACATTAAGGATCTAGAGCTTTATAAGGGATCAAAAGCAGGAGAATTAAAAAGACAAAGCACAATCGAACTTTCCTTGAAGAAGTTTTTCTAGTCTAAATGTGTAGTTAACTATTTAACCTTTATTCAAAACCAATGCCATACCCATTGTAAGGCTTCAAAGATAAAGGAGTTTCAAGGTGAAATTCTGCTACTCAAAAAGCTTTGTCAAATGGCTTCTAGGTATAACCTTCTCACCATTTCTACCCATGTTCCTTCACTTTCTCAAATCCTCACATGATCAATCTTGCAATCAATTAAATCACAAGTCTTTTTCTTTTAATTATTTAGCGCATTCCATAATACATACGATGACATGTTTAATTGTTGTGTATTTGAAAAAATAAATTCGAAGTCCACAATTTTTTTCATGAAAACATATTTTTGACTGCTTCAACCCATAAAAATCATGTTTCTTTTCATCTTGCAATTCCCATTTCATACATTTAATGTTCTCTAAAACAACTCTTCCAAGAAAGAGTCCATTTGTCGTCCATTTCATTGGGTTAGTAAGGAGGATTGTAAAATATGGGTTTGCATGGTTAGAAATGTGCTACATTGATGGGGTTTGAGAACATCTTTCACTTGAGGAATATTGCTTGTATTCAATCCCACATGTTGGAAAAATACGAAACCGTCACAAAAAAAGGTGAGTATTGCATAATTCTCGAATAACATCACAATCATTATAGAATTCCACCATTTTTATCATCTCAAATCCTTCTTGTCTTGGAGCTTTCACACTCACATATTCTAGTCAAATTATTTTGCACGGTTTTGATGCATCCTCACTTTGCCTTCAAAATCCTATTATTTTTTCATCACAATTTAGACATCAGTTTAGTTATAAACCACGAAAAACCAAGAAATAGAAATAACAATGGAACTTTTAAGATTTATGTGGTTTTTATCCCTTAGAAGATATTCCTACAACTCAAAATCGAACAGAAGAAAAAATTCCTTTATTACACAAATAACTATTGCCATTAGCTTGTTCTAACCTAGCCTATACCATTAACAACATAGTGTCAATAAAATTGTAGCTATGATATTGTACAAAGTTGTTCAACTAAAATTTCGATTATTATTTCTTCTCCCTCTAGAGAAGGAAAAAAAATGGATTTGAAATATTTCTTTTTAGAAATATATCACTGTTTTTTTAATCATAATTCCATTTTCATTTTGTGGCTCGCATATGTTCCCGAAGTGATATAAAAAATATTGAGTCATTTTAGCCATATACTTCTTCCACTGCGGATGAATAAAAAATTTCATTTTGAGTGTCGTATCTATCATTACTGATAAATACGTCGAATTTATTTAAATCCTTTTTCGTAGGGATTTCAATTAGCCCCTCCTGATTGTATTCCTCCCGAAATAAAAGAAAGAATAGGTAATCTTTATTTTCAATCCTATAGTCTTGATAAAAAAAATATTCTTGTGGTAGGTCCGGTTCCTGGTAAAAAATATAGTGAAATTGTCTCTCCTCTCCTTTCGCCAGATCCTTCGGCTAATAAAGAAGCTCATTTCAATAAGATGTTTGGCAGCTTTCATATGGTTTTATTACATTAGTTAGCACAATGATGAACTACCAATTGTTAGATGGTCCCATAGAAAAATAAAAGATGCTTGACAATCGCCACATGTTCTTTAATAACCAATTGAAGGAAATCGTAGAAAACACCTAGCGGCGACTAAGGGTTCTTTTGATCTGCAGTTGATGAAAATGCCTAACAACCACTAAATGTTTTTTGGTTCACCAATTGAAAAAAAAGTTTGGCAACCGCTAAATGTTTTTTAGATAGAAAATCATAGCAAATGCCTAATGGCTGCTAGGCATATCTTGAATTAGAAATTGAAGAAAATGCTTAGTAACCGTTAGTTCTTTGGATCCATAATCGATGAAACCACTTGGCAGTCACCATGTGTTTTCTAGATCAAAAGTGATAGAAAACACCTAGCCACCAGGCCTTTTCTAGATTGGAAATGGTAGAAAACACTTGGTGACGGCTAGGTGTTTTTTGGATCGAAAATGGTAGAAAACACCTAGTAGCCCTCATGCATTTTCTAGATCGAAAATGGTAAAAAATGCTTGGCGGTTGCTAGGAATTGTCTAGATCAATAATCCTAGAAAATGCTTGACAACTATTAGATGTTTTCTAGATCGACAATTCTAGAAAATCCCGACAGCTGCTAGGCATTTTCTGGATCGATAATCTTAGAAAACACATGGCAATCGCTAAGCATATTTTGAATCAAAAGTCATAGAAAATGTTTGGCAACCATCATGGGTTTTTTGGATCGAAAATTGTAAAAAACATTGGGCGATCACCAAACACATCTACCGTTAGGCCACTCATACTGAGGTGAAAGCATTCATGACACAATTGTTACATTTCATGGAAACCACACAAAAGCATAATCAGAATCAAGATTTATCAGTTTGCATCCAATTCCATTCACTGGTTCTATAAATCAACTTTGTCAAAGTGCATCTCAGGAGACAATCATTCCACCTGGATCGCACCTATGCAAGCCACTCAACACGAAAAGCAGCTGCATCCATAGCATCAGCAAGATCTGCAGATTGGCCACACAAGACTATTTATCAACTCCATTCTATTTTGCACATTGCCCAATGCAAACCTTATTGCAATATAAACCGGATCAGATTTCTTTCCAGATATTCCTGAATGTGTATCTAGTTTGCAATCACAAGTATGCACTGGGCAAAGGTATGCACCTCCATGTAACTATCCAGTAGAACTATTAGATAAATTTTTTCTGTGTAATACACTATGGGAATGCATATGTCCTTGCAAAACATCGTGGTTTCAAACTCTGTAGAAATTTTTGAGCTAGGTAGGCAACCCAACAATGACAGGAGAAATATGAGTTCAACTCCAAAGTCACCCTCTTACCAGATAGAGTGTAATTGTTGACTGTCGGTGAGTGTGTGAGTAGCCCAGATTGTGCATACTTGAAATGGTGTGGGCTGTACAACCCTCCTTCAACCCATCAATGCATATCACACCACATAACAGGCAGACTTCTTGTGTTGATAACATTAATAAGAGCAGCACCTGTAGATTGACAATCCACAAATATTCGAATTCATGTCAACCTACAAGCCTTTTTGCTTCAGACACTGGTTGTTCGTTTGGGTTCTTCCAGGAAATGCTTATTTGGCCAACATTTTGAACCCAAGGCTAAGAGACATGAAAAGCATTAAAAATTTGAATAGAGCAATCCAGACTCCCCTCTTACTTGGGCAGAGAGTTCTAAAGCTTCTGCAAACCATGTATGCTTTATTATGGAAGTAATACTGCAAAGTCAAGTCATGGCTTTTGGTCATTAGGACATCCAAAAGATAAAGGACTCAAATTCAAGTACAACAGGATAGAGTTGATTTGTATTGTGGAGTAAAAATATGGACTAGTGTGGTGTGAGCAATAGTCTTTTCTATTACTCAGCCAATACAGTTTCGGCATATTTTTATCTTTTAATACTAAACAGACCAAGGTATGCTTGAAATATAAACTTTTAAAGACCCATTGGTTTTCAATCCTAAAATGTTATATTTTTATCTCTTTAATATTAAACAGACCAAGGTATGTTTGAAATATAAACTTTTAAAGACCCATTGGTTTTCAATTCTAAAATGTTTTTCACTTGGACCCAAATACCAGTCTAGATTCACCTTGGCAACCCATCCAAAATAGGTAGGTAAGTAAGAAAATCAGCAATACTAGATAAGTTGATGGTTTACAGTTTGTACATAGGTAAGGACTGTCTTTACTACCTCCCTATTACCACCCTTTTAGCAAGTTGTTACTAGGTAGGTAACAAGAAAAGCCACTGAGCTAACCACCATGGCTAGCAAGGAAACTGGATCTCAAAAGACTTGAACTGTTTCCAGACCACTTACCAGCCTTACTTTAATGGTGCACTGGTGGGTGCTGTTTCACTCTGGCCAAGCACTTTCTAGATCAAACAAAAGTTGGAATCCCAAAAAATGACTGGCAACCATCAGGAATTTTCTTGACACTTAATTGAGGATAAGCACAGACATCGTAATTAAATCAAACTAGGTGGGAGCTTTCCAATAATACCCAAGAATGCCCCCATATTCCAATATAGTTTTCGATCTTGGTTTTTTTTTTTTAATTCAATGAAAAAATGGTTCAATAATCAATAGAGTCCATACCATAACTCCAAACATTTCAAACCAAGTTGATGCACCCCTATTCATTGAGAAATTTCTGATCATAAATGCCATAACATAACCTAAACCACTATGGTTTGGGATATATCATTATGATGAAACAAAAAAAACTACCTTCCTTCATAAATAGATAACGTAACATGTGTTGTTGCAACATGTGTTGTTGGCCCCAAGTGTGAACAAACTCAACTCATTTTCCCTTCTAAACCCAATTCTTTGTAATTTATTTGAATTTTTAACAACAAATTTCATTCAAAATTCAATATTTTCAACAACTTAAGTATGAAACTATGAAATAAACTTCATTAAATTTGACTCAACAACTACTTTCCAAGAACATCAAATACGCTATTGGATTTTCATACAATTTTTATTTATGATTTTATTAATGTTTATTAAAAAAAAGGTTCAATAATTAATAACCTTTGCATTGTAGCTCCAAAAATTCTCAACCCAAGTCAGTGCACCCCTACTCATTGTTAGATTTTCAAAGATATCAATAACATTGCACGAAGCAATTTGGTTTGGGAAATTTCAACATGATAAAACAAAACAAAACAAACTATCTACTTTCATAAATAGATTAAATTACTTGTATTTTTTTTTGTATCAAATGAATGGTTATGTATGATGCAAATGTTTTTGTGTGCATATAAAGCGTAAACTTTGATTTAAAAATAAAATTTAAGGAAAAGTTGAAATATAAGTTTGTAATAATGTGCATGTTCAATACACCTAATTATTATTTATATGTAGACTGAATTTTAGTTTACAACATATCAAATAATGATACATAATTAATATTTTTGTGGAACTATAATGTTTATTCATTTTTATACACATGATACCTGAATATTTTCTTTAATTTGTAATAAAATTTCATTAAACATTAAATTACCTATAAAATTTTATTTGTGTAAATGAATGGTTGTGTATAGTGCAAATATTTTTTGTGCATATAAATATTTAAATTTCATTTCAAAATAAAAATTTAAAAAATTCTGAAATATGAGTTTGTAATAATGTATGTTCAACATATGTAATTTATTATTTCTTTGTAAATCAAATGTCAATATACAACAAATCAAGTAATTATGCATAATTAATAATTTTGTGGGATTTTAATGTTTATTCATTTTTATACATATGGTGTCTTATAATATTTTTGAAATTACAATAAAAATTCATTAGTTATTAAGGTACATTTAATACATGAATGGTTCATTGGTTATGTATGATGATTTTTTTTTGTGTGTATAAATATTACACTTTAATTTGAAAATAACATTTAAGGAAAATTTGAAATATAAGTCAACTTAATAATATGCATGTTCAATACATGCATAATTTATTATTTCTATGTAGGTTTAATTTTTATTCTAATGTTGGCTATTAGTTCCAATATTTTTTTCATTTTTTCATTTTATTATCAATATTTTACTAGTTATATAGATAATTATGATTAAATTATAATAATGATTGAAATCATTAACAAATATATATAATAAAATATTATATAATTTCAGAGATTATTTTCATTTAACACTACTATACTTTGAGATATATTTTGTATATTTTTTCTTATTTAATATCTATTATACTAGTTCATAATAGTTCCAACAAGTTAGATAAAAATATGAATAATAATAGTTAAATAACTAGCCTAGCCTAACTACTATTACAATATTACTTATTAATGTTGTTGTAATTATAGCCAATTATTAATTATCAATACATTTTAATAATTATTTGAATTAAAATATCATTTAGATTTTACAAATGATTATTTATGTTTGAGTTAATTTGTCATTTTATCAAATGTTAATAAGAAGTTATAATGGATTTGGATTTTTTTAAAAATTTAGTAATAACTAATAATTAATTATTTAAGAGATAATTACATTTAATTGCTGGTTTAAAAAAACTAATCACCATATTATTTAATAAATGATGATAGTATGTTTCATTGTTTAATTATACAATTATACTATTAAAAATAGTCGATAAATAATTACTACAACTAATTAAGGTAAATAACGAGACTTAAGCTAGGTAGATTATTCGTTTAAGTCTAGGCCTAACTAAGCTTAAATTATCTTATATAATCAAATTACAACTATTTAAATCACAATTAAGACATTGCAATTGGATTACAATTAGGTTATAACTAATTTCTTTATCCCATATTTGTTTGCCTTCCATTCCTTGAATCCAAACTATATAATGGAGTGCACTAGGATTGCTGAAAAACACAATAAACATGAAAATGTAATAGCCAATTGGGATGAACCAATAAAAAAGGTTCAACCCTAAAGGTTAAACCAAATGAAATATGATTTCATTTATTAATTGCCACATGGCCTAGATCTAGGCCTAACATAGGCGCCTAGGCCCAGCCCTAACTTAAGCGCCCTAAGTTGAATGGCCTATGTTTAGGTTTAACATTGATGCTTAGGTTGAAACCTAACCTATGTTAGGCACCATGTGGCCTAACCTATTGATGTGGATGTGCTACATGTCATTTAACTATTTGTTGACCTCAAATTTTGTGAGCATGCCACATGTTAATTAACTATTTATTGACCCCAAATAGTGTGAATGTGTCATGTGTCAACATTTTGACTATGCCATGTGTCTCCTAACAACTGGTCAAATGTTCAACTTACATAGTTGTAACCTAGTTGAAATTGTAATTAGATTTTTGGGTGATGTGATGCCCAATCAATGGATGAAGTTCATCCGCTAGTCAAATCCAATTGACAACATCCCTTCACTAGATTGATAGAACAATTTTCAATTAAATTGGCAAGTAATGGCATGTAGTGGTTATTGCTATGGTGTTGGCATGTGGCATACATTTTTTACTATAATTTCATTCTCAATTTGTACTTGTCAACATTACTGGAAAACAATTGCAAAAAACAAGTTGCAACTATATGTGTAGTTTTTGACTTGGTTTGTAGTTGAACACTAGTTGAAAACATAGTTGCAATAGGATTTTCTACTAGTGAATGTTGATTATTACACTATGAGAAAAGATGGCTACCCTATTACAATTATTTCAATGCAGCTAGTCTTCGGAACCCTAAAGCCTACATGTGGCCTATAGTTGGCAAAAGAAGGGGAGTATGGTCAATCTTTGAAATTTCTTAGTAGCAGTTCTATTTGAAAATTACTTTTTGAAAAAAATTGCGAAGAGTAGCTATTGTTTGCTTGACCATGCCTACACCTAATCAAAATGTGACATATAAAGAAAACACCAAAAATTGTAAACAAAAAAAAACGAAAAAATGAAACCAGGAACCAACCTCCTAGAACCTTAATACATGGCATTTACATAAGTCTATATATTTATGGGGTTACATAAACATAATTCAATTTTTTTTACATTGTTCACATGTAAGTGTAAAAAAATACACTTACAAGCCGGTAGTGTAAGTGTATAAAAAAATGGTCATGAAAATGTAAATGTTTATACTTACACAGATAATAAATAGTGTAATATGACCATTGATAGTTACACAGGCAACATTGGTAGTTACACCAATTTGTATAAAAACATTTGCAATTACAAATTGACACAAAAGATGTGCGAAAAATTGGTGCACTTATGAATTAATGTTAGAAATCAATGAAACTATGAACTTGGTGTTAGAAATTGATGCAACTATGAATTGGTTTCACATATTGGTGCAATTATGTTGCTTCTTATTACACTTTAATAAAGATAGGTGTATACAACAACATGGCACAAATTCATATGAGTTTCATTAAAAAAAATTATTTTATTATGATTATAATACAAAGTTAATGCGTAAATATGTATCATTTATTTCAATTTAGGAATGTGATTAAGCATGCAAGACCACTAATTGATGTTATTTTGAGGCTCCCATACTTATTTGTTTCAATTAACAAATAGTGTCTCATATGCACACACAAGCATTTGTGTAATCAATTCTAATTATGTTGTAAACAATATAATCCAATGAACCTATTGGTAGGTATGTAAAAAACCAATACAATTTTTTGGTGATAGTTTTGCAACCAAGTTGGTTGAAACTAAAGCATTTCATAACACCATGGGGGCAAATTATTTTTTGGGGGGTCAATAACATTGCCAGTTGGTTGATCGTCTAGGTCAACAAAGTTTTAAAGGTGTTTGAAAACCATGCTTGAAAGGCCTACCAACTAAGATATAAGACATTTGGATGAATGTTGTCCAAGGATAAATCTAGATCTACTTTTAGCCGAAAATCTATCAAGCAATCTGAACATGTTAATGATGAGTTCAAAGGGCAAAAGGCATGCAATGCGCATTAAATGGTTTCTAAAGTAGTTGGTCCAAAACAAGGGGAGCAAGAGCTCTAGTGACATGTGCATATTCTCTAGTGAACCTTAGGGCTAAGCTTTGTTCCAAACAACAAAGGTAACATGGTGTAGATAAAGGGAACAAGTCTTAAAGGGATGCACCATTTAATGTGGTCAATTTAAAAGTAATGTTGAAGTAAAGGCTTGGGTGTGGAATAAATTTTCTACCTTAAGCTCCCCCCAATCACTTGAAAGAAATCATCACGTGCATATCCTAGTATTTCTATGCCTAGTTGTGCCTTTGCCAATGGTGAAAAAACACCATTGCAAGAATATAATATATAGGTGGGCCATGTACCTATATTGGAGGGGTTTTGAACCAAGTGATCAAGGGGAGAGTAAAAAACAATCTCCATCTCTTGTTTCAAAGGAATTGGGATTAATGTCATTTTGAAGCATTGTTAGTTATTGGATACAACAATGTTGCCATTCCATTTCATAGAGAAGTAGGTTTAAGCTCATCTTTACTTGGGTAACAAAAGAACAAACAATGGTTGTAGATCAACAAAATGATAAATCATAAACCTATTTTAGTTGTTGACCTAATTTTTGGAAAATATTGGTGTTGATTTTGTGGAATGGCATTGGTGGTGTTTTGTTTAAGCAACTTTGGAACTCCTTGTTAGGAACAATTTTGGTGCACAATATCAATATTGACTTTTCAATATCTATTTATGGCCAAATTAGCCCTATTGAAATCACATAATGTAATACATTTCCAAAAATTCATTGGTAATGCTCTAAATTGGAATGAAAATTTGAATCCAAATCCTTCCCTATCGTGCTTTTACCTAAGAAAAAAATCTTCAAGGTATTATGAAATTAAAATGACATAGCCTATAATGTTGAGGCATAATAGGAAAACATGAGCATTAATGAAGAAACAAATTAGGAGATTGAGAAAGATATTCAATACCAGTAGTTACCATGCCCACAATGCCTTGTGCTAATCTTATGGCTTCTCTTGGCCCAATATTAATTACAATTTGTCACAAGTCATTAAAGAGCTTGTTTAGGCTTTGTAACCTTTTTGTTGTAAAAAGTACTAAGAACAAAATACCTAGAACAATATATAGGCTCATGACCTTATCCCTTTATATATATGTGATATTTGGCTTGTTTGGTTTGGCAAAAACCCATAGAATTAACTTCTATTTAATAAGGTTGAAGTAGAATTAAGGATGAACTTCTTGTTATTATGAATGATTGAGTGAAAGAACATGAATAATACAAATTGAATAATTAAAATTGATGATGTCAACTTGTGGTTTCGTTTAATCAATATCCTCTTTTTAATTAAATACCATGTGAAGATTATGGTTTTCATGGTTGTATAAGGGTATATAAATCGGACAAAATGACCTTAATAAGGGCTAATCATGTCATTGGCTTTCCAAGTCAACTATTCATAAAAATTAAGATTTTTCAATGCACTTGCATTGACAAATTGTTTTAAAGGATAATACATAATGTTTTCAAACATGCTTTCCATTAGTGCCTAAAGGAAATCATCATGAAAAATGAAGTGAAAAAATAAAATGAACAAACAACATATATTGGTGTTGAAAATAAAATAAATATTATACAACAAAGAATTGTTTAAGGAAAAACAACCATAAATGTTTTATTGATAATTTGAAAGAATTGCCATTAAACATTCAAGAATTAATTTTGAAGAAAATGTAGGATAAATGCCCACCCAACAAAAATTATTTAATCATGATATGAAAAGTTGCTTAAGAGGAGGAAATTTTGAATATTGAAATTTTTTGAAGCTTGTTTCATTGGAAGCACATTACAAGAATAACAAATTGTTAGAAGTGTGAGCAATAGAATAATTACATATGATAGTCATAGTTAAGTCATTATACACCTAAATAGTTTCATTATGCAATGGAGTTTTGAATTACCATGTGAGCCATACAAATCCATACAAAGGATCGGAATGGAACTTCGAGCAATCTTTAAATTACAAGTATTATATATCCCAACTAGTTGGATTTAAAATATTAAAGTGTAATTGCTTGAGAAAAAGAATTGTAATTTTTGTTCAAATGCTGTTTGATAGCAAAATTAAAGCCCACATGTTCAAGAGATGTTTTGGACAACATTTTGATGTTGGAACACCTTGACAAAAAAATTCAAAATCACATTGTTAAAAACACAAATTTTCACAAAAATCCATTAATTTTTTTGGATAGTTTTCACTTATAAATACATATTAAAAAACTATATATTAATTATGGCCATCCACCCTTTCATCTAGCTTAAAAAGAACCAATGTATGGAGTTTCTAATAAAATAACTTGGTAACTATAATAGTCATAGACACTCCAAAGTCATAAGCATTTTACACTTGGGGTTTCCTTAATCCAAACACTCCAAGATCAATGGTACCCCATACTTGGGTATTAAGGTTAACTTGATGTAAGGTGCATGACGATAATTAGGTGAAAGATGGAAGCGGAATTGTCGAAGCATGGCAACTAACACTACTTTTGCTTGCTGTAAAGCAAATCCTTGTCCTAAACAAGTTTTTTTCCCAAATGAAAATGGTTGAAAAGCTGATTCACTTTTGCTTGCGTTAGCAATACCATCAACAAATCGTTCTGGCTTGAATTCATCGACATCTATCCCCCATAATTCAGGGTCATGGTGAATGGCAAGCCTAGGAAAAAATGTACATGCCCCTTTTGGAATATGTAGGTCCCCTATCATTGTATCCATTGTTGCATGTTTAACTTGAGTTGGAAATGGTGGAAATAAACGAAGAGTTTCATATAAAATCATAGTCAACTGCACCCCATCCAACCACATAGTAAATAATCAAGTTTGTTTCAAGATGTGAATTGAAAAGAAATTTCCAATGGGTTGACAAAAATTTAAAAATACCGTTTTCAGTTTGTTGAACATTTCGAAACTAAGTGGATAATCACCATGTCCACATACTTCTATGACTTCTTCACGGGCACGTTCTTGCCATGTTGTGTGGGATGCCAACAACATCATGGTCCATGTGAGAAAAGTTTTTGATGAATCATTTCTTGTCAAGAAGAAGGTCTTGCAATTATCTATCACTTGTTGCATGCTAAAATGGACTTCTCCACCCTTGGTTGTAGTTTTTTTTGATGTTGCAGTGAGCAGGACACCCAACAAGTCATTTCCATATGAAGCGTTGTTAGTCGCTTTCACCATGTCCTTTCGTAATTGTATGATTTCCCTTATAGACCTTGAAATGGCAATTTGAATCATAAATTTTTTAATGTTTATGGGCAGTGGAAGAAGCCTGCAAACACACATAACAACAATTATTTAAAATGTGACAACAAAAGGAAATTAGGAAATTTTCCATACTTCAATAAATTAAGCTTTTCAAATTTACATGAATTTTAACAAATCAACATGAGCATATGGTTGAATAATGATTAACAATCAATTCCAAACAACCAACTAAAACAATGTAATTAAACACAACATCCATCTCCAATCAGAATATTCATGAGCAAAAGGGATAAGAAGAACCTATGTCCAGGTATCATAACAAATGGCTGTTTTGATCTATTAAGCATAAGGCTTGCGATTCCATCCAACACTTTCTTTCCTTGTTCATAGCTACTCCCAAATAGAGTACGAGAAAGTATATCACTTGTCACATTTGCCATGTAATCACTGATGTCAAGCTCCAAACACCCTCCGCCGTCCTTCACTTTCTTTTCCAAGTTGTCTACCATTGATAATGCACTCTTCTCCATTGCCCCTATCATTGTCTATGAATAATATCCAAATCAATCTCAAAATGATCAAAAGCATTAGGTCTATATTACTCATCTCCATCTAGACTAGTTGACAACATACATTAATGCCAAGAAGATACGCACATCCCTTGTTGCAATATATCTTTTTCTAGTGCTTATGGTTTGGGTGGATGCATAAGTTGAACAAAGTTTTCATCGATGTTCTCAACATTATTAGATGAGTCTAAGTACTTACAAGACAACAAGAAAAAGTGTCAATCTATGCATTCTTTGTTTTTCTATTGTTTCTTGGTGTTTCAGTTCAAAAATTTTAGATCTGAAACTTCTTTCCAAACATTTGTCAAAGATCTTTGTAGTGTTGTACCTTGAGGTTTTCCTGATGGAAAGCAAGGTGCACAATTTGGCGATGGAGGGTCCATTCCTCCTCAGAAGTTGTTAGCAAACCATTCGTCCCAGTAACTTGCTTCATAGTTCTTTTCTTCAATTCAGACCTTGCGAACAAATTCTTCTTTGTCAACGCTTGTTTATAGGGATCAGGTTTTGCTATCGCGATCCATACCTCTGATCCGAACTGCCACAGATAACTCTTTCCTAGCATGCAAACAAACATTTCAAAGGTTGAGAACTTGACGAGAAATTTTCAAAATATTGTGCATCATGCACAATTTGTGGAATGGCAACATTCAATCCAAAGGGAAAATTTTGGAA
This sequence comes from Sphagnum contortum, assembly GCA_963920785.1. Taxonomy (NCBI): domain Eukaryota; kingdom Viridiplantae; phylum Streptophyta; class Sphagnopsida; order Sphagnales; family Sphagnaceae; genus Sphagnum; species Sphagnum contortum. The sequence continues at coordinate 16,709,904 of OY987285.1, read as the reverse complement.
ATGAATTGCCTTAATGTCTCAACAACTAGCAAGTTTGTGGATACTGACTTATTTGTTAGAGATACAAAGTGGTGACAAAGCTTTGAACAATTTGTAAATGCCCAATACAATTTTGGGAACTGAAATTTGCAGCTCAAAGAAAACCCACCGTAAGATTGGCAGTTCCAAACATGATAAGGCATAACATGAGATAGAATATTGTAGTCGCCAGTCTTCAGATCCTTCTCTGCTTCCACCTGCTGAAGCCTGTAAGCATCCATCCTATTTCCCAGGAGCAAATGACCAGAAGGCCCTTGCACGCCCAGCCTGTTCATGATCCTCTTGATTTTCATGGGAGTAATTATAAACATCTCCGCCGCTGCAACAGCCATGTAAGCAACCCAGAGCAACACCACCGTGAGTAGAAAAGTAGACAATGTGGACCAAAAACGGTCTCCAAAATATTCCATCGAATTACAAACTATGATACGTTCAATTACACACTGCTGCAAACAAGTCCCCTAATCTCTCTGGTCCTGAAACACGTCTATAAGAGACAAAAAGCTCATCACATAGTTGTAGGCAAGGAAATCCAAGCACCCAAGTAAGTGAATTGGAATTAGAAACAGAAACACTAATTGCTGGATTCAGAAACCGGCATTATATGCAAGTTCTTATGCTGGCGCTCATGCACAAGTGAACGCCGCCTACGTTAGACCCGCTTTACACTAGTATTTAGGGCCCTGTATTGGCCCCAAGGCTGAAAAAAGGATACAATCAAATTTGGGAGGCCAATTTGCAACCCTTGGGGCCAATGTTCCAGCATTTACTGGCCTTGCCTTCCACTGCAAGGATATTGTGTTTAGATTCATTATAGAGTATAGTAGCTTCAGGGATTTTGGCTCCTAGGTAATAATAGGTCTATTTTTATATGAGGGTTTTTGAAAGATGATATTTTGGCTATTGTGTTGAAACTTGAGATCAGTTATAGAGTTATAATATCTTGAAGGATTTTGGTTGTTTTTTAGAGGATTTTTTGAATATTATATTTTTGCATGGTGAAATATTTGAGTTGGCAAGGCCACAGTGTGGGACACCCCTTGTTAATAAATATCCTGACGTCAATGTTCTAGCATTTATTAGGAACTTGGGGCCAATTTGCGACGCAAAAAATGCTCAAAGTTGGCCCCAACTTTTTTTGGCCCTGGGTCCTAGTGTAAAGCGGGCCTTATTGCAGATTCTGCCCGCGACGTGTGGAGCTCTCCGGTTGATCTAGGGTACTATATCTCTAGGGTTGACCTAGGTACTATTGTTAAATCGGCCAATAGTCTTCAATACAAAAGGACTGCCCCCTACATGGTAGTAGTTTTGCATGGATTGCATTTCTAAACCCTAAACCACAAAAAAGAAAACGCAGAGTGAGTCAGGGGAGGGGGGCGGTTTGACACTTTAAAGGATTTTGGTGTTCCCAACACGTTCCAATGTGTTCCAATCAAGTTCTCAATGATTTCCTGTTCTCCAAGTTGTCCCAAACAGCATCACATGTTATCCTGTAACGTTTTCTGAAATTTGTATTTGTTACTTATATATATATATATATGTGTGTGTGGGCCCAAAGGGAAGGGTTTTGATAATCTTATCTTTTCCTTTTCCCGTTCTAATTTCATCAGGTTTAGTGGAAATTTTGGAATATTTGTGAAAACTTTTACCCATGGCCAGGCCTGTCTAGTCTAGGTGATCAGAGGCAGCGCCGCCTAAATTACCTAAACAGTGCGCCTAAATCAACGAGTTGCGTGGTTGGGGGAGCGTGTGTTGGGGGTGGTCCTATAAGCGCCATTGCTTGCTGTTCTACGTTGTATAAACGCCATTGCTTACTGTTCTACGTCGTATAAATGCCATTGCTTATTGTTCTACGTTGTATAAACGCCATTGCTTGCTGTTCTACGTCATTCTACTCCATTTCATGAATTCTAAACATGCTTCTGAGTATGTGATGGACAACGACGTGTGCTTGGGTTTGAGGGTGTCCATTAGGGCGGCGGATGGTGGGTCGTAGGTCACTGGACTACAATGTCGTTTCTGTATTGCTTTTGGCCACGAGGAGAAGGTTGGCGCGAAGCACCAGGCTTCGACCGCTGTTCAGGGATGGATGCGCCCCTTCCATTACGATAACATTGAAAGTCATGTTAGCGGCCAACACCCAATGAAATAGGCCTAGTACAAGCAACTCGATTCGATTGTTGAGCACCAAACATTCTGTCCTGGTGGCGTTCAAAATTTTTATTAAGGCTCACTTCTCGTCTTCATCTCTTGGCGCTGAGCGTCAAATCGCATCAAGAAGGACATCGTGGATGTGATCATACGCGACATGATGTTTGACCCTGTTGACATTGTCGACAACGATGTGGGTGATGTGGAGGAGAATGATCTTGCATTCGGCAGTGACACTAAGCACCATGTTGTACTTCGCCAACGTATTCAAAAGGCAGCATTGGCGAAAGAGCGAGCGCTATCATTATTTCAACGCGTGGATCAAGAGGAGGGCAATGCGAGTTATTTTTACTCGGTCACTATCCCGAAGTAAAAAACTATTGTATTCCAGTTATCTGTCCGATACGTGTCATGCGGCGCGTCTTTTCGGTTGGCGTCCAACATATTGAGCTACACGTACGATGTGTTGCACAACCCTGTTCTGTGTGCTTGCTCTCGCCATGATGTCGCCAACTACATCAAAGTTGTGTGTGCTATCAACCTGCAACACATTGTTCGCCATCTGCGCCGTGCATGGCATTTTCAATTGCGCTGGACTCTGCAACTCATCAAGGCACCTCGTATTTCGATGTGCGCTTTCGAATCTTCATGCCAGCCTTCTATAACATTGTTAACCTGCATGTGGTTGCGCTTCCAATGTTCGATTGGCACACCGACAAGGTCATCTTCCAGATGGTTATATCTTTCTTGGACGTTCTTCGCCCCGGTTGGATGGATCAACAACAAGCTACGCTGGTTGGTCTCGTCGCCTCTCTCATGGAGGATGTTAGCGTCACTGGGCCGTTCACTGCTGAAGCAATTGCGAATCTCGACGCATCGAGTCACGTCATCAACGGTCGCTATGCAATTCCATTGTCTTCTGTCCGTGAGTTCATCAACGACCTGGCTTCTTGGGTTGATTCTATTGTTGATGAAACCGATGAAGGCCAGCGGAACGAGCTCTTCAACGACATCGCTTCTGTTTATGTCACCGCATGCGATCGTATCTCTGAGCTGTCCGCCTATCGCGATGAAAACAACAACCCATTGGCCAATCCGTCTTCCTTCCCACCAGTGTTATCGCACGAGCTCGTCAAACTATCCGCTATTGAGTTTATTCGCAAGATGCGCCGTTACAGCTACCGATTGGAACAGTGTTATTCGAGTGAGCATATCGACACTATGGCCGACGAACACAAGCAACTACTCCATGCTTACTGGACTAAGCACGTCCATAAGCAGAGCATCGATGCGCTATCTAATCAATCAGCCTTCAAGGATGGGTGGAGTCTACTCGGTCGCCGATTCTCGAACTTGATGGAGTTCTGTGGTGTGATTGCAACCCTGTTTCATGGGACCAGCACAGTTGAGTCTGACTTCTTGATTCTGCGTTGGGAAAAGGATGCATTTCGCAAAAGCCTATCGGACTTCGAGTTGGAGGGCGTGCTGTAGGCGAAGCAGTGGATGTTCATTGAATAGTTTGAGCCTTGATTTGCATTCATTGAGCAGTTTGAGCCCTGATTGGCACTCTAAACGCTTAATAAAGCTTATATTGACACACCGCCTAAATTAAGGTCTTTCGATGCGACTAAATCAAGCTAATTTAGGTAATATAGGCGCCCGCCTAGACTAGATAGGCCTACCCATGGCTGATCATTTCTTCAAAATTCTCTGCTTAAAATACAACTTACAAGGTGCTGCTTTAATGGCTTGATGTATTTTATCTACTTTCAATGCAACTTACAAAATGTTGCTTTGACAGCTTGATATAAAATATAACCAGCTTCTGGGGGTAAGATTTTGTTCATTTTTCATTTTGTTCCCAACATGTACCCTTCAAGTTCTCAATGGGTTCCCATCAGGTTCTTATTATATTCCCAATCAGGTTTCAATGTGTTCCTCAAGGGTGTTCCCAATAGCACCTCACTTTAATCCCATATGTTTTGCCCAAATTTCATTTCATTGGGAATAGCAAAAAACTAAAAAATAAATTGCGTAGGCACAGATAGACACATAAAAGTGGTTGTGATTGTTTTTTCTTCTTCCTGGAACCCACAAGTGAAAGAGTACAAAACTAGTAGCCTGGAAAGAGACTCTCTCACTCATGTTAGTTTAGCTTAGCATTTGACTAGTGTTTCTGTGTATATATATATGCTTATAAGTTATTTTGTTCATCCTGCTACTTTACACATATGAAGAATGACACACCCATAAAAAGACAAAGGGCAAAAGGCACCGTCCAAAGCTGAGGACAGCATTAAAATCCAAACATGGGACCTATATAGGTGGGCCAAAGAGGGAGGCACTCCATCTTTCCATAGAATCTTCTATTTCAGCTTTTCTTGCTCATTGAAAAAAAAAACTTGCACTTGTGAGGCAACCCCAACTAATTAATATGAAACAGAAACAATATAGCATGTGATCATTTTTTTCCTGTCCATTTTTGAACCGTTCACTCCATCAGCTTCACTCCATGGCTGACCATTTTCAAAGTTCTCTATTTCAACACAACTTACAAGCTGCTGCTTCAATGGCTTGATATAAAATCCAATCAGCTTTACAACTTTCGCATGCCATATTTTTGGAATCAAAGTTGAAATCAGGCTTTTAGATTTTTTCAAAGTCTTGCACGTTTCGAATATACCACGAGTAGCGATTTTAAATCCTTGTCCACTTTTGAGATTTTTGTAAGTTTCACTCAAGAAGATATGGGGTTCATGTTTACAACACAAACAAAAGGGACGACTTTTGCTATATCCAAATGTCCCTGATTGAGTTTTAAGGATGCAACAAAGATAACTGTAAAAGTCTGCAAGACTGGGGGCCAAGACCTCCAGTTTGGTTGAAACAGAGGGTGAACGCACATCATTAATGCTGCAAAGTACATTACTTTTAAAGGGGGCCTGAAACTCAAAACAACCAGCTCTGCTAGTGATAAAAGGAAATTCATGCCTAGTAAAATATTTGCTGCACCCCCCTTCGTTGCCACATTCTGTCTGCTCTTAGCTAGGTTTAGATTTTAACAAATCAAATACAATTTATGCTCCTGATCCTACTCCTGACGCTTACTTTTAAAAAACTGTGCTCACTTAACAGATACCTCACATATTTATTTTGTGATCACATACGTTCGGGGATGAAACCACTTTTAAGTGACCAAACTTTATAAAAACTTCGGTCTAAACTTAGTGGGACTTTAAGGATATCTCTAATATCTATAATGGTTAGAAGCAACCAACTTTATCACCAAACTCCAATTGCAGCAAGAGAGTGAGGGAAAAGGGGTCGTTTGATATTTTAAAAAGATTTTGATATTCCCAACATGTTCCAATCAAGTTCTCAATGATTTCATATTCTCCAATTTGTCCCAAATAGTATCAGATGTTATCATGTAACCTTTGCTGAAAGTTGTACTCTTGTACTTCAATATATGTGAGTCAAAGGGAAGAATTTTCACGTATATATATATTTCTCACTCCAACTTCAGTGGATTTAACGGTAATAAGAATATTTGCAAAAACTTTTATCCATAGTTCACCATTTCTTCAAGCTTCTCTGCTCATAATACAATGTGCTTCTTCACATGAAATACAACTAGCTTTACAACTTCTCATCCCATATTTTGCAAAACAAAATTGTGTATTGTTTGTTTTGCAACTTTTTAATTTGTTTTTTTGATATCTATGGAATCTTGTACATTTTGAATATAGCACAATTTGTCCCTCTTCTTTTGGTTCATTTTTGAACATTTTTGTGCAGGCTCCTCTTAGCCTCCCTCAAGAAGATGCCAGGTTTCATACTTTTGATATGAAAAAAAAGGAAGAAGTTGTGCTATATTCAAAAGAGTCCCTAATTTAGTCTAACGCTGCAAAAATATCCGTAATGCTTAGAAGCAACCAATTCTTCTTGACAATTTTATCATGATACCAAACTCGAATGTAGGTGTTAATTCACCCAAAGCACATATAAATGGGTTAAGGGTTAAAACCAGTATTGGGAGGTTATTAGAATCTGCTACAGATATCCACTGGTTATCAACCCAGGTATAAACCCACTTACCTGACAGGGGTGAAAATCTCTAAAAACTGGTTCTGGTACATAACCACAGTTCTTGAAAATTTTGAAAAGATGAGACATGATAACTGCTGGTTCTTTGGGTGGTTCTTTGATTCTGAAACATTTAAAGAACTAGAACTGGTGGTTATTCGAAAAATCAAATAACTGCACAACACTGGTTGAAACCATTTGAACATCTATAAACGTTTTTTTGGGCATAATAGGAGGACCCAACACTCATAGTAATTTTGTTTCTTTTTGCACATGATCAAAATGTCAATTACTCGACATAAGGTGAGATGTTGAGTGCAGGGTATAAAAAGTCTGCAAAGTTTTTAAAGATAGTTCATCCTATATAAAGAATAATACGTTCTTTTTCTGATTTCTAGATCTTTCTTAAATTCCTATTTTCAGCCCCCAAGTCCTTTTATGTATTCAATGTTTTTCGTGATATTGGTATTGGATTCAAGATTGATTTTGGGTTAGTATACAGTAAGTATAGGTCTGGTATCCAGACTAATATAAAACTGGTCTACAGAGAGTGTTATCAACTCAAGTCCCTACCAGCTGTTACTGGTATTACGCTGGTATTGCCTGAGGTCATACCACTCTGGTATGGTCTTTTGATACCAGTGCATACACCAGTGCACATAGAAGCTGCACGCCTATATACCAGACCAACATTGCTATAAACTGACTACATTTTTTTTTACCCCAATTGTTTACGTGCACTTTAAAAACTATTAGACTTTGTTACATGTATACTCAAGATGGGTTATAGAGTGAAAGGTCCTCCCCAGTGTTGTGCCTGTAAGTGTAAATAGACATGTCCATGCTGTGTAAAACAATGTAAGTGTGAGTCATTTACACTTACACACCTGACTTTTACACATGGCCATTTGGACCACCGACCATGGATGTTTTTTTCATTTACAAGTGGTTAGTGTAAATCTTTGTCATACACAGCCCCATGTAAATGATTTTGAGGCATATATATATCACTAATGACTAAACTTAGTTAGGATCAATATTAATTATGGCAGTACCTTGGCAGGGGGTTTTTTAATATAAAATATAAAATGTGCACAAGTGGCAATAGGACTGCCCTCTAATATGCATAACTGACATGTTATGTAATTTTGACAAAGCGTTACATGGTTTCTTGGTCATTTGTTGAGTCAACTTTTGGCAAACATGAATATTTCAAAATAGACCAAAGTGACTATTCTTTTTTCTAAGAAATAAGTTTAAAGTGGCACCCACTAAGTTTTTAACTAAGTCGATGAGTGCATTGCATTTAAACTTCAACATTTTGCTCAATACCATCAATGTGACCAATTTTGCAATTTGACATGATATGTTGAACATGGATTAAGTATAAGAAAAAAAACTCGATATATTTCATGGTTAATGACATTATGAAAACACAATGAAGGTATTGCAATTACATTTATAAACTTTGTTCAAGTAACCTTATACCATCAATGTGGTTTAATTTTACAATACCTTCATTCCAATTTGCATTGGTGCATTAGTGTATTATTGTTGTTTATGATGTTGAAAATTATTTCAACTATAACGTCTAATTAAAATATTACCAAGTTAAAAAAATTATGCAAATATTATATCCTTAAAAATGAAATAATAATAATAATAATTTCACATATTAATTCATTGATTATATCATGATTTCAATTAAAATATTTTCAAAACTAAAAATTGATAGATAATGCACCATTTCTATGTTTGAATCATAAACAACCATTAATTTATTCAAATAAACTTCACATGTGTTTTAGGTTTAATAAAAAATGAAAACATACATATTTTATATATTTTAATACAAAAGGGAATACAAATTAAAGTGTGACAATCAATGATCATTAATGCCATTATTTTATATGTAATTCCTTAAATTTCCATTTACATAAAATAAGCATTTGATTACATGCATTAATTAAATATATGTCATTAATAAGTTATGTTTTGGATAGGTTTTGATAGGGTTATGCAATACCCCACATAATCTAGAAAAATATGTGATTGACCCCAAAACATTTCTAGACAAGGGTATTGCAACGTAATTCCATCCTTCTGGCCATGAGTAATACCCCTCGGATAATTTAGGTGGAAAATGATTGTGAGGAATTATTGCACATCTTCACCACTAAGATATGCACTCACAATAAAAACCCAGTTGGAAGTGGAACTACTATGTAATGTAATCTAACAAGTAAGGTGGTTCGAGGTAAGTAATGAAATTCACCAAAAATCTAATGTGTTGTGTCCAAATTGAAGTTACAAAACATCGTGAGGGAATTGTAACTCACCATGATGAAATATTGAAGAGCCGTATGTTGATGTTCATTTCAATGTCATGTTCGATGGTATGAACCCTTCCATTCCGTTCGTCATAACAACTACATACAACATCATAATCTAACATGCATTGGAGTTGGAAAGTTAATATAAAAGGAGCCATGTGTAAACAAATCTCATAAGTTTTTATTTTATGTTTTTGATCAAGAGTTAAACCTCGGAGCTAGAAGCCACTCGCTTAGTTTGAGGGAAAAAACAGATCATACAACCCCCTCTACTTCCAACCTGCGTAGCTCCCTTACAAAAAGCTCAATCAAGCTGAATTTTTGGGAGAGCCTTATACACCTTCCAAGCTAAAAATGATTCAATTTTGACACAAATCCAATGGTGGATTTGAGAGAAAAAACTAATTGAACCAAAAGTCCAGAGGCTTTGCTACAAGCACTTGCTACACAAGTTCCTTTCATGTTTAATCCTTACACACACCCTTCCCATGAGCACTTCTCCACACATTAGAACTAAAAAACCTTTCTCACACTCATTTTCCTTCCTTTTTTCTTTCTTTTTTTTCCATACACAAGAAGTCCTCCCTTTTCCAAGCCTCCATGACCATCCTTGAACTTGTTTCCCTTGTCCAATGAAAGCTTCGAAATCCTTTTGCACCAATCAATGGCCTCCTCATCCTTCAAGGGCCAATGAAAATTTGAGAATGAATTGCCATCCAATTGAAATTAGGATGAGAATCCTTGGGCTCGATGAAACACAAGAGATATTCCATCCTCCAATCAAAGAGGATCACAATCTTCATGACTAATGGGATTGGAGGATCCATCCTCCCCCTTATCTTGGATATCTTGATGAGGTCTCTTAAGCTTGATCCTTATCTTTTTCGTCCGTTGACCCTCACATCTTACTTCTTCATCCTAATTACTTCAAGTAACTAACTACTAGGATAATTTATCGGTAGTAACAAGGAAAAGTCCTTGAGTTCTTACTTGACTAATTCAATGGTTGAAGTAATTCTCGTGTACCATTTACTCCTTTGATATTCCCTACCTATTTACTTTACTATGCATTAATTAACTAAGTAGTACATAGTAAATTGGAATTACAATTTGTATCACAAAAAAAACTCACATACTTCTAAATCCACCGTTGAATTTAAGGTTTGATGAATTCATTAGATCTAGGGTGTTCGAGTTTTCATGAAGTTTCGCCGTCACTCCCACATCTTACTCCTACCCTAATTTATTAAATAAAAAGGCCTCGACTCCTTTTGAACGCAAGTACCACCTTGTTTGTACTACCTTCTTGGTTTTTTGTTGATGCAGGTGCAATTAATCATGGCAGACGATGACACTACGCCTTCAAATCCTCCAATCACACTCGTACAACAAGAAGAGCTTGAAGAAGCATTGCTCGACTTGAATGTTTCTCAACGGCCGCGCGAAAAAGAATCGCCCAGGAGAGTGGTGCGCACTTGAGTTGATCGTTCGATATGGGATCGTCGATTGTCTCCTAACCCACATGCTTTAGCAATTTATTTAGAGTTTGTTCTTGCTCGTGGAGCCGCACCCGAAAGGTTTGAAGAGTGCCAGTGTGAAGATGATGATGTCCGTCTCTATTGTCGAACGTGGGTTCCCGGTGATGGCCATTATCGTTGGTTACGAGGCCCAATCAACCCACTTCCCCTGGAGCATCGAGCTGAATACCTCACTCGCACCATTCGTTGCATCCTAGATTTTTTACAACTATGATCTACCCTTTTAGTCAATTATTCAATTGTAATTCTCCTGAAGCTACTCAAGTGGAAATGTTAATACTTAAGCTTGATTTTGATTTTATTTAAGAATCTAATAGAGTGAGAATTAAATAAAGATGTATTAGGACTGCATCTTAAAAATCCTACAAATACATCATTAGTGTTTGAAGCTTCTTCTACATATTAACTTAATGTTGTCATGGCGAAATGTTGTTGTGAATTATGGGCTTGTATTTCCACTATATCAATAAATCACATCTATTTCTACATCCCTTTTCCCTTCTCCACAACATAAAAAAGGACAATGCACTTTTAAAGGTTTACTAGGTCTTAAACTAATTAAGCGTTACATCAACTGAAATAAAGAGTACTTTATGCCTAGAAATAACACAAAAGTTAATTCAACTATTAATAATCACTACTTGAAGGTTTATAAACATTCAAATCATTAGTACTAAGGAAATTTAAGGAACTAAAGCTTAACTATTTGTTGAGCTATAATCCATGGCTCACAATGATTTAGCCCATGGTGTTTTATGAAATACCCTAATTAGGGAATTGATTTCCCTCTAGGTTTGGGTAGGGTTATGCAACACCCTACATAGTGTAAAAAGATATGTGATTGACCCCAAAACATTTATGAGATACTAGACAAAGGTATTGCAATTTAATTCCATCCTTTTAGGCATGAACAATACCCCTCATATAACTTAGGCGAAAAATGATTTAACCCATGGAGTTTTACATAATACCCCAATTAGGGTATTGATTTCCCTTTAGGTTTTTGGTAGGGTTATGAAGTACTTGTCAAAATATATGTGATTAACCATTCAACATTCTCGAAATACTTTGAAAGGGGTACTACAATTTCATTCCATCCTTTTGGTCTTGAATAATACCCTTCTAATAACATAAGCCAAAATGAGTAACACATGGTGTTATATGGAATAACCCAACATAGGTATTGCTATCCATTTAGCTTTTGGTTTGGTTATGCAATACCTTTCATAGTGTCCAACCACTACAAGGAAAAGGCCAAAATGTGACCATCACATTTACAACTACCTGCAACTATTTGGTCTTTGCAACTAAAGTTTTGTTATCTATGACTATTGTGACATCGTGCTGACATCAGTCAAGTCATCTTCAACTAACCTGCGACTAGTTTGCGACTAATTTTATTTTCATCTATATATGGGTTGGATTTATCATGACGCGCTCCTTAGTCCCGGGGTGAACCCACTTGAGGGTTCACCAAACGTCAAGTTGCGGAAAGTTGGGATCGAGGGCACGCTCCCGGCTTCCAACTCTAGAAAGGGGTTGAGGGTCGAGTTGGGAGCCCCGTGATTAGACTAGGACGAGATCAAGCTTTTAGATCACACGAACCTGCATCATAAACCAACACGAGTTGGTTAGAATCCATTTGCACTCTTTTGGTGTTGGGACAAGCCACGGGGACCCAGACTCACTTGGACTCACCCCATCCTTGGCTCGGGAGTATGCCACCACCATACTCCCTATAGTATTCTCTGCAGCTCCCCACGGAGGGGGCATCCAAATGGCACAAATTCCCGGGACTCCCGGAATGGAGTCCCGATTTTGTCCCGGCGGGACTCCCGGAGATTTGAAGCGCCATAACTCCCGACTGCGGAGTTGGATCGCGACGATGTCTGAACCGAAGTTGTAGCCCTCGTCGAGATCTTTCCAACGCCGTATCGCACTCCCGATTCGGAAGTCGGGAAGGCATCGATTCCCAACTTTTAGTGGTCGGGAGTCAAACTGCCAATTTGACTCCCGGCCCTTCTTTTGCCCATAACTTGGGCTGCAGATGTCCGAATTGCCAATGCGAGGGCATTTTCGATATCTACGTTTCAAGACCTTTTCAACGACACCAAGAACACCCCAATGCGAGGTGTTTTGCCCCTTGCTGTCGAGCTCTGAACATTCGGGAGTCCCGGAGGACTCCAAATCCCCAACTTTTCCAAGTGTTGGGCTTCACCCCCACACTTGGCCAAGTTAGGGTTGCGACATATCATCTATGGGTTGGATTTACCATCCAAGAGGAGCCATTTAAAGTCCCATTTAGTCGTAAGCGAAATGGTGCTTAGTCATAGTTGACGTATGTCTATATGTAAAATATCGTATTGTATGGTTTTTTAATGAGAGTGCTATACAAAGGTGTAAAATACAAATTTGTACATATTCATAATATTCATATGATAAATTAAAATTAAATTCCTTGAATTTAGTGGAAATGTGGTTTGTGGACTAAATTAGTCATTAATCTATTTTGCCACCTACTTGTCTCAAGCTTCTCAGCGGAACCCTAAATCTCGGCGTTGGAAACCCTAATGGGATTTCTTTCACTCTTCTTTTGGTTGTGCACAATTTTTGTCGCAACCCTAGCCTTGGCTCGCGACCAAGGCAAGGGGGTTGCAAGGTGCGGGCCTAATAGTAGACCCAGGAGTGCAATTGTGTGAGAGGAAAACTCTAAGTGTCAATGAGGACATTGACCTCTTCTTCTAGTGGGGGAGAGTGACGCAACCCTAGCATTTGGCTTGCGACCAAGGCAAGGGGGTTGCGAGGTTGCGGGCCTAGAAGTAGACTCGGGAGTCACATCACATGCTCCCGGGAGTGCAAACACTCCAGAGAGTGTGAGGGAATGAACCCTCACACTCCCAAGTGAACTCCCACGTTGGGAGTTGGTGAGAGTTAGAGTCCCAAAGGGACTCCCGAAAATTCAAAGAGAGATTTGAGGGGTCAAATCTCAATGGCTCGTGGCGCTCTTTATATCAATGAAACGCTCCTGAAGTGTAGATGTCTAAAATGGGCTCGCATTGCTCATTTGGACATCTGAAACACAAGTTATGGCCAAAAGAAGGCCCGGGAGTCGAACTCCCGGGAGTCCGCCAATTTTGACTCCCGACCACTAAAAGTCGGGAATCGACCCGAAATACTCGGCTGCGGAAAACGTGCGACATACCGTTGGAAAGCTCTCGACGAGAGCTACAACTTTGCTTTAGACCGCGTTGCGATCGGACTCTGCAGTTGAGAGATATTGGCGTCCAAAGTTCTGGGACTCCAACCCGTGACAGTTTCGGGACTCCCACGCGGGAGTCCCAAGAAAAATAGCCATTTGGATGCCACCTCCGTCGCGAGCTGTAGAGTATACTATAAGGGGGAAGGTGGTGGCTTCCCCCAAGTCCAGGCCGTGGTGAGTCTTGTGTGTTTGTGTTGCCCGTGGCTCGTCCTAGCACCAAAGGTGCTCCAACTATGCACTAACCACTTTGTGTGGGTTGTGTGCAGGCCCGTGTGAGTGAATAAGCTTGTCAATTCTTCCTAGTCCCATCCTGGAGCTCCAACACGCCCCTCTACCCCTCCAAGTGTTGTGAGCTAGGGAGCAGCTCTAAGTTCCAACTCCTTCCGCATTGTTGCAAACTTGGACCCTCAAGTGGGTCTACCAGGAACTTGGGAGCGCGTCAATTTCTCGTTTGCAGATTGGGCTTTGTTAGAGGAATTGCAGAGCCCTTTTTGCTTGCTTGCTTGTTGCTTTTCCAGACTAAGAACTGTTTAAGTCTGGCTTGTTTGGTGTTTTTGGGAGAGTTCTAGGATGGTGGGTGTAGAGGACAGGAATGAAGATGTTGCAGAGGAGGAAGCTTCTGGACCTAACAATGTTCCGGATGCACCAGCTCCAGTTCCAACTCCATCTGCAGAGGATGGTGGAGTCATCTTTGTGCTGGAGAAAGCCTCTCTGGAAGCTGCCAAAGTGGGGAAGGTAAAGAAAATAAAAGAAATCCACTCTCCTTTTCTCTCTGGGGAGGAGGGTGGGGAGTTTTTCTTTCGAGGGAGTCGTGATCGAGATGTCCACAATGAAGGGGATTATAAGGGTGATGCTATACGGGGACGAGGATTGCGCACTCCCTTTCATGGAGAACCAGATCAAGACTATGAAACATTATGCAACGGACAACAATGCTAACAAGAAGAGTTTAGAGGTCGAGCTTGAATGGATTGATGGTGACTATGAAAATCAGGTATTCTTCTCAGTTTCTGCTATGTTTCTCAAGGACAATAATTGTGCATGATTGTATGCAATATGATTGCATGTTATAGCCTTGAGTCAGTAGATCTAAAAGGCCAAAGGATATGCAGGTAGTAGGGTATGCAAGGTGTGGTGATAATAGGAACCTTGAATGGAATATGTGCAACAAATACAGAGCAATCCAAGGGTGGGAGATAGATATTCTCTGATATTCTGACCTTTAGTGGTGGAGTACCACAATTTAACTCAGAAAACTGATAATAGAAACATTTTGATCTAGGAACTATGTGGGACATCTATGCAGGCTATAGAAGCTTACACCACCGCACTTAAAGCTCAAGCAGTGGATCCAAGTGTGCTTCTCAGTAACCGTTGTGCAGCTTACTGCAGGTCTATATCTGCAGCCCTTATGGGTTGAAGTTTCATTCTCCCATGCTCTGGCTTATCTTTGTGGCTTCTGGTTAATTAGGTTCCATCTAACGATCTTTTGCATTTCATGTCATCTTGTGTGACAGGTTAAGTGAGCAACTACGGAATATTCCTGCTATTGTTTCAGAGGCACCGGGCTCTGCCCTTTTTGGCCAGGACCCCATGTTTCATGTGCAGGTAGGGCAACACCATGAAGGCAATTATCTGATCAGTGACCATAGCTATGACAAATCAATATATATAGCTTTTTGCAATTCTGAGATGAACTTTCACTTGATTTAGAGTTTGGCATTCTTCTTAGTTCAAGCACAAATACGGGGAGGATTTTTTCAACAATCAGCTTCTGTAAACTAGCAATCCTAGATGAATCTAACGTGCTTTCTGGTTGGCTCTCCTATGGTGCACACCTGGCACTAAAGGATGCTGAGAAGCTTGTAAAGCTTCAGAGTACATGGCCCAAAGCATATTTTCGAAAAGCGACTGCCCAGACTCTGGTACAGCAGTTGTCATTGCTATTAATATGCTATTGACTTTGTTCTCGTAATGTTGAGAAATTTGTTGTGGAGGTAAAGACTTGATGATTAGGATGTGGGGATTCTTTGGTGCTTGCTCTGTGATGTGGTTCTGATTTTTGTTTTGATGGTGGCCCATATGATTGCAGTTGGAACAGTATGAAGAGGCATATGAGACTATCCTTTTTGGGTTGGAGATTGACCCAGCCAAGTAATCTCACATGAACCTAACCTGTAGCAATTGCTACCCTGTATTATCACAATGATATTACTAGCCTGAGGGTTTTGGAGATATTCTCTCAAGGGGTTGGATTGGGGGCATTGCAATGCAGCTTGCTGTTGTAGGCTGGACTGTCTGAGGTGGCTACACACATACAAGGGGCACATTCAAATGGTAGGGATAGGCGCAAGCTAGAGCGCTCTGATAATTTGGACTGTACATTGTGCTTGAAGCTGCTATATAGTCCAATCACTACTCCCTGTGGCCACTCTTTCTACCAATCATGCCTTCTGTAAGCTCTTGACCATGGTATGAATCTACTTTCCTAATGCTATTAGGGTCAAGGTTTGGTTTTTTTAAATTCATGTTCTCAAATAGTGAAGCAGGACTATCCAGGCTCAGTGGAAGTTGCATGCATTGGCGAGGGTGGCAGGAAACAAATGTCCTATGTGCCAGATAGTGCTGTTTGTGAGCCCCAAGACATACCCAATAAGGTAGCCCTGACAGTTTTCAACCTTTCAAGTTGTTTTTGGCACATGTGACTAGGTCTGAGTCTAGATTTATGGGTCTCTGTTGCTTTTGATCAGTGTCACACTGAACAATATTATACAGCGAAACTTTCGGGAAGAGTATGAAGAGAGGAAAACCAAAATGGATGCCATTGCCCTTACAGGCAATGACATTTTGCCACTGTTTGTCATGGACACAGTACTTCCCATGCAACATGTAACACTGAACATATTTGAACCACGTTACAGACTGATGGTACCCCTTTCTTTCTCTCCTTGCTGGTTCTTGACCAGTGAGATGCCTTTTGCAGTGCTGATATCGACTAATGTAAGAAAAATATGTTGCCACATTGGTCAGATGGAAGGGTTTGGTCCTGGCTTAGCTGTTGTTGTTGTGTCTAATTTTGTTGGATATACAGGTGCGACGTATCATGGAGGGAAACCACCACATGGGCATGGTAAGTTGATCTGCCCATCACTAGTTGTGCAAGCGTTTGTTAGGGTGCATATGATGTCTTTCCACTTGATAGATGATGAAGGCCTGAGATATTGTTAGGGTTGGGTAATCAGGTGGGGATCGATCCAGAAACTGGTGCTGTTGCAGATGTTGCCTGTGAAGTCGAGATTTCTGAGTTAGTTTTTCCACTTCATTGGCACATAGATCTTGCAATGGTTTTTGGATGAAACATGTGTGCTGATTGAGCCTCTATGCAGGTGTGAGCCCGTCCTAGATGGTCGCTTCTTATTGGAGGTTAGTGCCATTATCTGTGCAGGTTGTTCTCATAGCTATCTTGAATTCTGAAAGTTCAAAATGCATGCTTATCCTGTTACTTTTTTGACATCATCCATATGGATCTTGGAGTCAAAAGTCATAACTAATGGAATGATTATCAAGGTCTGTTAATTATATTTGGTCATTGTTGTTTGTGATCACCTGAGAGTCTCAGACCTCCATTTGTTTGTGCTGAAGCCTTACCTTTTTGGTTTTCTATATTGGGTAATGTTCTCTGAAGTATGGCAAGCTTATGGTGAAATTAGGTGCTGGGGAGAAGAAGATTCCGAATAATTGAAACTTGGGATCAAGATGGGTAAGGCATCCAAATCCTTTGTAATCATGTATCAAGCTTTTAGTTAGTGGGGAATTGGACACTCTAGAGCTTACAGTTATATATGTACATGTTTTTGATGAGGTGTTCAGTTACTATGCACAAGCATGGGCTCATGGTCACAACCCAGAAACTCTTCGGTAATGAGATGCTTGTATGCTTGGCATGGCCTGAACATTCTTGTAAACTTACGAGATTCAGGGTAGAAATAGAATGGCTTGATGACATTTTGCGCTACATAGGAACCTTATTGTGGATTCCTGTTTTTCCAAGTACCGGGTTGCTAAAGTGCAATGGTTGCAAGATGTAATTCCTACTCCAGGTTCCCCTGAACAAAAGGAGGTTTGTGCCCTTTGTCTCCTCTTCAACTTCCTTCTTAATTCATTCACATGTTTTGCTTGTATTTGAACTACTTCAGGAATGTGCATCTGCAGCTTTTTCACTAGAGTCTATGTTATTTGCTTGTGCCATGCAGGGCCATCTACAGCAGCAGTTTTCACATGTGTGCTCATATGTGCACTGTTTGGAACTTTCATCTATAGCTTTTTCACTAAAGTCTATGTCAATTATTTGTGCCCTCCAGGGTGATCTCTAGTCTCAGTTTCACTGTGATTAGAGTTCACTGTGTATTTGGCTTGTTATTTCAACATGGTCACCTAGAGTAGTTTGTTGCAGTTGTGGTCACTAGGCTGCTGCTTGTGAATTCATATTGAAGATGGCAACAACCTAATTGCCTTAGTGACAGCTATAAAATCTTACAACTGGAATCCAGACATGTCATTGCAACACAGTTTCCACATGTCAATGTTCAATTGATTGCTGCTGAATCCTACCCAGTAATTGACAGGGTACTTTTTTTGACATACAAAGTGAACATAGCATCCTCACAGATATGGGTTCTTGCAATAGATAGACAGGATGGCTAGAACTGCAACTGAAGTGGTGAACACATTCCTTACTCGTGCTCAAGATGTAGTCCGCAAAGGTGCCTTCTCTTCTTCTTTAGATTCATCAAGGGAAAAACTGCTCTAGCTTCTTCATTCTTTCTTATATCTGATTCTGCTATCAACCATCAAATATAGTTTGGCATTCTGATTAAGGGCATTTAAAATTTCTGCAGAAACTGGGAAGTGTGCACCAGTAAAACAAGTAGTTTTATGTGGTAGCCCCGGTCTTCCGAGTGTCTCTGCATTGCACTAAAGAGAAAGCATGGGGGCATTGGATATGGCTGATAGGTGATAGCATGCATGGAAATTACAGAACTGAGAAGGCAGCTTCACAGCCAGGAGTCTGAATACAAAAGCTTGGTGTGTAGTTGCAAGGTGAGAACTAGACCCTGGTTGGTCTGTCTGATGTTAAACAGCAGGAATGTTGTTTGGAGTATTGTTGATCATGGCCACAATGGTGCAGGTCAAGGAGCATTTAGAGGCAATAAGAGGACCCATGAGGGTGTGGATGTGGTTGTAGCCAAATGTAGCAGTCTAGGCACTACCATGTTTTGAATATACTTACTTACATTGGAAGATATGGGCTAAGATTGGGTTACTGCACCAGGGACTTTGCAGGCAGAAAGGTGAACTCAATGTTATGTATGTTCAATTTTTCCCCACTGAAACCATGTGGGCTGTTCAAATGTTTGGAATAGTTCATGTGTAATTAGACTGATGAGTGCAAGAACTTGTAACCCATTGCCATAGTAATAAAATCTATCCTAGTTTTGGTGGGAGGCCAAGCAAATTGGCATGTCAAGCTTAAACTACCAAATTCTTATGTAATTTTACCTTGAGTGCTTAAATTTTTGGGATTGTAGGTAATTTATAAATGCTCCTACCATTGGGTTTCAAAACTCAACTGAAGTATATATTGTGTTTATTATAAATATTAGGCAAAGCCATAAACGCTTAGGATCTACTGTGTGCAACATGAAATTGGATGACAAAAAAATTCATGCATTATCTGTAAATAAATGCATTATTTTAAACTAAAATAAAAAATTAATTGCCACGTGTCATAATTGTTATGAGTAAAATCGAATGGTCCATATATACTGTAATTATTTAATAATAGAGTAAATATCATATTAAAAGCCACGTGTCATAATCCTAGTGCTTGAATCGGACGGGTAGTATTATTAGATGTCATGAAAAAAATTTAAATCAAATATCCAATATACCACGCGGTCTCCATGCATTGGTGAAAAATAATAACCAAAATAATTGTTGAATACTGGCACCACATACGTATATTCGTATTTTATCATGAACTGGTATTTGTACGCTGAACAGTTTCCGTCCACCCCGTTGTCGCCTACGACTAAGGACGCCTCCGACTTGTCCAAGGCGACTACACAACTTTTAGTTGTAGATGTCGCATGCGACTTGTCCAAGGTGACTAGAAAACAGTCACAAAGACCAGTCGAAAAAGGCAATTTTCCTTCTAGTGAACGATAGTTGATTGGCCCCAAAACATTTTTTGGATACCCAAAAAAAGGGTATTACACGTTTCTAGATTACATAGTGTTGGGTATCGCAGTTGAATTGGGTCTATGCAAACAATAAACTTTCATTGTTTTGTGCATTATTTGGAGTTTCAATTTTCATTATTAATTGCATTTAATTATGATTAACAATTATTTATTGACACATATTGGATATTATTTTAACACATGTGCTGAAGTTTCTTCTCCAATGCAAAATGTGCATAATTCAATTTGATTTGGTGAAAGGTGTAAAGGGTTAAATATAAATGAAAATTGAGTCACACATATATTCAATCCAAATATGGGTACAAGTGACAAACCTTTATTTATTCCTTAGTCCTTTTTTTACGAGTATATAAATGCTCCATCGTTGTTTCATGCCAATCTTTCATTTGATGGAGTTCCTAAAACCATCGTCCATCCAACAAAATACCATTCTAGGTGCATGGATTTGTTGATGTCACAACCCTAACCTTGGGCTTGCAACCAAAGCAAGGGCTTGCAAAAGTGCGGGCCAAGAATATAGCCCAGGAGTCACGTTTCATGTTCCATGGAGTGCAAGAGATTATGACAGAATGAACCCCCACATTCCCAAGTGAGTTTCTCACTTCGAGAATTAGAGTCCCGATGGACTCCCAAATCTTCAAAGGGCGATTACAGGGGTCAAAACTCGTTGGATTAGATTTTATTATATTATTGGAAAGCTCTTAGAACTTATATGTCTGAAATGGGTTCGCATGACTCATTTAGGCACATAAAACATATGTTATGGTCAAAAGACTTTTAGTGGTCGAGAGTCAAATTTTGATGTTTGCAAAAGTTGCCGCACAATGCCCATTCACAAGTGCAAGGGGCATGGATCTTGTGAATAACACCATGATTGTGTTGGCTTCACACCCACCAAACATCATCACCATCATCCCCTTCAAAGGTAGGTGAGATCACATTAGTGTGCAGAATCCAATTAGCTTTATCAACATTTGCCACCATAAGTCGTGCCATGACCTTGTTTTTTATGAAACCTTGCCTTTTCACCTTAGCTTGGTGCATATGATGTCATGCCATAGTTGTGGTTAACCTCCACATTAATTAGTCAACGTGAGACCCTTTCAAACCCTTGGTCTCAAGAAAAAACCAACGTTTTAGAGCCCCATGATAAGATTTTATGCTAACTTGTGTGCTTTGATTTAAGTGTGGCACTTGACAAAGCCCAACCATCCAAAGCTTTGCATGGACATGCACAACATACTTTCAACCGATGATGTAATTTGAATATGTGTGAAAAATGAACATGTATCCGTGTAATACATCTATAACAAAAAGGTTTTTAATTATGCCATACTTTGAAGGGGGGCCCTTTACTTACCGAGTTGGCAATAATAAGCCCAAAAGTACCTTGTCCAAGCAACACCAGGTTGTAAATTATGAAAATTCTCCTCCACCATCTCCTTCCCACGCGCCTTGAAATCATCAATGCTTTCATCTGCGTTGATGGACATGAACATCACCATGTGAAAGTAGTCAAGTATTGCATGCCTCACCTCTAAATCGTTGATTTTTTCCATGGAGCATAAATGCCATGCTTTCAACACATGCCATGCATAAAGAAAAATTGGGACATGATTTCGACCCCACACAATCCTACCATGGTACACCCAACATCAGTGTGTTTACCATGGCCCTCACCATGAACAATAGATATGTTATGGAATCCCCACGGAAATCCCATGCCAACATAATACCAAAACATAAGACAATGCAACAAAAAATAAAAAATCAATGTACAACCTATCAAAATGCTAAGAGTTCTTGTGGGGCATCATCCATGATGAAACATGATGGTTTCCAATTTGGCATATGTGAAAGAAGTTTTGTCCGCATGGCATTCAACCACTCCACCAAGTCTTCACATGTTTGCTAATTTGGGATAACCCAAGCAATTGGTGCCCCTATGCGATGAAAATCAAATGTCATCAATGTGAATAAGTGGTATTTCACATCATTGTTGCTAAATGTGGCATGCATAGAAATAAACTCATTATGATCAAATTGGAGCATGGTCTGAAACTACATAGATGTATGGATCCCTATGGTGGAAAGGAAATGAATCCCATTCACTTCACCTGCATCCTAGAAATAAAATACATCATCAAGATGAGCACAAACCCATGATTAAATGGAAAATGTCGGGTTCGTGTGTAAGCGCCAAGTGCCCTCCTTGTGCTTCCGGTCCAAATTAGCGATATCTTGGAGTTGTAAGAAATCATCCTAGGTCATTCACTCACCTACATTCGTTCGTGCCCACTAAATTTCTTTGTGTTTGTCATAAATTTGCTTCATGGTGTACCCTAACCCTAATTGGGTCCATATAAACTCCTTCAAGTTGTGAGACACATGCCAACATCCATGATGTGGACCTTGGGCCACATGCACCGTGAGTAGGATCTCCATTGGCTTGAATATGAATCCGATGGTAAAAAGTGATTTCCACCACATTTGGTCATGTTTAAAGCCTCTTGATGGAAAAGTGGGCCAAACAATTACGCTTGATTGACCTCATGTGGTTGGGGTCTTCGCGGTGGTCTTTTGGCCCATAACCACATTCATACCTACAAAACGTAATTTCCATTCAATCAAATCAAAAAACACAAGAGTGACTAACCTTAAAATTTGCAAAAATGACCAATGGAAAAGGTTTATATGTTTTGAAATCATACCAAATATGTCCAAGGTGATTCTTTATTGTCAGTTTTTTTACATCTTGTTGAGGGGACAAATTCTTGGAGATGTTCCATTCAATCGTAGTTTGCATATCCTTTCATTCACCCTACAAAAATTTAAAGACACGAGTGTGGGGGATGTATGTGGTTTCAATTGTCACCTTGTTTTGGCCTCCATGCCTAAACCCATCTTTCCACACCAAGTCCATATTCGAGAAAAGTGACTTTGCCAAGTTTTGGAATTCAATGGGTTGGGACACTGGAATTCACCCCATCCTTTGAATTGTCGAAGGAATAACCATGTAGTAGGAGTCCCCAACTTGTGAAGACCTAGGGAATAGCCTCACAAGTTTACAAACCATAATAACCTTAATCAACAAAACCCCTAAACCTTACAAATTAACCTTACCACAACCTATAAATAAGCAATAATTTACAAATGGAAAAAAAAATCACATGATTATCTTATGGCTATCTAGACTTATGCAAAATATATATATATCCTTATTTTTTTGGAGACAATTGATTGAATATATGTAGGGCTTTCAATCTAAATGTGCAATACCCACATGCAATTGATACTTCCATGACTATCCATATGTAAGGGGGGAAAAAACCCTAAATAAAAGCAAAACCAAAAAAATCATTAATTAAACCCTAATTTGAAAAAAAAGAAAAAAAGCCATAGTGTGTTTCTTACGTCTTACTTGGCCTTTGCTTGTGAGCCTTTCTCCATTCTCTTTGAAAGAAAAAAAAAAAAGTATTATGGCACATATTTGCAAATGTCAAATCCCCCCCGAAAATCCATATTAGGTTTAATTTTAATTAGGCTTAAATGGTGCAAAAAGTCATAAATATTTGTTAGCTCCATAACCCAAAATTCTAAAACCCTAGTGTGAACATAAATAATTATTAAATTTGATCCACATTGCTTAAGTACATCATTAAAACAAGCAAACCCAATTGTTTTATTTAGGCTTTATTGTTTGATCTAGACCCCTCATGTGTACAACATCCATTAAATGTGTTGGTTTTGTAATACCAACACATTGTGGAAGACACTCCCAAAGTAGAACTTGCATTACCCTAATTGGGGGGTTTGATATACTCTATATTTTCAAAAGATTCTACAATGCCCTTAAAACACATAAAAATTACATGTTTACAACCAATGCCAATTTGCACCCTTACACATGGGAATGTCAATTATTTTTATCTTGCCTTTATTAATTTTGTTTCAATGAATAAGACCAAGTTCCATGCAATACCTTCATTTTATTCTTTCCTGATTGTTTTCAACTATTGGGGGGTCTATTGGAATGCCAACTAGGTAGGTAAGTGTAGCCATGTACGCGGGGTTTTGGTAGGTAGAAAAATTGATGGGGGGTGGGAAGGTGGGTGGGGATGAGAGTAACACATTTTAAATTTATAAGTGGGTAGGTAGATGGGGAAAAATTAACTTCTGATTTAAATATGTAGGTGAGTAGGTCAGTCAGGGACAGTGGGGGGTAGTAGGTGGGTGGGTGGGAAAGTTTTCAAAAGAATAAATAAATAAAATAAAATCGAGTGGGGGGCAAAGCAGGGCTCCATAACATATTTTTTGGAATTTGGAAAGGTATTGCATAGCCCTAGCAAAACTTAGAAGTTAAGCATTACCCATATCATTTTGTGATAATATTGTAAACCATGAAAGAAAAAGAATGTTTTAAAAAACATTTAATCTATTTTCATTATATGATCCCAGACATATTGATTCAAGAAAATGAAGGTATTACAAAGTTCTTCACATTGATGTTTAGAGGTCCATCTAAACAAAATTATGGAGTTTAAATGCAAAACTTGCATCATCTTGGGATATTTACATTCATTTTGAAACTTGGAGGGGTATTGCATAATCATAGCAAAACCTAAAAGCAATATAGTACATGTACTATATTGTGACAATCTTAAACCATGGTACAAATGAGGGTATTATCAAGTTAGTCATATTGATGGTAAAACATGATAAAACTATCACAAAAATGAGTGTATTGCACGTACACATCAAAACTTTGTTGAACCTTATACCATCAATGTGGCTAATATTGCAATACCTTCATGTACATATACCAACGAGTTTGCATTGGTCCATTTATGAGTTTGAAAATGTCATTCCACAATATTTAATGTTTATTTAAATTTTATAACATAATTTTTTATTAAGATATTACATATTTAAAAATGAAAATTTTAAAATAAATCCACGCATTAAAAAATTAAGTATATCATTACTTCATATATTGTAAAATAAATTATACATAAAATTAAAAAATTACATTGACCATACGTATATAATATTAGGTACTTATGTTTTTAAAATGCACTTAAAACCCTTATTCCTATACCCTAAACCTTGATTGAATCAAGTCAAAGTTATTACTAAATGTTTTATTCTATTCTATAAAAGGAAAGAATGGGGTCATTATTGAAATCAAATATTCACAAAAAAAATAAATGAATCACAAACACAATTTACACAAAATTAGTATTCAATTACGTGCATTAATAAAATATACAATGTTAATAACTTTTTTTTGGGAAATTTTAGTTTTCTCTGAAAATAAAAAGCACCATATAAAAAGTATGGTGCACATAATAATGGGTTTATATATATTAAAATTTGCATTCGCCCATTAATGAATTATTGTCATTTATGATGTTGAAAATGTCTTTAAACAATATCCAATGTTTAATTTTTAAAAATTAAAAATTAAAATAATTAGCCATATATTATATCTCTAGAAATGAAATATATATTATATCATTACTTCAAATAAAATATTTTTGAAAGATTGTGTGGACTCGACAAGTTCAGCTTTGTTAATTACATGCATTTGGAACTACAAGTGTGAGTTTGTGCGAGAGTTGAAGGGTCTTGGAATTGCAAGTGGGAGTCTGCTCACATTCCTAGAACCCTCGACTCCTGCATGGACTTTCACCCCCACTTTCGGGGCCCTTGACTCCCGTGGTGTGACAATGTCCTAAATTTGAGTCAGTTGACAAGGCAAATGATTTTGAAAGGTTTTAAGAGTTGCCTATCACCCTTGACTCTTGCTCACACTCCCAGGAACCCTCGACTCCCATGCAAACCATTACAAAACAAAACATAACATTAACCTTCTTGGTTATGATTATTGCATAAACATTCATGTAGTTTCATGTTTGCTTTCTAACATCAAAGGATTGTAACTTCATTGTTCATGTATCAAGTCCATGCTAATCATGTATACAATAATATCTCACACCAACTATAGTGAAGAATGATGCAGTAGCTTTGCATATTTAATATGAGTTCAATAAAAAATGATAGTTAGTGGGGTGGTTTATTACAAGGAGTTTAATATTCCAAATGCAAAACAACCAGTCTTCCAATCATTTCCACAAATGCAAAAGAAACAGTAGGAATCTAAATGCATGTTGCATTTTTTTCTATGTAGGTGTCATATGTTGCAAATGTTTATTGGCCCTGCCTTGTAAAGCGAGAATATTGTGTTGAGAATCATTATAGAATATAATAGCTTCAAAGGACTTTGCCCCCTAGAAACTAAGTGAAATGATTCAACCTAGTTTGGTTGTAAAAAATTCACATTCATCTTTTGACATTTTGTTTTCTCTACCACCTCCTCAAATGTGCACTTAGCCCCAAGTGACTTTGTCACCAATCCATAATCCACAAAACTAAAATATGAAACTATTTTTTCCAATAATGGTTATGGCACCCATCATACAAAAAACAAATTCATGTAATTCTTTCAAAATGTGACAATGTGATTGAAAACATTCAAATACACATGTCATAACTATTTTATTTTTTTGGTTTGAAAATTTGCACAAATGTGAAAAAGAAATATGAAAAAGAAACATTTGGTCACTTTTTTTTTCGGGAAAAAAGTCATTAGATTTGCAAGAAATTGAAAATCATGTTGGAACATTTTCCTATTGGTTTTGGTTTGGTAACAATTAAAAAAATGTTTAGATATGTCATCATTTAATGTGAGATGCTTTTAGCTCCCATAACAATGTGATGTTGAAAAATGAAAAAACAATCATAACAATTTTTCATTTACCACAACATGATGATGTCCATTATATATATATATATATACATATATAATTTTCCCCTAGCTATCACCAGTTTATCATACATTATCACTTGTTGATATTAAATTAATGGCATGGCCATTGTGTATAACACACCTTGTTATGTAGGTGCCAATACTGAGATCCTCAACAAGCAACTCATCATGTCATGACTCTGCCTTGTATGGTGAGTTTAAAGTTAAAACCAAAAACTTCCAATATTGGATGTAAAAAATTTCATCTAGATGCATGATGAAAACTGCCCATCCATCTTATGTTAGCAGATTGAATGTCCACATGTCACTCACACAGTGGTTCAAGGTTGAGCCAAAATTTTATCCCCAAATCCAACACAGATGCGTAAGCTCTTCCCTACATGCAAAGCCAACAAATAGGGCAAAGGCTCTACCGATGCCTTCACACATTATGAGTAGAGGTAGGAAGATTAATGTTATGCTTAGAATCAAGAATCCATGTAAACAACTATTATTTACAGAAATCCCCTGGTCCTAGAGTCCCAACATTGAAAAACCCAATACAAGCCACCAATTTGTTGTCACACTTTTCTAAGTGACCCCTCATGATGAACAACACTTCATTCATTGGATCTCTCTCCTTCATGAACTATGAATATGGCCTCTACATTAGAATAGGCTTTAATTGCTCATAGATAACATCCAAAAGACTGTCATCCATCTGCTCAAACAACAGAACCTCTACATATGATTTGCCCAGTATGGGCGTAATGAAGGACAACCATGTACTTACACCCCCTTTAAAAAAAGGGGTTGGTTTTAGGGGACTAGGAGGGTACTTGAACTATTTAGTTGATTTGTTCACTATATTCAAATAACATTTATTGACTACTCCTTGATTTTGCTTCACTAAATAGTTTGATTGGCCTAGGTGGGTTGCTATTAAGAGTCTCCCACCTATTTGTTGTCCCAATTTCAGCTTAATGGGTGGGGTGAGAAAAGCTAAAGTAATTAAAACTTGGATGTCAAAAATATTTGTGTAGGGTCACAAACTGAGCACTTTTGTTTTTGGCCCATCACAAAGAAATTTTTGCTAACAAAATGTCAAAAACAACAAAAAATCATACACGAGCTATCCATTTGGATAAATAAATAATCCCTTCTTGTATTGACTTATGATCCAAATTGATAAGATAAATTAAAACATCGAAAAACACCAATGTGATCATATGATTTTCCCGATTTGTTTACAATGCTATGAAATTCTAGCCCCTACTAGTTACCTAAATTGAAAACTTTTTGAATGAAAAAGATGAAAAAATAATAAAAAACCAAAAACTAATGCAACTCTGAAAGAAGGGGCCAAAATGTCACAAAGACATGTGAAAACCCCAAGGTGATCACATGGTCACATTGTGACCGGTTATGGGGTGGTCGAACAGAAACCTGATTATGGCTACTGAGTTTGGAAATATGATCTTTTTGCTTTAAGGGTTTAAGGAATTAAACCCGCCAGAAAACGGATTTAATGAAGGCGGCGATTTTATGATTTTGGGGACATGAATCTTGTAACGGTGCATGGGAAAGCTTGAGCGGGAAGCCAAGGACGAAACGGCCGGAATTTTGGGAGGAAGGAGACGGCATTTTGAGGGGGAAGATTGGCAGACTGAGGCAGCATTCTGGGTGGGTAGTTGGAGCGTTGTTCTTTCGGGTGTGCTGGCTGCTCCTTAGCTTGTTGCTGATTTTTCTTCCGCAGTGCCAGTGTCTTGCTGGGTTGCTGTGTGGTCCCTGAATGCAATTATCATAGAAGGTGAGGCTAAGGAATGAGGAGAGATTTGAGGGGTCCGAGCTTTAGCTTCATAGGCCTGTAGAAGAAAGAGGGAGAATCTGTCAAGGAGATTGTGTATCTGTAGGACCTTTGCTTTGCAGCTGGATGAGGAGGAGAAGGTTAAGTGGTGGAGAAGAGGGGTGATGGGGATCTCGTTTTTGGGCAGACTGTGTATTGTGGTAGATCAGGACAGACAAAGGTAGAAAGATCAGAAATAGGCAGATTGTGCGAAACGATTACGGAGATGTGTAGATAGAGGAGTAGATCGATTGGTTTGGAGGAAGCTTGGACTGGTTACAGAATTTTTTTGTTGTGCCAGTAGCCAGCCAGGCAGTTGCAATTGTTATCAGGAAGCATAGTTTGAGGGAGTAACATAGTAAGACTAGAAACCAGGGATAGATTAAGGTTTTTGCACAAGAGCTAGGATCTATGAGGAATGCTGGGAGGATAGCCCTCACCTGTCTATGCATTTGACGTTTTTGGATATATTCGCACCTTTGATGTTTGCAGTACATAAGCTTCGGGTCGAGAAAAGTGATGTCAGGGTCTTGCTGTTGCATTCTGTTCAGGAAACAGGTTTGTGGTCTTGCTGAACATGTGTATGCCAAGAGTCACTGGTTACAAGGATCAAGTCCTGTGAGTTGTCCGATTGATGGCAGATCGGTAGAGATCGAAAGCAATCCGTGTCTGTATACTCTGTGAATAAAATTCAAGTTCTGAGTTCCATGATTAGAGCGGTGAATGTTTCAAGGATGCAAACTATGTATGTTTGAAGATCTAGGTGTGCATACAGATTGAGTCTTGAACAGAATCTGAGAGAAAGAGAAGATCAAGGGCCGCGATTTAGTTTCGGGACCTCAGAAATTGGAGCTCCGTGAGGATCTGTGTCTTGCCAGGGTGTTCGATTAGATTGTGCACCCTCTCTCTTTGGTGACAACATCTGTTTTTACAATCCATTTCTTTTGCAATTATGGCCCTTAGTAGTTACCTACATTTGAAAACTACTCCACTGAGAAAGTCGAACCAAAATAAAAGTTCAAAAACTATTGCATTTTTTACAAAAGGGGCCCAAATGTTGCAGACATTAGAAAACTCCAATGCAATCGCATGGACATTTTTTTTAATTTTGTTTTTAGAATGCTTAGAAAGTCTGGCCCCTAGTAGCTACCAACATTTGTAAACTCCTCTAATTAAAAATTCAAAGCAAAATAAAAGACCAAAATTTGATGCAACCCTGAAAAAGGGGGCCAAAATGCCATTCAGACATAAAAAACCTCAATTGATCACATGGTCATGTTTTTCTGATTTTTCTAGAATTCTTTGAAATTCTAGCTCCTATTAGTTATCTACATTTGAAAAAAAATTCAAAATAAAAATATTGAAAAAAATGAAAAGACCAAAAAGCTAATGCCAATCTATAAAAAGGTACCAAAATGTCTCAAATGCATTGGAAAACCCCAATGTGATCACATGGCTATTTATTTTTTCCGATGCTTTTAGAATGCTTTGAAATTATGGCCCCTAGTAAACTATCTACGTTTGAAAACTACTTCAATTGAGAAATTGGAAGCAAAATAAATGACCCAAAAATTGATGCAGTTTTGGAAAATGGGATCAAAATGCTGTAAAAACAGCGGAAACCCGCAATGTGATCACATGGTCATATGTTTTTCAGATTTTTTTAGAATGCTTTGACATTCTGGTCCTTATTAACTACCTAAATGTTTAAACACCTCCAACCAAAAGTTTTAAAAAGAAATAAAAGACAAAAATTTGATGCCATTCTTAAAAAGGGCCAAAATGCCACACAAACGTCAGAAAACCCCAATGTGATCTCATGGTCATATGTTTTTCTCAATTTCTAGAATTCTTTGAAATTATGGCCCCTGTTAGCTACCTACATTTGAAAATGTCTCCAACTCAAAATTTTGAGGAAAAATAAAAGACCAAAAATTGATTCCACTTTGAAAAAGGGGCCATTATGTCACAAACAGGTTAGGTTACAAAACCCCAATGGGATCACATGGCAATATTTCTTTCTATTTTTAAAAATGCTTTCAAGGTCTGGCCCCTGGTAGCTACCTACATTTGAAAACACCATCGGGAAAATTTGAAACAAAATAAAGGACCAAAAACTAGTTTTTTTTTTTTTCCTTCTTCTTTTCTTCACAACTCTTGGGATTATTGTAGGTGGGTAATTCACCTTTTGCTTTCCCCTATTAATGTCTAATAATCTTCTCCTCTATGATAACAATATGGTGGGCAATGTGCTTCATGCATTTGTTCCCATAGTTGAGGCATCAAAGCATGCAAAAACATTAACACACCTATTCCAAGGTAGTGGGACCATAACAAGATGGATGTTCTCACCACACCAAGATGGCCATGTTTGGCAACAAGCATTCTCACAATGACTTTACAACAAATAGGTGGGTGCTAAACCTTTTTATTGCCATGTACACATCCCTATTTTTTTGTAGTTTTCATATCTTTAACAAGTTTACATGTGTTCATCGAGATGCATTGAAACACAACAATATAAGCAAAAAATTGTGAACGTATTCCAAAAAGATTTGGAAGCCATTGCAAATGCATGGGAAACAAAGTTTGTGAACTTGAGCCTACAGCTGCATTTAAGCTCTTGGTTATAAGAACTAGACGCCCTTTTCCCTAGGGACGCCTTTCAACATTGCACGTCTTTGAACAACATGTTTTCTTGCAATGGAAGTCACCTAGAACTGCGAATACATTTATCATAAGGACAATGATGAGTTGTATTTGATGTTAGTTATTTTTTCTTTATTCTCAATTTACAATCATTTTGCATTTCCAATTGTGTGATTCTTGTACAAGCTTTCTTCTCACCATTGTAAGGATGCATTGTTGTGGTCATTGCTAGGGGAAATACAAAATGGATCAAGTTAGTTTGTATTTTTAGAGCATGGATTGTGGTTCCAACTCCACCATGGCATCGTTTTGTTGTTTAAAGTAACTTTCTTGAACCCTTGCACAACGTATATTTGTGACAATAGGCACCAAATGGGTGTGCATTACATTGTGCGTTATTGAACCTAATTTTAATACATGGTTAAGCAAAAACAATAATGCAAAATCTTGAACATTCTAAATGAAATTGTATGGGGGAAAAATGCAAGTTGTAATTGAGGAAAACAACAAATCGATCCACTTCAAGGTGGTTTGCACATCACGTTTATTGGCACCCCAAGTGGAGGTGTTTGATGAGGTATGTCGTGCCATGTAGATGTGTCTAGCCTAAGCATTTATGTTGTTTCTTGAATTATGGGGCTTTAAAAAAAATTGATTTTAGATTGCTTGGGGTAGGCTTCCAAATCATCAAATTTGCCCCTCATACAGTAGCGAGTATTAGAAGTTCCCACATAGAATAATTATTATGTTTTGGAATTCATCTTAGCCTGAGCAATGAATCATTGCATGTGTTTGAGGACGGCCAACCAACACAAGGAAACCATGTAAGAAGGAGGTTTGGTGTTCTTGCATTGGAATCATCAGGAAAACAAATCTTGTTATATGATGTGCAAAGTTGTAACCTAAAATAGAGGTGTTCAAATAGTTCCATCACAACTCTCAAGTTACTTTGTGGTCATGCACAAACCTCCATGCATTTCAATATTGATGAATTTCACAATGTTTTCATAATGGCATTTGGTTCACAAAAAGATATAATATTCACCTAAGAAACCATCTTCATCTAAGATATAATGTCTAAATTGAATTTTCATGAAATGTGAACATAAAGTCATGGGTTCGTTTGTGGTCATGTACATAGACTCCATGCATTTCAACCTTGATGAATTTCACAATGCTTTTATAATGGCATTTGATTTACAAAAAGATATAATATTCACCTTGTTGGATATTTAGGGTGTATTAATTTTTTGGGTTTGAAGCTTGGGGTGTAGATGGTTTGGGTGTGGGATTTTGGGGTGCACATTTATTACACTCGTGCATATGCACGTGTTCCCATGTTGGGGAACATTATTTGTTCCCACGTGGGAAAGCATGGGAACACATTTTCCCATTTAAAAACTTGCTTGAAAACATGTGAACCACATTTCAAACCTTCTGCGATAACAATTATTCCCATGGGGCAAATGTTACATTTGGGAACATATTGCGAAACTTATTTCCAATGGGAACACATCTTTTCATGTTATATTGATAAAAATGAATGTTATTTCAACTTCAATTGTTTACTAATAGCAAGAAATTATATCACAACCACTTTAAAAAAATTGATAGCTACCTAGGGTAAAATATTGAAACATATCTTGATGGTATCGTTTTCTCTTGCTACCAACATTAAGAGAAGGGCCATTGTTGTATTTCACAAGGTACTTGTAAACTTCCCAATAATAGTTTGCAATTCAAATATTTTCAATTTCCCTTGGATTTTGCCTTGACTTCTTGGAAAATGGTTATCCTATCAATAAACTTCTTAAAACTTGGCTATCATGTTAATACGTAGATAAAGTAGCATGGGTCGCCATCTCCTAGTCTATCGAACATGAATATAATATTTATTTATATTGTCATAAAACATTTACATGAAACCATGAAAGGATATAATGTTCATGCAAGAGACCTTTGCATTAGTGAAGGTTAAAGGGTACATAATAATATGTGTGCATATGAAATAAGACTCTCATGTGAATGGTCTCCACTTTCACCTTCTTCATGAACATAGTTTTGGCTCACAATATAACATGACCATTACAATTTGAATCAAACAATTACAAAGCTATTTAATTGGTGGAGCCACATTCCAAAGAAAATAATACTTGAATTAATAGTCATATCCCAAAATTTTGGTATTGAAAGCAACTTTTATAATGAACTTCAGGAAATTTTTGTTAATTAGTAGTTCTACTTAATTATCTTACTACAACAACTATGATAACATGAACCTATTGTTCCAATCACACATTCATACACTCTTATAGGCACATGTGTTAACAATTTAAACTATTATAAATCTTCTACCTCTGATTGCAAGATGTTTATGTACAATCCATCACATTGAAGAATCATCATTTCCATTATTTTAATCACAAATTCATATACTCATATTGAATCGTGCATAGACACACACACATGTTTCAAGGTTTTTTTTAGGATTTTCAAATTGACCGTGGTTTCATGTTTTACATCAAACCCCTTATTTATAGAGGTTAACATATTGAACTTTGCCTATAGTCTAATCTAGTTTAGGTTGGGCATAACTATTACATGTGTTTCTTGTTCTTAGATAAATCAGGTGTTGTGTATCATGCCAACAAATCAAGTGGACAATTGGGGTCATTGGCTAACATTTGGACTACTTCCTTGGAAGACAATGTGGCATGACATGTAAAATATTGGTTTTTACTACCGAAGTAAGTGTTGTAGATCTAGTAGAGATGTTTGAAAGGTGAAAACTTGTGACCTTGTTTTGTTGGCTCTTCAAAGGTCCAATCTAAACAAGTGCAACTTGGATTTTGACAAATATAAATAATCTAATGACCTCATTTTATTTCTATATTGTAGCTCCTTGACATAAGGTGTTTCTAATTTGTTGAAGGTCAATATTGTGACATTCAATGTGAAAACACTTTGGGCTTGCATTTTATTATGATTGTTCACACCATTTAATATAATCATAATTCCTTCCCGTTTTTTTTCATATGCTCCAAAAATGGTAGTCTTCTTCATACCATTTTGACAAACGAATAGTAAAATGTTGGTACTTGGATCTTTAGTCAACAAATCAAAACCTACACAGGTGATTTCAATGACATCTTGTTCAATAAGGTTTGTCCCCAATGTGACAAGCCATAATTTTGGATTATAGGGTTTGGGATCCTTCATATCTTTAACCACACATGACCGAACATAACGATTGATGTTGTTTGGGCCAGAAAACACAAATATCTTTTTACTTGGATGGACCATGTGGTAGTATTGGTAGATGGCATTAAAATAATTAGCTAGACAACCTATTAGGAAAATAAGGGTCCATATCAAAAAACAAGTTTATTTCGATCCATTGGGCATTTGCCAAATGTGATACTTGAAACCTATCATATTGGCTTCAATGATGGGGGATGCCCTTTGGTACATGGTCAAAATGCTTGGCGTTAACCATTGCTTCAAATTAGGGTGAACTTTTATGGTTGAGTGGGTGAAGGTTTGTGAACTTGGCAAGAAAGAAGGGATAGAAACACTTGTAGCACAAGCAATGCTTCTTCAACCAAACATATGTCATTGCATTGGCAAGTGGCTTCACATAATTGTAATGTGAGTAGTGAATCCCTGCACAACCTATAAACCCCTAACACAAGATGGGACCAAAATAGTTGTTGCTTGTGCACCAAATTGGTTATTGAACAAATGACCCCATATAAATGATGGACCAAAAATAATTGATGTGTGGTTGTTGGATTAATTTTACGAATCTTCAATTGGAGACCAATGATGGACCGTGAATAATGATGGTCAAGCGGACACCAACTCCTCATCACCTTATGTTATATTACATTGATGAATTGGAACACCTTCAAAGCAAAGGTTGATGATTGGCATTTTCCATTGTTGATGAAACATTATATTGCACATCCCTAAGTTTGGGTATCAAACATCGGATGTGGGAAGGTAGATGTGCAAGACATTGCTTTCAATTTGTTTAGTGGACATGTTAATAATAAGTAGATCATCATAAGAAAACTCACTAGAGACATCCAAAATGTGTTGCATAGGAAGCCTTATGGATGTACAAAACCCCTGTGGAAGTCGATTAAATAATGCATTAAAGGGTGGCATGAGTTTAATAGATATAACTACATGTGCATTTTTCATTTGCCCATTTTTTATGTACAAGATTTTGTCTAGTCGATGATAATTGCCATCATAGAACTTTTGTTTAGTAATGTGAGGTCAATCATCACCTTCCAGTTCGACTCCTTTTCCATGCATAATCGTTTTGACAATTATTTGGTTCATTACCTCTATAATTGTTTTCACATTGCCAGATCATTGTGTGTTTAAATTCAATTCATCTAGTATAGAAGGCGTCGTGCCTCTAACCTGGCCTTTAAGAAGCATTGAACACCTAATGGATTGAAACAAGGTTTTAACAAGATCATGCAATGTTGCAAAAACAAGATCTATTTTTATTTTTGGGCCATTTTTGGTAGATTGTGACTTATTAAAATGTTTTGATTCTACCAAATTGCATGTAAGCATCCCATCATTCATGAGCAAATTCATTTCCTTTCGAACCCAATCACTCAAATGACTAGATTGGATGTGCCATTATAATAGCCAATAATCAAGCTTGATGATTGTTCACTTTGAGATCGCATTAGAATGGGTCCACTAATCATAAACAATTCAATAATTTTTAAAAAATTTCATCACTAGACTTGTTGTTTTTCCATGCATGAACCAAAGCCACATGTTTGTCCAAAAATTCTTGAACAACATGTTCATTTGTGTGTTTTCAAAGGTTTTCCACCCAATGAAAATCACATGTGTGTTCATGACCAATTATCTCTTTCTTGTCATGTAAATGACCTACATGACATTCCAATTAGTTGTTGCAACAGTTGCCATAAATCCTACAAACTTCACTTCTTTAACCCCATGTTTCATGCATAGAGCATTTAGTTCAGTCTAAAACAAGGTTTGAGCTTTCTCATCTTTTGTCCTCATGTTGCATGCAACCAACATCATAACACCACATTATAAGGGGTTGTAAACATGAAGCACCATGGTTATCAATTTGGTGATGCAGTTAACATGGGGTAGAGACATGGTATGGTATACAAAAACATTGAATATCTCCAGATTTACCCTATATCATTGGTGTAGTCGCAATAAAAGGAGTCAAAGCACTTGTTGACTACAATGAAAAATTGTACCTCTACTACTTTGAAAAATCACTAATAATTATATACAATGAATTATTTGTTCATATTTTGGGTTTTGATGGTTTATTCATGAAATTTATATCCTACAAATTTGGAATCATTTCACTATGTTATTAGAGTACTTTGTTATATGCCAAGGACTTTTTGGTTGTTATTTTGAATTTTGAACATGCTTTTTGTTATTTAAATCTTCACAAAATGTTCTCAAATTTCAAGGGGGGGGGGGGGGGGGGGTTAACATACTACACAAAAGGGTCACATATTTTGAATCATTCAAATACATTTCTAGATGTGTGTTTAGACCTGATTTTCAAACATCCTTAATGACTAAAACAATTAAAAATTTATGATCACAGTTAAAAGGAAAATTGTACATTTGATCATAATGTGAGGCCTAGTGCAAAAATTTGAAACTTTGACTGCATTAATGGTCATGTTTGGCTTTAGTATCAATATTTAGTCCAATAGACAACATGCATGAATGATCACCAAAATTATGACTTTACAAACAACATTTGGTATGTGAAAAAAAATATTTTCTTGTCACATACCTTTATTCTAGTTTTAAAAAAACCATAAATTGCTTCAACTTAGTGTCGTAAAATTAAATTCATGTTGATGCATCATAAAAGATGAATTTATCCATTTGATATAGATGACAAACAATGGATGTAATGTGTTAATTTCATCCGTGCATTTTGCGGCAATTTTTGAATCAACATGATCAAGTTGTAACTGTGGAGCACCAATTAAGGTTCCTCAATCTTTTGTGGCACAAGTTCTTCATATCTTAAGCTTTGTGCTTAAAGGCTTGTTGTGCAACCTTCCTAAATTTGTTGTGTTTTATCTTGTTGATCTTATGTGAAGGTCATCTATTCTAAGCTTTTAACCTAATGCATGTAATCTTACATTGGTTTTGAGGTTGGCCAATAACAAGCCTACAAGGTGTCCTGAACGTGTTGTGTGTAAGTGGGCAACATCTAGACATAAAAACATTCATGTCAATTGTATAAAAAATGTTGCAATGTCATGTTTGTTTGAAGGTAAGTTCTTTTAGGGGTTTAATGTTAATGAATTGGAAGTGTTGTTACAACTTACGGTTTCATGCTCAAGTTGAAATATGAAGTATTAATTGTTGTTGGTTTTGTAGGTTTTATAATTAGCAAGTGCAATATTACCAGTTCAAAAGTTTGGATCTTCACGGGAAATAAGAAGAATAAACACAAGCCCTCAACCAATTTAATCTCCTAGTTAACAATTGTTAAAATAGGTGGAAGTGATTTTGAAAACTACATAGATGATGGTGAAACAAGTGCAACTCACATCTGTAGGCTACAAAAAAAAAGATGTATTATTACAATTGGCGGTGTGAATACATGCACAAAAATGTTGAAACATTTATTGTCAAACAAGTAGTAATAAATGATATTGCTACAAATTAGCTTATTGCCCCTCCTACATGGGAGCCAAATAGAAGTCCTAGGCACTATTGGAGGGATAATGACGCGCTCCTTGGTCCCGGGGTGAACCCACTTGAGGGTTCACCAAATGTCAAGTTGCGGAAAGTTGGGACCAAGGGCACGCTCCTGGCTTTCAACTCTAGAAAGGGGTAGAGGGTCGAGTTGGGAGCCCCGGGATTAGACTAGGAAGAGGGACTAGAAGATCAAGCTTGAATCTGCATCCAAAAACCAACCATGGGAGCTTAGTTTAGCATTCGGAACACCCTTGGGTGTTGGGACTTGCCACGGGCACTTGGACATACAAGACTCACCACGGCCCGGACTCGGGAGTAAGCCACCACCTTACTCCCTATAGTATTCTCTTCAGCTCGCCATGGAGACTACATCCAAATGGCACAAATTCCTGGGACTCCCGAAATGGAGTCCCGAAATTGTCCCGATGGGACTCCCGGAACTTTGAACCGCCATAACTCCCGACTACAGAGTCCGATCGCGATGAGGTCTGAACCGAAGTTGTATCCCTCGTCGAGATCTTTCCAACGCCATATCGCACTCCCGAATCGGATTTCGGAAAGAGGTCGATTCCTGACTTTTAGTGGTCGGGAGTCAAATTGCCAGTTTGACTCCCGGCCCTTCTTTTGCCCATAACTTGGGCTGCAAATGTCCAAATGGCCAATGCGAGGCCATTTTTGATATGTACGTTTCAAGACCTTTCCAATGACACCAAGAACACCCCAATGCAAGGTGTTTTTCCCCTTGCTGTCGAGCTCTGAACATTCGGGAGTCCCGGAGGACTCCAAATCCCCAACTTTTCCAAGTGTTGGGCTTCACCCCCACACTTGGCCAAGTTAGGGTTGCGACAGATAATGCTACATTTGCAAGGGTGATTGTTAGGTTTATTATTCAATACCTCGGAGAAACAAATATGTCTTTCAAACAAGGGATTTTGGAGAAAGTTTTTGGTCACCTTCTTTTGAATGAATCTATGCTTGAATACCTCTAAGATTCATAGAAATTGAAAACAAACTAAAAAAGTGTGGAGAATTCAAGAATGGTTTGTCTTCCCATTTAGTCAAAAACCAATCAAAATCATCATGGCAAAATGCATTGTTTATACATTGCATCCTTTTCAATTTTTTTGAAGTTTTAGAGAAGTGGCAAAAGTCTTAGGTGTGGATAGGAGGAATGTGAAGAAGGCCATCCAAAGAAGAATTTTACTTGACACACCTAGATTTGCATTTTGGAGAATTCAACAAGGAATGAGAATATTTGACAAAATATTTAAGGAAGTGGAGTAATTGGTAATATCATGGTGGATTATTGAAACAATAATTTCTCTTAATTGGAAGGATGTAACAAGCATGTGGATTGCAACAAAGACCTAATTTG
Organism: Sphagnum contortum; assembly: GCA_963920785.1. Taxonomy (NCBI): domain Eukaryota; kingdom Viridiplantae; phylum Streptophyta; class Sphagnopsida; order Sphagnales; family Sphagnaceae; genus Sphagnum; species Sphagnum contortum. The sequence goes on along the minus strand of OY987285.1, from coordinate 16,670,804 downwards.
AAGAGCACCCAAGGTAAATCTAAGATTGAGTGTTTTACTATTGTGACAACATGGATTTTTTTCCCAAGGCACTTTAGGTTCAAATGCATATGGTGATTAATATATCCTTAAATTTATTATTTGAGACTTGGATCTAGATTAACAATTTCATTATGAAGAGAATTGTGTGGTTATTTATTGATAAGAAACTCATTTGTTTATAGTAATGGACTCTTGAAGTTGAAAAATATGGATTGGTCATCTCATTAGACCATCACTAAATGATAAAAATTATACTGATTCACATGCCAAATCTTTTATTGGGATTCAATATATGATGTAATATAAGATGATAAACTCATAGGAATAATCTTTTATTTAAAAACCTTAACTATTTGATAATTAAGGACTTTTGAATGGTTAAAATTTGAATATATTTTTGTAAGCTCATATGAGTTGCAATTTTGTTTGTTTTTCACTTTTTCTATCTCAAAGGCATATGTTTTTGAAAGCTTTACATAGGTCATTATTCATCTTGACTTTGTGGGTTTTATTTTTAAGACTTTCAAATTAAAAATGACATTAGCTATATTAAATACAAGTTTTCACATAGATTTGGGAAGATTTGCAAATAATTGAACTGTATTATTCAAAGATTAGAAGTAAAATTTTTTAAAGTAACAACCAAGTCCATTTGAATCATTTAAAAAAATTGTGTATGGGCTTATAAGGAGTGCGATTTCTACCAATATTGAAACATTCAATCGTGCATTCACCCCCCAACACATTACTTACAAATTTGTTATGTTTTTTCAATTCTTTGAACTTATTTGAATGTCATGGCATGGGTGAAGACCTTGAAACCAATTTGTTAGGGAAGGCATGGACTATCCCTTTTTACATTTGACTAAAGTAATTGATTTTTATCAAGTGATGAACTATTTGTGGTTATTTCAATTGTAAATTGTAGTGATATTTAACAAGTGTGTGCACATTATGTGGTGGTTTCATCAATACTTTGTCATGTTCTCAAAAAAGGCGTGTTCATTTCAGTATGTTGTCTTGAGCTTTAGAAAGGTGTGTTGATTTTAGCTATGTTGCCTTGAGTTCAAGAAATGTGTGTTCATTTCAGTAATGTTGTCATGGTTTAGGAAGCACTTTCTGGTGATGTTAGCAAATGTTGTTTTGATCTCAAGAAGGGCATGTTAATTTTAATAGAGTTATCATGGTTTTAAGCACATTTTGGTGAATTTAACAATGTTGTCCTTATTCCAAGAAGCTTGTGCTAATGACATAAGTTTTTTGTCATACTACTTTACAAACAATTTGGCCCTTGTGTTGCATTGTCCTTGGAAAAAGTACAACAGTTAGATGAAGATGGCTTGTAAAGTGGTATGCACCAATAATTGGTTCCTACTTGTGGGCACCTACAAAACCATCATACATGGAGAGATTGACCACAAACCATGTAATAAAGTACTAACTAGAAATTGTACAATGACATTTTGCTAAAACACACGCTTTTGAGAAACAACATTTCAAGGTTTGAAAAGTGGTAACTCCAAGATCCATTTTTTCATTTTTTAATAATACCACAACACATAAAAAATTAGATGAAGAAAAATAAGCTTTCATGGATGATCTTTTGTTGGTTGTTTGAAAGCTACACATATAGTTGCAAATTATTTTTTGTAACTAGGAAATATTTTTTGCAATTGCTAACCAATGATGTCAAAAAGTACAAGTCGAGAATGAAATTACGGTTGAAAGTGTATGCCATGTGTCAACACCATAGCAATAACTAATACTTGCCAATTTAATTGCAAATTGTTCTACCAATGTAGTCAAGGGATGTTGTCAACTAGATTTGACTAATGGATGAATTTCATCTATTAATTAAACATGACATCAGCCAAAACTATAATTACAATTTCAACTAGGTTTCAACTATGTGAGTTGAACATTTCGACTATGTTGCAACTATGTAAATCGAACATTTGGCTAGTGGTTTTGTGACATGTGGCACATTCATAAAATGTGGGGTGAACGAATAGTTAAATGACATGTGGCATGCTCACAACTTCTGGTGTCAATAAATAATTGAATGACACGTGGGCACATCCACATCAATAGTTTAGGCCACATGGTGGCAAAATATAGGTTAGGTTTAAACCTAGGCACCTAAGTTAAAACTAAACATAGGCCATTTAATTTAAGCTGAACTTACAGCTAGATCTAGGCACCTATGCTAGGCATAGACTTAAACCACATCGCAATATATAAGTGAAATCTTATTTCATTTGGTTTAACCTTTAAGGTTGAATTCTTTTGATTGGCTCATGCTGACGCGCTCCTAAGTCCTAAGTTGAACCCACTTGAGGGTCCAACTATGTAGAGTTGTGGAAATTGGAACTTGGGGCACGCTCCCGACTTCCAACACTAGAAAAGGGGTAGAGGGTTGTGCTAGAAGTCCCGGGAATTAAACTAGGAAGAGGTCAAACTATTCACTTACTCAAATCTGCATCAAAACCAACCACAAGTTGGTTAGAACTCATTATGCACCCTTTTGGTGTTGGACTCACTTGACTCGCCACGGCTCGGACTCAGGGGAAGCCACCACCTTCCCCCATATAGTATTCTCTGCAGCTCTCCACCGAGGCTACATCCAAATGGCTCTTTTTCCCGGGACTTTCAAGTTGGACTCCCGAAATTGTCCCGAAACTGTCCCGGTTGGAGTCCCGGGACTTTGGGAGCTCATAACTCCCGACTACAGAGTTCGATCGCAACGAGGTTTAAACCAAAGTTGTAACCTCGTCGAGATCTTTTCAATGCCATGTCGCACTCTCAAATTGGATGTCGAGAAGAGGTCGATTCTTGACTTTTAGTGGTCGGGAGTCAAATTGCCAGTTTGACTCCCGGCCCTTCTTTTACCCATAACTTGGGCTGCAAATGTTCAAATGACCAATGCGAGGTCATTTTCGATATCTACTCTTCAAGACCTTTCCAATGACACCAAGAACACCTCAATTCGAGGTATTTTGGGCCTTGCTGTCGAACTCTAAACATTCGGGAGTCCCGGAGGACTCCAAGTCCCCAGCTTTGGGAGTGTTGGGCTTCACCCCCACACTTGGCCAAAGTGGGGTTGCGACACATGCCAAACGGCTATTAGATTTTCATGTTTATTGTGTTTTCCAACAATCCTAATGCACTCCTTTATATAATTTGGATGCATAGAATGGAAACCAAACAATATGGGATAAAGATTTTAGTTATGACCTAGGGTAAACACACCTATCACCGAACACTTCAGGATATTGAATCATTATAACTCTCTTGTCCATGGTCTGTTCATTTGGAAACTTAAAACAATTTTGTAGTCCTCCACCTAGCATGTCCAAATTTTTAAAAAACATGACAATTTAATGGAAAATGAGCAAGATATGCCCTTTCAAAGTGAAGGGGGTTTTGTTTTGGATTTTTTCATAAGTTTTCAAAATGATTTTGAAGCTTAAGCTCTTCGACTATTTTTTTTAAAAATTTCACTTTAAACAAATTTTATGGATTTTGAGATAACACATTTGTAGCCTTTGAAATTGTTCAAAATGAATGAAAAATGAGCAAGATATAGTTGTTAGAAATAAAGGGGGTCTAGAGACAAAATTTGAGACAAAATATCACTCTTACTCTTGTTGTGTTCTTTGTTTTGTTCCTTTGCCTTTGAGGTTCAAATAACATTTGTCATTATTTGTTTTGTTTTTCCAATGACATAAAAAACATACAATTTAATGTTCAAATTAGGGAAAATTTGAAAGTGTTGGGTGATTGTGTCTCATTTGTTGTCTACCTTAATTGTAACCTAACTACAACCTAATTGCAACTGAAATAATTGTAACCTAGTTGTAAAATTTAATATAAGCTTAGTTAACCCTAGACCTAAACTAATAATCTACTTAGCCTAGGTCTAGGTATTTACCTTAATTACTTATAGTAATTATTCATCAACTATTTTTAATTATAGAGTTGTATAATTAAACAATTGAACATATTATCATCATTTATGAAATAATATGATGATTAGTTTTTCAAAAAAAATCAGCAATTAAATATATTTATCTATTAAATAATTAATTATCACTGAATATTTTTAATAACTCAAAACTTAGTATAAATTCTTATGAACATTTCATAAGAAAAATAATTAACTCAAATATAAATATTCAATAATAAAATATAGATAATATTTTAATTACATAATTTTTTATAACAACAACATTAATAATAATATTGTAGCTAGTAGTTAGGTTAAGCTAGTTATTTAGCTCTTTTTATTCGCATTTTTATCTGACTTGTTGGAACTATTAAATGACCTAGTATAATAAATATTAAATAAGAAAAAATATTTTATAGTCTAGTAGTGTTAAATAACTATAATTTCTGAAATTATATGATAATTTATTAAGTATATTTACTAATTATTCTAAAAATTATTATTATTTAATCATAAATAAATACATAAGGAATTTTAATAAATGAAAAAAATTGGAACTAATAGCGAAAATTAAAATTAAAATTAAAAATCTAAAAAAATTTAATTATGTATCATTACATGATATGTTGCAAAATTAAAATTGAATCTACATGGAAATAATAAATTATACATGTATTGAACATATTCCCAAAAAACATTACTTAAATATCCTTACTTGATATGTTGTAAACTAAAATTGAATTTTCATAGATTTTATAAATTATGCATGTATTGAACATACACATTATTAAGATGACTTATATTTCAGAATATTTTTAAATTTTTATTTTCAAATTAAAATGTAATATTTATATACACAAAAAAACATGTTATCATTCATGTAAAGAATTATTTTTTTATGTGTATCTTAATAATTAATGAATATTTATTGTAATTAAAAAATAATCAAGACATCATATGTATAAAAATGTATAAACATTAAACTTCCACAAATTATGACTTATGTATCATTACTTGATTTGTTGTAAATAAACATTTGATTTGCAAAGAAATAATAAATTACATATATTGAATTTCCATTATAACAAACTCACATTTCAAAATTTCCTTGAATTTTATTTTGAAATTAAATTTTAATATCTAGATGCACAAAAAAATTTGCATCATACATAAACATTCATTTGCACAAATAAAATTTACATGTAGTTTAATGTTTAATGAATTTTTATTGCAATTTAAAGCAAATATTGAGATATCATGTTTATAAAGATTAATAAACATTAGGGTTCCAGAAAAAATATTAATTATGTATCATTATTTGATATGTTGTAAACCAAAATCCAATTTACACATGCACATTATTACAAATTTATATTTCAGAATTTACTTAAATTTCCTTTAATCAAATCATATTATTTGTGTGCAGAAAAAATATTTGCCTCATACATAACCATTCATTTTATACAAAGATAATTTACACATAATTTAATCTATTAATGAAGGTAAATAATTTGCTTTGTTTTATTCTATCGTGTTGAAATTTCCGAAACTATTTCACATTATGCTATTGATATCTTTAAAAACCTAACAATGAATAGGGTGCACTAACTTGGGTTGAAAGTTTTGGAACTATAATGCAAAGCATAGTAGTGACATACGAAATACACGTATTTTTCGAAGGTGCTCAAAAAGAAGTATTTTCAAGTATTTTAAAATTTGAAAATGTGAATACGTGAAATACGTGAATACGATGAGCAAAACGCTGAGCAAGCTGAGCTTAAGTTGTGCCCAAACCCTTCTTAACGATGATCAAGTATTTTCAAGTATTTTTTAAAAAGCCCAAAAAAATGTATAATACGCGTATGTTTGAATCGAATTGAGAGTATGTCACTACTATGATGCAAAGGTTATTGCTTATTGAACCATTTAAAAAATAAACATTAGTAAAATCATAAATAGAAAATTTATTCGAATCCAAAGGTGTATTTACTGTTGTTGGAAAGTAATCATTGAGTTAGATTTAATGAAAATTTATTTCATAATTTTCATACTTTAGGTGTGGAAGATATTAAATTTTGATTGAATTTTGTTGTTGAAGATTCAAACAAATTACAACAAATTGGGTTTAGAAGGGAAAATGAGTTGAATGTGTTCACACTTCGGGCCAACAACACATGTTACCTTATTTTTCCATGAAGGAAGGTAGTTTGTTTTGTTTTGTCATAATGATATCTCCCAAACCACAATGTCTTAGGTTATGCTCTAGAATTTATCATAAATTTTTTTTCAATGAATAGGGGTGCAACGACTTGGTTTAGAATGTTTGGAGCTACAATGTGCGATCTATTGATTATTGAACCATTTTTTCATTGAATTTTTTGAAAAACCAAGATTGAAAACTATATTGGAATTTGAAGGCGTTTTTAGTATTATTGGAAAGCCCCCACCAAGTTTGATTTAATAAAGTTGATTTTGTAACTTTGAGACCTAAAATGTGAACAATATTATTGAATTTTTGGTGGGTACGTATTGTTGTTGGAAATTCAAACAAATTACAAAAAGGGGTTTGGAAGGAAAATTCAATTGAATGCATTCAAACTTGGGCCAATGTCATAGGGTATAGTAGTGTTTAATGAGTTTTTATCATAATTTTAAACAAATATTAGGATATCATGTGTAAAAATGAATAAACATTATAGTTGCAAAATATTACTAATTATGTATCATTACTTGATATGTTGTAATGATTTACATAAAAATATAAATTACATGTGTATTGAACATAAACATTAATACTAACATATTTTTTAAAATTTCAGAAACTTTATTTTAAAATTAAATTCTAATATTTATATGCACAAAAAGAACCATTCATTTACACAATAAAATTTCCATGTAATTTAATGTCATCATAAATTTAAATAAATATTACAATATTATATGTATAAAACTATAGTTAGAAATTAGTTATATAACTTAATTGAAAGATATGGTTACAAACAAGATTGCATTTCATCCATCTTCTAGTACATTTTGTCATCCATTTTCTAATACATTTTATCATCCAAAATATTTGAACACTAGTCAATGTCTTGCTTGTGTGCCAACTAAAAAACCTTAGATGCCAAGAATATTTCAAAAATGACCCGTTAATTGAAACATGTTTCAAGTTGTTTACCAACATAGTTAGAAGTCCACCTTGGAGACATTGTCGATGCCAATTTGGAATATTTGGCAAATGACCATGTAGTTGAAAGCAATTGTATACCAATATAATAAAAAAATCAATTTAATTGGTAATTGCCATAATTTTATTTAATTTTTTTGAAAATCTAGTTGAACTCGTAAATGTCATGTAGTTGAAAACTTTTGGTTAAAAATGGGGGTTTTTTACTCTATGTTTCTAAGTTTGTTTTATTAAGTTTTTTAATTTATGTTTTTTAAGTCTATGTTTCTATAAGTCATGTTCCTAACATGATTTTTTTAGCATTTTGTCTCTTGTGTGGGGCATATATATGTTTCAACCAATAATTGAAGTACTTTCCTCTGCCCATCTTCATCAATAAGTGGCAAAATCTGGGGGATACTCTACTTATCATCTTATAGTAAGGTCATGAGATGTGTGTCCTAACTTTTGGACATGACATGGAGGAGGGTTAATATTCTCCATTTGTTTCAAGGTTTTCATTGGCAAACCCCAGTTTTGTTTGTTACATGTTAACATGTCAGCATGTAGACCAATTTCGGTTTGACATTTCTCTGTTGTTCCTTCATCTATGGGATTGTAGTTTGACCCAGAAACACAGTGATGGAAGCATAGTGGGTTGAGATGTTTGGTCAAGATGGGTGAATGGGTGATTGAATGAACAAAGTCTTACTATGAAGAACAAATGGCAACTACTTGTACTTGATGTTCCTGCGGGACATGGCACTAGGATGGTAGGTGAGTATGTATTCCAACATTCCTCTTTTCTTACTCTGGATCCATCAGGTAACCATCATGCCAAAGTGGGCACAAGAGGATTCAGAAAAGTATCCGATTTCCACAAGTTGGTGGTTTGTGTCTTTTTTCACATAATGTCATGTGAACTACAATATCAAATTGCAACCACATTGTTTAATTCAACTCTTTGAATTATTTTATCAGGCAGATGTGGCTTTGAGTGCAGTTTATTCTGACTTTCATGGACAACACATTGCACACTATCTTGTCACTTGTTCTGCCATTTCAGATTGGATCAAATCTCATCCTAATTGAGGTACTTTCCTCTACCCATCTTCATCAATAAGTGGCAAAATCTGGGGGATACTCTACTTATCATCTTATAGTAAAGGCATGATACATTTCATTTTTAAACTTTGCAATGATTTCTTAAACTTAGAAGTCCATGTTTTGAATGATCATGTTCTTGTGCAAATTCCTTTTCCTTTCATCCTTTATATTTCTATTATGTTTTGTTATTTCTTAATAATAGGTTTAGTTTTGATGAACATGTTTCTAGGATATTTCTTAAGCCTATTGTCCACAACATATTAAATTTCATCAATTGTAACTGATGCATTTGCAATATTGTAAACAAACATTGTTGTGTTAAAAAATGGGGTGGTTATTTGTTATCAAGTTTTGATAATCTCTAGATTTCTAGGTTTCTATCATGTTTTGTAGGAGATTTTCAAAACCTTTGATCCACAACACAATGTGTGGTGCATTCTTAACATTATCATAAGTTTCGGAATTTATGTTTTGTAGGATGCCTCTCAATCCTAGGGTCCATAGTGAGGACCTGTTGGTTCTAAGAGGTTGTGGTTTAAAACTATTGTACAAAGGCATGATCCCAATATGATTTCAGAAAACAATGTTTTTATTTCTACCTAGTTTTTTGTCATGTTTCGAAGGTTTGATATTTCTTTAATTTCAAAAAATATGTTTCTATCATGTTTTTCCTGCATGTTCCATATAGGTTTGTTACAAGCTTTTTATAGGTTTTTATCCATGTTTTAATCATGTTTGTTACAAGTTTCTACAATATTTTTCTTTCATGTTTCCAATATTTTAATGTTTTGTAATTTGTGAAACATGTTGTGACGCTGTTTTTACTATGTTGTTACCATGTTTCAAAGGTTTTGAAACATGTTTATTCAATTATTTTTTCATATGTACAACTTCTCAACCTTTGACATAACACTCGTCAATGGCCAAAAGTAGTATAAAAACAAATATCCAACTACAAACATCAAAAAGCCTCAATAGGGTTAAACAAGACATGTTATTAGTTCCTAAGACTATTCATGCACAACACTGTTGTACTTCAAATGGAAAAATGAAAGTGAAAAAAGTTACAAATAAGAGCATGATGAATGATCTAGTTTTGGTGAAAAGGCAAAGCTTCCCTGGTGCCATCATGAGTTTTTTTTGTTATAAAAGCCCTAAGTAGATCTCTAGTAGGGGAGTGTTGATGAAGATGTTAGAGTTTGGCAAAAATATACATGATGACAATGCAAAGATGAAAAAAAGTTTAAAGCGTCATGGATAGGTCATGGGGCATGGATGGGCCCAAAACATAGCTCTCAAAATGTTACATGTTTCAGTGGGATATGGTTTGGGGGCTCTGGTTGTTGAGGCATCGAAACGTGCGCTAGGTGGCATAACCAAAACTTGACATGTTTCAATGGGTGATAAGTTTCGAGGCTGATGTTTTGTGATGCATAATTTCTGACCGGCCGAAATGAATGCCGAGCCGTTGTGGGGAAACACGACATGTTTCCGTGCTAGTTCGCTTTGCCCCCCCCCCCCCCCCCCTGCCCCCCGGCGGGCCATGTGGGGAAACCTGTGCTAAGCTGCCTTGAAGTGAGGGACGCATTTCCGACTTGATAGTGAAATAATGTTGGGGTGAAAAGGTACCACTTCATTGCTGACAATCTTGAGTCTGCAGGCTCCAATGTCCACATATTGTGTATGACAATGCAGTCGGTAAAGCGTGAATGAAGCAGGCTTCCCCCTGGAGCCCATCATCCTGAGTCACAGGCCACAGTGAACCAGCACCCACCAGTGCCCATCCCTTTTGGGGACTCGGTGGATGAAACCCAATCCCACCCGTTGGGCTCCATCCAGGGTTAGTTTTTAGCCACAACCCACCCACCCGCTCCTTCCTACCAAGCTCCCTCCATCAGGCGCGAGTACCACAATTCCGCCACGCACCTTCCTACCAAGCTCCCTCCATCAGGCGCGAGTGCCACAATTCCGCCACGCAACTTCCTACCAAGCTCCCTCCATCAGGCGCTAGTGCCACAATTCCACCACGCACCTTCCTACCAAGCCTCCCTCCAGCAGGTGCGAGTGCCACAATTCCACCACGCACCCTGTGTGTGTGTGTGTGTGTGTTTTGCAACCAGGGTTTAATGTGCAGTACCCCAAAGGTGTGGAGTTTTTCCGTAAATTTTTTGTGATCTATACCTTCATGAACCTATAATAATGCTAATAACATTTTCATTTGGTTATGAAAATACCAGCACCTTTCTTGACAATACCCTCATCTTGGTGAACTTATTTTTTTCCTTGGGGGATTTTTTTGTGTGCCTTATGTTAGCACCAAATGGGGCATCTAGGGTTGCCATAAGAAGTTAAAAGGCTAGTGCGTATGAATAAACATGTAGAGAGGTTGGAAATGATGAAGCTTCATAAGGGACAATTATGGTTGATCTGAGGAAAAATCAGTTGGTGGGGGAGTTTGTGGGGTTTGGCATTTGGGAAATTGAGACCTATATACAGTAGTTGGGAACTCTGCGGATATGGTCTGAAGTTTGTGTTCGGAATTTTTTTTGTTGAGCTAGGATTCGTTTGATTCCTATTAAAAGCCTGAGTGAATTGTTGGGGAGAAACTCTATGGGGTTGTTGTTATGGAAGTTGGTTTTGTGTAAGATCAAAATGGCCGAGAGAGGATCCAGAGATATCTGATCCAACCTCTTTGCAAACGATTTTTATTACGAGTTAGCTCTTTTACAGGATTCGGATAAATATTTAGATAGTTTAAACACACTGTATAAAATGTATATTTCAGTCAGGGAAGATTTAGGTAGTTGAAGTATGCCATGAAGCAGATCTGCTGTTAATAAGTCAGTGATTTGTTGTGTAGAAATGAGAATCACAATTATGGAATTCCTGAGGCTTTAGATTGCCTCCTTTATATGTTACACCTGTATTTGTTTTATAAAATAATTTATACCCTGTTAAGGTATTGAAAAATGTTAAGGTCAGTATTTTAAATTCTCCTATTGAGCGGTCAGTAGTGAGTTCCGACTACTGACCTAAATTACGTAGCGTCGGCAGTCAAGGGTAGGTGTTAGATAGGCTTTATGAAAATTCGTTGAGGGTTATGTTCAAGGAGGCGTCGCAGAGTGACTCCCTCTTCACACTTAGAGAGCGGCTTCCTCTTCACTCTGTGGCTGTATAACTACACCTTCTTCCCTACCTTGCACTCGTAGCAGCTTGGGCGGGTGTGGGAGAGCTCGTTACTTCTTCGGGTTCCAAGCCTCTTCAACTTCTAGTCTTGAGGCGAGTTTTTATTCTGTTCTTTTTCTGTTTTCTTTCCGGTCTTGTGTGGTTCTCAAGTTCAAGTTGCTTCATGACAACTCACGAGGTCCGGGTACATGAGTTTTGTTTTTTACTGTATTTTTGTGTGTGTAAGCTTGTTATGGGTTGTATCTTGGGTTTGTTGTATGCATGATCTGTAAACACATGCCTATTCGCAGGCTCTGCCAAAAAAAAAAATCTTTCTTTCGTCTAGTGGCTGCAATTGTCGGGTAGTTCGTTGCAACCTGGCAGATTTATTGGTGGGATGCTGTGATTTGCCTTCATTGTCGTTGCAGGGAGATCTGAGCTGGGTTAGTCTTCCAGCTAATGCATCCGTGCTGAAGGTAGTGTATCATCCGTGCTGTGGGTGTGGAGCGCTAGTTTTGTCTATTCGTAAGCAGCTGGAATGCGGCTTTTTCTGAGTTCTCTGTTGCAAGATCTTCTGTGGCTTGCTGAAATTCACCGATTGTTTTCGCACCCCTATCTGTTCTGCGGCAACTTTTGTAGTATCATGTCTTTCTTCGATGCACATGTTGTTTTTAAGGTTGTCTGCTTTTTGTCCATGTGAATAAGTCTGACCTAAAGCTGACCTCGTACTGATCATGTTGAAGATGCTTTGTATTCGAGGAGAAAAACGGTAATGAAAGTGATAGTACATGGCGAGTGCTTAGTAATATTTGCATGATTAGTGTAGGCCGATTCCGCAGAACTTGATCCGCGGGCAAATTTTAGACGCTGCTTCCACTTCGCCGAAATTTCGATATTGGTGTTTTTTCTATTGCTTGAAAATGTGTCATTTTGACAGGGCGGCCCAGAAATCAGTTATTTTTGCTCTGAAGTTGTGGAATGATTATCGTGGCCCAATTGCTGAGATTATCTATATGTGGAAATGGATGCACTATGCTGACATGAAAATAATTAATCCTCTACATCGATGGGTTTTCTGGAGCAGGATCAAGGGAGCTGAGCGTCTTGCACTGTAAGGCCTTCCAGCAGTCAAGGAATCACCTGCACATTTAGAGTCATCAATCAACTAATCAGGAACGTTCGTGGATCTCTCTTCCTGCAGTCTGCTAGGCACGGGCTCGTAGAAGTTGGAAGTCTTGGATCACACAACGTTTGATCTCAACTGCAGTACTGGTTGTAATCGTCGGTAGTTCGTCTCCATCTGGGAGAACTTGGTGGTGGGTGGGAGATTGTCACTTTTGTTGATTGTCGGATAAGGCCGCCTCCAGTGACAAGGTTTAGTGCATCTGGTCTTGGGAGGTAGTGAGCTCATTCGATTCAAACAAGGGAGTTTAAATAAGATGGCCAAAGAAGAAGGGTTGAAAAGTAAAGATGTAAATTCTTTTCAAGACAAGATTAAATCTATTTGCGATGAAAATTCCAAACTGAAGAAAGAGAATCAGGACTTGAAAGACAACTTGGAGAGAAAGCGAACAGAGATTCTCAAATTGCGAAATGAAAAATCTTCATGTGGCTCCTGTAGCCAGAAGTGCTGCGAGAACCTGAAAGTTCGCAACAAACAATTAGATTCTTGCCAGAAGGTTCTGACGTCTCGTGAGAAAGACCTTGAGGGCTGCCGGAAGGATCGGGACCGCTACTGGCAGGACCGGGACCGCTACCGGAACGATCTGGAGGGCTGCCGGAAGGATCGGGACCGCTACTGGAAGGATCTGGAGGGCTGCCGGAAGGATCGGGAGCGCATCCGGAAGGAACTGGAGGGCTGCCTGAAGGAACTGGAGGCCTGGCGGGCCGGTCCGAAGGGCTGCCGAAGGGCTTAAGGGGACGATCTGAGGTGCTGCCGGGACGAGTTACAGCTGCAGCCTTCCAAAGAATAACATATATATACACACACTATCTTCGTACAGTTAGTAACAATACGAGCAACAAAAATGACTCTTTACGAAAGATAAAACCGTAATCCCCAAACTTTCCATAATATGACTTAATTTGTAAATTGTTTTCCATGATTGACCACGACGCAATTTTCTATGCTACCTATATGTTAGCATACAGTCACAAACTCCATCCAATATGCCTTTTTGTTTGAAAATTTTATCAACCAATCTCTAAATTTGCAAAAATTTGGTTTCTTCAAAATCGTGGAAGGAAAATAGAGGAATTAAACACGAAAAGTACGATTAATTTTGCATTGTAAAGAAGATTACGATTTAGAATCATGAAAGTGGAATGGAAATATCAACAGAACTTCCTCGGTTAAAATCCCTTCCCTGTTGAAAATACAGATTAAGAATGTATATGTGTCGATAAATCCTTTGCTCTGTACATTCTACTATTCTAGGTGTGGTATAAATAATTCCAGTTCAGTCTTCAGTCTTAAATATTAAATATCAACATGTCCAGAATTATCATTTGCACCAGCAAAAATGGTGCATAACTGTGAGCAACTAGACTGACAAACGAGATTGACGTGCGACATGGCCAAAAGCCCGATCGCCTAGAAACTTTAATTTTGAACTTATTTGTTACCTTAGAACCTCCCAAGGTTGGAGAGAATTATCTCGTCGTGAATTATCTGGTCCTAATTTTTTTCGCCTGCTGCTCTCAAGTTTCGTCTTGATGTCTAATTGCCAACTTGGATTGAACTCTGATTCATGCGTGCTGCCTTCACTCACCCTCAACCCCTGCCTAACTAATTCCTTCTAGAGTGACAAATGTTCCTAAAGTCCGGATTTCCAGTGCTAGCTGCTTTGATTGTACTTCCTAAATCAGGACTTGTCTTCCAAATTAGTCTTCAATTTCACATTTTCCTTAGGCCTAAATAATGTCATTCTTGAAATCTGGACTTGATGATTTTGACAAATTTGTTGTGTTCTGATGCTTTTGAAGAATCTTCAGAATTTGAAGACTTACAAGCAATAGCACCCATCAACTTCAGCTAGTCAATCTCTTGGATTGGTTGCTAGCAATGAGGATCAATCCACTCCCAATCTAAGGTTCAAGTGGCACAAATTTAGACCCATCCACTGTACCTATCAATGAGATGCCACCAAAGAACAAGTTAGCAATCAAGGTGGATACCAAACCCAAAGATGACACTGAGAAAGAAGAGCTGGAACAATATTTTCAGTCAGAAACTGACACAGATCATGAACCATCTGGTCGTGTTAGGTGGCATTCATGCCAATCTCAAATTGATGCTGAGAAAGAGAACAGGAATCCAGACCAAGCATTAGATGCAGATGTCTTTGCAAGGTTATCACCATTGAGGTGTACACCCTGTAGGTTGCCATTAGATTCTTCACCCAAGGCAGTCACAGTAAAGACTCGAAGTTAGTTGCAATAGGCAACCAAGGAAGCCAAAGGGAAGAGGCCTGTCAAAAACTTGAAAAACTCCTCAATGGATGCTCATACTAGACGCCAAACACAAAGTTCTGCTCTTGCGGATTTGAGCAAATCAAAGAGCGGTAAGAAAAATTGAAATGATAGTGATTCCAGAAATGTCACAAGACATTAACTTTTTGTGTAATTTGTTTAGTCCAGCTTTTGGGCATCTTTAATGCAAGCTCATACTAATGGTTTTTTTCTTGTTTCCACTACAACAAAAGAGGGGTATATTGCGATCCAAATATCATCGTAAACAACAAAGAAAAAAGTTTCTGAAAACTTGCAGTTGTGAACCACAATTTCTCGCAAACTCTTAAGCTCTTACGAAACCATAACATTCGCACCCGTACAATCGCAAGTTCTTCGCAACTCCCGAAATTGATACAATCGCAAAACTTTTCCGATTATAATTTCTTCTATACACCATTTGCGATTCCCAGTACATCGGAAATTATTTGCAACAAACCCGTCACCGCAACAACTTACCGAATCGACTCAAAACTCTATCGATTTTTGATATAAAATCTAACGCAAACATTTCCGATTTTCAAAATGCCGCTACCCGTTTGCGATACACATGATATCGGAAACTATTTGCAACAAACTCATCACCGCAAAGACTTAGCGAATCGATTCAAAAGTCTATCAGTTTCTGATATAAGATCTAACGCAAAGATTTTGCGATTCTCACAATGTCGCTAAAAGTTTGCGATTAACATTACATTGGAAACTATTTACAACAAACCCATCACCACAACGACTTAGCGAATCGACTCAAAAGTCTATCGCTTTCCGATATAAGATCTAACGCAAACATTTCGGGATTCTCAAAATGCCGCTAAAAGTTTGCGATTAACATTACATCGGAAACTATTTGCAACAAACCCATCACCACAACGACTTAGCGAATCGACTCAAAACTCTATTGGTTTCCGATATAAGATCTAATGCAAACATTTCGAGATTCTCAAAATGCCGCTAAAAATTTGCGATTAACATTACATCGAAAACTATTTGCAACAAACCCATCACCGCAACGACTTAGCGAATCGACTCAAAAGTCTATATGTTTCCGATGTAAGATCTAACACAAACATTTTGGGATTCTCAAAATGTCGCTAAAAGTTTGCGAAATCTATGATTTCGCAAACCTATTCTGGAATGATTTTACCCGTAAAAATGTAGCGATGTCTGTGACATGGTATATTTGGTCTTTTGGCTTTTACAGTGTTTCGAAGAATTATGATTCGTAAATGGTTTTGAGATCCACTGTGTATCGCAAGAGCATGACATTGTATTCTTATTTTGGAAGCAAGGTTTATATTCATTTGGAGTCACTTTGGAAGGCAAAAATAAATATTTATATCAAAATTTCAAAATTTACAATGTAAAAGGGTTTGTAACCCTTGGGTATCAAGGAGGTGGCTCTATGAAGTGTTGGATTGCACAACTCTCAGATAATGTTACTAGATCCCCTACCTTCCCTTCCATAACACACCTATCATAACATATCATGACAAATTTAAGTGTCCTATAATATTCTTCTCTACCCTACAAAAAACACCCAGTTTCAATGCAAGTGTTTAGACTTCTTTAATCTCCACTGTGTTTTACCCTAGAGGATTTTTGCACCATCAACCGCAACAAATGTGTAAACTGTAAGTGTGGAGGTACACACTTGGCAACATCTGGAATTGATGTTTGAAATCCAGCTGTGTATGAACAACCTGCTCCATTCACCTCTACTTCGGCTTCCTTCTCTAGCTTTGCAGTACAAGATGTAGGACTGCACATTAACTGTAAAGCATCAGATTGGTTGCACTGTCTTCTGTACTTGAGTGTCATGCTTGAAACTTCATAGTTTTCAAAACTGCAATTGGAACACTTTGTAGCCAAAGCCACATTCTGAATTAGCCTTGTGTCCACATTTCCTATTGACCAGCCAAACAATGAAACAAGTATCCTACATGAGCATGGCATTTAGATAACAGAAAATAACACCAAATCTCCCAAACATCAAGTAGAAAAACATAATTACTCTTGAAACCAAGTGCTCTCAAAAGGAGCTGTCACACACCATTGGTCATCACAAACTGAGGTATGTATGTAAGTAATCAGTAAAAGAAACAGGTATCTTTTATTTGACTTCTGAGAAAACAGGCTAAGAGAAGCTTACCTCCATCACCCATCCAACATATTTCACATCGTTGACATGCTGATTCATGTCCAAATCACCACGTTTTGGCTGCAAAGAAAACTAGAACAAAGAAAACAAAGACAAGCAGCGAACAATATGAACAAACTAAAGATGTTTGAAACAAAGCAGGTGACTCCTGATTTGACAAAAAACCTGAACCCTTTTTTTTGCCCAAGGGCCAGAACCAATCTCATCTCTGGACCTTGGACAAGTCGTCAAGATCACCAACTCTGTTGCACCCACCAAAAATGCCACAGTACACATACAGAACACACCAATGTCGATAGCAGAAGCAGCCAAGGTCTTTCTAAACATAGCCACTTTGGCAGCATCTGTTGTTCTCCCACTGTACATGGCCATGGATTACCCACTGAGCCCCTTTGCTTGCAATATCAAATGGGTAACTGGATGATTCCACTGAAGCCAACAAAGTCTCATCATTTGCATCACTTGCAATATCCTATCAAGTCACAAGGCATCACACTCGACTCATCTTTCTGAGATTTGAAGAAAACTCCATAAGAATGATTCACAATTACAAGATGAGTCTAGTGATTACCTTTTGGGTGCTACTCACAAAGTATGAGATCATGAACGAAAATCACTCCTTACTCACTATTTCTACCCTACAACCACAATGGTAGGAGCTTTTGCAGCCTAGAAGGAGAATGAAGCTCAAAGGAAAAATGTCATATTCTGCCCACAAGATACAAACACCCAAGCTAGGGACTCAGATCCTTTTAGACTGCGCTGCTCTAAGGAATAGCTACCTTGTATGTTGCAAGCTGAGATGTCCAAAAAGGTTTCACAAATCTGCAGTGCCACTAAGGTGACAATCTTGGGTACATTTGACTTCAATCGGTTTAGCTCCTTCAACGACTAATATCACAGAAAATTATAGGGTCCATTAAGGTTTAATATGGACACTCGTCAAGCAGCTTTGTATCAAAAATTAGGGAGTTAAAAAAATCATGGTTCAAGTGGTTCCCATGATGGGAAAAATATCCTTGCAACCTCTGCAACTATCTTTGGATTTGCACCAAGGCGGCTGGGTTGTGTAGGCAAGGGAACTAATGAACTCGGTAGTACAGTTTAACATACCTCTTTCCGCTCCAAGGTCATTGCATTCATCTTCTCCTCAAGCTCACATATTCGGGCCTCTAATGTGTTGTACTTTTTTGCCCAATTTTCACTACCTTTGTTTAGGATTGTAGTGTATTGTATAGGTGGTGGGTGGTTTACCTATCAAGACCAGCCCGAGTTAGATCATAGGTCTACTACTAGAGGCAAAATGTGCATATAGTTTTACCCATATGGCATATTTGTCACAAAATATCAAGACTAAAAAACACCCACCTCTTTTTTAACAATTGCCTCTAACTTGTCCCAGTCAGTCTCGCATTTTGTGTTGCACCCAAGTTGCATCTAATGAATGTTCGTAGCCTTGACAAGTTTGATCTCCAACTTGGTTTTCAAGCAGGCATATTTACACTCTGCAAGGATCACCTGCACAATCAACGTGTGGGAGTTAACCTAGTGAGCAGCCTAGGCACATTAGCAATGTGCTTATCCTTCTATTGTAACAAAAATGGCATAGTTATAATTAGTCACCTTGCCAAACAAGGGGAGTTGTAGCATGCACGGCAATGGCTCCCTGAGATTAATGACCAGGCCTAGCTGCCAACACACATTCCATCATTTGTTGTAAGTGACATTAAATCACAACATCCATCACTTTATATGACCTTTAATTAACTACATATTTTCACCACACTTGTAACTCTCCAATGGAAATCGACTGTCCCTGAAGCAAGAAACAAGATGCTAATATGTTAGTGGTTTTCCATTAGGCTATTGTGATCACAACACACTGTGTGTAACTGTGATCACAGCAGCCTAATGGAAAGAGACCCTAACACTGGCCCATCTATCACTGGGCCTTCAGAAACACACAGTGACCTGATAATAGAGGCTTGGAGCCATTCTTTTGGACAGTTCAATGCAGGGTGAAAAAACTGCTGTAAAAATTGTGCAGCTGATCTGGAAACACATACAAGTCATTAGAAGCCCAACTAACATACAACCAAACTATTTGAGAAACAAAATCAAGGTCTGGGAGTATATAGAACTTGGAACATACAATGTGTTCACTGAAATGAACTTTCAAATTTTCTTCTTCAGCTGCCTTTGCCAAAATACAAACCACAACCAAACTGGTTGTTTGGTACCATTCATACCTGCCACAGCCAAATAGATGCCTAACCACTAAAAGCAAAAACAGTCCTAAAAGGAACTTTCTACTCCTACATTGTCCCCTATAGGTTATTCCATGTTTGATGGAGCATGGACTCTTGTTAGGAAAACCCAGAAACAACCATTGTAACGTAATGCAGCTAAATTGAGCCCACAATAACCATATGCAAGTTCACCATATAAAAATCACCGAGCAATGGGCTTTGTTTTATACAACATTTGGATTCTACAAGAGCCCTTGCTGTAGATGCTTACTTGAATTTGGCCGGTGGAGCATATGGTGGTGCAGGGGACACCATGTCAACCACCTTGGTGTTTGAATTGGCAGATGCAAATTGCAAATCCTTCTTGACAACCTTCAACTCCATCTCAACACCCATTCGTGTGTCCATCTCATTTTAGCAAGGATTAGTAATTCTTAGGGTTTCTTCCAAGCCTGTCAGGTTTCTCTTCGAGCTTTGGCCCATGGTAAGGACCTTGCGAATTGTGACCAAGACCAAAACTCGCATCAACACTGCTCAATACCTGTAGAGTCCCCCATAGTCCCTCCATTAGCAACTAGGTTGTTAAAATCTACTGACCCACTGTGTGAACTCTGAGCAATCGTGCATTCTAAAAGAAACATCGCTAGTTTGTAAGATAAAAGTTGGAGGTAGTCGAAAAGGATCTAAAAATAGGGGAACAACTCTATATCACACCTAGAAATTCACTTCTGTGAAGTTGAGCTTCTGAACAAACAACAACCTTCGTGTTGCTCGATCATTCACAAATCTTGGGATATGCTTGCATTTCAGTTTACCATGAACACCATACCAATCTAGACATATTTTGTGCCTTCTAAGATATACCGGATGCTCACGAGAACATCGACAACAAGCATCTAGATTACTTCTGAGATGCTCAATCCTTGAATCCTGGTGGTACCTCTGAACTAGCAACTTTACTGTGACATTGCTTGAAAGCACGCTTGATGTAAGCAACAGTCTTTTCTTTGTCGCATCCCCATACAAATTTCGTCATTATAGGCAGTCGTCATTTTCGTAAAGGGTTATTTAAAAGACTATCCAGTACACTAGAATCAGGTGTTGTTCGTGGGCAAAATTTTGTCAAGTTGAGGTGATAATGGAGGTGCATGTACATTTGGTACAAACTACACACTTATTCTAGACCCTAATGATTTGGTTCTTAAACCCTGAACCCTTCAAACCCCAAATTGATCAACCCCTATATACCTCATAAAACATTGTTTTTTTGGCCATATACCTCATAAACAATGTTTTTTTGGGGAGTGAATTATCCCTTTCTTGTATAAAAATCCAAGAAATTTTGGACAATGTTACTTTCTAATTTAATTTCAACCAATTTTGTTATTTTGAGGCAAATTTCGAGGAAATTATAACATCATATATATGGCACACTACTATGTTTCAAAACAAAACAATAATTTTTAGAGGGTGAATTTGCCTACCGTAAGTTAGAAATTGGAAATATATGAAGATAAATATGAAAAGACTGGAAATCCTTAGTTTGTCTATGTCAATTCTTGAAGATAAGAGCACCAAAAAGGAAGAAGCCAAAGTTTCTAGACTAGATCCCTGTGGTTAGGGAAAGAAGCTATGGATTAACCTAATTATTTTAATATCAATCTAAGAATTCTTGTGTGAATTCAGCTAATTTTGTTACGTCTTGAAAAAATCACCAAATTTTCAATATGACAGTTTGAAGAAAAACATTGGTCATGCCATTCCATTGTGCTCACATACTACAGTAGAACCTGTCTAAGTTAATACTGTTTTTTTAGATTTAGATTGTATTGATTTATTTTTGGTATTGTTTCAATGATAATTGATGTAGCACATAACATTTGCGGACCTGTTTAATTCATGGCCAATTTATCTTTGGTATATTTGGTGGGAAATAGATGATATTTTTATTCCCATCATTCAATAAACATTAATTCATCCTCCATCCCAACAAATCCTGCACGCAGGGTTTAACATGTGATGTTTGTGATGCCATGTTCCCTCCCGACATAACATATGCAAAAAATGATAATTCAATTGTTCACAGTTCGGATGTTGGGCGAACCATGTGTAAAAGATTCCAAAATGGATCGATGAATTTTACATGGAGATATATGTTGTGTTGCTCACCTGAGGAACAAGCGCTTGGTGCTATACACTGTTATACTACACATACAAAATAGCTTTTGGTTTTCCAAATCGTGGGATTTTACATGACATATTCCTCTTGCACACACAAGAAAATTGGAAAAAAATTAATATCTACCCCCCCCCCTTTGTTTGTCATGTGTCGTACCTTTTTATTGCCATCCATGCACATATATGTTATTTATTTGGATAAATAGAATTTAATTTTGAAAAAAGGTAGATTACTTTGTGTTAGATTTGATACGATTATGTATTCATTGCAATATGGGTGCCACCTCTTTCAATACACTTGGGAAAATGTTGAACATAATTTTAAGTATTTAATGTGGCTTGTACAAAAATCCCGTGCACCATATATGAAACATATTTTATAATTTTTACATGTTAAATAAATTGATCCGTATAACATTGGGATTAGCCGTCCACAACCAAATGGGAACGCCGTGGCCATTTTGGAGGGAAATAGATCTAATTCTTATTCTCGTTGTTTAATAAACATTTAATTCATCTTCCATCCCAACAAAGCTTTGTTACAATGAATGTTTATAGATTAAAAAGGATGTGTGATATATTAAACTTTGTGCAAGCGTGAAAACTCTAATATTGTTTACCAAAAATGTCCTAGAGTATTTACTAATTAAAATTAATCGTGATTCGCCACGATGACATACTTTAGATATGCCCTGCGGTGTTGCCATAATGTTCCTTTTCCCAAAACAACCTTAATTATTATTTGGTTAAATATGCCCTGCAGTGTTGCCATAATGTTCCTTTTCCCAAAAAAACCCTAAGTGTTATTTGGTCGTCATAAAAAGCAATTCTTGATTTATTTTGTGATGCGGCTTGGGTTGTTCCAGATATCAAATACCTCTTTTATGGTATAGATTTTTAATTTTACAAGTATATTTTTTCCCTTTTCTCCGAGCTATTTATTAATTTTCCTGGGAGAAAAATTTCTCAACCCTAAACCCTAAACCCTAAACCCTTGCTTGCCTTTATTATTAATTCAAATGACAATATTACATTGAAGGTAGTTTAGGTAGAATAGTTTTAGATTTCATAAGTTGTCCTTTTGGAAGACAATTTCATGTGAAAAATGTCTTGAAACATGTGAAAATTGGACATTTTTGTACTCTCAAACAACACCAACAAACTTTTGAATTCAAAAGATCATATTGAATAAAAGGTTAATCCTCTTTAAATCTTTGAGATCAATATGCTTTCACATGAATTTCTTGGTATAATTGGTACAATTTTGCAATAAGTGAAAATTGATTTTCGTGTCTTCAAATTAATGAAATTGAAAATGATTTCATCAAGAATTCAAAATTCTTATGGAATTTTGTTTCAGTATTGTAGGATTCAAGGGACAAATGAAAATACATTAATGTTCTACTAACCTTCCATCAATCGGTCATCCCTGGTGGTGTGGAGAAGCATGAAGCCCAAATTGTGTAACCATATACTATGCTTAAGATTATGCATCTACATTGCTCCATTGGAAAATCCCTTGTAGTTTCAATAGACTAAGAATAACATATTCATATGTTGACCAACATGAGAATAATTCAATAGACTAAGAATAACATATTCATGTGTTGATCAACATGGAAATAATGGGTTGAACTACATGAATTGTTACATGTCTTCAATCTAGAATGTTAAACTTTGTCATTTAAACATGTCCACCTTGGCTAGGCCACGTTTCTATCTGCAGTGTATTCTATCCAATGTGAAGGTCTATCACCAAATATCAATCACATTACATAGGTATCAAACTACAATTGCACAAAGAGGAAAATAAAAATATTTCCTTCTTCAAATATACACTTAGATTCTATTGATTGAAAACTAAAATTATTACAAATTGTTATTGTCAAAATTTGAAAAGGTTTAAACTACCAGTAGTCAAGTGACAATTTGTCTTCAATTCTAATGAACATTTTGCAATACCCAAAATCAACTTATCCTGATCCAAGAATCAGATTTTCCATGCCCTAGTTCATCTTTGGCTTGGAAGGAAACAAAACCTATGAATCAAGTTATTATGCAAAGCACACTTATGTAAACCACAAATGGGGGAAAATGGGAAAATGATTAAGGTTGACCTTAAGAAATTTGGTGGCAGGACAAAATGGATCTAAATTTCTGTTGGGATCATCGACAAAGGAAACTAAATGCTATACATCAAAGCTTAGCATATATGTGAAGTAAGTAGATGTTCTTCTTCAGGACACTACGAAGCCTGTAGAGAACTACATATCTATCAATTGTTCAGAAGCATTGAAGTAATTAGGTCAAGAGTTTCCATCGGACAATTGGTTTAGAAAATTATTTGCAGGATGCCGTTTCATATGCTTCACAAAGGCTCAGATGACATTGCCTTGACTTGGGGAACATGTATCCAAGACACCATTCAATGCACTGTGAGCAACTGCTGCAGCTCAACCAGTCCAAATTACTCATTCCCCCTCAAATTGCTGCTACAGGTGCCTCCTGCAAACCTCAGCAGAAGCCCAGGGGAAGAGAATTGCCACAGTTAGTCCTCATGGTAATTCCATCATAATACAATATGCAAAACTGTCATCTTAATGAGCTAGTCAGACATTTACAGCCATGATGAGAGGCCCAAGATGAATGTATTGAGCATAACCCCAACAGTTTCACAATCCTGTGGTGCACTACAATTCAGAAATTTTGCAAATCAGTTTCTCTTCAAACAGCTAGACAAGCGTGAACTTAATGATTTTAATTCTCAATACTCAAGAATCAGATACAGATTGGGCTCTCAAATTTGATCCTCTTTCTTTGAGGTTATGGGAAATTTGTCCTAGGGTCTTCAATGGGGTATAAAACAAAGCATGGTCCAGAGGATATGAAAAATCTCAATGTGCATTTCAAGATGATCAACACCAAGTATTTGCATGATCAAAAAATAGACTTACCTGGTTGATGCACTTGCAATGTCTATGAAACTCCATTGTACTGTTGGCAATCCATTGGTGATACCCAACAAAACTTGCTTGGTATATGACATCACCAGATATTGCCAATGTTGATGACAATCAGGTAGACCATATCCATCAAAACTTTTTTATCATACATAGGGGGACGACTGAGCAATATTCCACCAGCCAGGCTCAAATGCCAGTACTGCTTATCTCACCATGTCAAAACTTCACATGTCACATATGATCATACTTAACCTTGGGTCTTCTCATCAGGCACACCATGATCCTTCAGATCAGCATGCTACCTAACACAGGCACCATTGAGAAAACAGACTGCAGGCCTCACCAATAGTTCTAATGAACTTGGTTGGAGTGTGGCAGTCACAACATACTTGCAGATTCTTGGAAATGTGGAGTGAACTCCCAGGAGTGGTGCTAATGAGCCCAAAAGAAATGGCCAGTTTCTCACTGTGGTGACACAAATGAAACACCTTTTCCTCTTCCTCTACACCTTTGTATCTGGCACATACCCAGCATCCTTCATCTGGCTTGTCAATTTCTTCAGTTCTGCATGAATTTGAGTCAATTAAGGATGGTCTCCATCATCTACTACAAATGTATGCACTGAGTTGTTCACTTCAATCCAACTGCAACCTGGCTGTTTCCTTAAACCTCTTTCCTTTCTCTGCTGTTAAACATTTGCACTCAGATCCCACTTGCCAGCAGCAGCATTGATGTTTAATAGCAGCACATAGGCTGCAGCATTTCCAGGGTCAACTTCAAGAACTTGTTTTGCAATTTGTCCTCCCATTAGCACATTATGATGAATTCTGCAAGCACCAAGCAAGGCCTTCTACACAGCCACATGTGGTTCAAAGGGCATTGTCTTGATTAGATCCTCTGCCTCCTGCATATGGCCAGCACGGCCAAGAAGATCAACCATGCACACATAGTGTTCTGCAGATGCAGAAATACTGTAAACTAAGCCCATGGAATCAAACTGGTGTATGGCCTCATCCACAAGGCCTGCATGGCTGCAAGCTGACAGAAGGCAAACAAAAGTGACATGATCTATGTCCACACATGTCAATAAGGCTATTAGCCACAAAGAGATCATCCTCACAACCAAATTGAATGATCTGTTCATGAATGTGCCTGCACTTTTCAAGCGCTGCTACACTGGCACATGCATTTAGGAGCCCCACAAAAGTGATAGGATTTGGCTCCATCCCCTCCTGCTGCATTCGTGGAAATAGCTCCAATGCTTTCAGCCCATGCGCACAAGACCACTGCCCCATAATCATGGCATTCCAAGAGACCAAATCATGTGTAGGCATGTTGTTGAACACTTTCTCTGCATCCTCAATGCTCCCACATTTGGCATACATGTCAATGAGGCTATTAGCCACAAAGATATTGGACTCATGACCACACTTAATGATCTGTTCATGAACATGCCTGCCCATGTCAAGTGCCAGCATACTAGCACATGCATTCACAACACCCACAAAAGTGACAGGGTTTTGCTTAACCCTTTCCCTTTGCATTTGTTGAAATAGTTCCAATGCCTTCTCAGCTTCTCCACATTTCACATGTCCCAGAATCAGGCTAGTCCAAGAGACCACATCACGTGCAGGCATCCTGCTAAAAACTTGCTGTGCATCATCAATGCTCCCACATTTGGCGTACATGTTGACAAGGCTATTAGCCACAAAAATATCAGAATAACAACCACTTTGAATGATCTGTTGATGAACATGTCTGGAGCAGCTACACTGGAACATGCGTTCAGAACCCCAATGAAAGTGACACGGTTTGGTTACACCCCGTCTTGTTGCATTTGCCAAAATAGTTCCAACGCCCTCTTACCTTCCCCACATCTCACATATCCCTGAATCATAGAAGTCCAAGAGATGACATTCCGTGTGGGCATCCTGTTGAAAACTCTGTGCGCATCCTCCATGCTCCCACATTTGGCATACATGTCAATAAGACTACTACCCACAAGGACATCAGACTCATAACCACTTTGAATGATCTCTTCATGGACACACCTGCCCTTTTCAATTGCTCAGAAGCTTGTGCATGCATTGAGCACAGAAAGAAAAGTGAACCTGTTAGGACTCATACCTGCTTGTTGCATTTGTTGGAAAAGTTCCATTGTCTTCTCATATTGCCCAGCCTTGACATGTCTTGTGAGCCTTCTAGTCCATGAAAAACTCTGCAATTGTATGGTGCCTGGTGCCATCTTAGCCAGCTCTGCTTCCACCCATGCTGGGTTTTGTTGGTTGTCAAGCCAGAGCACTGCCTGTGTCGTCTTATGCTTGAAATCTGGATACTTTGCATTCCCCTACCACCAGAAATCCAAATGAAAGCTGATCTGATCAGCCATTGCATTGTATCACATCACATGCACAACAAACCACAGCAAGCTATACTGACATCCTCCACCCACCAACAAGAGACTTGGTGACAGTGGCAATCAATCAATCAATCAGCAATTTTTCCCCATCATTCACCTACCTTCTTGAACCTGTTATCCCACCACTGTGAAGGATCTGAGAAGAACTCCTGCCAAAGTTTCTCTCTTGTTGCCTGCATACAACCAGCAAGAAGAAAAGTAACTAACTGCTGGAAAATTATACAAACCTTTCCTCATCGTCATGATGTTGAGAGCTTTTTTTTTTTTTCCCCTGAGCAGAACCAATTCGATGTTTGAATGCACAAAAACAGAGTGATGGTTTTCTTTGCACAAAACACAATGCAACAAAAAGATACCTTTTTTCTTGTGCTTGCCTACATTCAAACTGACCTGCTGTTCCTGCTGCAATTGGTGGATCATCTCCACTGCAAGAAGAAGAAGAAGAAGAAGCTATGGATCTGTACCAAAGACCAGAACCTGAATCACATGCAGTTGAGACTGTCGAAATCTTCTTCTTCAGAAGAGAGAATCGTTTCACACATCGTTCAATAGATTACAACAGAACTTCTTTGCATTGTGGAGGACAAAGAAAGAGACAAAAGTTTAAAGAGAGAAACTCACTCCATAGAACTCCGAAGCGACGCGCGTTTTCGAGGACGATTCTTTTCCGGGTAGCCATGCCATGACCAAAGAGAGAGCTCTGAAGATGGAACGAAGATCGGAGCTTGAAATCAGGAAGGGATCTCTTTTTCTAGGTCATCAGGAGCGCTCATGAAGAAGGTTTAGGGTTTTGAGCTTTCTTCAAACTGCGTTGCCTTTGTCGCCATGATTCCACGGCTCCTTCTTCTACTGTCGAGTGTTTCTTGTAAGGAAGGATCTGCCTCTTTCTGGTCCGGGAGAACGGATGCAGTCTGAACTCGGGGGCGAAGCAATAGTGGCACACAAAGGTTTGTTTGCAGAGCCCAGGGTTTAAGCTTTTAGGGTTTGCAGACCAAACTCTTTTCAGTGCAATGTTTCTTCAGCAAGACGTGATGATGAAGACCCTTCCTTCATCTCCACATAGTAAGTGTCTTTGTGTTCAGACTTTTCCTGGGATTTCTTTTCACCTAGTGCATGCACTTTCTGAAGCAGGATTCTAGAGACACAAATCTCCAGGATGAAAAGTGAATCAGTCTTGCATTTGTTCCTTGATGCGTACAGACTAGATGAGAGAGACAGATTTGTTATCCAGATACAGATATAGATACAGATTTTGTCTCGGAATCATTATTGTGCCAATCTCTCTGTGATGTTCAGCAAAGCTTAAGCTTCTCATACATCGTGTGTTGCAAATCTGTTTGATGTTCAGCCAAAGCTTAAGCTTCTCATGAAATCATGTGTTGCAATCTCTTTGATGTTCAGCAAAGCTTAAGCTTCTCGTACATCATTGGTTGCCAATCTCTTTGATGTTCAGCCCATGCTTAAGCTTCTCGTACAATCATGCATTGCCAATCTCTTTGATGTTCAGCAAAGCTTAAGCTTCTCATACAGGGAACTGAAATGAGAATCCAGTCTTGGCAATTGCTTGGTATCACATTCTTGACTGTAATTCATATGCACTCAGTTGAGTCTGTTCAGGTTTTTGCAAATTGAGGTGAGATGGTTGCTGATGATGGATCTGCATATGTGCTCAGTTGAGACTGTTGAGGTTTTTGCAAATGGGGGTGACATGGTTGCTGAAGATGGATTTCATATGTGCTTGGTCGAGACTGTTCAGGTTTTTGCAAATGAAGGTGACATCGTTGCTGAAGATGGATGTGCTTGTGGTACTTATTGAGCTCCCTCAACAGGGGTGAATTGTGTGCTTGCAAATTCAGGTTCTCCAAACCTTTCTGAGCACCTATAACTTTGAGACAGAAGAGTGACACCTGATGATGCCGTAATACTGACAGAGCTCTTGTTGGAATACACGTGGTGTGACGATGTCCCTTGTTGCATATGAGTTGTGCAAAGAGATTTGAGATTATTTCTGGATCATACTCTCGAATCAGGTGGAGGAATAATTCACAGGCAACAGAGAGAAATCACTGACAAAAAAGAGAAAGCCAAAGACAAAAAAGAAAATGCGTTTCCTTCCTCTGAAGAGCTCAAATAAAACCTGAATGAGACTCCACTACACCTAAATGCTACTGATCAGATCCACTGATGGAAAAAAAAATTGGTGGATGTCTTGTGACAGGATGAATTGATGGATAGTGGCTAAATTCTTCTTCAAAATGGATTTGAGATGGTGCACTGACAATGTTTGAACTGTGAGATTCTCTAATTCATCTCTACATCTCCAGCTATTATTACATGCTGACCGTGAACTAACCTTGACCACTATATCATGCTTTGGGTATTTCTGATTCTAGCCATATATAGTGTAACGGACCCTCAAGATCTGCCTTGCACAAGGTCACTTTTTTCCATCTTCTTGAGTAGCTCAGTTAGAGACCAAATCATGTATATCTATTATGCAAGCCCATAAATTCTACCCCATACTTGACAAAGGAATTGCCTTCTCCTTTTGTTGGCTCTGCCCACGGGGAAGAGACTTTTCTTCCATGTAAGATTTTGGGATAGAATTTTCTGCATGAACTTGGAATCAATGTGTGGGTAACAACAGCTGGAGATCTAGTTGTATTCTCCAGGCTGCTTTTTGACTAAATTGATTTTGTATTCAATTTACCTAATGAGGTTACACAAATTTATCTTCTCTCATGATGATTTTGTTGGATCTGCTTGTAAGGGAGAGACTACAGAATGATGTAGTTTTCATTTGGTCCCACATTTTGAGGAATGTTCACAAGGGGTTACTGTGAAGTATGAGTTCATAAGGGGTTACTGTGAAGTGCGAGTTCATATTTTTTGAGAACTTCATGAAACATTTCATAATTTAACTGTTGCTGGGTTGTACTTGCCAAAATCGGGCAGGGCCATTACAGGACGAGCCACTTGTTTGAACATGCCATAAAACACAGCCATTGCATGATAAGCCACTTGTTATTTGAGGATGGTTTTATTCCTGTTGGGTGGTTGAAGGTTACGACATGTTTATAATTTCTTCTTAGTGTAAAAACTTGACTTTGTTTATTGGCTCTGCCCAGAGCAAAAGAGATGTCATCAGTGTAGGATTTTGGGGCAAACTTTTTGGAGACCAATGATGGGGTGACAATTGGAGACCTAGTTATACTTCCTCTAGGTTGCTTTTTCAAAATCAAGTTCACCTAACCATGTTACAGAGTTGCATCACCTCTCATCATTTTGTTTGAACTTGAAATAAGGGCACAGCCATCACACAATGAGCTGCTTGTTACAGGTTATGTGGGGTGCCAGCATTGCTCAAATTGAGCCATAGTAATGGCAACAATTATCCTATCTAAAATCACTTGACAGAGTCTAGATGTCATTACCAATTAGGTCAATACTGTCATTTCAATTATCTGTAGCTTATCATTCACAGATTTTTAGAACTATTTCTATTATCCATAATGAAATCTGCTTAGGCCTTGGGGTTTATCATGTCAATCATTAAATATATTAGGATGATGCTGATAATTGTCTCTTGCAAAGCCCCCCCTCTCTTTAACAAAATTTACAACAAAGATTGCCATTATGCATAATACATGTACAGCTTGCTCATTATAGTACATTATGCACAATAGATTTACAACATGCCATCCATCTAAATTGGGTGTTTAGACAATGTAAATGGGGTGTTCATAACCCAATCTAAACACCCGATTTACATTGGGTTATTTAGGTTACAATATATGACGACTAATATTTGTAACTTCTTCCACGAAATAAAAAATTCGGCTCAGATTGATACTTCAACATTTCCCAATGCTTGTGAGAATTTAGTGTTTGAATCCAGATTGCCAGGGAGCTCATTTAACCATCTTCTAATTTCGTGGAGACTCAATTAGTAAGTCACTTACTTATCCTCCACATTCAAGGTGAGTAGCAACCAATCAAGTTCCCAGTTCTCAAGGCTCTTCTAGAGCCTTAGCCAGGAGTGTTTGTACACATGCATGCATACTTCAATTTGACAAATGCCAATTCTCCAAAGCAAACCTGCAAGCCCCTATATACATGTACATATTCATTTTATATATATATATATATAGATATAGATATATCTCTGTAAACTCCAACTTCAAGGTTCTGATTCACTAGAACAGCGAGTATGATCAGAAGTTCAGACATGACCCGTTTCAGGTCAGTTTTTGGGGGATGGATTTAACTCTGTAAAAAAAAAATTGAATGGTAGACTAGACACTCAACAACTACAACTTCACCTAAGTTATAATGTTTTCTTATGTTAAAAAAAACCAGAACGCTCAGCATAGTTCACTATTTTAATCTAATGGCAGATGTTACAAGAACAAGGAGAGTTGAAACTCGGAACCACCCATTTTTACTTAACTATACCCCAATGCAGGCGGCAGTTGACCTCTTTCGAATATAGACTGAAATCTGAAACCAAACAGGTGCAAATAGTCAAAAGCATGACAAAATCTTGAGAAAATTGAAAGCTTGTTATGCACAACAGATATTGTGCTTTCTAATGCAACAGATATGGTGAGAACAACAGCTTTGAGAGTTTTGTTGTAAAGATGAGAGAGATTGGTCCATGTGTTTTGTCCAAGTCTGGACCAAAAGTGCCATTGTCTATGACAAATTGGGTTTTGCCCAAATTGAGCGATTTATGCACAATTCTTCACACCCAAAGCGAATACCAAATATATTCACCACACCAAAATTAATTGACTCCGGCGTTTAGATCCTTGCTCCACATGTTTGTTTGGTCAAGTCCAGATCAAAGCACCCTCTTTGATGACCATTGAGTTGCCCAAATTTGCAAAAACCATAATCAAACATTCTATCAAAATCTCTCCATCAACACCAAATTAGTTTGATCTGACCTTCGGGTCCACAACAATTAATTTAGTCTGATTCTTTTCCACGGTGGAAAATAATGTAGTATGAAATGGTCAAGCCCCTGCCCGTTACGTTGGGTATGTCTTCTAGCTTGCCCTAATGGGCGGCCTAGCTGGTGTCTGACCCAACATAACGGGCCAGGGCAAGGCCATTCCATGCAATCAAAGGTCTGGAGTGGCAGATTCAAATAATTTAACACAAAATTCATGTTCAACAGACACATTTGGGTCACTGTCATGATGAGTGTATGATCATCATTGGAAGATTATGTCATATAATGTTGTCCACAAAATGACATATTCTGCCACCCCAGACCTTAATGGTCCATTAAAAATGGGGGTTGGGGGGGGGGGGGGGTGTGTGTATTTATCAATGTTTTTAAGGCCTAACAAAAAAATCATGTTATTATCCTGATCCACTTCCCAACTGTTAGTTAGCACTTATTATTATTAAGGATGGCCAAATTGAACTCCTCCTGAAGACATGAAGTTCTTCCTGACTCCCACCTTCAAGTCTATCATTTGCTTTGCATTATTATTGAGCCTAAAGTGATGGCATTCAGCTCAATGTGCCAGGTTCATCCACAATTGAGTTTAGTAAGGGGGGTTTTCCATCCATGTTTCTGCTGGTGAGCCCTGTTCCACCAGGGCCACTAGTGTGAATGAGCACCCCACTTTAGTAGTGAACTTTTATTGCAGGATGGATGGAATACATGGACAGGAAACATTTTTTGGGTTGTATTCCTGTCCCACAACTAACTAACCACCATGGTTAGCTATGTACTAACGATCCACATGTATCTAAGTATCTACCTACCTAATAGCCACCAAACGCAATACCTACATTCCCTACCTACTTACCTACTTACATAGCTACCTACATAGGTAGTCCGACGTGGAAGTAGGAGGGTTCCCATAATCATTCATCGGTTATCCATCCGAGTGGAACCACATGGTAGCTCAGTTGTGGTTCATCCAAAACTGAATCATTAACCAGCTTTAGGGGCTGACTGACTCCCTGATGTGGCTCTTCCTGATTGGACCCTCCATGCCCCAATTATGTCACACACTAAGCTGCTTGCTTGTATATGATTGATTCCGTGTGTGGATGAAAAGTGGACCCATATTCACTCTGTTGTGTATGGATGAAAAGTGATCTGCATCCACTTGCTGAGTAGGTTATCTCTGGTAATCAGAGGCTGATTTACGGGTCTCAACTATTTTTTAGTAACGAGTGCTTCTCGCCACACTTACCTTTGTTGACAAATGGGTTTCCAATGAATGGTGTGCACTAGTGGGTGGCTGGGTCACATAAATCCTTTCACTTGGGGCTTATATGTTATCAGCCCCATGAGAAATGCATTCCAAACTGGACACAGCCCAAAGAACTCTGCTCAAACTGGGCGGGGACTTTGAACTCTGTGACCACTGACAAAGATCTTTCTCATCAGACTCTCTCTCTCTCTCTCTCTCTCTCTCTCTCTCTGTGTCTGTGGACGATAACTTTGCAATTTTTTGAATTGCAACAGGCTGAGCATTGCATTATTAATACAGTCGGATGAGATGATGAATTGGTCATGTCCTTTGAGAGCTCAGGACGCATATCCTCAGTAGTTCTCATATTTCAGTGAGGACCAGTTCCCATTTCCTTTAATTTGATTATTAAGAAGAAGAAAACCCGCCCAACTAACTAACTAAATTGTGCACTTTTCCACGGTACCCACTCCTTACTTTGTTGGCCCAAATTCAACTTGGATTTAGGTCCCTCTCCTTTTGTACCTTCCACTTCCTCTCCAGATTGGTGCCTATTAGTAATAAAGCTTGGCAGGAGGATTACATCCAGTGTTAGGAGGTTCTTTCTTATTGGGACTTGGAACTGGTGGGGTGTAAGTGTAGGTATATGTGTAACCATTAATCAAGCATTAATTGATAATTCTCAAAAATCAAAGAACCGATTCTGAGCCTTGATCAACGGTTTCAAAAAACTCAATTTTGAACCTTTAATTGGGGCTCTAAAAAAATTTCTTCAGAAACTGAGTCGAAGAACCCACCCTAAGAAGAATCTACCCAAACTACCAGTTCTTTGCGGAGTCTTTTATGAAACTTGCTGATTCTTCGACAATTTCCAAAAAGACCCAGAACCGGAGGTTATCAACAAGATCATAGAACTGCACTACACTGGCTACATCAACTCAAGTCTCATATGTTGTTGTGAAAGATGGAGGTTGGTAGGTACTGTCCTTTGAGAGAGCTCAGAACCCATTTTCAGAATTAATGAGAAACCCTTTTTTTGGTTGCTGGCCAAGTGATGTTTGGGAGGAATTTGAAGTAATTGAAGTCTTTTTACGTGAAGAGTACAGAATTGCAAAAAACCCAAGGACACAGTTCATTTCATTTGATCATAAAACAAAACCAGCCACCAACTTGTGTACTTTTTACTGTACTTTATTGGCCTGAAAACTTGAACCCATTCCCAGTTGCAACAACTAAGAGTTAATCAAACTAATCATGATTAAGTTTAAGTTAGTCATAGCAGCTCTAATTCTTCTTCTTCTTCGACTTCTTTTTTGTCATCCATTCCTGCACACCTTTTGATCTCTTTTTGGTCGGATGTAATTCTTTGCCATTGCTGAAACTCAGACACATACATGACACAGAAACATAATAGAAGAAACATAATGGAAGTTGTTTGCAACATACAACAGACATGATAAACTCGTGCACAACAAATTTGGGCTGTCAAGATCCTTTGCACCCACCTACTTACTTAGATACACACACAGACAGGACTTATGTTCACTCTACCAAATAAGTTGCCAAGGTGAAAACCAATGTCAACTCAGTTGGGGTTCATCCACAACTGGGGCTTAAACAGGCTTTCCAATGGAAGAGAGTGCACTGGCGGGGCTGTTGGTTCACTTCTGACCTAAAATCTGGAGTCAGTTTTTCACAGACATTTGGAACCCAGAAAACAAAAAAAAGGGCCAGAGTGAACGAGCACCCACCAGTGCACCATCCACTATTAGATAGCCTGTGACTCAGTTGTGGAAGAACCTTGAGTTAATATCTGGTTTCACCTCAACTGATAACCCACTCTGCAATATGTAGGTCCAATGTATAGATAGATAGGTAGGAAAATAGGCGATTACTAGGTATGTAGATGGTTGATACCAATGTTATGTGGGTATTTGAATTTGTAAAGAACCACCGGTTCCTTTCAGAAATAGCAGTTTTCAAAAATATTTGAGAACCGTGACTACGTTATCAAAACTGACCCTTGACTAAGGACCACTATGATAATTGCATATTTCTAATAACCATCCAAACGTAAATGCAATTTTTACCAACTTGAAGGTTGGGTGGCTCTTAAAATTAAACATGAGTATATACCCACTTACCTGCTAGTTTTCATAAAAATTCAAAGAACCAAAACAGACAGTTCTTTGATTTTCGAATAGTGAAAAGAACTGGAACCAATGGTTTTTTGAAACTTCAAAGAACTGCACAACATTGGTTTTTACTACCTACCTACCAACAACCTGCTTCAAGGTGTGGGTTTTTTGAGTAGGAAGGTAGCAAAAAGAGCACCTGAGCCAACTAACTACCATGGTTAGCTAGGGAAGTGTTGTGGAATCCAACAGAAAACTGTTTCCTCATCACTTGGCATCCATCCTCATTCACGGTGGACTTTAGTGGGTGGTTTGTTCACTCTGGGCCCTATTTCTTAGCTGAGTCCTTGTGGAAGGGAAAAAGCTGGGAGTTTGTCACCAAACCCACACTCTGGGATCCTGAGTTCAGAGATATCATTCTGGCAAAGAGCAGGGGAAGTGAGGGAGAGAGAAAGAGAGAAAAGATAAGGGGACATACCCCAAACCCAGATTAGCATGAGGAGGCAATGGGTATTTGACTTGAAACCAAAACCCAGTTCTCTTGGGAAAAGGGGAGAGGTAGTAAGAGGAATCAGGATCAGATGCTGCACCCATCCATATTTGTAAGTAAGGCTCAGAATGTGAGGTTTGGTAGTTGGAGAAGTCAAAAAATTTGCCTGCTCAAGTGCCTCCCTCCACCCCTTCTCTCTGAGGGATTCTCTTGGGATTGTTACACTAAGTTCTCCACATTTATGAGCCTCCCGCACAATATCCAACCAAATTTTTTTGGCAGGATGCCACTATATATTTCCTGCAACAAACCCCTTTTTTTTCTTGCTGCCTACCGTGTTACTCGTAGTAGGCCAACTCTGATGCCTTGGCAGGTGGGTAGTACTCCAACCTTTGCAGATTCGTGAACAGCGCCATGAGGTAGGTGCTTAGTTGTAATTCTGTTCAAAACACACAAAACACCCATTCATGTGTTATGGATTGTTTTTGGAAACGTTTCTTGAGCTTCAAATTTGCAATTTCATTGCTCAACAAACAAGTACGTTTTCAGGGGTTTCTTGAGCTTCAAATTTGCAATTCTATTACTAGACAAACAAGTCCTTAGTTCATGTTTCTTCAGCTTTAAATTTGCAATTTCATTGCTAGACAAATAAGTCCTGAGTTCATGTTTCTTGGCCTTTCAAATGTGCACTTCCATTGCGAAAACCTTGCCTCAAATCTAAAAAAACCCTTATATCAACATTTATGAATGAACTTTCAGTTCGACTTCACTTAGGCCACCAAAGATCCACCCTGAAAACACCTTTGTTTGAAAATGAGAAATTTTAGTTTCCCTAATTTGTAACACCGTTGTCTGAAAACTGTGCAATTCCATTACTAGACAAACAAGTCCTAAGTTTTATAAATTAGTTTCCAATTCAACTAAATAACTTGAAATATCCTAACCTACAAAACACATCTCTAAAAAATTGCAAGATAATTGAACTGAATAACTTGAACAGCATACTAATTTGCAACACCCGTCTCTAAAAATTGCAAGATAATTGCACTAACCAACTTTCAATATCCCAATTTGCAACACCCATCCCTCAAAGTTACATGATAATTTGACTAGATACCCAACTTTGGGTGTGTTTTAAGGTGTTATTTGTGAGCGTTTTTAGATCATCGGAGCCCGGGTTACTGATCACTTCCCTACAAAATATAGATATTCCGTTAGAACTAAATTCCATTCGCAAAGTAAATATCCCAATTTACATACCCAAATTGTTGTAAACTTGGAAAGCTTAATTGCAAGAGGGGATGACAAGAAGGAAGAAGAGTAAGGGAGGATAAAAAGGACTTAAGTCCTATCTCAATGACCATTACTAATTAATACATGGTGTACCACCTTAAGTAGCAAAAGCTTATAATAATTCATGTGAAAATTAAAATACCATAAAATACCACACCAATTGCACATTTATTCTTGGACTTAGAATGGAGGAGGCTTACTTAATGGTAAGGTTTCCAATATCCTCACTTGGAAAAAATTTGGGCTTGAACAAAAACATAAATTGTTCAAAAACCATATTAAGAAGAACTTCAGTTCAAATCCTTTCTGAATGAAATAGGAAGAAATCATTTCAGTAGCTATGAAAACTGGTTGAGAAATATTGCACAAGAAGGAAAAGCGATGCAAAAAGCATGTATCACATGTAAATATTCCTTTACATGTCAAACAACTGGACATGGATATAGGTGTTCATCAACAAGATGGTCTTGTTAGAAGGAAGATTGAAAGGAATCATCCTATCACCAAAGTGAAAATGTTCATCTTGCAAGTTTCCAAAATCTCCAAGATAAACATTTCATTTTAACAAATGATTAGATTTTTTGAAATTAAAAACCCACTTAGGGTTAGGTTACCATGTCTCATTCCAGGGACATCTTATGTTTAATGACATTCCCCATGCCTGCATATTCCTTTCCATTTCTACAAGACATGGACATGTTTTCATGTGCAATGCTCATTGCAAAGAAACCAAGCAAAAGCCTCAGGTGCACACCACATGGGTTCATTCAGGAGCTTTACTTTCTAGTTATACACCTCCATTTGAATTGTGGATGTGAAAGGTGGAAAGTTAGGGGGTTGTGCGGAAAGGTTAAAAATTGGAATGGGATTGGCATTATAGGCACGTAGAGGGGTTACTTGTAGATGTTCTTGTAGTAGCCTATTCATGCTCCTTTACTATAAACAAGTGCAACACAATGGAGTGTTCAGTGTAGGATAGGGATCTGTGGTGCTTGCCTGCCATCCGAATGGGCCGGACCAACATTGAAGCTCCAAACGTGGATGACAGGCCAGCTACCATACTGGGTTACGTGCGGCTGGCAAATGTCCTGCATGCATTTCTGGGCATGATGTTGTTGTGCACTGGTGCAAGCAGCAACTGAGTTTTTCCTGTTGGGAGAAGAAGCTCCGTCCTATGATTTTTTTCTTAAAATCAGTTTCAGGAGAAGAATATAGCCCTATTATGCATACTTTCAATTCTTCATCCTGCAACTGCACAATCTTACATAAAATCAGATGCACGAAATAAAAACCCAGGCTGCATGCATGTTTGTGTGTGTGTGTGTGTCTACTGAACCACATAACCAGGAATCGACTTGAAATTACAGGAAGATCAGTGTGACTCACAGTTTGTTTGTTGCATGTCTGTGATTGATTTTCCCGTTCTCCGTTTACATATTGCTGCCCCTATCATAACAGGATTTTGAAGGAAGTAGGTGGGACGCTGGAGGCAGGTCATACTCCCAGTGAATGTTTTCTGTCTTGCAATAGATAACTCAGACCGGGAAGTTGGATCATAAATCTTTCCTGCATGATAATGAAATCACATTAGCTAAGGCAAAAGTTCATCCCACAGATACTTTGCTTTTGTTGAGTAAAAGTAGCCCACCTATGATACAACATTACAACACTACCTGATGATCATAATAAGCAAACCCTAGACCTCATTTGAAGAATTTGTGGCTTATGTAAATGAATTCCATTGGATTCTGGAATGTGTGTGATCATGGTATTATCAGCACACAAAAAACTTTGACTAGCAACTTCCATTTAGGTTTCCTTCCAGTTGACAGAAATTTTAGGAACTTGGGAAGTCACCCTTGTGAACTTTATTCATGATATTACAGCAAACATCAAGTCTGCTAGTGTGTAAGTCAAAGCCCCTAAAGTTTTTTTTAAAAGAAAAAAAGAAGTGACTTTTGTTTTCTGTTTTATTGGGAGAAGTGAGATACCCTTTATTTCAAAAACTTGCAACTTTGACTAGTAAACAATCCTTGGAAAATCCATACTTTCTCATCAATGTCCCAATACTGTTTCCACACAGCATCAAGAAAATCTGAATGGTTTGTAAAATGCCATCTGTTCAATTGTGGATTATCTTAGGATTATGACTTTCAGGTTTTGGATTCCTCAAAACAAAAGGAAAACTTGATTAATTCAACAACTGATATTGGGTAACATTCCAACCTATGGTTTCATCAATTCTATTAAGATCAAAAGCATATGACATTACCAAAGGTTTCTCTTGGCTGTTCTGGTTTTGAGGGACATACCATAGGTGGATAGCTGGTTATGAAGAAATCAATTCGAAATTGAAGTACTTAATAAATTAAAAATATTTCTGATGAAATTGCCTAATCTTTGGAAATAAATTTCAAAGACTGCCTAAATCATCTTTGTTAGCAAATCTCTTTTACTTGGTATCATCAGCATCTTTTTTCAATCAATTTATGCACTTGCCTAATGTTTAAAAAATATACCCCCCATGTGTCTAAGTTTTGAGATTTCAATCAAAAATGCTGAAAGGGAACATTATAAGAAAAATAATTATTAGGCAGACAATTACCTAACTAGCTATCCACCTGCGGTTTTGTAGCTAAGTTCAGTTGCAACCCATTGAGGGAAGGAAAAATAATACATACAGTAGATACTGCAGGGTTTATAGTTACATGCTGAGCCCAGCAACCCTGTTCCGTCCAACCCAAACACATTGACCCAGAATGAAATTGTTTGGATATATTACAGATCAATTTGAGCAAATGGGTTAATAAAAGACTACTACAAAAACAATAGTCACTTACAGCTGATACAGTTGGTTGCAGAGCATTTTATGTACATTTACAAGATTTACATCTGCTACACAGTTTCTTACAGCATTTTTTATGTACATTCATTCACAGGATTCTGATGAGAGAGAGAGGGAGGGAGGGAGAGGTTCAGAAACAAGACCTGGAGAGCCTGGGGATCTTGGGGAGTGTCGTGAAGTGATTTAAGATTCTCAATCCTGAAATGGTGAGGACAAACCCAAAGAACTATGTGATAGCTGCTGTCACTGTCAAATTATCCCCACTGGAGATCTATATCTATCTACTGGTTCAACACTTTTATTCAACAGGGGGTTCAATCAATGGGCAAAAAGAAAAAACTGTAATCAAGGCTGTATCCATAATATCCAAAAGGAGCTACACTGGTAAGAAGTGGGGGCAAAAAAAAATCCTGCCATTCTTTACATATAAGAGACAAAAAGGTTTTTTAGGCCCATGATTAGAGCGATGAAAGTTTTGATTGCCAAGGGGGGCTGTCCTTCCCTTCCCCCACCCACAAAGACTTGAATACAAACTGAGTCAGAGGAGCTCACTCACTCACTCGCTCAGCCTGACAAAATGGAGCAGCCCAGGCCATACCTGCAGCTATGGATTTCAAGCCAAAATCTCACTAACATTTTGTTCTCAACTAAAGGATTTAGTGACAGAAACTGCAACAAAACAAATGGCCAGGAGTAGCAAAAAAAAAACATGACTTTCCCTACAATTGCAGGCTGTCAGCACCCATCTCTACAGCTGAATTTTGGCCAGAGAGAACCAACAGCCACTAGTATCGAACCATCCATTGGAAGCCTGGTATGCCTCAGTTTGTGGATGAACTCAAACTGAGTTGACATTGAGTTTCACCTTCATAAAATTATCCTTACAAGTTAGGTCCTATAGGTAGATAGGTATAGGAGATGGAGAAGGGTCTAGCTTTAGACCTGTCTGGATTTGAGGCTCTCATCACAAGATCAGTAGGGTGAGTGAAGGGGCCAAAAATCCAGAAGGGTCTACAGCTAGACCCTTCCAATGCATAACAAAAGTCCAAATTTTTTTCTCATCTTTATTTTAAGAAAAAAAGAACTTCCAAAAATTTGGATGGCTCAGTTGACGGCCTGGCAGGGACCTTCTGGGTTTCAGAAGTTCCCATGACATCTTTAGCTGGTTGCTTGTCCCCAAAATATGCTAGAAAAAATCATGTGATTCTTTCCAATAATAGGTGACTACTAGGTAAGTAGATGAATGTAGATAGATAATACACAAGTAAGGACTAGTGGGTAGTTAGTAGGTATGAAAACAGAAACAGAGTTCACAACTGTGGAAGCTAGGGAACTGGAACCCAATGGAGGAAGTGTTTACTGTCCACCCACCATCCATCCCTCAATTGCGAGCTGGTGGGTGATATAGTGCACCCTGTGGCCCTGAATTTTCACCATGCCATGCAGTGGGGGCTTGTTATCCTCCTCTGTAACAGCCTTTGCTAACCTATGGGCATCCACCCTTAAAACATCTTAATGTTTAAAATGCATCTATGGTTCTTGTACTAAGGGACTGGGTGGGTTTCAGACTGGTACATACCTTGATGCAAAATATTATCTGAAAGTTTCGAAAGCGACAAACCCTGCCGTCTGCCAGCAAGACACCTGGGAACAGCATCCCACAGCAGCAGTGAAGCAAAAAAACCGGGCTAGCTACCATGTATACGGGAACTGCATTAGACAGCTAAACAAACGTCCTCCATCACTTCAGGCCCGTGAATCAAACCTGCCTGGTGACCTGCTCTACGGGTGGATTGCATTTACACATATCTTGTTTCTCATCCAGCGGTAATAGCACTCAGGAGCCCCCATTTATTGGCAGTATCATATACCATTCTGTGGAGCGTAATAACCTCTGAGATTTTTCTTAGTATGTTTGGAGGTAAAGCTTACAAACCATAAAATTTCACAGAACATTTCGGAAAACAAAATGCCCATCCCTGAGGAGGGTGATTTGTCATGATACCCAATGGGTACCCATCAGATATTACAAAAAAGAACTTTAAAATAAAAATTGTGTTCATTCTTATGCTAGCTAATGCCCTCAGAGCAGGGGAATTCTGGAAGTAAACACCCCTCAGGTCCACCTTGGGTAGGTTCTTACTTCACTTTACTTTCAGAACTTCCCACTCTTAGGATGTTATCGTGCACATAAAAACATGCTTCCAATATTTGAGTGACGTTGAAGGGCACCTTATTTAGTGTAACTTTTTGGCAGGCATTTTGAAAAACAAAACACAACATTCCATTTTTCAAAATGCCCACCAGCCTTTTTTTTTTCCCCACGATACCCATAACCAAGGGATATGATGGGAAACAATCCCAAAAACAGACAAATAAATGGAGCAGGCCTTTACACTCCAAATTACCCGATTTAGGCCTGCTCTTGGCACTGCCTCGCACAGGTATTTATTTTTGTAAAGGCCAGCCACAGACTTCACCCTACACTGAATGACCCCAAAAGAGAAGTTTCAGACGAACTAAGGCCCGTCGGTGACCACATGAACAGGAGGGCAGTAGCATGTCACCGGGCATTTGCAGCTGCCCAATAACATGACATGCTTACATGACATGCTTTTTGTGTGTGTATTATCTATGTCATGTGTGAACAGTTTTATCTTCAGCGGTAGCAGCACTATTTGAGGATGTTGTTCATTTAGGATTGAGCTCCTGGGGGGGGCCCAAAAAAAAAAAGGTTCATTGTTCATACAGAACAGAACCCCTTCTCCAGACTCCGATCCTGGAAGATAACTGACATTTTCCTGGTTGGTTGACATTTGAAAACACACGGATTCTATGGGGACCTGTAGAGTAGTTAACCCCTTTCTATTTTCCTGTCCAGACTCCAAAGCCATCCAACCAAATGGCAGTGACAGGTAACCCTATTGTTTGCCTGGTTTTGTAGGGGGAGGTGGAAGCGATTGGGTATAGGGGTGAGTACCAGCTGGAAAGGTTTGAGAACAAAAAAGGTCGACTTCCCGCCTTCATCGTCCTTTGAAATTTCGGAGGAGGGCCGAAGTAAACTCGCGCCATGGTGATCAGCAGCAGCAGCTGAAGGTAGGCCGACACCCACATGAGCCTCCCTGCACTACCTCCAGACAGGTCTCTGCAACACATGTCACAGCAGGCAAAGCTCACACGCTCTCCCTTTATACACTCATGCAAGTGTGGGGAGGGGGGAGGGGGGACCAGCAAAATATATGGTGCTGCGTGTAAGTACCTTGATACCCAAATGACAGCAATAGAGGTGCAAGTTCAAAACACAAGAGAGAATAAAAAAACTCAGATCACTTATTAAAGACAGCAAAGGACGAACAGGGAACAGGGAAGCTGAAATGGTATACACATTAGGGGATGGTTGGCACCTGAAGACAAGGCTGTTCAAGAGAAGACAGACACTGTAATCAGTCACAAACACAGATGCAAAGCTTGTTGCCTACAAATTCTGTAGATTCACAAGGCTGTACTGCAAAGAACTTCTCTCTAGTAAAGAACTCATCATCCTCAAGCAAAGAGTGTCTGAATGAATGAACACACTTTCTTTTATTACTCCTTTTTTGTGGGAATGAACAATGAAACGCATAATGGGACCATTTTCTGCACAAGAATGTATACCTCTGAACAACCCAAGTTTCCTTGATGAGGGATGCATCCCCCCCTCTGCGAGCTTCCCCGCATGCATCCCTAACTTGGAAAGCATATACAAAAGGCTTT
Organism: Sphagnum contortum; assembly: GCA_963920785.1. Lineage (NCBI taxonomy): Eukaryota > Viridiplantae > Streptophyta > Sphagnopsida > Sphagnales > Sphagnaceae > Sphagnum > Sphagnum contortum. The sequence continues at coordinate 16,627,188 of OY987285.1, read as the reverse complement.
TGTCCAAAGCATTGCAATACTAAAGTCCTATAGGAGAGCTTCTCAATCGATCACTCTCAACCTTTGCACATACTATTTGCACTACAATTACCGCATCTATAAGTACACTCTCACCTGTCTACTTGCTAGACAAGGATGGCTTTTGCAGCTAAGAAGCAAAAGCCCCACCAATCTATGAAGCAAGAGAGCTGAATTATTATCAGCTCATGCTAAATTTTTTTGTTGAAGGTGAATGTGCTTTCATCACCCAGAGGAATTGTCAACAGCATACATACCGCCAAGTCCTCTCAACCTTTGGTCCTCAAAATTGTAATAGTCCCATTCCCCTCTGTGCAGATTCGGGTGCGAGCAACAACTGATTTCCCTGAAAGCCCCAATCCAGAGTCCAATTTATTGATGTTGGGCCTTGCATGATCAGTGTTGAATTGGCTGCGAGGTGAAGCCTTTGGAGGAGTTGCAATTATCTGGTTGATGTCCGTCAGTGTCACATCTCCTTCCGTTCCCAGAGGCTTCACAATTGTGAAAGGATATGCCACAGGACAACTCATATTGAGTTTCCTCATTGCACCTAATCTGTTGCCTGCAACATAAAGCACAAGAACAAGACAATCAATGCAGTGACAGCCCATCAGGCAATAGCACCAAAGTTCAGAAATTGAGGTACAAAAAACCAATTGGAACATGGAGCTAATATTCGAATCCTGCGCTGTAAGTATAGAGATTTACCAGGTGTTGAAGGCCGGCTTGAAAAGGGTGTAGGAGGACCCTGAAAGATGGGTTCTTCACATGGTTGTCCTTTGGGAGTCCATATTTCTGCAATAAGCACAAGAACTCATCAATTCACTGCCCTTCATCACAGCCCACCTCCATGGAAATTTGGAAAAACTGTTGTTACTATCTTGTTCTGAAAGCTGGCCGTGAAGTAGTAGAAACTTGAATGCATACAGAGGAGGAGGAATACAGTCTTGATGCAAAGCATGCTTGAATGACAGATTTGATCTTACCAGGAGTTTCTGCAACTGTGGCTGTTTCCCTGGAGACAGGACAGATCAACACAGCAGGAAAACAAAGACATGTTGATCAGAAATGGTGACAGAGCTGCACAGACAATCAATGACAAAGAAATTGGATCCTCCACCAGAATGCTAATATTGCTATTGCTTCTTACATGTGGCTCATGCAGCCATTGCTGTCATTATCTTCGATACATGTGATCATCCAACTTTCGGCAATGGGTTCCAGATTCTCTGCTGGAGAACTCAGACTCTCATCTGGAAAACACAAAACCAAGAACATCCAGCTTAGTTGAAGCCCATACCTATATCTTCAGCTTCAACATCACAGAGCATATAAACCATGATATACAAGGTTTCATGTGCAGGATGATGTGATCACCTTTGTACCAGATTGATGGCAATGAGATTGAATTTTCATGCTCCTCTACCTCTGAGACCAGAGAATCAACACCAGTCTGCACCAGAGAGTAGACATGCCAGAGATAAGCTCAGTCTATGCAATGCAGAGATTATATAAGGGAAACGGTTGAATTGCAGCTTTAAGAATGGGGATGGAGAAATTGACATCAGAGCCGGACAGACAATGACGGTGAATAAGAAGCCAACGATGATGAAGATCTGTTAGAGAAGTGGCGACGCCATGACCAGTGTGCCCAGGGACGGCGATCCGACAACAAATCTGCTGGCACGCCTGAAGCGATTCCCAGCAACAAGAGGAAAGAAACAAATTTGTAACTCCGCACCTTGAAAGGTGCAAGGATCTCCTGGAAAGGCGCATCAATACTGTTGCTCGGCGCTTGCCCTGTGCCGTTGAACAAGCGCCGTCTCTTGCGACGAGGGCTTCCTCCGTGAGAATCGGCATCACGAGTTCCTTGCACCGAGCTCTCTATAAAAGTACATCAAAAGAGACAAAAGGAAGTCGACTCAGTCCCTCTAGGAAATCTCACGCGATTCAAGCGGCACGGAAACGGCGGCATTGAGAAGAGGTCCAGACACATACATACAAGCCTGGGGGCATACATCACAATCACAGACACATTCTTCTTCTTCCTCACCTTGACTACCGAGAACGTCCAGTAGCGGATCCGATGGGAAAGAGTCCGTCATCGGAGCTGCAAACAAAAGCCTGGAGTCCAAGTCATTCTGCGTCAATTCATCCCACAACGCCTGCGAGAATCCTGCAAGCGCTTCCGGCAACATCATCCAAACAGGCGGCTCATCTTAATCAGAAGATGATGCTTGTTACCAGCGGCGGCAGCATTGGAAGGACGCTTGGAAACCTCTTCAAATCGGTTTTGTATTTCACAGCTTATGCACAACAAGGTCACAAGAGAGAGATGACAAAGGCGGAGATAGAAGAATGCCGAGCAGCATCAATTAGAATCCATGCTCGGCATACGGGCATCATCATCATCCGATTCATTACGACTACCGCACAGATAAGCTTCTTCTATTAACAAGAGATACAACCACAACTTTCTTGAAATTCAGGTGGCAAATGCCACGATGCTGCACAGGGAAACCAACCTAGAGGGAATTCGGCATCGATGATGTCCAAATTGTCGCGCCAATCCCACGCGGCGTTCGTCTCAAGGCTCTCATCAGTCATCGTCACCAAATGCAAGAAGAGGAGAGAAAGAGAGAGAGGGAGAGAGAGAGAGAGTCCCCTCCCTTCTTTCACCCGTCAAGTAACCAAACCTGTACAGGTCCTTCCTAATGCTAAAAGGACAACACAACTACCTCTATTAAAGAACCAGAATTCACTTTACAAATCGGTAGCCATCGTGACAACAATCGACATCGCTGCCGCCTCCGATCTTCGTCGCTCACTCGGATGCAAATCGTCCATCACGGCAATTCTATATTGCTAAATTTTCTCAACGCCAAAGCTAAAACCTCCTCATAATTGCACAAGTCTTGCTACTAAATACGCACCCCGCTTCCAAACTTGGAGAAAGGGGAAGGAGGTGGAGGAGGAGGAGGAAGGGGGAAAAGAGAGAGACCAAAAACACCTTCCACTATACCCTCCTCCAACGGCTTCACTCACACACTAAAACCAAACACCACTAAAACATCACCAACATTGTCACACATTGTCCTGTTCTTCGTCACCACCAGCACCGGATCGCCTTCCTTCCGAACTTCCACGAGAGCGAGGGGGCTTCCGGAGACAGCGGGAAGCCCCCTTAGTGCCTTTCAAGCAACTCTTGATGAACCGATCTGAATCCAAAGAGGTCGAAACAGTCGGCAAAAAAGGCTGGGAAGGTAGATAGATAGAGGAGAAAACGATGATAAAGAACAGACGTAGAGACGGAGTGAAGAAGAGCTGAGCAGAAGAAGAAGGATCATCACAGACATGCCACTCTTCTCTCTTCTCTCTCTCTCTCTCTCTCGGTGTCTTTGTCGTTCGCAACTCCACACGCCTTCGCTAATGCTGGCGATGGCGCAGCAGAGTGAGTTAAGAAGGCGCCCGTTTAGCACGCAGTGTTATCAAGCCCCTAACCCCCCCCCCTCTCTTAATCTAAATGCCGCTAAAACCGCCCCACTAATCGCCGGGTGACCCGGTTCCTAAACCCGGGGGAATACACGGCTAATCAAATCCAGCCACCTAGGGATTTTACTTACCTTCAGTGTATAGGTATGTAAAAACATATATATAAACCTAGTGCACACTATTAGGTACCTATTAATTAAAAAATATTTTATAATTTTGTGTGTGTGTTTGAGTGATTTTTTTTTTTTTTTAATTACGAAAGGGATTGGGCTTTGTTTTATTCTTTTTTTTGGCATAATTTTGTCAAATTTCAACCTGAAAAATATGATTTCAACATATTCAAAGGGATTTTTGCAGGGAAAAAAAAATGACCCAAAAAAATTTCCAGATTTCATAGAAAAACAAATCCAAATCGCCAGATTTTTATCATAAGTTAGTTCCACTAGGTAGCCAAGAATATAGAAGAATTCTGGTATTTTTTCTACTTTGATATCTGGTATGTAGCCAAATCTGGCTAAATCATCTTATGAATGATTGCCACTTCAGCTACATCAGTAAATTGCCAAAAAAAAAACCCCTTCAGAGCCATCAGAGTTTTTTTTTTTTTTTCTAAATTTAAACACTATCTAGGTAAGTACTACAAGAAAAAATTATATTATAATTTGTGTGTGTGTGTGTGTGTGTGTGTGTGTGTTTTTATTTTCTTAAAAAAGGGGGGAGGGGAGGGGAAGGGGGGTTGTGTGGGGGCACAACTAACTTAAGAGATGGTTTGTTTTTTTTTTTTTTTAAATGGGTGTTAAGGTGCTACTACTTAAATTTATCAACTACTTGACACTGCAATTAAAACCATTGAGTGTTTTATTATTGCACAGAATCCTGTTACCCGATCTCTTGCTGAGGATTTTGTGTGCTGTTGTTGTGCCCACCAATGGGAAATTAAATGTCCAACCGCTGATGGTAAGTAGGCTATACACCGTAATAATAATTTAAAAAATTGTAAGAAGATTAAAAGCTCCCTGCCTCATTGCATCAAAATAATAATAATAATAATAATAATATAACTTACTCTAGTCTCTCTGACCAATGTGACTAACTCAACTGAGAACTCTAGTTATTTAGGTTGGTTTTCATTACATTGAAGAAGTGAAGGGACTCAATCTCCTCTCCTTTGCACCCCCAACAAACCCAAGGGTGTCCAAAGGACAAACAAATGTGGAAAATAATAATAATAAATAAATAAAACTAAAACTAAAACTAAAACTAAAAATCCTTGGCAATCCAAATATGTATGTTATATCAACATGGTGACCCAAGGTTGGACAATTTTTTATTTTTATTCTTTTTTTTTTTTAGAAGAAAGTAAGAGGAGATGATGATGATGATGGGGGGCACCTTGTCTAGTGAAGAAGCAACTTACTTACAATTGCACCCAACCCAAGAAGTAAGAATTGGTTTGTCCACATCTTTTGAGGTGGAGGTAACTTGAAAGGGAGGGGTATACCACAACACTTGTGCTGATTAATCAATTAATTAATCACAAACTGACCCCATCACAGTGGAGTTGACTATACTATGATTTGTTTAGTTTACACACACACAACACACACAAAATCAGAGTGTGGATTGCAAACCCCTCAAAACCCCTTAGTCTTTAGTCTTTGCTTCATTGCCTTTGTTGCTACTACTACTTATTGGCTTCATTGCTCTATATTGAAGCTAATCCTGACCACACCAATTAAAACCCAATTCGCATAGCTAAACTAGAGGGGCGAAGACCAGCCAAATCTACTTAAAACCCGTTCAACATATACATAAACTAGACGGCAAGAGCAGCCACAACATCTACTTAAAACTACTTAAAACCCGTTTTACATATACATAACTTGGAGGCCAAGACCAGCGGAATCGACTTAAATCTCATTCAACATATACATAAATTGGAGCTCAAGGATGGCCAATACACTTAAACCCTATAGTTAACAGACTTAAACCAGCAGTGTCGTCGTGCCTACAAAATTACTTGACCTTCAACAGAAGGCTTATCGTTCCAAGTTCCTATGTTTCTACCAGCTGTAAACCCTTAATTATAGAGGGCAAAAACCAGGATGGGCTGTGATTATTTCTGCCTTTTAGCTACTACCTAAAACAATACTTTTGTAGCAGGATGGATTTGTGGTTTTTCCTTGGGTTTGCAAAAAAAACTAAAGGGATGGAATAGAAAGAAAGAAAAAATGAATGAATGAATGCAATAGCATCCCACCCTCCCCAATGAAGTTCATCTTCAATGGTGTGGTCATATTGGGTTGGATCAAACACTAAGCAAAACTTATACAAACCATGAGATGCATTTTTTTGGCACATAATCGACATCAAACTTGTCAAGACAAGATATCTTTACTTACATATGTTTTCATTCCAAAACAACCTCATAAAGTTTTAAGTGCTTGCCTTGCCACCACCCCCCACAACAAATGAGCCCATGATAGGTACTCAACCCCCTCCCTCCAATGGGCCACATCCCACCTTAAACCCTAAACCCTACTTCACCCAAATCCTTGTTGTTTGATAGTGGGGAGATGGTCATTGAAAGCCTCCAAAACAACAAATACTTAACTTACATACGATCAAAACACATCAGGCATGAGACCCACATGAGTTATGACAAAGTGGGAGTGAGCAAGCAGGACTATAATATTGGGTTAGATAATGGGACACCCCCTTTGCTCACATAAGTTTTGCAACTTTTGAGAGAGAGAGTGAGACACAGAGAAATCTCCAAAACCCATTGAAGTTATTACTTGACCTATCTGGAGTACAGATTTTTTTTGCCCCCCTTCCAAAACAGCCTAATCTGATCTGCCTGGATAGCAAGTAATTTGGAGCTTATTGAAAGGTGGGAATTGGAGCTTCTTCACAGCTGTTGGGCCATATCTCTCTCTCTCTCTCTCTCTCATGAGCTAGCTACTAGCTACAAGGGTATTATTAACACCGTTTCCTTTTTCGTTTCCCCCTAGTGCTGTCATGCTCATATGTCCAAGATGTTATAATGAAAAAGTTATTAGGCCTTCCTTTCCTTCTACAACATACAATATACATTTTTTTATTTTATTTTTTTTCTCAAAATAGACTTCATTCTCAAAGAGATAATTATAGTGAGTGAACTTCTATTTAATTGGCTTATAGGGTTTTTTAAACTCATAACAAAACAAATGACCAAAAATTATTTGCTTCATGCAAAGGGCCTATGATGCCTCCAAGTTTCTGGCCATTTGTATATAACGTGATCATCACCATGTGGAAGGAAGTGCTCCAAAAACGATTGGGAGCCTCTCTTGTGCCTTACTTTAAAATAGGGGCTCTCTGCACACATCTCTCCAATTGATAATGAGGCCAAAGAACACACACTCTACACCAATTCTTTCTTTCTTCCTCGCAGTGTGCCATGCCCTAAAACATATGTACCTCTATTGGTTAAGGTCAAAAAGCCTCAAAGTAATCTATAGTGCACCCCAAAATCATGGCTAGTTCAGGTTAATAACTGGCCTTGCATGTGAGTCGACCATCATAAACAGTTAATCTGACTAGGGCTAGCTAGCATGCTAGCAAGTGTGTTCACAATCATCACCCACATTTGAAGATTTCCCAAACCCGCCCCACCCCCCCCCCCCCCCTCAAGTACTTCTTATTAGACTTACTTCCCAATTTTCACAAGTTTGTGAGGATGGCAAATTGAGAATGTGGATTTTTTAAGCCATTTTTTTCCTTCATACACTTGGGTAGTAGTTTGTTTTTGTAGCTTCTATTTTGAATTAGATTGGGAAAATTGGGAATCACACACACCTGGTCCTAGCTGTTGTAGGAATACAACAACATCATCTCTAACAAATTGCAGGTAATTTTGGGAACAAACACATGATCCAAGCTCTTCCCCCTTAGGTTTGATGATCACTCAGCACTGGCTGTTTGTATGTCAAGGAGGGGGGGGGGGGGGTTTGGGGCAATTAATTAAGGGCCAAAACACACTTGTTGGTGGGCCCAAACGATTGAAGTGCAGCCTTGAAAGGTCATGATTATGCCAAGAGCCCTAATTATGTACCCAGAGCAAGCAAAATTTGGGAACTTTGTTGAGAAGCTCAACAGTATGTCAGCAGGAAAAAAAAAAAAAAAGGCTCACCAAATTTGAAGATGGAAAAAAAAAGGCCCTACTTCCTTCATTCAAATTGTAACTTACTCAACAAATTTGAAAATGACAAAAAATAGCCCTATTTTCTTCATTCAATTGTAACTTGCTCAAACAAATTTGAAACGCAAAATAAAGGCCGCATTTCATATCTTCAATTGTCGCTTACTCTATGGAAGTAGTCATGCGTACAAACTTCAAAGAGCACTAATGCAAAGCTTGAGCTTCCCAACAAAAGTATGCAAAGTTTCCCAGTTTGATCATATCAAACTCCATGAGACTTGATTTTTTATTTATTCCTCTCCAAATCATTCTCGCATTTCCTTTTGGTTGTACCTACAATGTAGTACTATCATTATACCACCCATTTTCCTTATGGTTTTGTTCAGGATAAACAACAGCCAAGCCTAAGTAGATGGGATCTTAAATGGGCTTGAGTTTTGGTTAGGCATTCCCATGTTCCAACACACACATGTTTGTTATCTATTATGGCCGTCAAATTACCATCACCTTGTGATCGATAACTTGTGAGGCAGTTGGGCAATCTTTCCAACTCCGCCTATCCCAAAGGGAAATGCTGTCAATTATTTGGATGGCACTTCAGAAAACTTTAAAACAAACGTCTATAGCTCATGATTCAAGTCTCAACCTGACATCAAGCTAAGAACCAAGGTGGTATAAGAGAGCTCATGACTCCCATTCACACAAGTAGGTAGGTGTGAAACTCTCTTCTACAAACCCATCTTTCAAACAAAAGAGTTACAAAACTAAAGTGGGTTGCTGGCATCCAAGCTAAACAAAGGGGTTTGGAACTTTGGGGGGGGGAGTGGGAGGGAGAGCAATTGAGAAACCACTTTTATCTCTAGGCCTCAATTAGAAATTAGGGGTGGTGGGGATGGGGAAGAGGGGGAGAAATGACATGAGTTTTGGGCTTCTGTGTGGGGGTAATGGCCGTATATGGAATGGAGATCTGTCATGTAAAGATGTTGGCCAGCAGTGATGTCCTTTGGAGGTCAGGTTTTATGCAGGATTTGTTGCATGGTAGTAACCAAAACCCTATTATTTGCTGCACAATAACATCATATGCGAAATCATTCTTTATCTGCAAATCCCGGAGACACCACATCATATCTGTAACATGGTCAACCAAAGCATATGATGCAAAAAAGTTTTTGTCACCCTATTTGCTCTTTTTTGAAAGCTCGAGAACACACACATCTTTCACAACACACATATCTTTAACTCACTTTGATACCACACTCCCCATCTAACATGAGATTTGTTGATCATCTATCCAATAGTGAAAACTCAATCACAACCCCACATCCCCTACTTGCCATTCAAGTACATACCTCCTTTTTTAAAGTGGCACACACTCACACACCTCTAGCTCACCTTATTACCACACTCCCCATCATCCCACACGAGATTTTGTTGATCATCCATCCAATAGTTAAAACTCAAATGCCCCACCCCAAGTGCCTCTTTTTTTTCAAGTTCACACAAACACATCTCTAGCTTACCTTAGTACCATACTCCCCATCACATCCCCCACCCACCCCGCACACCAAGTGCCTCTTCTTTGTTTTAAAAGCTAGAAAAACACACCTCTCTAACTCCGCCTTCCTACCACACTCCCCATCCAACATGAGATTTGTTAATCATCCATCCAATAGTTAAAACTCAATCAAAACCCCACATCTCCAACCCTGCCCACCCCATCCCATCCCATCCCATCCCACCCCAAAAAAGAAATGCATCCACCCTAGTCCATCCAAGTTGGACATAGTTAGTTAGAGCAACAAACCTATCACATCCCAACCCAAAATTGGTCCACAAAACAACCTGGTTGGCACCCAAATTTGAACAACCTCAAAATTCCCCATGCAAATCCAAGTGTTTTCCTATGCAAAATTTAGAGGCCCCCCCCCCCCCCCCCTCTTACAACTAGGGTTTACCGTTTACTATAAAATTGGCATACCCAATAATTGTACTCTATTACACTATGACTACTAAACTAGTACTATACTACTACAGTACTCTACTTCCCTCAAGTATTAGGGTTTTTTTTTTTAAATTTAAATAGGGGGTTTTCTCTAGGCTACCTACCTAGGGTTTGACCAGCCCTAGAAATTGTGGTCTTTGGCTTTTGTCTCGGGGTGAGAAAAATAATAAATAAATTGGATATAAATAGTAAGTTACCAATTGACTAGTACAAATACTATTTACTTTTTTTTCGAAAAAGGGCGTTTTGCAGCCGGGGGCGGGCCGGCCGGCGTCTGCCACGCTTCTGTGCCAAATGAGATCCGGACACGTGGTAGTGACTCAAGCCCCTCACGCAATCCAGAGCGTCGGTGCCTTGTACTTGGGGCGGGTACTTGCAATCGTGGCCGTCCAAAATATAACGGAATGTAATGGTAGCAGGTATAAATGCGGGGTTTTGGGGGGAAGGGACGGAATTTTCACCGACTGGGAAGGGTCGTAGGCACCTACCCCTAGTCAGAAATTGGGCCCTCAATTCGTCCCCTGGATCTGTAGAAACGATGTGATGAGAAAGGGAAGGTCGGATTAAAACATGTGGATTAAAAATTAAATTAAATTGAATTAAATTAAATCAAATCAAACTTTTTTTTTATTTAAATGGTGCATTTGATTGCTGGGGTGGTGTAATATTATTATTATTATTATTATTATTATTTGGCTTTGCTCTTTGATTTTTGACGGCCTTATTTTTTGCACCCTAAAAAATATCCCCAAAAATTTATCCAAATTTATGTTCAAGACAAAATATATGACCTTATAATTACAATGAATTATTATGTGAAACAAGCCACTTTTACAACTATTTGAAGGAGTATGTGTATCTTTTTTTGGGGAGGAGGGTTATTCATGGACCATAAGGTACCC